>OX415249.1:92512988-93747463 GCA_948329865.1 Linaria vulgaris
GGTAATTCAAACTTAGATTTAATTTGTGAATTATTATTCACAATAATAACTCCCAAATTGAGGGACTACATGATATAGGGATTTCCGGTATTGCGACGGCCATGGGCCATGCCCATATTTGGCCTATATCGGGGATCCTCCCTGGTATGCATATCGAATGTAATATTCGATATAGTACAGCTCACGTGTTTGTCACGTGTGCAGTCCCCACTTCCCGAGGTCTATAAATACCCTGATTCCGCTAATCAAGGTAAGCTTTAGTTATTCTAAGATAATGTACACCGATATCGAGCATCCCCGATATCACCTTCGACAAACACTCAATATATGTATCTTCGATATATATCATCGACATCATATCCGACGTCATATCTGACATCGTCCTCGAAGTCCACCAGAACAGCATTACCGACATAAAAGGTCTCTGATATCACCTCGACATCTCGTTCGATATCACTTTCGATATCTAGCAGAGCATCTTACCGCCAGTTCGAGGTATTCCAGACCAAGCCTACTTAGCACTAGCCATAGTCGAAGTAGGCCTAGTTTGTAATAGAATCGCAGCACCACACTTGTAATATCCCACCTTGTTATATAAATACGATATATAGTTAGACTAAATTTAAACAACACAAAAATATATTATCACATAACAATTATTTATATTTCGCGGAATACAAATTTAGAGTTGTTTCTTTAGTTTCATTTGTTCTTAGCTTGGTAATATGAATAACTCTTCTCTACAAGAGTCCAAACCCAAATATAAACAATTACCATAATACCCTAATACACCTCCTCAATATTTACGAGATACAACTACAGATAGATTGGAACAATGTTTACAAAATAAATCAGTGGACAGTCCCTTAGTAAAAATATCGGCAACTTACAATTGGATAGGAACATGACGAACACAAATGCCACCTTTCGACACCATCTCACAAACAACGTGATATTCTGCATTAATATGCTTATTGCGATCATGTTTGAACCGGATTAGCAGTAAGATATGTAGCAGAAATATTGTCACATTAGAGAGTGACTGGACGACAAAGAAAAAGACCTAGATCCCCAAGAAGCTGCAGAATCTAGAGGCGGTATAAGAAACGACACGATACTCTGCCTCGGTAGAGGATCGCGACATTGTCGGTTGCTTCTTCGAACGCCAGAAAATCAGGTTCTTGCCCAGAAATACTGCATAACCCATGGCGAAACGCCGACTATCAGGACACCATTCCCAGTTGACATGGAATTATGCACGAACAAGATCGGGAGAGCTATCGTGATGAAGAAGCAATCCAAATTCTAAGGAACCGTGCAAATACCTGAAAATTCTTTTCATGACATGAAGGTGAGTAATACGAGGAGCATGCATAAACTGAGACACCATATGAACAACATAAGCAATATCTAGACGAGTCATAGTTAAATATTGCAAAGCCCCAACCATACTACGATAATCTGTCGGATCAGCAAGAAGATCACCATAAATAAGTGACAAAGTAACTCTAGAAACTATTGGAGTGCGCACATGTTTGATAGTATGTAATTGAAATTTGCGAAGAAGCTCATAAACATATTTGTGCTGAGATAAGAGCAAACCCTAAGAAGTGCGCACAACCTGAATACCCAAAAAATAATGGATATCCCCCAAGTCCTTCACGGCAAATTGCGAGAAGAACACAAATTAATTTGCTAACAAGACTAGGATAACTACCAGTGAGGACTATGTCATCAACGTAAAGTAGTAAAATAACGAGATGACCATTATATTTGAGAGTAAATATAGAGGGTGTCACAACTGCTGCAAAGAAAACCAATAGATAAAAGAAAGTTGTTGAAATGAGAGAACCAATCTCGAGGGGCTTGTTTTAAACCATAAATAGACTTACGAAGACAACAAATATGATTAGGTTTAGAGGGATCAGCAAAACCCAGAGGCTGCCTTATATACACCTCCTCATGAAAAAATCCATTAAGAAACGCATTATTGATGTCTAATTGACAGATAAGCCATTAAGAAGTAACAACAAGGGTAAGAACTAAACGCATAGTAGTAGGCTTAACAACCGGACTCAAAGTGTCAAAATAGTCAATACCTGCATGTTGGTGGTTGCCAAAAACGACAAGTCAAGCTTTAAACCGCTCCACGTTACCATCAGAATGATATTTAATCGTATACACCCAGTTACAACCAACCACATTACAATTGTATTTACGAGGTACCAACTCCCAAGTGTCATTTTGAACTAAGGCCTTATACTCATCATGCATGGCTTGACGTCAACGAGAATCCTGAGACGCTTGCTTATAATTAGCGGGTTCAGACTCAAGAACGTCCACATTGAGATTCATTAAAGTACGAGATTTAGTGATTTTGGATTTAAGACGTGTAACCATGTTGTGAGTATTGGACGACAAAGACGTGGAAATGACTGAGGGAGGAGACGAGACCGGACTAGACACAACACCTGAATCAACCGACAATGGCGAAGTATCTGGATTCAATGTTACCCCAACATCTGCCCCAACATTGGATGCAAAATGTTCAGAAGAGACAGTAGCTGCAACCACTAGTTTCAATATTACCCTAACATCGGCTCCAACATCGAAAGCGGAAGGTAAAGGCGAGGGAAGCAGTCCGTTAGGTAGTGGGCAAAAAGAACCCGAATTCAAAACTAAAGAATCCTCAACAACTCAAGAAGTGGTGACACAAGTAGGAGACTAAATAGGAAGAACGGGAAACGGGTTGTTGGCACAAGATGGAAACAAAGGACTAGGCACGGAGGCAACTAGAGAGCGATATGAAATTTTTGCTCAAGAAAGACAACATATAAAAACTTTTCCAGTGAGAGGATCAAGACAACGATATCCCATATAGTTTGAAGCATAACCAATAAAAACAAAGTGTTTTGACTTAGGTTGTAATTGTTCATGGACGAATCGATAAGAACAAGAAAACAAGCACAACGAAAGATTTTGAGAAAAGCATACGATGGTGGGCGATGAAAAAGTTTAGTAAACGAACTAACCCCTCCTAAAATGGAACTCGAAAGCCTATTAATGGTGTAGATAGCGGTATAAGAAGCATCGACCCAAAATTGAGCGGACAGGTTAGATTGAATAAGAAAAGTATGTGCTATCTCAATAATAGAGCGATGCTTCCTTTTTGCTACACCATTTTGGGCTTGATTTTTGGTAAGATTTTCGAAAAAGTATGCCATATTCACGAAATTGTCGAAGCATATCAACATTATCAAATTCACCCCTCCATCACTTTGACTTTTTTTTTTATTTATTTGGAGTTAAATAAAATTTCCACCATCTTTTGAAGACTTAAAATTTGCGCATAAACGTTCGACTTGAATTTCAAAGGATAAAACAAAGAAAACCGTGAATAGTCATCAACAAAAACAACATAATATTTAAAACCTTGGTTTGATAAAACAGGCGATTGCCAAACATCACTGCGAATCAAATATAAGGGATACGGAGATTGATAAGTCACTGTCTCAAAAGGTAAATGATGAACTTTACTCAATCTACAATAAACACAATGGTGTTTAAATTTTGAAGAACAAGAAATAACTTTAGTTGAGCATAAATTCCCTAAAACTCTAGCAGAAGCGTGACCAAGCCTCGCATGCCAAACATCACCAGACTTTTAAGTAGCTAGAAAAGTAGGTATGGACGGCTCTGGACGGATGACTTGAGGTTGAATTAGATAGACACCATTTTTACTGAACCCTCGAGAAGAACCACCCCCGTTGCCTTGTCCTTAAAACAAACAGAATTGACATCAAAACACACAAGGCAATTATTATCGCGACAAATCTTATGAATAGGCATCAAATTATGTTTCGGTTTGAGACATGACACACGTTGGACAACATAAGAAGACGGGCACGAGAAGTAGTATTTAAGTTACCCATTTTTTAAATCAGGAGAATGGCACCATCACCAACTACAACAGAACGTGACCCGATATAAGTAATTGTATTTGAAAGCTTACCATCTTGAGGGGTCATGTGAGACGCAACTCCAAAATCTAGATACCGAACAGAGTCGTTTAGTTCCCCACCAACTAACATAGCAGCAAAAGCGCGTGTGACACCATCAGGAGAAGGAGGGACAAAATTGGAATTGAAACGATGTGGGCAGTAGGTGGCTTGATGGCTTGGAAACCAAAAAAGACCACAAGTATCGGAAGAGGGGGTATGCCACTAGATGGATTATTTCCTCCAGAAGACAAATTATCAGTAACAGAGAAAAAGCGATGAATATGTGAACACGACAAGTTAGACTAAGATCTCATACCATTCACACGAGGTCTAGAATATTGCATGCTCCCCGAGTTACTCTGTGGTGAACCGCTATAGCCGCGGCCAATACCGTTACCTCGATCGCGACTATGACCACGACCACCCTTATTCTTACCACGATTCCGTCTACCTTCTGAACCACGAGAATACGAGGACTGAGAGGAACCATCAGAGTTGGACTAAATAGCAACAAAAGCTTGCTGATGCGAATTGACCTCATCCAACATGCTGGAAGAACGAAAGCACTGCTCATGCAATAACAATTTGGGACACAAATTGTCAAAAGTGGGAGGAAAAGGGAATTAGAGAAGAGTGGTGACAAGATTATCATATGCCCGATCTAACCCAAGTAAAGTGTATTGGACCAGATCATGCTGCGAAACAGGAGATTGAATAACAGCCAAAGAATATGCCAAAACCTTTATCTCGCGCAAATATGCATCCATGGACTATTGTTCTCCCTTTTTAATGTGCGTCAAACGACTTTTGAATTTCATGGAGCGAGCCATACTAACATGCATGAAATGAGATTTAAACGTATTCCAAAATTCAACCGAGGTGCTCAATTCATGGACATCAGTTAAAACATCACGAGATAATGTAGCAAACAACCAAGACTTTAACATGTTGATCAATCACTATGTGTTTAGAAAACTGAGGATTCAGAACCGAATTATCGTGTTCATTGAGAAGAGTGGACGACGAAACAGAGATGGTTCATTCAACGATGCCAAACAACAGATGAGCAAGCATGAGACAAGTGAATTAAGTCTTCCAGAAAAGATAGTCATCGGAAGCAGCAAGTTGAACTGTCACGAAGTTTGTGACGTTCGACTCTGACAGATGTGGAGAGAATAGAGGCATCGGGGCGACAAAAAATGACCGATCTTGCTGGTGAGCGGTTGTTGAAAACCTGACAAAAAACGCGAGGCCGCCCGAGATGATAATACATAGCCAAAAGGGCTTGAAGCTGGGTTCAGATATGCGGCAGCGGAAAAAAAAAATGAACAAAGACGTTGGGACGCTGGGCTACGTCAGAAAGGATTTCGACGGGAACCACAGACCAGGAAGAGAAAACCTCGAAGTAGGCAACGCTGTGGTATTGGTCAACGACGATGCCAGCTGCTCTTCGAGGGAAGTCAAAACTCCAATCGTGGATGATGGAGAAGTCGACATTGGTGCAAGCCAAATAATTATTTTTATTTTTATTTTTACGTCTTGGACATGTAGGTTTAAGAGTTTTTGGTGGCTCTTATAGCATGTACAAGAATGTAATGGGAGTGAATGTTCCAACCCTTAGGTTGTCATGATATATATATATATATATATATATATATATATGAATATTTACAAAGAGACCAAATCTTAATATAAACAATGACCATAATATACTCATAGTATCTAGGTGGTTTGGCAAGATCTTTTGATCGATCGGGTTTTATCCCCTCTAATATGTACGAACTCATGTAATTATCTTTTGTGACGATGTATTTTTTTCATAGATTTTATAAACTTCAACTAATGAAGTCTTATGTGTGAAAAACAATTCCATTGTCTTGTAGTACTTGCAGTTACACGGAGGATTTTTGCAATTAGATCCGCTTAACTACCGGAGTCGAAAGTACTCAATTAGCCGTTTGTACTATAATATTTTGTTTACTATAAAGAACTGTTTCGTTAGTAAAATACGAACTGTTCACACTGAGTTACTTTTAAAAGTTTTATATGTTATGAACTGTTGAGTCATCGCAAATTATAAAAGAATAAGATTTTTTATGCTTATGCATAGCTGGACGAATACCAGCTTCGAACGAACCCTCGTACATTTTGAAACTCCCTCCTCGTACATATTGACTAGCTATATAGTGGATCTTTTCACACCCTGCGAGAAAATTTTAGAAATAAATATCTCTTTCACCCTGTGCTGTATTTTGATTATGTAAAATGCTCAAATTCATACGTATATATGTGTGTATATACATGTATGTTTACAAATATTTTTTTTCTCATTATTCTTCTACAAAGTCCATTTAACATTAAATAGAAACTATAGTTATGCATGTGCTGCTATTTATATATATAGCAATCAAGAAGTTCGCTATTCTGTAACATAAAATTCATCTAAAAACATGAATACCCCATATAAAAATAAATATATTATATATTATTATAAAAACTAAATTAAAAGTAACTCTAGCAAGTATTATAGCTAAAACTTTGTGAAACAATGTAAAATTACAGAATAAATACAAATAACACATCACATAAGAAATATAAATATGTATATACACCACAAGGGTTTTTGAGTTTTTCTTCTATTTCTTTTCACTTAGACATTTTTGATATAGCACCCATGCTTTTTAGATATATTCAACATAAATAAAATTATGTTTCTCGATAGTTCTATGACAACATATTAAGAAACATTATAAAAAAACAATTGTACAAAACATTTAGTTACAAAAGTACTTTTAATTACCCTCTAATTAAACAAAAATATATTTATTTTATAATACTAATACATGATATTTATTTTGTACTATTATATTCATATATATGTATATGTATAAAGTGGAGGAGATGTTGTTGCGGTCGAGGGTCCCTGTATGCCCCCCAAGTGGCTCCGCTACAGAGTACAGACCATAATTTATAGCATACTGCGTGTATTGTCGATAAAGTTAAGCGAGTTGTTTAAATTAAATATGTACGCCGTCACATATTCCAAGAAAATGAATAATACTTAAACTATATTAAAATTTTAAGGTGCCTGATATCGCGTGTACGATAATAAATTGCTAGGTTCCTTGTTGTGATTGATTCCCAAATTGACCCAATGATGTAGCAAGCCAAAAAAACCTAATATAAAACCTAGGACATAGGAAGTAACAATAAACACCTAAATATGTAGATCTCCACCTCCTTACCCTCTCTATCACCACACACCACAATATACGGTGCACAAACAAACCCTCACTTTTATTCGTCCTTCTCATCAATCAAATGCTAAAGTTTCATTAATTTCTTCTATAGTTCCTTACTCTTAATTTGCTTATTCATCGCTCTGAGTCTAAATTTATTTAATCTTTCGATATAAGTCTATATCTATTTATTTTCAAACCAGATCTTGTCAATTATTTGTAATTAAGGTGGCTCATCAGCTCTTTGATGATCTCCTCTTAATTACAAGCTTCCTGTGATGGATTTTGATGAGCTCACCATCAAATTATATTTGATCGGTTAAGCAAGAAAAAGTTGAGCCATATATAATTTTTCTTTGACCTCCTCCAAGAATACAACTGTTGCTTAATTTGATCACTGGGATCTTTAATTACTTATAGGTCAACAAAGTTCTTCTGATTTACAAAATCAGTCCTTCATGTTCCAATTCAGGAAAGTTGTACTAACTTTCTAGGGTTTTTGCTCCATTTGATCATCTCCAAAATTATTTGGCCAAAAGAAGAAAAAAAGAATCATTCTCTTAATGAGATTGACACACCATTTTGGCACAGAAGATTTCTTATGCCGCCACGCGCCGCGCATATGGATAAATGAAAATAAAGTCGTTTTATTGCAAATGCAGTGTTATCAAGATTCACATATCGGCGTTCATGTCGATGCGCAATGAGAATCTTGATGATGCTGCATTAGCAGTAACCGACTCACTCGGACTTCTCGTTGCGTTATAATAGCCATTGTGATTTTATTTCTATTAAGTCAATGTGAAATTAAGGAAGTGATATATAGAGAGATACATGTGTGTTTGTGTTTTGTGGTAAAACAGGGATAAATCAGTGGCAGGGATGAGTCACCTGATCAGCTGGCTAGCACCAAAAAATTGGTGAAAGGTACGCTATGAATAAGATTTTGTTCTCTGCCAATAATATTCTCTTGCTTTTTACTGCATAAAAATCTTCGATTTACTTCTGATGGGTGTAATTTAGGATTGGCCCAATATAACGTTATTGGGCCGGCCCAAAAGCGCATCGAATAGGGAGAATTCGAGGCGCGCATCGAATCAGCGATATAAGCTCTCCCAACTGGGCCAGCCCACCAGCGCATCGAATACGCCGGATTCGATGCGTGTATCGAACAACAGTGATTCGATACGAATTACTATATTGGATTGTGGGCTCCACGGGACGGGTTCTATAAATAGCCCGTCCCCTTGTGTTCAAAAGGGACTTTTCGTGAACTGAACCAGCTTAGTACAGTCAGCATCGAACCATCCTCATTCGATACGACCCATATCGAATCAAGCTCAATTCGACACGCACAGAAATATTGTATCTCTGTTCGATACCTTGATACGCATCGAATTCGACATCTACAGCACGTATCGAATTCGATACCTTTCAGATTGCTTTTCAGTTGGTGACAATTGTACCGCATCGAATCGACTCTCATTCGACACGTCAGTATCGAATACTTGAAATTCGATGCGTTTCATTAACATTGTAATTTAATTATTCTGTCTAGAAAGCTTGTATTACGTGTTCCGGACCAAGCTAGTCCGTTAATAATATTGGATAGCATTGTTTGATCTCATTTTGTACAATTTATTGTGTTCTATTACCGTGACGAAATAAGACCAAAACATTGGCGCCGTCTGTGGGAACACAAACTGTATTAGCATTATAGGCAGTATGACTAGAATAACTCGATCTAAGAGTAGAGCTCTGGAAGGTAATACGGGAGAAGAACAATCGGGTACACCCGAGCGGGTTATGCCAGATATAATTGGACCATCAGCATTACCACCGGCGGTACCAACTCCGGCTAGGAAAGAAAATCAAGGACCTCAAGCTGAGAAGGTACCCATTAATGAAGCCGAGGTGAGTGGAGCTTCAGCAACAAATGCTGCAATTCCAGATAAATTTAAAAGTGAATTATTTGCAATGATTAAAGCGGTCGTGGCTGAGGTGCTCCCTACAGCATTACCCACTATGATACCATCTCCTATTGAGTATTCTGAGAATTTGAGAGAGCAAGGTTCAGCTATCCGAAAGCAGAAAGGGAAGGAAAAGGAAGAGTCACAGCAAGACGACCGAAGAAGTAACCATACTTCGGAAAGGATGGGCAGCAAAGGGAAATCAATTCATGAAGAGCGAGGAAAGAAGCTGGTATCTGTAGAGATACAATCGAAAAGGCCTCATGAGAAGATACAAAAGGAAAGAAAGGCAGAATGTGCTGCTGAACGAAGTAGGAGAGAAGACGGAAGACGGTCGGAGAGCCGTAATTCCAGGAGAGATAGGAATGAGGAAGAGGATCATAGAGAGGAATCGCGGAGAAGAAAGCGTAGAGATGACCAAAGACAGCCAGAAGGTCTTGATTTGCACGGCAAGCATAACACAATAAGAAAGAACGTTGGAAGATTGGAAAAGGGGAAAGCAATAGCCGAGACTCAAACGGCAAGGGAGGACAATTCTTTGAATCGCAGTCCTTTTTGCCGGGAGATAGAGTCGGAAATTCTAGGACAAGGAGATAAAATCCCAGAATTAAAAACATACAACGGAAAATCTGATCCCCGAGATCACCTCTTTCAGTTAGACAGGAAGTTATCCCTTTATGGTTTCAGGGACAATATGCAGGCCAGGATATTTGCAACGACTTTATCAGAAGTGGCTGCTGATTGGTTTAATCGAATACCTCATGGGCAAATTGAGAGTTATGCCCAGTTGAGAAAGATGTTCGAGGATCAGTTTTCTAGTCAGTCTAGACTAGTTTTGGATCACTCCCACTTATACACGATGAAACAAGAAGCTAATGAAAGTTTGAGGGACTTCATGAAACGCTTCAATACAGAGCTACTAAGGATTGATAGTCCGACGGGAGAGATGGTTGCAAGTATAGTTTTTCGTGCAACTACAAACACTATGTTTGGTGGTGAGTTGCTCAAACAAAAACCCACCACCGTTGAAGCAATAAACAAGATAGCTCAAGATGTGGTTCATTTCGAGGAAATGATGGCAACCAAAGTTCCTAGCAATGTGGCTGTAAGGGATAAGGAGAGAGGTAGAGAAGATCAAAATCGCCACAACAGCAACAACAGGAACAAAAATTACAAAAGGGACAGTTCGCCTCGGAGGTACACCCCATTGAATGCTCACATTATGGCAGTGTTTGGGGCAGCAAAGAAAAAAGGATGGTTAAAGGATCCCAGACCGATGAGAGAATCCAAGGCTACGATGTACTCAAATCAATTCTGCCAGTACCACAATCAGAAGGGGCACAACACAGAGGAATGTATAAATTTAAAGGATGAGATTGAGCGGTTGATAAAGGATGGGAAATTGGTGGAATTTGTCAAGAAGGTGCAAGAACAAGAAAACAATTCCAACCGTAAGAGAACTCCATCTCCTAGGAAAGATAAGCAGAGGGCAATCGATGAACCGCAAATTTTTCAGTATCCCCAGATTGAGGATGGAAACACCAGGAGGGGCATCATCAATATGATAGCAGGAGGACCAGGAGGAGCAGATTCTACCAACGGCCGTAGAAAGATCACAAGGTGTATTGAAGCAGATAATTATGTTCATATGGCCAATATGCTGAGAATCGAAGAAATGCCACACGAAGAGATCATTTTCTCCACTGCAGACTTACGGAAACTAAGTGCACAAGCTATGCAGATGTCAGATTTAAATTGCCCTTTGGTAATAACTGTTGATATAGCTAATTTCGGAGTCACCAAAATGCTTGTGGATCATGGGAGTTCTGTAAATATACTGTTCAACTCTACGTTGCTCAAAATGGGATTGAACAACCAGGCACTACAACCGGTGAGAACGTCACTTCATGGTTTTGGAGGTCCAGCAATAGTGCCGCTAGGAATGATCAAGCTCCCAACTTCATTGGGGACAGCTCCAAAGAGAACGACGATTTTGGAAAACTATGTGATCGTTGACATGCACTTTGCATACAACGGAATCATAGGAAGGCCGACTTTGAATGCATTTCGAGCGCTACCATCCACCTACCATCAGATGATAAAATTCCCCACCATTGCTGGCACAGGAGAAGTCATTGCAGATCACATTGAAGGTTGGAAGTGTTATGTAAATTCGCTCCGAACACGGCAGCAACCAGAAGAAAATGCAGCAATAGCCTTGGCTCCGGGGCATATGGAGCAAATTGAATAGATATTCTGTTGAAATTTACAAGTATTTTTAGCATTTTGAGTATTTTGAACACGTTTTTATTCGTTCTCTCTGCTATAATACGCATGAGGGACAAGAATGTGTGAACTTAAAACAGGTACCTCAAATCCTGGATCTGAAGGACAGCACTGGAAGTCATGCAAATGAGCAGTGATCAAAGCTCAGTTCAATTTACATAATCTATTTTGAATTATTCAAGAAGATTATGTCGAATTAATTGATTTACGTAAATTCTGTATACTTTGCATAATGTAATCAGTGCAGGTCTAAAAAATCAGAAGAACGGAAACTCTGCCCCAAAGTGGCACGAGATACCGAAAATCCCCGAAGAAATCAGAAGAACGGAAACTCTGCCCCAAAGTGGCACGAGATACCGAAAATCCCCGAAGAAATCAGAAGAACGGAAACTCTGCCCCAAAGTGGCACGAGATACCGAAAATCCCCGAAGAAATCAGAAGAACGGAAACTCTGCCCCAAAGTGGCACGAGATACCGAAAATCCCCGAAGAAATCAGAAGAACGGAAACTCTGCCCCAAAGTGGCACGAGATACCGAAAATCCCCGAAGAAATCAGAAGAACGGAAACTCTGCCCCAAAGTGGCACGAGATACCGAAAATTCCCGAAGAAATCGGAAAAACGGAAACCTTGTCCCAAAGTGGCAAGTGATACCGAAAGAAGCCAGAGGCAACAAATGGACGGAAACTCTGCCCCAAAGTGGCAAGAGATACCGAAAATCCCTAAATCAATCAAGAAAACGGATACTCTGTCCCAAAGTGGCATGAGATACCGTTAGAAGTCAAAGACAACATACAGAACGGAGACTCTACCCCAAAGAGGCACGAGATACCAACTAAAGTTCAAGACGAAAAGGATAAGAACCTGCTCAAAATACCATGAGGTACCATAAACCCCTAAAACAAAATAAGGGAGGGACGTGCTATATTGCGACAAACTCAGGAAATCACGAATAACAAATTGAAACAAACATTTCGCCCCAAAATGACTAAGGTCATTGAAGTAGAGGGCAGATACTACGGAAAATATTGATAAACAATTTTCGATGAAAAATAATGAACCAGCAGGTTGTCAAAATAAAGTAAAGGACTGAGATAAGAAATTGAAAGAAAAGACAACAGTCAGTATCCCACAAATTAAGTAACAAATGAAAATTGTTTATAAAAACAGAAATAATAAACAGTCTGAATAACGACCAGTCTCAGTCTTCATCTTCTGATGAGGGATATGGTTCGGGCATTTCTAACGACGGTGATAACCCTCCGAAAACGAGATCCTCCCTATCCAGTAGAGGGGCAAACTCATCAGTTTCTGTAGCCTCAGAAGTTTGACGGGGTGGACGTTTCTTCAAGTCTGGCCCCAGGGACAAGTCTAACCATTCTGGATCAAATTTGCCACGAACATAGCCAGAAGTATAGAACTGATGTACCGTAAGAGCTTGAGCATTTCGAGCCACATGATCATCTCGACGAGCGCACAGCTTTTGAAACGTATTGCCCCGAAGGAACTTTTCAGCAATTTCCAATGATTGCTCGGAGGAAACCTTTTTAGAAGGATAAAAAGATATTAATAAGATTGAAAATAAGAGAATAGATGTCAAATTCTAGGAATAATATATATCTTACATCTTTCAGGCCTCTAAGGTAACCATTGATGTCAGCATTGTGAGCTTCCTCTTTGGCTGCAGCAACCTCCATCTTCAGCGCAGAAATTTGCTGATTAAGATCTTCTTCGACCTTTTTAGCTTGCTCTCGAGCTTCTTTGGCCGTTTGCAAAGTTTTTTCTTTGGCATCGAGGGCAGCTTCAAGTGCAGAGTTATCAGCGTTACTGGCACTCTCCTTGAAATCCATTAAGGCTGAGGCCATAACGTCCACGAAGCCGCCCGCCTGACAACACATGAATGATTAGATAAAAGTTCGCAGAGCAAAATCACAGAAAATGTAAGTCAGACAAGACATCATTACCGCTGTCAGCAGATGCAATGTATTACGCTCCAGCCTTTTTCTCTCTTCGTTGGAAATCGGAAGAGGGACGGACAAACCAGGCAATATTGCCTTCAGATGCTCGATGGTCTCGGCCTCCGATAGTTGGTACCCAGCGACCCGAGCTCGAGGACCCTGGCTAGGTCCAGCCGCGTAACTTGGACCGGATGCACCAACAGGAGGGTTAGAGGAACTTGGCCTGGCAGCTTGGCTAGTCGTAGCAGCAACCCCAGCAGTCTGCGATAAATTTTGCGGCACTCTTCGTCTTTTACGATGAACAAGATTGCCGACATCCTCGCCAGTCTCGGTTGCTCTGCTTTCCAACTCCTCGCCACCGCCTGGATTATCCTCAGGATTACTTCCGAGCAAGTCCTCAAAAGCGTCAACCGGCAAAGCACTAGCAGCAACAGCTGCAGTAGCAGTTGAGGGTTCAGACACTTTCTTTTTACCCTTACTCTTTCTCTTCCGCGGAGGAGGAATTGTACGCGCAGTCTCGGTCTGCGAACTTTCCATATCCGCATCGAGAACCCGGTTCATCCTTGCGTGTCGACTCATGAAGTATTTTTCTGCAACAAAGACAAATCGTTAGAATGCATAATAAACGTAAAACAAGGATATCAAAAAGGTCAGATATGTACCAAGGGTCATTTTTCCCTTGTACTTCACTGGTGACAACCCAGCCAAAGAAAGAACTCGATTTTCAACGAGTTTCTTAACATCAAATTGATGTTCTCTAACTAGGGTGGGAATGAACTCGCAATTCCACAGGGTTATGGAAACCCCACTGGGAATTGCTACCCTTGTACCGGTGAACCACTCCCGGCGGAATCCCAAAAACTCATTTTCATAACTCTCCTTAATGAAGAAGTATCGTCTCTTCCAGTCCTTTCCGTACCCGGTTGCTCCACCGTTTAAAAACTTTCGATTCGTTTGAGCTTTTATATGGTAGAAGCCTTCTTCGCGTCTTGCAATCTCGAATAGCGCGTAGAATTCATTGGGACTGTGTCGTTCGCCCAGAGCCTTCATCACTATGATGAAACCAATCATGCTCCCGTAAGAGTTTGGCGTGAGTTGAGCAGGAACGACATTTATCTTCCGCAGAAGCCATTTCAGTTCATAAGGAATTGGAAAGCGCAATCCGTTTAAAAGTTGGCCGACAAACACAGTGATGTGACCAGGTGGTGGATTATGCATCCGGTCATGTGGGCCAGGAATGACAATTTTATACTTGTCAGGAATATTAAATTTTTCGCGCAATCCCCTACGATTATGCTGGAGACGAGACACGTATTGGTCATAGGTCATTCCTGGGACCTCGATATGATCGTCAAATTCCTTATTAATGTAATCTACATCTTCCTCACCCTCGCTCGCAGCACGGTTATCTCTATAGGGCGAAGGTTCATTACTATTAACCTCAGTTGTCGGGTTCAATTCTGGAGCAGGATTATTATCCGCCGGAGAATCGATAGATATATCGTCACAAACATCTGTATCGCCTGCGGTCGGAACTGCTAGTGCTTTTGAGGGATTCTCTTTGTTAATCGAACTGGAGCTAGAACCTGAACTCGAATCACTCCCGGATTGGGTCTCAATGCTCACCATCTTTGATAAAGAGTTAACTGAAATATGTTTGAAACACGACACTGACTAAGGACGAATATGTCACTACACACTCTCGTATATCACTCATATATATACGGTACCGAACGTGTTAAAAACTAAATGATAAGATACAATAAAAACAAAATATTTTTACCTCAAATATATTCTCGATAAAGGAAAGTCTTGCTTAGTTGCTTGTATCCTACACAAAGTAAAAACGGCAAATCAGAATAACGCGACGATAAGCTCATAGTGAGCAGGAGCGAACTTTTTAACGCATCGAATTTTTACAATTCGATACTGAGCGTATCGAATCACTTATGATTCGATGCGGAACGCATCGAATGACGCAGATTCGATGCGTCTTACCTGAAGAGCGGCGTCTGACAGCAGAATAATGATTCCGCCGAGGCAGCACCCCCTTATATAGGGGACGACAGGCCCACCAGGCCCAGCTATATTGACGCATCGAATAACCGCATCGAATAACTGAAATTCGATGCGTGCTATTTGACGCATCGAATAGTAAAATATTCGATGCGTCTAAAATCGTCTTATTATCTTTTATTACAAGAACGTTGAGCTGATCCGATTTTACTATGATTAGAAATATCTCAAATCGGTACACTTATATTTTAGAAAGTTTGGAAGACGATCCCTAAATTGATATCGTCTCCCAAACTGGGGGGACTATATGATGGGTGTAATTTAGGATTGGCCCAATATAACGTTATTGGGCCGGCCCAAAAGCGCATCGAATAGGGAGAATTCGAGGCGCGCATCGAATCAGCGATATAAGCTCTCCCAACTGGGCCAGCCCACCAGCGCATCGAATACGCCGGATTCGATGCGTGTATCGAACAACAGTGATTCGATACGAATTACTATATTGGATTGTGGGCTCCACGGGACGGGTTCTATAAATAGCCCGTCCCCTTGTGTTCAAAAGGGACTTTTCGTGAACTGAACCAGCTTAGTACAGTCAGCATCGAACCATCCTCATTCGATACGACCCATATCGAATCAAGCTCAATTCGACACGCACAGAAATATTGTATCTCTGTTCGATACCTTGATACGCATCGAATTCGACATCTACAGCACGTATCGAATTCGATACCTTTCAGATTGCTTTTCAGTTGGTGACAATTGTACCGCATCGAATCGACTCTCATTCGACACGTCAGTATCGAATACTTGAAATTCGATGCGTTTCATTAACATTGTAATTTAATTATTCTGTCTAGAAAGCTTGTATTACGTGTTCCGGACCAAGCTAGTCCGTTAATAATATTGGATAGCATTGTTTGATCTCATTTTGTACAATTTATTGTGTTCTATTACCGTGACGAAATAAGACCAAAACAACTTCAAATAAATTTATATGATATATGGGAGTATGCTTTCTTGGTTGTGTTGGGATATGCAAAATATTACAAATTAAAGAGGTCATCTGGTTAGTTAGATCCATCACAGCACCTGGGTACAGCTAGCAGCTAGCTAGTTTAAATGATTGGCCTACATACATCCCGTCAGATTTGAATCTTTACACAAGGGAATTGGAGGCAAATTAATATGAAGTGAATTAATATGCCATCTTATTAATCATTAACTTAAGTTTTAATGTGTATATATACTCATGACATATGGACACAGCAACATCACAATCTCGGATAATTGGAATAAGCTATATGAAATAATTGAGAAACACGACGAATCATTGTCCTTCTACACTCGTTATGGTTGACTAAAACGCCTTCATTTGGTCTTCTATTTAGCTTTATATAGGTTCTTACTTATTACGAGCATAACCAGCTTAGAGTTTATTTCATATCTGACAAATTTATACCTAAAACAATAAAGTCTACGCAAACAACGTTCTTACTCTTCAACAGATATATGAGGGCCTTGGTGGATGACAAAAAAAACCTTTCACGGCATGTTTAAATTTTAGGTGTGATTAATTGGGATGGGTTAAAATATGGCATGGGACGGATAGGCTGGATCTAAGCTCTCGCTAAACATGTTTGGCTTATCATACTAACGGGATAATTTAATCTATTTTTTTCAGCATATGTATTTTACATTCGCCAGATTGCATCTCAAGAATTACGTCTTATTAGAAGAATATTACGTAACTATTCTCTTCTCAAGGGTATTTCTAGAAAAATGTTGTTATAAAAAATGACAATTATTCGATAAATTTACACTTATTAGTAAGTTGAGCTATTGTCTTAGATTGATTGTTAAATTGTCCACTTATGCCTGAGAGTAAGAGACTCAGACGTTTTCAATAGGCTCAACCCGGGGTTAAAACTAGGATGTTAAACAAACACTACTAGGCTGGATTAACATTATGCAAACACCTCTAATATAAGTTAGCAAGTGTTCTCAAACGTGCCGTAGTAAGTTGCAGTTTTTTCCCCAAATTATCCACCCGATCAGACTATGAACTATACAAACAAATCTATAACAAAAGTAGGCATTAGATGACGATTGTATATGCGTGACATAGTATAGCATGTGATCATATCCATGTGCATGGATATAGCTAATTATTGTGATTGAATTAACGAAAAGGTTTATAGTTCACGTGTTTGTGTTCCCATCAACAGAAATTCTAATGTATCATCACATGCAGCACGCAATACTTTACAAAACTTAAGTCAGGTTTAAGGATTATCTTACTTGTTAATTACTGCCAAATCTTTGCTTTCACACTTTACGTTTACGTTTACGTTATATGAATTACAGTGAAACTTAGAGAACTAATCGTCATGAGGATGGTAATTAAGAATATATATACTAGATTCTCTCTCTCTCTCTCTCTCTCTCTCTCTCTCTCTCTCTCTCTCTCTCTCTCTCTCTCTCTCTCTCTCTCTCACACACACACACACACACACACACACTGAGAGATTTCAGCCCTGAGTTGACAGACTCGTTGTGAAGGATGCTCATGCAATATATAACTCAGTTAAAGTCAATGAAGTGTTTAGTCAATTATCTCAAATTCACCAAGTAAGCTAATGCCGTTTTACATCATGTGCTATTAGAGTAATAGAACGATTACCATTCTATACAAAATAATTAGGCAAATATCCATTTTTTAATAATTGTAAAATACTGATCGTTCCCCCTCCTACTCATTATTCAGAAGGTAATGTGCCTATCTCACACCGAGAGTGCTGTGCTAAAAGAAACTTCAAAATATGTTACGTGTATCTCTTCAATTCCTTGCTAGTGATTATGATAAGTTATGTAACTGTGGTTATGTGACATTTATGTCACACAAATATACGAATGTCACTTATTGGTACGCTTTAATTTTACGTAAATATTATTGGTGAATGTTTAGATGAGTTGCATTGTGTGTTTTAGCCTGAGCTGGTGCGTTATATATCGATTTTTTTTGTATAAGTGCGCTATCTATTAGCTTCTAAATAGAATAGACTACTTTTTGGTTTTGATAAAACAGTATATTTTTGAATATTTTTTTTTTATCCGAGATATGGATCCACAAATAAAAAGTTACAGCAAAACTGACCACATATGTTTAGAGACTGATTCTCAACTTTCACTCAACTACCACCAACACAATCAAAGACTCCTCTCCAAAAATAATACAAAGAGGTGAATTTGTTATTAGGACGAATTATGAAAAATGTCCGCTAACTTTTGTATTTAATCCTAAATGCCCGTTGTTTCCCAACATGCTAAAAATGCCATGTATCTTTTAAAATTTCTACTAAAAATGCCCGAAATGAAAAATAAGCACAAAAAAATTATTTTGTCTAAAAAATAATGCTAAAAATGTCCTGTATCTTTTAAAATTCTACCAAAAATGCCCAAATTTTAAAACGCGATTTTTTGATTCAGCAGTGCGTCTCTTTGATTCGGATGCCACGTCCGATAAAAAGTTCGAATTTTTAAAATCGGGTATTTTTGTTAGAAAATTTAAAACTTAAGGAGCATTTTCAGCAGGTTTGGAAATAACAGGCGCTTAGGATTAAAGGCAAAAGTTAGCGGGCATTTTTGATAATTCGTCCTTGTTATTAAGACACGTACGGTAGAGAGTCACAAATCCATGTCTAGTATCATTATTAATATTAAAATAAATTAGCGTATCATTTTAAATAAAGTTATGACATGTATCTATAGTACTATATAGTATTGTAGTATTTGAGTCAATTCGATGTATCAGATATACAAAATGCTAACTTTCATGTGATATAAGTAATTAAGTACGGTCTTCACTTAATAGATTAATGATAGCTGATTCTTGAAACTGTGGGTAGAATGTTTATAATCTTCCAATGTTCTATAGCGGTTTTCTTTACGTTAATTATATTCTTAACTAGCGTTGTTTATAAGTATATCCATGTTTACGCTAATCAAGGTCACATCCCACATGCAGATTACTCTTGAGACAGAATCGCACCAATTATTATGAGCCAAAACCGCTACTTATTTAATCAGCCGACTATGTGATTAGCGTATTAATTAAATAAAGATTAGATAGCTGACACAGTAACGTGATCTAAGGCTTATTAGTGACTTCTTCTCAGTATTATTTTAATCCAGAAACCAGAAGCGGATTGGAAGTTGAGTGGTATTGGATATAATTAAAAATTTGATAGAATAATTGATAAGCAAGATTAACATTGAATATAATTAAGGATTTGATAGAATAATTGATAAGCAAGATTAACGGAATTGATTATGATAAATTAGAGAGATTATGTTATTCTCCTTCCCTATAATAATTCATTCATTGTACTATATATACCATTGTAACTTTTAATCATATATACAAGAAATATATAAATGAAAATCAATTTTTCAATTTTCTGTAAATTCTAACAAGTGGAGCGCATTATGCGGTTAACTCACCTTATGAGTTTATAAGTTGATTCACCGACTAATAAATTAAACTTTCCACACGTCGCGTTTTTTGACGTAATGGGTTCGGTGAAGCGAGGGTTCATGAAGCTGTTGAGTTGATTAAAGTTCGATCTTGGTGTTGGATTAAAGCAAGGTCTAGTAGTTTTCTTATTCTTTTACTGAGTGGTCTTCGTCACCTCATTGTTGTTTAATTTGATCCTCCTTGAAGAGTATTTCTTATACTCTCATTAGTAAAATTTCTTTTCGTCGATCAAAACAAAATCCACACCACAAAGCACCCAACTCCCCTTCATTTTCGGTTGCGAGTAAGTGTCGGTACAAGATTTGAGTTTTGACAATAATGAATATCCAGCTTGTTTGGAATCACTGTGACCACTTGCATCCAATCATAAATAAGCATCCAAATTTAATATGACACGAGACATTCAAGAAATAGATGTGTTGTTGTTTCCTCTCCACCTCCACAAAGTTCACAATTCATCTCATCATTTAGTTGTCGCACTTCTCTCTTTAACATGTTATTTTTTGTTAGAATTATGTCCTTCAAGACTCTCCATGCAAATGTTGACATCTTAGACGGAGCTAAATGATCCCAGAAATGCCTATATATCTCCACATCTTCCACTCCTGCCATATCGTTAACTTTGCATATGTTGCATGTATCGTGTACACACCCGAGGGATCAAACTTCCAATTCCAACCATCCTTATGATCTAAACGATGCTGAACATTCTGGAGCAGCAATGAAAGAGCACATGCCTCACTCTTTTCCCAATCAAAAAAAAAATCTTCTCTAGTTTAATTTTCATTTCCAAGTCATGTTGTTCCAGTTACCAAGTTGAACAATATTCTTCCATTTATCCATTCATAACAACTATAATCGTGGGAAGCGATTTTTCAATGAAGTATAACCATACCATCTATCTTCTGAGAATAGGATATTTCTGCCATCGCCCAATTTTTTTTTTTACCATTTGCAAACCAATTGGGGTGTTCACAATCATTCTCGATTGAACCAAGGTCTCACCACCAAATTGATCCTGATCAAATCTGCTCATTTGCCCACCTATTTCAGATTCAACACCATACTTAATATGAAATATTTTGTTCCATAAGTCATTTTCTTCACCCCACCAATCTCCATTTCCAATTGCCAAAGCAATCTTTTTATTCTCATCATCTCCTCCCCATAAAAACTCCCTCTTGATCCTTATAAGACCTTTTAAAATGGTGGGTGGTGCCTTATAAAAGAACATAACATAAGAAGGAATACATGGCATTACTGCTTTGATAATCGTCACTCGCCCCCAAAAGAAATATCAGTGCCTTTGAATTTGCTGAACCTTTTTGCATTTTTTCAAGCACTAGACGCCACTCTTGAATTCTCCTTGGATTGACTCACACTGGCACACCAAGATATTTGAATGAATTTCCCGATTTTGCAACGTAGGATCTGTGTCCATTCTATTAGATGTTGCTCATCCACGTTGATCTCGCATAGTTGGATTTTATGGAAGTTGGCTTTAAGACCTGAAACAATTTCAAAGTTCATTAAAATATTTCGAATAGCTTTCACATATCTTCTAGTTGGCTCACAAAAAATGACATTGTCATCCGCGTACTGGACATGCGAAATCATAAACCCAGTTTACCCAACTCCGAATCCTTCGAACAACCCACATTGTGTGGCTTTTTTAATCAATCCACTTAATGCTTCAGCAACCAGAAGAAAAAAGAATGGTGAGAGCGAGTCTTCTTTTCTCAATACTCTTTGCATTATAAACTCTTCCGTCGGACTCCTATTCACTAACACCGAGGTTGTTGTCGTCTCAATGCACTGCTTTATCCAACTTCTCCACTTCCTGGAGAATACAATGTTTCCTTGCATGAAATCAATAAACTATCAGTTTACCTTGTCATATGGCTTCTCAAAATCATCCTTAAATAATAAGCAAAGTCTTTTGTTTCTTTTTGCCTAGTCTATCACCTCATTGACAACCAAAATGTTGTCGAATATATGTCTTCCTCCAATGAATGCATACTGGTCTTCTAAGATAATTGTATCCATTATTGTGCGTAGTCTATTATATAACAACTTTTCCATCACTTTATATAGACACCCGATTAAGGAGACAAACCTGAAATCATGAAGACCTTGGGGACTTTGAATTTTGGGAATTAATGTGATGAATGAATGATTCATTCCTCTGACAAGCTTGATATTTGAGTGAAATTCATGTACGAACTCCTTCACATCTTCTTTGATAATGTCCCAACACCATACCAGAAAATTCAAATTAAAGCCATATGGTGTTGGGCTCTTCGTGCCATCGCAACTCCATACCGTCTTTCTAATCTCCTATTCAGAAAAAATTGCTCTAATTTGTTGTTATCAGCTTCAGAGATTTTCTTGAAGGCAATGTTGGTTAGCATCGGTCTCTGCCAATTATTTTCTAAGAATAATGCCTCAAAATGCTTTTTGACCTCCAACTTTACGTCATTAGCTATATCCACCCACACGACGTTGATCATAACCACGGATTTCGTTCTTGCTTCTATTGTGGTTTAAACATTTGCGAAAGAGGAGTTGCAGTCACTAGCCTTTAACCACCCGAGTCTAGCTTTTTGTGCTAACAGACTTTCTCTATGTTTCAGAGCTTGCCACATACAACCAAAAATTTCTTTCCTCTCGATTAGCTCTTCTTCTGTCAGTGCCATTTGTTCTCATATCAAGTCAATCTTATTAAATTCATTCTTTAGCTCCTCTAGTTTCTTGTTAATATTTTTGAATACATCTTTGTTCCAGATTCTCATTTTCCCTTTAAGTTCTTCAACTACTATTTTTAAAAGCAGCACTCCCTGAATTTGAAATGATTCTCACTCCTCTTTCACGAACTTGAGGAAGTCTTTATTGTCAAACCAACAGTCGAGACTACGAAAAGATTTCGGGCCCCAGTCGCTAGTCTCCTCTTTTAAGATAATCGAACAATGATCTAAGAATAAACTCTTTTAGCCCCAATGCCCAATATTAGGCCAAATTTCCAACCATCTCTCGGATATAAGTGCCCTATCAGTTTTGCTCATTGATTTGTCGTCCGAGTGGTACCATGTATACTTTCTACCTATCAGAGGCATGTCCAATAGCTACATATCACAAATGAACCCCTCAAATCCCATCATTTCAGTAGTGTCTGCTTTCATATCTCTCTCCTTTCTTTCTTGCTGATTTATGACATAATTAAAATCACCAAGCACACAACATACGTCTTAAGAGCTATGATGTTTAAGGTTAATCATATGTCTCTTTATCTTTTCAGCAAATGCGCATGGCGAGTAAATGTTCATCACGTTGCAATTAACCCCCTTCTCAGTCCAGATTCCAGAGACCAATATAAGATTCCTGTCAACAGTTGACTAACCAAACTAAAACATTTTTTCCTCCATGTTGTGGCCAACCCACCCGATGCTCCTATTGATTCGCTGAAAATCCATACAAAATCATAGTCCCCCCAAATCCTGTTGCGTAATTTCCTGTCCACCTTCTCTTTTTTTTTTGTTTCATGCAATCAAATCATCTCCGCTCTATGTTCTTTTTTGACTCTCCTTCCTAAACCCCTGACATTAAAAGATATAATTTTCATATACAAACGGAGTCCTCACCATTCTTATCTTCTTTGATTTTTATGCTAATTGTATCTCTTAAGTTCTTCTCCACCAGCTTGTCAATAATTTCCTCATCATTGCCTATGCCTACTATCCCTATCCTTTTTTCCAAACTCCCATATCTCAGACGCCTCCCATTCAAAATCTTTCTTTTTGATTGCTTTATTACTTGAGATTATATATATTCCCATAACTGATTGAATTACTTAAATTCCATGTACCTCTAATCGAATTGTCCTTTTCTTTGGTAGATTCGTTCCACCTATCCTCTTTGAAGGGCCCCTCTTCTTCTTCTTTTCCTTGTGTGCCGGTTGTTCGTTATGAAAAATCACCTTATTTCTCATATCACCAAGCACCAAATACCTTTTCAATATTTTTTTACTTAACCCCTCGCCAAACGATGAGTGAAGCTCAAAATGAATCTTCGGTCTCCACGACCTTTGGTAACTCTATACAAAACTCCCACCATTCGTAAATGTACATCCAAACCCTATATGTGAACCTAGGGTTGTTTTTTTCAAAATTTGTCCTTTATCATGGCCTCGGTATGAAAACAATCCTTTATTGAGGCTTCGTCCAGATTTGACCCTTCATCATGTTTTTTGGTCCAATTTTGGTCCTCCAACCATTTTTTTGGCAAGATTTTGCACGTGAGGTCACGTGTCGACGAGATTTGGAGACTTTGACCAATTTTGACCTTTTTTCTTTAGCCCAACCCGCCCAACAATTTAAACCAATCCGACCCACCCCTCATACCCTTCCAAAAACGGGAAAAGAATCCAGATTACACAAACACACAACATTTTCCCCCAAATAGATTTGGTGAAAACTAAGAACCATAGCTAGCTAAATCACCCACACCCAAAATTGCACCAATTGTATTTGTTGGGGCCGTGCATCATGCTTCGACCAACTATTTCGTCACCTTCCTCCAAGATCGCGACCGAGATATGCCACCTAAAGCCACATAATCGGTGTATCTCGGTCACGGTCTTGGAGGAAGGTGGCGGAATAGTTGGTCTGAGCAGGATCCGCGGCCCCAGAAAATACAATCGGTGCGATTTTGGGTGTGGGTAATTTGTCTAGCAAGGGTTCTTAGTTTCCTCAAATCGATTTGGGAAAAGAATGTCGTGTGTTCGTGTAATCTAAATTCTTTGCTTGTTTTTGGAAGGGCATGGTGGGTGGGTCGGGTTGGTTTAAATTGTTGGGCAGGTTGGGCCATTAAAAAAAAGAGAGCTTAAAATTGACAAAAAATATCAAAATCTCAAAATTCCGCCAGCACGTGACATCACGTGCAAAATTCGGCGGAAAAATTGGTCGGAGGACCAAAATTGGACCAAAAAACACGATAAAGGGTCAAATCTGGACGAAGCCTCAATAAATGACTATTTGCATACCAAGGGCACGATAAAGGACCAATTTTGAAAAAACAAAACATGTGAACGTACATTCAAAGAAAAGATGTTTTGAACTCTCCACAATTTAAACCTCTTAAAATTGGAAAGATGTTTCGACGGGATTTGGGGATTTTTACCAATTTTGACCTCTATTTTTTGTTATAGCCCAACCCGCCCAACAATTTAAACCAACCCGACCCACCCCCCATACCCTTCCAAAAACGGGAAAAGAATTCAAATTACACAAACACGCAATATTTTTCCCCAAATCGATTTGGGGAAAACTAAGAACCTTTGCTAGCCAAATCACCCACACCCAAAATTGCACCAATTGTATTTGTTGGGGCTGCGCATCCTGCTTCGATCAACTATTTCATCACCTTCCTCCAAGATCGCGACCGAGATATGCCACCTAATGCCCCAGAATCGGTGTATCTCGGTTGCGGTCTTGGAGGAAGATGATGGGATAGTTGGTCAGAGCAGGATCCGCGACCCCAAAAAATACAATCGTTGCGATTTTGGGTGTTGGTAATTTGGCTAGCTAGGGTTCTTAGTTTTCCTCAAATCGATTTGGGTAAAACATGTTGTGTGTTTGTGTAATCTAAATTCTTTGCTCGTTTTTTGGAAGGGTATGGTGGGTGGGTCGGGTTGATTTAAATTGTTGGGCAGGTTGGGCTATTAAAAAAAGAGAGCTCAAAATTGACAAAAAAATTGTCAAAATCTCCAAATTCAGTAGGCACGTGACCTCACGTGCAAAATTCAGCGGAAAAATTGGCCAGAGGACCAAAATTGGACCAAAAAACACGATAAAGGGGCAAATTTGGACGAAGCCTCGATAAAGAACTATTTTCATACCTAAGGCACGATAAAGGACAATTTTTGAAAAAAACCATGTTGAACGTACATTCAAAGAATAGATGTTTTGAACTCTCCACAACAACCCCACACAAGCAACAACCTCCAAAACTAGTTGAATCTCGAACTCCCCTATTTCTAAATTTAACTTCGTAGGCACACCATCCAGGATAAGTTTTCAAGCAATAGATAAACTTGTATGGAGCGAAAATAGCCCAAAACGAGTGAAATAAATTACTATTGTATATTTGGTTGTTATTGCTAGCATTCTACTGTTCCGCATAGCGAATTAGTGAGGTGAAAATGAATGATGTAGAGTTATTTTGAGTTGTACATACGAAGATCAATATACATCAATTCGAATTGAACTTACGAATCCGTCAATCGTGAGTTGTGCACATTAACCATTCAGCCTTAACCGAAATCCTTGTGTATGGTGAATAAACAAATTCCAGGAAATAAAAAACTTAAAAAGAATTAATGAATAGATATCAATTAAAATGCTCAATTTTTGAAGTGTAATTCTAACTATGTTTTAGATTTCAATTTATGGACCAATACAATTCATTGAGGTCTTTCTCTCACACTTTCTTTTATAACAACGTTTTTGAGAACTCTTTGACCCCCGAACTTTGAATATTTTCACCAAACTCACATGATTTAATAAGCAAGACCAATATAACCGTTTATTCTCCGAAAAGTTAGGAAACGACATAACCGCTTTCAACTGCCATGGAAACTGACATGTAGGAAGTGGAACAATGCCACTCTCCACTGCCACCACCACCGCCTAACATAACAGACACTGATGTGTACGTTTTCCAATCAACACGTACTGTTGCTTCTCGATCGAGGATTCAAAAACGGACCAGACATTCCCCTGATATGTCAGAAGTTGGAACAACGTTCACTGTTCCTAAGGAAAGTTCTCAGGCCAGAGTTTTGCCTTACTCATTCGCAAATGCTATCTCGACTCGTCCAAAAAGTAAGGATGGTCGAATTGATGAAAACAAAATGGCTGAGGAACGCATGTTCATAGAAATCAAGCAAGCAGATGCAAATATTCCTCTCAAACAAGTTCATATTAAAAAGGAACTGAAAGAGAGGATGAAAACACAATGGGAGCATGTTATAATCATAAGGATCACTGGTAAACCGTGGTATTACACGGCGCTTCAAACACGACTAGATATCATGTGGAAACTGCATAATAACTTCGACCTTGTTGACCTTGGTTGTGGATGCTACTATCTCAAGGGCATATCAGAGGAAAAGAGAGAATTTATTCTCACAGAAGGACCCTGGCAATTGGCAGGGAGTTTCTTAATGATCAACAAATGGACACCTAATTTCCGTGCGGGCAAAGACGATATTAAGAATTCAATCACCTGGGTAAGAATTCTAAATCTGCCAATTGAGTTCTTAAGGGAAGCTGTTGTTCAAGCTCTAGCATCTTGCATTGGTGATCCAATCAAGATAGATGGTAATACTATTAATGCCACAAGAGGTCTGCTAAATTTTGTGTTCAAATAAGAACAGATCAACCTTTGGAATTGGGAATATGGATAGATAACAAAATCTATCAGGTTGTATACCAGAATATCTCTACTCTTTGCTATAAGTGTGGTAAATAGGACATGTGAAGGTTGCATGTGAAGTTGATAAGATATCACATGAGGAGATGAAAACTAATGATCCTTCTCAGGTTCCTTATGAGAAATCTTCTTCTGAAAAGAAGGAACAATGGCTCTTGGAAAAAGCAAAAGCTAAGGAATATGGTAGTTGGATGCTGGTTGCTAAGAAGAAGCCTAACCAATCAGTTCAAAAAGGTTCAGGAGTTTCTAATAATAGCTCTAAGAATTCTATTAAGAGCAAGACTCTTACTGAAGTTAGACAGGAAAGAGGAACCTTCGAGCCTCCTCAAGTTCCTGTTGGTACAACTTCTCAGAGAAGAAGGATTCTACCAGCCTCCTTAAATCCTAGTCTGAGGAAAGTAACAGTTAATGCCAAGAGAGTGGCAGTTACCAACTCCAAGAGAAAACCAAGAGTCTCTAACATTCAAAACACCTCTGGAATGGTTCATCACCAGAATCACAATTCCTTTGGCATTCTAGACTTAGATAATCCAAAGGAGTTTCCTGCACTGGTTGAGTGTGAAGTATCATCATCACCTGATCTTAATATTCATCATAGCACAAGAACTAGATCCATGGGACTGGATCAACCCCTGGGAATTTCTAACGCAGCATGTTCAATTCGTTGCACCATCGATGACACATGAGATAAGTCACTGGGACAGGATCATCTCAGTGTTGACCATTCCAGCCACCAATTGGGAGATCAGCCTGGAAGTCCACAGAGGGGAACACATAGATGCAGATCACATCTGGTGGGAGAGAGCAGCACTAACCCCATGGGAGAGCAACATACAGATTGCCCTCTCAGTGGAGCTAATGAACCAACTTCAGGCGCAATAGAACATGATTCCAGTTGAGAATCCAGTGTTCCCCTACCACCTTTACAATACAAGCATGAGAGTGGTGTCTTGGATTTGTCAAGGGGCTGGTGATGAAGACTTCCATAGGAACTTCAGGAATTTGGTAAGGAGACACAATCCTACTGTTATTTTTATACTTGAAACTAGAGTTTCAGCAGATTAATCTTGGAACATTGTTCCATACCTGGGATACAACAACTATCAAATAGCACCCTCTGAGGGGATGGATGGAGGACTTTGGATGCTATGGAATAGTTGGGATGTGGAGGTGGAAATTGTTGACACTGACTACCAGTATATCTCTGCAATTATCATACCACAGAACATGAGGGAATGGAGACTCACTGGAGTCTATGCTCAGCCCAGGAGGACTACAAAGGTAAAGGTTTTTGATGCCCTCATAAGACTTTCAAATGAACAACCAATGCCCTGGTTAATAACAGGAGATTTCAATGAAGTTGCATATGGTCATGAGAAGAGGGAAGGTAGAATAAGATCAGTGAACAGGTTACAGTTCTTCAGGAACTTCATGACCAAGTGTAATATCTCTGATCTTGGCTATGTTGGTCCTAAATTCACTTGGATCAAAAAGAGAGAGAATGGAGCTCTTATCCAGGCATGATTAGATCGAGCTATGGCTAATCCTGAGTGGATTAACCTCTACAGAGCAGCCGAAGTGGAAAATTTACCAAGAACCTACAGTGATCATCATCCTATAATCACTTGGTGTCTGGGGAGCATGAAGAGAAGAATTGACAAGCCTTTCAGGTTTGAGGAAATATGGCATTCCAATCCTGAATGTGCTTCTCTATTGAGGAATATCTGGAATACTAGCCCTTCACTCCTGGGGGCTATACAAGAGGTGCATAAAGTCATACTTCCATGGAATAAGGAGAGGTTTGGAAATATATTTCAGAGGAAGAAGATTTTAGAGGCAAGGCTGGGAGGGATTTAGAAATCTTTGTGCTTCAGGCAAAATAACTATCTCAGCAACTTGGAAGAAGATCTACTTCACGATTATAATGTTCTTCTTAAACAAGAGAAGATGTTTTGGATGCAAAAATCAAGGATCAATTGGATCAAACAAGGGGATAGAAACACAAAATTCTTCCATAGATCCACCTTGATCAGAAGGAAAAGGAATTTGATTACAAGATTGAAAGTTTCTGGAGAATGGGAGAAGACAGAGAGTACTCTACAGCATCACACTTCAGAATACTTCTCAAGTCTTTTTGCTGGTGACACTACCACTCCAGACTTTTCACAAGCTACAGTCCTCCATACTTCAAGATTTCAAAAGAAAAGTTGGCTCCTCCAGAACAGGAGGCACTGGGGGCATTGATAGAATCTTGGGAGATTAAGGAGGCCTTGTTTTCAATGCATCCTCTGAAGGCCCCTGGACCAGATGGTCTCAATGCAAGTTTTTATCAGAAGGGCTGGGAATGGATGGAAGAATCCATTGTGAAATTTGTGAAAGATGCTTTCCTTCACAGAGCTTTTGATAGTAAACTGTGTGAAGCTTTCATGTGCCTTATCCCAAAAGTGCAGTCACCTGAGACTATTAACCAGTATAGGCCTATTTCTTTGTGTAATGTTATCTACAAACTCATTACCAAGTGCATTACCAGTAGACTAAGAGATCTTATGCCTAGTATTGTGGCACCTACTCAGGCTAGCTTCATTAGAGGGCGCAGTACATAGGATAACATTGCTGTTATCCAGGAAGTTCTTCACTCTATAAGGTCTAAAAAGAAGAACAAGAAGGGGTGTATGATTATGAGGTTGGACTTGGAGAAGGCTTATGACAAGATAAGCTGGGATTTCTTGGAGGAGACTCTTCTGGCTTTCCAATTTCCAGCAGAAATAGTTGAGCTGATCATGTTCAGTGTTAGAAATGCTACAACTAGCATATTGTGGAATGGATCTCCTATGGCACCATTCCAACACAAGTGTGGTCTTAGACAAGGTGATCATTTATCTCCTTACCTCTTTGTCTTATGTGTTGAGAGGCTGTCTTATCTTATACAAGAGGAGGTGCATAAAGGGAAATGGAAACCGCTGATTCCATGTAGAGGAGGGCCAAAGTTAACACATATCTTCTTTGCTGATGATCTCATCCTAATGGGGATGGCTACTTCAGGTACTGCTTACTGTATTAAGGGAGTTCTAGACAGGTTTTGTCAAGCCTCTGGTTTAAAACTTAGTTACCAGAAATCCAAAATCTTCTACTCTAGAACTCAAGGTGCTGATCTTAAAAGACACATATGTGAGATATTGGGATTTGAACAAACTCCAAACTTGGGGAAGTACTTGGGTATCAGATTATCTCATGGCAGAACAACTAGAGCTGATACTGCTGACTTGTTTGATAGAATACTTGGTAAATTTGATTGCTGAAAAAGCAGAATGCTTTCTCTTGCTGGAAGAGATGTTCTTATTGGTTCTGTTTCTGCTGCTCAACCAGTGTATAATATGCAATCCTCTTTTCTTCCTGAGCATGTTTGCCAGAGATTGGACAAGCTCAACAGGGATTTTCTCTGGTCTACTGACATTGGAGTTCATAAACTTCACTTAGTCAACTGGCAGAGGGTAACTAGACCAAAGATAGAAGGTGGCTTGGGTATCAGAGTGGCAAGAACTGCTAATGAATCCCTATTAGCAAAGCTAGTTTGGAAGATCCTGATTGAAGAATACTCTATTTGGTTCAGGTTGGTAAAAGCAAAATACCTCAAAAGCCAACAGTTCCAAATGCATACTGCTAAAAGCAGTGACGGTTGTACTTGGAAAGGGATAACCAGATGCCTGAAGTTGATGCAACCACATGTGAGATGGAAAGTGGGAAGAGGAAACAAGATTTCCTTCTGGTTTGATAATTGGAGAGGATGTGGTTGCCTCAGTGAAGAAGAAGTTGTTATTCAAGAATCAAAGAAGAAGCTGTTATTATCTGACATGCTTGATAATAACAGTGAGTGGAAGTTGAATCACCTTATATCCTTTATCCCTCAGGAACTTAAAGATGATATTGAAGGAAGATTCATCATGCTCACTCAGGAAGAAGACAAAATCATATGGAATAGCACTTCTGGCGGCACCTTCACATGTCAATCAGCTTACAAACTGTTCCAAGAAAGACACTCGGGGACAGTTAGGCCTAGAAGCAGTGTTTATTGGGTCTGGAAGGTGGATGTGAGCAATAAGTTCCAGCACTTCCTGTGGCTGTTGACCCAAGAGAGGTTAGCAACTAACTCACTTAGGTTCAAGAGACTTGCAGCATTGACTCCAATTTGTACATTCTGCAATTATCATGAAGAGACAGGGATTCACCTTCTGAGATATTGCAAGGAGGCTAGGAAACTGTGGCTACTGATCATTCACCCTGATGATATTGGTGCTTTTAATGAGATTAGTGATGACCAGTGGCTAAAAAGGAACCTGGAGAGTCTACAACTGAGGAACATCATCAAACCAACTGCTCAGTGGAAGTGGATTTTCATGGCAACTATATGGCATTGTTGGATTCACAGGAATGATAGAGTTTTTCACAATAAAGAAACTAGTCTCCAAGGAAGAATCTTCAAGATTAAAAACTTAAGCTGGGAACTCTACTTGGGCAGAAGGAAAGTTGGCAATGATCAGGAGATGGAACAATGGTGCAAGCCAAAATCAAGAGGAGTTAAACTGAACACTGATGGAAGTGTGATCCATGTCGAAATATATGAAGTTGTGCTGGTGTCCTTAGATCAGATGATGGACAATGGATATGTGGTTTCAATAAGAAGCTGGCCTCACCAACTGTGGACGAGGCTGAGATTTTGGCTCTCAAAGAGGGATTAAAGCTGGCATGGGACATAAGGTTTCTAAACATTGAAGTGGAGGTGGATTCTCTTACTGTTTACAAACTGATCACTGCTGAAATCCAGCCTATTGCTGAGTACAAGAACCTGGTGATCGACTGCCAGAATCTTTTGAAGATGCCTTGGAACTCTTCTTTCAAATGGATTCCAAGAAGTGCAAATATGGTAGCTGATGCCTTGCCTAAATGGCAAAGTACTTGTAATGAGGAGGTTATCTTATGGGATAATCCTCCTTCTAACTATATTAACTGTTTGGTAGTTAAGGACATGATGTAACCTATTTGATTTTCATTTTTTACCAAAAAAAAATAAAAATAAGCAAGACCAATGAGGCTCGACGTTACTGGGAAAAAATCCTTCCTTTTCTTTTTGTTTGGCATCCATCTCGTTTAGCCAAAAAAGTTCCACATTTTTTTTATTTTTTTGTATTGGTAAATTTCATTGCAGAGCAAAAATAAAATAAAGAGTCTACAAGTGCATAGCACTAGTTTTAAAGCACAACCTAAAAATGATCACATACTGTTCTCACAAAATACAAACAACAAACCAAAGATTAACCATTTAACATTAATCATCGTTTAAGATGTCACCAGGAATAGGACCACTCCAGTTATTTTCCTTTTACCCATCGGGCAATGTTATCAACTTCCGTATTAGTCTCTCGAGATAAAGAAAATCGACCAAGAAGGCCAGTTGTCAAAAAAAAACCGACAAGTCAGGATATCATTCTTTGCCGTCCAATTTGGGGTGCATTCCTTATTGATGATTTGATGAATAACCTCTTTACATCCATTTCAATTAAGACATTGTTTTTTTGATACCCAATTAAGATATTTGTAAGCTTCATAACTTTGAGTTTAGAGAGTGCAAAAACCAGATTTCGTGTTTCTACTGCGAAGGCATCCGAAGATATGAATTGATTCGTTTCCGCCAAAATGATAGCACCCGAGTTGTGGTTTAGACTTTCGAATAGAAAAAGTAGAAAAAGCACTAGTATAACTTATAAGACCCAAAATCTTGATCAAATACAGCGTCGAAACTTCTATATATGAGGTAATGTAATACATACATTTCAAGATTTCGTTTTGAATACTCACATTTATCACAATTCTTTTTAAACCACCAAAATATTGTCACTATTTTTATAATAATTAAGTATAAAAAAATTTGCAGCACAACATTAGGAGTTACTCGATATCTACATCTATATACTATTATATAAAGAAACCCATTGTGACACCAATCTTTTGATTTCCAACTTTAACCTTTGAGTTTTAGCTATATTGTAAAAGTATACTATTAAATCCCCAAAATAACCTTACAAATTAAGTTAGACTAATTAATTACACTATTCATTGTAATTAATGATTTACTTTTCCTATAATATATTTTTCTTCCATTGTTATACTCTAAATTTATGGCACGTGTTATCTAGATAAATTTTCTTCTTTAACCCACATAGAATGGCATTGAAAAAAGAATTATGCTCGCGGGAACCGCGTGCTCCATTTGCTAGTATAATAGTAAATCACTAACTACTAGCAAACAGATCTTATGAATAAAATAATTAAAAAGTATCAAAAACACATGAAATTATTAATTACTCGCGTCTTGAACTATTTCTTGAGTTCCATTTGGTTGGGCCGGACACATATACACTATGAGTCAATTTTAGGACTCTCATGTCATGCCCATAACAACAAATAAGGCCAGGCTCAATTCTCCTCTCATAATTTTTGTATATTGATATATATTATTATTCGATCATATTACGTAATTTAAACTTTTAGCAGTACGCTGTTGTTAAGCTTTAGTTTTTCAATTTTTCATGTCGAATCAAAAGTTTTACAACACTGTAAAGCAAGTGTTCAGCTCGCCCATAGCTCCAAAATCCGATGAACAAACCGCCAAATTAATCGCCAAATCCCTAATTAACTCAAACTCAATTTCAACTTCAATCAATAAAATCCCAAAATCCCTCCTTTCAAATCTCAATTCCAACACAACCCACCTCATATTATCAAATCCCAAAATACCCACTTCATCTTGTTTGCATTTCTTCAAATTCATACAAAAAAACCAGTCTTTAATCCCTCAAAAACCCAGTCTTGAAACCCAATTAACCCTAATTTTCCGTTTATTTAAGGTCAAAAGATTCGCTGAAGCGAAAATTATACTAAATTCTGCTGTTACTGATGGTAATTTTGAACTCCCATTTACTGATTTAGCTTTATTAGTGAGTGGAGATGATAGAAGAAAGGTTAAGTTTTTTGATATGTTGTTTAGAGTTTATGCTGATAATGGAAGGTTTGAGGAGGTTTTACGGGTTTTCGAGTACATGGTGAGTAATGGGTTTGAGATTGATGAGCGGTCTTGTATGGTTTATATGATTGCATTGAAGAAACGCGGTGAATTCGAGCTGTTGTACGGGTTTTTTCGGAGAATGGTGGAGTGCAATGTGGGTGTTACCGTGTATTCGATGACAATGGTGGTCGATGGATTGTGTAAGATTGGGGGAGTTGTGGAAGCTAGGAAATTGGTGGATGATTTGGTCGGGAGAGGGGTGGTGGCGAATACGTATACGTATAACACGTTGATGGATGCTTACGTGAAGAAATCGGATTGTGAGGGAGTGGAGGAAGTTGTGGGTGCTATGGAGAAATCGGGGGTGGAGTTTAATGTGACCACGTATACGAATTTGATTGAATGGCGTGTGAAACGTGGGAAGATTGAAGATGCGGAGAAGTTGTTTGAGAAAATGTCTCTGGAGGGTGTGGTGGGCGATATTCGTTTGTACACTTTAATGATTAGAATGTATTGTACGGTAGGTGATATCAAGAGGGCGTTTACTTTATTCGATGAGTTAGTCGAGAAGGGCCTTGAACCTAATGCTTACACCTATGGTTGTTTGATACATGGGGTGTCGAAATCGGGTAACATGAATGCTGCGGAAATGTTGCTAGAAGAGATGCAACGGAAAGGTGTAGACGTGAATCGAGTGATATTCAATACATTGATGGATGGTTATTGTAAGCAAGGGATGATTGATGAAGCATGGAGGGTTCAAGGTGTTATGGAGAGTAAAGGACTTGAACCCGACGTTTATGTGTACAACATATTCGCCAACGGCTTGTGCAAATTAAATCGACGCGAGGAAGCAAAAACCTTGCTCCTGTCCATGATGGATAAGGGTGTAACGCCTAATGTAGTTGCTTATACCACACTGATAGATATATACAGCAAAGAAGATAATCTTATTGAAGCAAAGAAGGTTTTCTACGAGATGGAGAAAAATGGAGTCAAACCAAATGTTGTGACGCACAATACTCTGATTGATGGATATTGCAAGAAAGGTAAAATCAAAGAAGCGCAAGTGTTGAGAAAGAAGATGGAAAGTGGAGGACTTGTGCCGGATGTTTTTACATACACCTCATTTATACACGGAGGATGTATAGTTGGAGAGATAGATGAAGCGGTGAAACTTTTCAAGGAGATGCCGACGAAGAATTTGATTCCAAGTGTGATAACGTACACAGCGTTGATCGCAGGCTTGTCAAAAGAGGGGAGATCAGAGGAAGCTTTTAAGTTGTATGATGAAATGAATGAAGCTGGTTTGACGCCTGATGATACTGTATACTCTTCTCTTGTTGGCAGCCTACATCCGACTGAAATCTAATTTGAATTCATTTTAAGATTGATTTATTTTTTCACTTCATTGAGGACTTAAGGTCATCGGTCATGTACAAAATATTTGTAAAACTAATTGATACGAGCTGCTTTATGTAAAAAGCAAAACCATGTTTCAAAGGCACCGAAACTGATTCCTCTTTCGACTCTATGAAAACGAAGATAAGGGTAACTCATATAAGTTACAACAATTACTTTTCACTATCCATATTACAACTGAAAGTTAGTACAACAGAAAAAAACATGATTTTATTGAGACGTTTCACTGGTCAAAACACAGTTTAATTTTCTTGTTAGGACAACTACCATCGACCAAGGAGTGAGACCGACAATACAAGAATTATTTGATACTGGGGTATTATTAGATAAAATAATCTAATAATAATTATTAGTATAAGGTATAAAGTAATATGGAATAAAAGTTCTTCACTATCAAGACTATACAACTGAGGTAGAGTGTTGTGTGTTGGGGGATTAGAATTCTAGTGCTTGTTTCCAAAGTTCCACCACTTCTTCTTCATTTTGAACTCACTTGGAGGCAAATCTGTTCAGTAAAATAGTTTGTTCCCAAATTAGTAGATAGAAAAGAGAAAGTGTTATTCAGAAAGAAAAAAAAAAACTTTACAAATTATTGACAAATATTACCTCCTCGAGGATAAATGGAGTTGTAATGAACCTCAGCCCAGAAACTCAAGTATATGACTGCACCGAAAACCATGGAGAAATAAGATGCTGAGTAACAAAAGGATATGGGAAAAGTGGCGTAGGAGTGAAATGGACACATTAATGTTCGTCGGAAACTTGTGAAACCAACCAAATAATAGACGGATCATGTAACCACAACGAGTAAGGCAAGAAAAAACATGACATAAACTAAGCTTACTACCATAGAAGATCCCAAGTTATTGTGAATCTAACACTCTTTCAAGGATTAGTCAGGTTCTTGTGCATTTTGTCAACAGACAAATATTGAACATAATGATTACGACCGTAATGCTTGAAACAACAAATGAAGAAGGCAGAGGAGACAAAGCACACAATGAAATGCATAAGAAAAGTGCATGATCTCAACTGTCAGAACAGTATTTAGTGAATGGCTCTCATTTACTATCGTCGAGCTATGTAACATGACTAACTCGTGCAACAATATAAATCCAAAAAGTACCTCTTTTTGACTTTTGGTCTGTCGGAAGAATCTCGATGTAGCTAGTGTCTTTGAATGAAGTTACTACAATAATTCTCACACCATACTGCCAAAAAGGGGAAGAATATAGCGTACAAAAGTTCTGATCAGCACTTTTATCTTGTAGACATATAAACAAAAGAAATCTTAGACCGATGTAAAAGGATAGCTATTCATACCGAATCCGCAGCAGCTTGCAGTGTGACATGATCACCCCACTCCCCGCTCCTGGTTTATCAAACATGTACCTTAAGCATCATAGTAGTTCAAGTTGCGGAAAAGGAAAAAAATAGAACATTTACGATACAGACAAAAAAGTCAAGGCAAAGGGCAATACTTGGACATCCTTTTCAGATAGTCAGCATATTCCATGGGAACATACCCCTCGTATACTTCTGGATGGGCTTTCAGCTGTCAATAACAAACCAATGCCCAAGAAAACACCAAATTTAAATAAACTAACAAACGCCAGAATGCAACCAAACAAGAAGAAACAAATCAGAAAAAACTCCTTAACAACTACAACCACCTGACGGACAACTTGCTGTCTCACAAATTTATGGTGTTCAGGGCTCCGATAAAACTGATCCGACAAAGCACGGAACTGCAAGAAAGATGTATATAGTGCAAATCAATTCAAAATAATAGTAAAAGATCACATAAAGATACCCAATGGTCTATGTCTCAACAGAAGACTGCTCAACATATACATACACCATGTAACAATTATAAAAGATAGAGGAACACCTAAAAGCAGGAGGGGTGATCATATGTATTTTCCCACCTTCTGAGAAACAAATGAACTGCTTGGACACTGTCTCAGAAGGTATAATTTCAATGTCTAGTTTATCAAACATGAGCAAATTAAAAGTTCACTACGAACGGATATTTTTGACGATACGTAAACTTTGAATCATAAATTCATAGGCTCTAAAGACTAAACAAGGTAAGCAACTAACCTGACAGTTTCCATCTCCTTGAACTTTGTGTTCAATCAAGTCGTATAACTCTAACCTGAAGTGCAAGCAACATCATAGGTCAAATTAACAAATGTGTCACATATATACCAATCACGAGACCTAGAATTCAGACGCGATAGACTGAAGAAGCTAAAATTGCACTCTTTACTGAAAAGATTAATAATTAAAATGTGGATTTTTTTTTCGGTTAGCTAATCTTAGTTGAATGCGTCAATTCAATAGTCTAAGCAATCAAGAGAGAATTCAGTGTACCTATCAAGCAGCCTTTGATGATCCGAAGTTGCTTCATCAACTGAAGGTATGTCTCCATTAATTCTTGGAATATGCTGAAAAAATCAGATAAATATGTGACTCAGTCTACAATGTGAAGACCAAAATATTCCAAGGACACCATAAGAGCTGCTCTACTCGCAAGTAGCACCATGAACTAGGCCAAAATATATGGGAATTTTCTAGAACATTTTAACTTCTCAAAGTACACAGGTATGCATGGTTTCAGAGAAATAAAACTATGTTCCAGCTTTAACTGAATACTGTACGATCAAGGGTAAAGCATAACAGTAAAAATACAAAGTAGTCTTCCACATCAAATAAAGTAAGGTTACTTACCGGCTCAGGATTCATTTGGTATAACCTCTTTTCAACTTCTCCATCGATATCATACTCGTCCATTATTTCCAAAGAATAAGAATAATCATCTCCATCACATGATCTATCACCAGGACTGGAACATAACCTTTCCCTACCATTCTCATAAAGGGCACCCTCTTGGTCTTCAAAAAAGAAAGAATCTGGTTCAGCCATTTATCATAAATTCACAATACTATTATCAACCATAAGATTGACAAGAAGGAATCAAAAGAACCAGAACGAACCAGGGTAATAGCTATTGGAAGTGTTGTGCCAATTTGGCTGCACAGTGGGATTTTGTGAGTAATCCTCCCCCGAATTTGATAGTTCAGGCGATTCAGAAATTGATAATTGTAACCATTCTTCTTGAAGAAGAGCATGGGCAAAAAGCTCATCATTGTTGATGTTGTCATACCAAGTATCAGGAGTATCTCTAACATATTGTTCTTGACATATCTTCACATCATGTTGATTGCTATCCCCATAGTAATTATCATTAAAGATGTTATCAACATTGAGAAAACTCCAAGGAGCAGAATCTGACTCTGGCTCGTGCATTGATACTTTCCTCCACTTAGTGCTTACAGACTAAACTTTGTGTTAATCCGGTAAAGACAACGACAAACTAAGCTCTGAAGGTTGTGTATGAATCTCTCAGCTGCACAGGAGCACAGTAGTCCAGTTCAGATAAAACAATACATGCCTAAATAAGTAAAGTTCGCTGTTTTGGCTTCAGCTCCGAAGAAAAAGCAACAAGCATATAATTGATTTCCTCTAAGAATCTGAACACAATGAGAGTGAACTATTAAATATACAGATTTTCTTAGAAAGGAGTAAGAAAAGATATGTCTGTAACAGCTGGACCAATAGATTTCTTACCAGACCTATGATCCCGATTTATCACCAAATACATCAATATTGTCTCAGTTTCCAAGGAAGAAGGAATTCCATAAAATAATAGATTCGGAAATTCTTAAATAATTTATTTTTTTCTCAAATATGCCAAACGGTTACTTTTGATACAATTTGTTTCCTTTCTGAAAAGCACCTTCAAAGCTGTGGATTTATTTAGAAAATGCTCCTTGAGGCCCAAAAGGTAGTCATGTTAAACACAAGAAAATCCCACAAAACATGTGCCACACATATACCATTTTGATCAAACAATAACGGCGGATTCTCAAACAGACTGCCAGGGACAAAAAGGATTCTTGACAAGGAAAGACATATAATACTTCAAAAGACAAGCCTATGATAACGATATCCTCAAGCAACCACCGTTCAACTCAACCTTGTCCTCATTATTTATCCTCAAATAAAACCTTACTGCTTTCGTCATAGTTGCCACAAAGGTCCAATAAATCAATCTTGACAAGAAGATTTAAATCAAACCAATTGTAGAATTAACGACCACAATACGATCAACCAAAAACACACATAAAGCCAAAAAGTATCAATCCTTTGACCTAAAGGTAATCCCGGAACTACGTCTGAGATTTATATAGGTCAAATTCTCCATTCTCCAGTCAAAAATTTCAACTAGAACGGAAAAATTATTAGGTACAGTTGTTGTACTGATAACGTGGTGCAACTAAGAACTTAGTCAGAACAATTTTCTAAATTATAACCTCGTCCCCACCGCACATTGGTAGAAATAACCGACTGGATGTGCCACCTCATCGTGCAGTCAGTCACCTAATAGTTTCTCATCCAAAAAGGTACAAGTAGAGAAAAAGCTTCCCAGACAAATCTTCCAACAACAAAAACTAATTCATAAATGCTCGAAAACTCCGAAACAAGTCGATTAATCAATACAGAGATGCATCAATCAGCACAACCAAAACACGCAAACAAAAGCAGAGTACGGATTCTCTTCCTTAACCAAATGTTCAAACACATAAAAATTGACAGAAAAACAGAAATCGAAACGAAACGGAAAGATCACGCCATGTCAAAAAATAAATAGAAGCAAATACACAGACAACTCACCTTTGATTCGACTCAAAGAATATGCCAAAAAAAACAAAATCACAATTCCAAATGCGCGTGAGTAATTGCAACTGTACGTTAATAGTGTGTATGTGAAAGAGAGAGAAAGTAGAAAGAGAGAGAGAGAGAAGAAAGCAATAACTGAATGGGGTTTATATAGAGTTTGGATAAACCGGGAAAGGCAGCGGAATTGTTAATTGTCCAACGAGTTGGGGAGGAAATGGAAATATGGGAGTTAATTGCAAAAGTATCCCTTGTTTACTTTTATTTGTTAGATTAACCCCTTTGTGTGTAATATTGTTGGCAAATCTTTCCCTTATAGAATTTACAAAATTACCATTATCTTTAGTCCACCTAATGGATTGGCAGGTACGATACACTCGCGCTCTGTAAAAAACAATTGATTTGTGTCGGTTGGCGTGTTGCGACACCATGTCGGACAAACGAAGTACTAAAAACAGGAATATGTGTTCGTGTTCAAGTCTTTGGACTCACTTGAACAAATTTCAAAATTTAATTTTTTATTGCGATGTCTATGATGCACAGATACACACGTGGATATGGACACAATGCGACATAGAGCAACATAGATTTTTAAAATATTTTTTTACTACTTAGTGTGTTCGGCATGGTGTCAGACATGTCAACACGATAACAAGATAGTAAAACACATGGTTTTTTGAAGTGTTGGCGTAACATAGTTTGATGCATAAATGGTGTTGTTTTGGTTGGACTTCGCATGCGGTTTTCATTGCTTAAAAAAACATTTCTTTTTAAAATCAATAAAAATAAAAAAGACATCTCTATTTAGTTAAAGAAACAAACATCTAATATAAAGTTCAATTGCATAAAAATATTAGTTATCAGTTCAGTCAGCTTCAAATGTAACGGTGCGGGATTCTTTCCCAATAGACAACACACATGACGTTATGAGAAACATAGATCAAAATTTTCGTGTGTTTTCTCGAAAAATACCGAAATATTTCTGTTTTTGAGTCTATCGAAATGAAAAATACATGTAGTTTCTATGTTAGCTATAACCACAATTTTTACGAATATTTCAAAATGTGCCGAAAATTTCTCGAAACGTTTCTAATTTTTAGCTGATCGAAATCTACTCCAAAACCGAAACTTTGAGCCATGATGAGAAAGTTATAAATAATACAGGGATAGGTTTTGCAATTAACTCATGTAGATTGTGAGTGGAGCACGAAAGCTTTTGACGAGGCTTTTTATGGGTGGCTTTTGAGTGGGCCGAAAGATGCCGTTGGTTTAAGCGGCCTTTTCTTGAACGGTTTAAAGGTCTTAATTTAGGTATAATTGCATTTACCATGCCTGTGTAATTTACTAGACAAAATATTCGGTATACATACGTTATTTTATAATACTAATTTCTCTAATTATTATATATACCCTTCAATAAAGTACAGCTTCCATAAGTAAATTCGGAAATGGCGTTCCACAATCATGTTACGTTGGAAATTTCTTTTTAAGAAAAAAAGTTTCATAGGTATAAGAAAAAATCAAACATAAATCGGGTCTTAGATCACATGGGTGAGAATATTAATAAAATAGAATACATAAAATCCCTGCAAGCACGTAACTTTAATTGAGTTGCATCGCATTCACTATTAGATCCAAAGCATCTGTCACACACTAAATCCTCATATTAGAATTAGAAATTTTATTTATTTTAACACCATATCATGCCCTCAAATTTCATAAGTGTAAAAGTGAAAACAAATTTTATAAGTAGAACGTACATTCTCCATTGTTATTAAGTATTTCTTATAGCGCGTAACATATAGTGAAGTACTTTCAAATTTCATGTCAAGCAAGTAATGAACGTTGATTTAACTCGTGCTTACCACGGGAAAAATCGTGGGATGGTTCGATGGGTCAGAACTCTTAGAGTATATTAAGTCGTTGACATGGAGTGAAAAATGAATCTTCTCACATATTGAGTAGAGTCGAAATGATTGTTTGTGAATGTATCATGTCCACAAGAATTGAGAGTTGTATTATATGCGTTATCGAGTACTTTTCTATGACAAATAATATAAAATGAATTTCATTTACTTTGTTTAGATCACGAGGACGTGGAAAATAGGTGGTGTCATTCAAGTTGTGTTGGTTGATGTGGACTCTGCATACACTAATTGCATTTATATATGGATTTTTTTCTGTTGCTAGTCAAATTTGATTTGTTACGTTGCATACAACGTACCACGCAAAATATTGGTCAAATTTATCTTCTGCGTCTTTTGCTCCATATGAAGTGTTTCTCCAAATGTAAGCAACGAAAGCGATTTCCGCAAAAGGTGCTTGACTAGTAACCTCTTCTAGAGATTCTTCTCGTACAAGAAATGATCACTCCTTTTCTTATCTCAAGACAAAAAACAAAACAGTAGTCACGAGTATAGTACATCGTATTCGATTGCTGGTGTAAGAGGAAGAAATACGTTCATCTTGACCATTTGTTATACTAGGTCTTATGCTTCGTTACGTACAATAATTTCATCCTGTTGTACATATCTTTTATCTTAACTATGGCAGTTCGTTTAGTACACCTTATTGTATTTACATCCATCCTTTCGATTTAATCTGGTGCGGCAAAGTCCTACTGTCTTGAAAAGTTTGGAGGGAAAAGTGCATTTTTTTAACGTTAGGTAGCAAGTTGCATAAACAAAGTAAAAGTTGGGTTTAACCAGATTCACCCTAAACGTTTGGCCCCATGTTCGACTCCTGGTGTAGCCATACGTACAAAACGGCACGTGCTAGACTTCGTAAAGACGCGTAAGTGATGTGAAAGAGATTTTTCATACATGTATGTATATCCTTATCAACAAACTTGGACTTCAACATAAAAGTGAGTATCTAAAACTTGTCTAGCCACTCGATGTACGCGAGTAAGCCATAATTTACAACGGGCTGAACCTAAAACAAGTCAAGCTGCTCATATCGAATCACTTGTAATTCGCCTTAGCTAAGATGTGTTCAACAATTTTATTACCTCTTTGGCAGCATAAAATAGCGTTTCATGAGCTTTACGCAGCCTAAAGAGCCACCCATTTCTGACTCAGCAACTCCTCATTAGCTTTGTTGACCACACGCGGCCTAACCAGCCACCCTCCTCTGTTCTCATATCAACAAATCTCCTCTTACTTTCTGATATTTCAGAACTTATCTTTGTCTCTTCACTCTTTGAATATGGTTCCACATTGCCCAACCCTGTTGATGCTTCGATTACTTGATTAACCATTTCGAGAACTTCGCTCATTTTGGGACGTGTTTTGGGAAGTCTGGACAAGCAACGGTTAGCAACGATGGAGAGCTTGTGAGCTGATTTAAGGATTTGCCGTCTTTCAAGTCTTGGATCCAGTATCAGCTGAAACTTCCTCGCATCTGATAAGTACGGTTTAACCCATTCCAAAAGCCTCTGCTCGCTTCTGGGACGATTTGTATCCAGTGGGCGTCTGCCAGTAATGAGTTCATAAAGGAACACGCCGTAGCTCCACACGTCACTTTTTGATGTGAGACGACCAGTTTGCATGTATTCGGGAGCGGCATATCCTATGGTTCCTACAACCTAATTAACATGTATTGTATTAATTAAACATTAAAGAAATGAAAGCGAGTTATGTAATACAAAATCTGACACTGACAGCTGATCAACTTGTTCGTTGTGAAAATGAACATATAACGTTAGGAGGTTTTCTGAAGTTCAGCAATAAGTGATTTTTGCAATTGACAGTTTTCTACTAAATCTATCGGCCGGATGATATAATACAGAACAACATCTCAAATTACACAAAAAAATAGATACAAATGTCACGTGTCATATCATACCGCAGTGGATACATGTGTTAGCCCTTCTGAAGGGCCTAACCGAGCCAACCCAAAGTCCGACAGTTTAGCATTCCATTGTTCATCTACGAGAATATTTGAAGATTTGAAGTCTCTAAAGATGATCTGAATGAAGTATATTATAAATATCAGTACCATACAAAACCTGTTTTAAGTTATTTGAACTGAGTAAGTAATGAAATTAACGAGCATTAATACAAAAACAACCTGAAAATCCATTTCCTCGTGTAGGTATGCTAAGCCACGAGCAGCGTCCAACGCAATCCTCAACCTCATAGCCCACGTAAGGGGTGTCAGTGACCTTGTTGATAAATGGTCTTCTACGCTTCCATTAGGCATGTATTCATACACCAAAAGACGCTGTATACCTCGTTCATCATCCTCAGCACAGTAGCCGATGAGTTTCACCAGATTTGGATGTTCGACAATACCAAGAACATTTACTTCAGTCACCCATTCTTTGTGACCCTGTCATATTTATTCAGTATTACAGTCAAACATGAATAGGATGGTCTTATCCATATGCATCAACAGAACACCATCAAATCAAAATCATAAAACGAGATAAAACACAAGAGATAATCTACCTGTAGGCCTCTTTTACCAAGTTGTTTTACGGCCACGTCAGTTTTCTTAGCTGCATCTTCGGAGCTCTTGATCACGCCCTTGAAAACACATCCAAATCCACCCTCCCCAAGTTTTGTAGTACGACCAAAGTTTTTCGTCACTTGTTTAAGCTCTGAAAACGTAAATACCCTTAGATTACTTGGTCTCTCGGATAAATTAGGAAACTGGCCTCGTCCTCTGGAGTCCGAGCTAGTACCCGATGTACTCTGAGAACTGAACTCCGATCCAGATTGCCTCGTCTCACGATCAGTAGATGAATGCTCGACCGAATCTCGCACTGACGTCTTTGATTCTTCCTTCTTCTCTCCAATGTGAAATAGGAAGCACTTCATCGCCTTAAATGGCATGTAACATACTCGCTACAAAAGTTTTGGCCGGAGAATTATAACTCAATATCGAAAAACATGCTGAATAAATTATAGGCATTGAAACTGTATGTAGGAACTCAACAAACGATCACAGAGTATATACTAGCACGAAAGCCATTACACGCCTAAACTCGAATCAAACCAATATAGTGAGTGCAACTGCAAACAGATAAGTATCCTAAAAAGTTTCATCCACTGTGTATAAAGAGATCAAGTATAATTATAATTCATAGAATCACACTCCACATCATTTCCATTAACAAAAAAACGATAGAAAGAAGATATTATTCTCCATAGAGATCCACTCTCTTTCTCAAAGGAACCAAATAATATAATTGGAGAAAGTGCTTGCAATAAAAAAAAAAAAAAACCTTATGATACACCTCCCCAAGTATTACATACTATATTTATTACTATATACATGAAGGAAAATAAATAATTCCACATGTAATTATTCTTAAAACCTCCAACAGAATAAATTAAAGCTGATATCTACTAACATAAAAACTAACTTAACGAACCCTGATGCTAAAGCTTAATGGGTTTTCAGGAATTCGCAATTTACAAAATAAAAATCGAATCTTTACAACTTTAAAGTAATAATCAACTAAAGGCTTTAGAACCCAGATCAAATTAACAATTAAACAACACAAAAATGAGCCCTTTACAAAGTATATACCTTCACTAATCAGATTCTTGAATTGACTGTTAAAAAGAAAGACTTCAAATGCTAAAAAATCTGACTTACAAGGCTACAAGGTCATCATCAATGGCGTAAAGAAGAAGTCCTACACGCAGTACTGTAGCTCCACCTGGTTAAATTCAACTAAGGAAATTGAAAAAAGATAAATATTATAGCTCCCTAAATATTAATTACAATATGATATATATATATATATATAATAGGGTAATGTTAATTTATGCGTTGATGTGTTAAGGATTTATTTGGGGATAATGAAGAGTGGGAGCCTTGGGTGTGAAGGCGGCCATCCAAAGTAAGATTTTGCTATTTCGATAAAATATCTCTATAGGCAGAAATTTGAGTTAGTGGAAGGAATTAAAAAAGAAAAAAAAAATTGAATAATCTGATTCAATTTTGATACCAAAGACTTGACTGTTTCTTTCATTCTACACAGTGAAAAAAAGTCTTGACTTTTGGATTCAATAACACACATGTCGGTGCACTTATAAATAAGTGTTGGAGTCAAACCATGGATCAAAGAGTTTTTGTTTTTTATTTTTCATAAAAAGTGTTGGAGATTTTATATATATATATATATATATATATATATATATATGTGTGTGTGTGTGTGCGTGTGCGCGCGCGCCTACATCAAGTATAAACTTAAAATTTTAGATGAGAAGACAATTTAATATAATATCAGAAGCAAGCAGAGGCAGACCTAGGAAATTATTTTGCCTTGGACTACGACGTAAAAAATGAACAAAGAGTTATTAGAGTCGTATCGATTTGATTTTTATCCTCTTGATTCAATTTGAAATTCTACATACTTTTTAGTCTTCAAATAAAATATAAATCGAACAAGGATTTTACAAGAATTTTATTTAGTTTTTAACTAAAAATAGTAGTTTTTCTTATTTAAAATAAAGAATATTTGGCTAAAAAGACATAAAATACTTTTTGTTGGTATATTTATAAGAAAATGGTATAGTGTATACTAAACTTGCAAAAACCTAAACTGGGCTTGAGCCTATTTCCTCCATTGCGAAACAAAAATTTCTGCCCACATAGTTCCGCCCCTGGAGGCAAGGTCAAAAGAGGTTTTGGGTTCGAATTCTACAGCCACCCGATTATCAAAAAGTGTTACGCGGTAGACATAACAAAAATATTACAACATGCACGTGAAGGGGCATATTGGAGATTATATATAAATAAATGTCTACCCTCTCTAACAACTTAAACTTTTAAATTAAATAGCAATTCAATAAAAAATTGTCAAAATGTTTTTATTTTTACCTCTATCTAAACGAAACACACAAATAATTTGTAGCTTACTAAGACAAACAAAATCTGTCTCCTCCAATTGAATATTGGCAAGTGTCAAAATAATTATTAGAAATTAAATTAGTTATTTCTATTTTAAATTTGAGATTTCACTAAATTAAATTCCAATAGAAAATAGATTTATTAATTAATTTTCTAGTTCATATTTTGTTGACCAATCAAACAAAGTCATGTGGAAATGATTGAGTATTTTAACCATTGATGTTAAGCCATGTGGAAATATGATGTGTTTCTTGATAAGCAAACCAAATTAAATCCATGCTTATCTTGAAAATAAACCGACCAATCACAAGCAAGGAGCTCTAGGTTTTTACAACTATAAATAGAGGCTCTCTCATAAAGAAAAAGGACACACAAAATATTCACAAGTTGAAGAGGGAAAAACTCTAAGTTTTTCGCTCCACCAAATTCATCCATCTTCAAGCGTTCTTCGCAGCATTCAAGGCATTCTTCAACAATCTTCAATGCGTTCTTCGTGAAGAACTCCTTTCAATCCGCCGTCAAATCTTAATTTCGTACAAAAACCGTTTTTGAAGATTGCACTTCTGCCGAGGATGATCAAACTCCAAGAAGTTCAACAAATCCAAAACCAAGTTCATACTGTTCTTCATTCGTCTTCAAGTCAAAAATTCGTTTAATACGAGATCAAGTCCTAAGACCCTCGAAAAACCGTTTTTGAAGATTGAAGTCTATTCAAGAAGATCAAAACCAAACAAATCCAAAGAACTGAAAACGAAGATCATACCAATCTTCATCAACCTTCAAAACAAATTCCTAATCAAATTTCCGTTCGATACGAGATCAAGCCGTAAAGCCCTCAAATCAACGTTTGTCAAATATCAAGTATTTTGAAGATCAAGATTCCTCCAAAGAAGATTGACATTCAAAGGGTTCAAGATGAAGATCAAATTATTCGTCGCAAATATCAATTCAAGTAGATCGTCAATTCAAGATCAAGCTCAACGCCCTTGGATTAACGTTCGACTCAAATACACGTGGGACAGATCAAAATCAAATCCACTCAAGTCAACCAAATTTTAAAATTATTTGTCTGAGAAAAGAATCAGAAGAATAAATCGAGATTGAACCACAATTGTACTTTAAATTTATTCGATTTACTTTGTAATTTTTTCTTGTCTTTAATTTCAGAACTCAAGAATTTGTCGTTACACTTACATACAACTTTAATTATAATAAGTTTTCCTAAACATGTCGAAATAATCTCGAAACATTACTAAAAAAAATAGTATTTAATTGACTGAAACACACTCTCGAAATAAAACCTCGATCCATGCTTAAAACTCGAGTTCAACGAAGCCGGGTCCAATTTTATTTTGACATGTATGAGCGGTATTATTTGGAGTAGAGTCGTCTTATTCTTTCTGCGCTTCGGAATAGGTAAAACTTAAAATGATTGTTTTCGTGTGCAATGTAGCAAATTTTATGTTGTTCCACCTTGTTCTTGTATTGGTTGTTACTTCATGTTCTTTTTGAACTGGTTCATAGAACTTGGTTTATTATATTTTATTTTTCTCAATCTTAATGTGTTGTAATTTGTAATGTAATTGAATCTTGATTGTGAAATATATTTTACCTATACAAGGAAAAGGACTTAAAACTCGAGTTTGTGGTTAATGTCATGTACCGCTGCATAAAATCTTTTTGATTTCATAATTGTGAAGGAGTTGGAACTACAAAGTGTTATATGCAAATAACAAATCAAACGAGGATTCCATAATAATTCTTTTTAGACTATACGAGGGTTTCATGCATCTTTTCCGTAAGCTAAGTAATCATTTAGCAAGAAATGAATGAATAAATTTGAATGCTAAATACAAGCTAGTAACTCGTAAGCTACAACGTTGCTTGGTAGATTATAGTCATTTCTAGAGAAATATATGGTAAGTTAATATAATTCGACTCTTAGTAAAATTATACTCAAGTCAAATCACGAGCGAAGTTTTTTAGATCAATTTATTTTTATCATATGATTAATATTGATAGTTTTTTGACATGGCGTTTCAGTTGTATAGTTACGACGTGTTAGGATGACAATAACAAATTGATTTTCCGAAAACAAAACCATTGAATTGATTTTTGATCATCTGCGTTGAAACAGAAAAACTGCGACTAACTGCAATTCCAACGTAATTACTTCGGTGTTTAAGTCGATATGAATTTAGACAATAACGCTAGAGAAATAAAATAACGAGTTAATTATAGAGAGAAGGGAAAACTTTGAAATGTGGTATCTATATCACATTCCAATATAATATATTTATACGAATTTAATGGATTTTCCCATAGCCACATTGTGTTATATGATATTATATTGTGCAAGCCTTAAGTCTTACGTTTGTGTGTTGTATGAGCATGCATATTCTACAACTCCCATGTTTACTTAGACTCAAAAACTTAGTTTATCTTGATACTGTTATGAAACATATGCATGTGGTGTATGTGGCCTTATTGAAGTTCTCATCCTTTCATTAATAGCCTAAATAATACTATAGGATATAATGTTATTTTAAGTTATGTTGATGGGAATTCTTCCCTATATAAAGGGTCAATTCGTATGAAAGAAAGTGATCAATTCAAAAGAAATCTTCCATAATATTTGCACTTCTTTCTTTGAAATATTTCCATATATTGTTATTATCCCCAAATAGTTTTAGTTAAATCTATAACACGTTATCAGCACGATAGTGCTCGATCCGGAAGAATCCAGTTCTTTCGTTAAAGAAAAACATTCAATGTCAAAAGGTATGAAAGTTTTATATTTATGTGTTCATCTATCTACATTATTATAGACAGTGCGGACTACCGCCAATCTATAATTTTATGATTAGATGAATATGTGTTTATAATTTTGTTGTTAAAGTTTTATATTTACGTGTTCATCTATCTACATTATTATAGACAGTGCGGACTACCGCCAATTTATAATTTTAAGATTAGATGAAAATATCTTTATAATTTTATTGTTATCTAACTCTAACGCTAATGATAATCTTAACACTCGTTGCTGCTTGAGTTAACCCCAAGCTAAAAACGACTACTAACACTTAAGTATTATGGAAGGTTTTACTTTTACCTCCTACTATATTGTTTAGTTTATTCCACAAGCCCATGAAAGTTTTTACATAGTAATGTGGCGAAAATTATTTACGCAATTAGATTATTTCAATTATGTTAGTTGTTTACATTATTCAACAAGCTCATGAAAGTTTTTACATAGTAATGTGGCGGAAAATATATGTGTATTTACTTATCGTAATATTATTCCATATGCCTGTTAAAATATTATTAATGCGGCGGAAATTATTTTACATGTTATTACAATTAAGTTTTGTTGCTAAATTATTAAAGACATTACCGTTCATAAAACATGCCAAAATAAAGAAAAACGATTATTTTCTAACGGTTATAAAACGGCTACTTATAGATATCTTTCTTCTATAAATATGCAGATTTCATAACTCAAAGTCCACACAAATCTTCACCTTATTTCTTTCATCTTGCAAAATGATCTCTACAACAACAACTATCTTGATTCTCATTTACCTTTCAATTTTTATGTTTATGCTTGTAGATGAGGACACTCCTATGTTTCTCCCTATGATATTCCTCACTTTTATCATAATAATGTTTGAGTTCAAGATTTGGCTAGAGATGAGATAATTACATTGTATTATTGTAATAATTGTGCTTGTGTGGTTGCGAACTAAAATAAAATGTCTTGATCCTAATTATGTTTGTTTTAATGTTCATTTAGCTCCAATATGTCTAATCTCTCGAAAGTAGATTTTACCGAACTCACTGTCGATGAGAAAAATTATATGCAATGGGAATCAAATGTGAAAACGCATCTTACTGCGAAATTCCTCGCGGAAACGATTGATGAGGAAAATGAATGTACGGGCCAGCAACGATGCGAGGCAATTATATTCCTGCGTAGACATTTAGATAATTTTCTGCAAACGGAATATCTTGATATTACAGATCCTTCTGAGCTATGGATTAATCTGAATGAAAGGTATGGCCACCAAAGGGAAACAATGCTTCCAAAAGCCATACATCAGTGGAACACATTAAGGTTCCAAGATTTTACATTAGTAAATGATTACTCCTCTACCATCCATAATATCCGACAAACGCTAAAATTTTGCAGAACATAAATTACTGATGAGGAAATGATTGAAAAAACTCTTTTTACTTTTCATGTCAGTCATATACTCATCCAAATGCAACACTGACTAGTCGGATACACTAAATATCACGAACTAGAGAGGGTGTTGTTAACGACAGAGAATAGTAATAATATATTGATTAAGAATTCTGAGCTACGCCCAACTGGAGCACAAGCATTGCCAGAAGCGCATGCCATAAATTTCTCAAACTTCCGTGGACGAGGAAATTACAATATTGATTAAGAACCCTTCGACTAGTGATACGGTCCATAACAATAACCATCATAATAAAAGAAAAAATGCTCATAATAAATCTGAAGGTTACTGTTTTAACTGCGGAATGAAAGGACACTGGGCCAATACGTGTCGTACACCTGAACATTTTTGTAAATTGTACCAAGAGAGTAAAGGCAAAGAAAAGGAAGTGAACCTTGTTGAACAAATGCCTAATAATCCCACATATTTGGCAGCATCTGATTTCGCCGATGATCATGATGTTACTATGGCTTGATATGAACTATGTGATTCATGTCTGCGTGTTTTTTGATTTGATTTGCATTGTGTGATTCCTTGTTGTGTGATTTTTGAATTGATATGTATTTCAATTTATGCTTGTAATGTACCATGTTTTCATTAATTGTGTTTCCTTATGTATCTTAATGAAACTATTTCTCTTTTTCAAATATATGCTTCATTTATTGTTATATCATGTTTAACTCTACTTGTTTGACATGAAGCCAGTATGGAGCATAACAGTGATTTTTGCATCCCTGATAGCGGTACAACTCACACAGTTCTCACAAGTAAGAAATGTTTTACATATCTAAAACCAACAAAGGCAAAAATCAATATGATATCATGTCCTACTGACCTGATTGTAGGATTTGGTAAAACTAGTTTTATTTTACCAAATGGAACACTATTTATCATCAACGATGCCTTATTTGCCCCAAAATCCAGAAGAAATTTGTGGAGTTTTAATGATATATATCGTCATGGATATGATACCAACTCAAAAACTGAAAACAAAACAAAATATCTTTTTATTATTAAGTACATATCAGGAAAGCAACATATATTTGAAAAACTACCAAAACTCTCATCAGGATTGCATTATACATATATTAATGCTATCGAGTCAAATTTGGTAGTCAATGAAAATCCTGAATTATTAACTTTATGGCATGATCGTCTAGGTCATCCGGGTTCAACAATGATGCGAAGGATAATTGAAACTACACATGGACATTCATTAAAAGGATCCAAACTAAATTTGAACAATAATAGTCCATGTGAAGCATGTTCTCCTGGAAAGCTAATTATAAAGCATTCACCAGTTAAAATTAAGACAGAGTTACCAACATTTCTTGAAAGAATTCAAGGTGATATTTGTGGACCTATTCATCCATCATGTGGACCATTTCAATATTTTATGGTATTAATTGATGCCTCAAGTCGATGGTCACATGTTTGTCTATTATCCACTCGTAATATGGCATTTGCGAGATTTTTGGCTCAAATAATTAAAATAAGAGCTCAATTTCCTGACTATACGATCAAGAAAGTCAGACTTGACAATGCTGGTGAATTTACATCTCAAGCTTTCAATGATTATTGTATGTCAACTGGAATTACTGTTGAACATGGCGTTGCACATGTACATACTCAAAATGGTTTAGCTGAATCATTAATTAAACGCCTTCAATTAATTGCTAGGCCATTGTTAATGAAAGTTAAATTACCAACTTCTGTATGGGGTCATGCAATTTTACATGCTGCATCACTAATTCGCATTAGACCAAGCTCGTATCATGAATACTCCCCATTACAACTTGCTATTGGTCATGAACCTAATATTTCCCATATAAAGATTTTTGGCTGTGCAGTTTATGTTCCGATTGCACCACCACACCGAACAAAAATGGGACCTCAAAGAAGGTTAGGGATATATGTTGGATATGACTCACCATCTATAATCAGGTATCTCGAACCATTAACATGTGATGTCTTTACGGCACGTTTTGCCGATTGCCATTTCAATAAGGCAAATTTCCCAACCTTAGGGGGAGAAAAGAAGCAGTTGGAAAATGATATATCATGGTATAATCCATCTTTATCACACTATGATATTTTAACAAAACAATGTGATTTGGATGTTAAGAAAATTTTACATTTTCAAGATATTGCAAATCAATTACCTGATGCATTTACTGATATAAAACGGGTAACCAAATCACATATACCAGCTGCGAATGTTCCTGCTCGGATTGAAATTCTGAAGGACATATCCAACAATAATAAAATAAATGCACGTAAGAAACGTGGTCGTCCTGTTAGTTCAAAAAACAAGAATCCTCGAAAAAGAAAAGGAGAAAATATTATTAACTCTATTATCGAGGAAACTATTCATGATAAAACAGAAAATGTGACAAATGAGATAACTCAAGAAATCACCGAACCAAATCCCAATACTGAGATCTCTGTAAATTATGTTAACTGAGGAGTTATTTGGAATCGAAATGAGATGAAAAATATAAGTGAAATATTTTCATATAATATTGCTTATGATCTTATGAATGAAAATGATGATCCCGCACCACAATCTGTGGATGAATGCCAAAATCGGGACGATTGGGTTAGATGGAAAGATGCTATGCAAGCTGAATTGAACTCTCTTAACAAACGAAAGGTTTTTGGACCTATTGTTCTCACACCTAAAGACGTGAAACCTGTAGGGCACAAATGGGTATTCGTTCAAAAAAGAAATGAGAAAAATGAAATTGTAAGATACAAAGCTCGACTTGTTGCACAAGGTTTTTCTCAAAGACCTGGGATTGATTATGGAGAAACTTATTCCCCAGTAATGGATACAATTACTTTTCTATACTTAATCAGTTTAGCTGTTTATGAAAACTTAAATATGCATCTCATGAATGTTGTCACAACTTATCTTTATGGATCACTTGATAATGATGTTTATATGAAAGTCCCTGAAGGACTTAAAATGCCTGAATCATATTGCTCTAAACCTAGAGAAATGTACTCAATTAAATTGCAAAGATCGTTATATGGTTTAAAACAATCAGGTCGCATGTGGTACAATCGTTTGAGTGAATATCTATTGAAAGAATGATATATAAATAATTATTTGTGTCCATGTGTTTTTATCAAACGAACATCATCTGGTTTTGCAATTATTGCGGTTTATGTAGATGATTTAAATATCATTGGCACTGACAAAGAAATTCATTCAACTATGTATTATTTAAAGAATGAATTTGAAATGAAAGATCTTGGTAAAACTAAATATTGTCTTGGTTTACAGATGGAGCATACTAAAAATGGTATATTAGTGCATCAATCTAACTATACTAAAATGATTTTAAAACGTTTTAATATGGATAAAGCAACTCCTTTAAATCATTCTGTCATTGCTAGATCATTAACTAAAGACAAATATCCATATCGTCCAAGTGAAGAAAATGAAGAAATTCTTAGTTCTGAAGTTCCGTATTTAAGTGCCATTGGAGCTTTAATGTATCTAGCAAATTGTACTAGACCTGATATATCTCACTGTGAATTTATTAGCCAGGTTTAGCTCATCACCCACAAAAAGGCACTGGAAAGGAATTAAACATTTATTCCGTTATCTTCAAGAAACTGTTGATCTTGGTCTATTTTATCCTAACAATGCAGAACAAGAATTGTATGGTTATGCAGATGCAGGTTACCTATCAGATCCACATAAATCAGATCTCAAACTGGATATGTATTCACGTATGGTGGCACTGCTATTTCATGGCGTTCTCAGAAACAAACACTTGTTGCAACATCATCGAATCATGCTGAGATTATTGCACTCCATGAAGCCAGCAGGGAATGTGTATGGCTACGATCAATGACAAATCATATAAGAACTACATATGGCTTACCAATTAAAGAAGGTCCAACAACACTATACGAAGACAACTCTGCATGTATTACACAAATGAAAGAAGGCTATGTCAAGAGTGATCGAACCAAACACATACACCCGAAGTATTTTGCCTACACTAAGGAACTGGAAAAGAACAAAGAAATTAATATCCAATATGTTCAATCATGTGACAATATGACAGATCTCTTTACAAATGCACTCCCTACTGTAACTTTTAAGAAACATGTTCAAAATATCGGGATGCGTCACCTACGAGACTTATGAAGAATTGAAGATGCCAACTTGAGGGGGAGTTCACACGGCTGCACTCTTTTTCCCTTATTAAGGTTTTTATCTCACTGGGTTTTTCCTTATAAGGTTTTTAATGAGGCAGCATGAAACGTGTGCAGAAGACGGATCATATACGTTACAAAATTTCAAACGGCCAAGGGGGAGTGTTATGAAACATATGCATGTGGTGTATGTGGCCTTATTGAAGTTCACATCATTTCATTAATAGCCTAAATAATACTATAGGATATAATGTTATTTTAAGTTATGTTGATGGGAATTCTTCCGTATATAAAGGGACAATCTGTATGAAAGAAAGTGATCAATTCAAAAGCAATCTTCCATAATATTTGATCTTCTTTCTTTGAAATATTTCCATATATTGTTATTATCCCCAAATAGTTTTAGTTAAATCTATAACAGATACATTATATTTTTAATATGTTAAACTTTTAATATGAGGTTGCAGCGACGTGAGAGATTGACAAATATTGCATACGAAACGTGGAACATCCTTTTGAGAAGCGCTATCATAGAACACTAATCTCAATTTTCTTTGAATTTCTCAAAAGTAAATAAATTAAAGCTCACATTTTAATTTTTAGTGAAAATAAAAAAAATGAAAGCTCATTTAGGAATCAGCAATTAGACTCACGACATAATATAGCACTTCGAGGGGTTTGTATCCTAAATTCCTAACCTCACATTGGATTCCATAAAGTTCGCCACCTATGACTCCCCTCCAATCCCATTTCTCTACTTTAGTCCAAACTAAAATATAATCCTCATCATTAAATTAACTATCACTATCTAAATCTTGTTAGCTAGACTTCAGTCAACTTGGAGTTGACCAAAGTCAATTTTAGTATACAACTTACGTACCAAACAAAAAGCGAGATTATATAGGATTTGTTTGTTAGTTAGTTGTTCGTTATGTTGTTGTTGTTGCGCGTCATTTTCACCGCAAACTGTAATTTAACTTAACGCCACGGCGGACTTCAGACCACTGATTCCATTACAACTTTGTAAATTCGCTTTCGATTCCGTCGAATAAAAATGGTTACAGTAGTAAGTACATTGTACTATTGTTAGTACTTTACTTTCACACTCTCCCATGAACCTCTTTTGTTTCTTTAAAATTCAATCTTTTCTCTCTCACACACACGCAGTGAGTTCAAAGGGAGACAACCCCGGAAATTGAAGCACATTCAAGTTAGTTTCTTTTTTCTTTTTTCTTTTTTCATTTATATTATTGAATTTTTGTTTAATGTTTCAATTGGATTTCTTAATGAACAGTTTACAAGTTTTGTCTTGTGGGTTATTTTTTATTATTTGATTTAACATGTGGGTTTTTTTTTCTAGTTGTTTTATAGTGCATTTGGGGTTTTTTTTTTTAAGGTGAATTTAGGTTAATGTTTTTATGATATGTATTATATGTTGTGATAAATATACGGGCTTTTGATCGAAAGAAATGCGGGATTGAATTTGATTAGCGTGAGTTTGTTAAATGGCATAGGGTGGTAGTAGAGAAAATATAAAAAAATGTTTATAGGGTATGGATGGAATACAGTGATGAGCATAAACGAGTGGGGTGCATTGTCTCGTTTCATGTTGAATTGTGACGGTGAGATGAGTGATTTGGCGAAAGACGGACGTTATATAGATTCATAATGTGGAAATGTGAATTCAATATGCTGAAGTTTGTCTTCTTCTTCCTGTTTATGTTTTCGGTCTACGATATTGAAGTGTGTTTCTCTTTTCAATTACGTTAAACAGAAGCTAGTGCGTAGGGTTGGAGAGGATTACGTCGATCGATATCATTCTTTCTTTCTTTTGTTCCGTAGTTCAATAAATTACATCAATTGTAACTCCATGGCGCCTGGGATTGAGTTCCATTAGAGTGGAGAATATGGAAGTGAGTGTGTGTATAAATTCGTTGAAAATGGGCCAGGGTGGTAGTCAGAAACATGTTTATATGGTATGCAATGCGGTGAAGTGTATAAACGAGCGACCATTATCGGGCACATTGTCGCATTTCATGTCGAATTGTGACTGTGAAACGAGTATTTTTGACAAAAAGGCCTTGTATAGAGGCATCATGTGAAAATGTGAATTCAATATGCTAAAAAATTGAGTTTGTTTCTTGTTTATTCTGTTTTCATTTATGACAAACAAAACAATTGGGTGGGGAATGATTAACTCATGTATTTCCAATCATCTTTTTTTTTCGTTCCGATTTTCCATTGAATTGGAATCAACAGTAAATTCATGGCTATTGGCTACCAAGATTTTTTCTGTTTTTCTATTTTCATTCTGTTTTCTTTGCCAAAGTGAATATGGTATTGATATCATCGCCCTTGAACCTAAATTATCACAATTCACGCGTAAAAATATCTTATGCTTATTCTAGTAAGTTATAAATAGGGTGTTTTTCTTTCATTAATAACAATGATCAGGTCATGGAGAACGGGCTTATGACTCTTGAATTGGAAGATGGAACTACTGATTTTGAGCGTCTGCTTGTAGAACCGCAAGATGGACATTTATCAATGGACGGTGTAGTGTGTTTCAATGAGACGATCCCGGAGAATGTCATGGACGGTATAGCCAAAAAATTCAGTGAACTGATACTGGGGTTCCTTCCTGATGAAATGACAGTTCATATGATTAGAAATAGCTTGGATCAAGCCTTGATTACCTATACCTCTAATTTTAAATATGATGCATGTCAATCATGTACGTCGTTTGTAGTCATTGCTATCGAGAATGAAGTGTTAGATCTGCTTGCTGATTATATTCTTTGAGTTGGCATGCATATTAACAAAACATTATCCTTATCTTCATCTAGTTTTTAAAAAATAAATAAAGAAACCAGCTTCTGGTGTTTTGTCGTCCCAAACTTTCTGTTAAAGGAAACCCTTGGGTTTGTCTTTGGATGTCATTGACGGATGTGCTATCGATTGTTATTTGTATTGAAGATTACAAGTGCTTCTATTACGAATCTTAATTGCCATCTTGTTGGAATGTTCCTATGATGTCAATTTCATTGCTCATTGCGTTTCGATTTTATGCAGGTAGGTCAGGTGGTTTTGCTCAACCAGGGAAAGATGTTCATTATGGAGAGGTACGATACTTGCCTATTATTGAGCACGTGATTTGAGATGTGTGGTAATAAATTGAACCTTTTTGATTATCATTAATGACCTAAGTCTACTGTACCTATCTGATAGTTACTGATTTTTTTTTTTCCCAATACGATGCATCTCTTTTTGCCACTCATATAATGGGTGTGATTGTTGCCCTGTCTTCTTCCCATTACCTTGATATATCTTAGTCGGATGCTTTGTGTATAGGTACTCGACATAATACGTAAGGACGATGAAGTTGGATATCTTCTGTTCCCGAACTTTTGTAGCTTGGGAGAAGAATACCTTCTAGGTGGGACATTTTCTCTATTAACTTTCTCAGAAGTTGATTAGCTTATTTACTCCTCATCTCCAACCCCCCAATAAGTAACTATAACAAGAAATGTACTATGCACAGGTGTTGAATTTGCTGAAAGCATTACGAATGTGGATTATGGTTCAAGCGAATGCTTGCAGACTACAGCTTCAGATGATCTAATTTTAGCATCCAGTGCTGGTTCAGGCTCTCCTTGGAAATCAGACCTATTTAGAATAATGGACGAACCTGTCTACCTGAGTGACAAAAATGTCGATAACTCCAAATTGAATAGTTTTCCTAGTTCCCATGAATGTGATATATTGGCTGTAGAGAAGCCTTTGCAGTCACCTACATCATGTGAAGTACAAGATAATGGCAAGTTCCATGATACTTCGAGCTGTTCTCTTCAAGAAGTTTCATCTGATGACAACAGAAGCCTATTAACGCCCGTTGAGAAGCTCTGCAATCCAATAGTTGAGATAAATGATGAATCTGAGTTGAAAAACAAAGGCATTGAGGCTAACAGTTCCCACGTGCAAGACACACTAGCAACAGCTTTGCCAAAGAGATCACGTAAGCCCACACAGAGGTTCATCGACGGATTAGAAGATTCTATGTCAAGATATTCCAAAAAAAGACAAGAGCTGTCTTCTTCCGACGTTAAGGACCTAAAAGTTAAAGATCATAAGAAGTGTCGTATCAGTACCAAAGCTATGATATTACCGAGTGAGGACACTTCTGTTATAGCTATTCAAGTTCCTTTTGGCTCATTAGTGCATAAAAAATGTCCAAGGAGCCAGACATATTATATGGTAAGTACAAGAAAGGCATTGCCTCATTATCTTACTCGTCTGTTTTTTCGCTAGTTTACCCACTCCATTGACATAAACTTTGTTCTATCTGTTTCAAGAGTACCGAAAGTGGAAATACGAGTCTAAACCAAAAGATGACTATGCGACCCTAGAGAATCAAAAGAAAATAGAAGAATCTGATGCACAATTACACCCAAAGAGAAGGAATGGTGGTCTTGCTGCTTCTCATTTAAAGAAAAGGAATAGCCGTCTTAATGCTGCAAGTTTTAAACGGGATAGCTGTATCGTTGGCATAAGTTCGAAAAAAGGGGGTGACCGTGTTAGAGCTGTGAATCAAAATAAAAGAGACAACTGTTTCGTTGTAACACGACCGAACAAAAATGCTGATTTTCTCGCTGCTGAGAGACCAGAAGAAGGTTTTGGGCGACGGAAACATCATATACTTTGGACTATTGAAGAAGTCAAAAAATTGATTGATGCAGTCTCACAGCATGGAGTAGGAAAATGGAGTTGGATAAAGAAGCTTTGCTTTTCGTCATCTGCTCACCGTACCTCTGTAGATCTTAAGGTCAGCTAATCTGTTTTAGTTCAGGCATGCATACTCTGTTTGGTCCTCTATTCTGTGGATCTGACATCATCTCTTGCTCGTGAATTTCAATAGGACAAATGGCGAAACCTTTTGAAAGCAAGTGGTATTCTGGAACGAAGCAATCAAAAGGTTTACTCACGTTGCATAAACTTTTTTCTAGTCGTAATTTGCATTATGTTTTCAATATTTTCTGCTTGGTATCTGGTGAAACTCCTATTTGTAATTCTTATAATTGATTAGATTTGCGTGGTACGTGACGTTTAAAACAACACCCGATTGTACATATTGTTGAAAATTCAAGTGATGAGATATTACTATTAAGGCTTTGTTTCTGATATATCGAACTTGATCAGGGAAAGAAGAAGAGCAGTGCGGCCTGTTGTTCACTGCCAAAGTCGATACTTAGTCGTGTTCGTGAACTTGCCATCATGTACCCTTATCCCCGATATGAGAAATGCAAGATTTCACGTGTTAATCACGGTATATCTGTCAATTTCTAGTCATGCAACTTAACTTGTATGATCTGAAGGAGTAGGGGAAGAGTTTTCACACACTTTGTTGTGTCAGCTTTTTATTTTTGTTTCCTCTGGAGTAGAATACTAACCATCGTGGTGAAACAACAAAGTATACCACTTCATGTTACAATGTACACCTTGTAAACCTAGGAAGATGTTAAAAGTTTTGTTTCTGGTTTGAGTTCCAATTGTATTAGCCTGTATCTGATATGTATCTGTTATTACATACGATCATATGACCCTGTATACTGTCCTCGATCTCCCGTCTTCTCGTATCCAGCTTCTACCTCGAATGGTTATTATTTAGATGAAGTCTAGAACTTGTGATTCTCATTTCTCGGTACTTTTTGTTTATTGTAATAGACGACATAATTGTAATCACAACTTTTAATACATGAACGATCGTGGACACAATTTTTATCGTCTCGTAAAACATTTATCATATGTCATACCTCATGCCTGATCAGTTTATGAAGATTGAGGCATCATTGTACAAGGAAAAGCTCTTGCTTCATCATATATATCAGTGAAACAACTTATTTTGGCTCAAACACAGGATTTTTTTAAGACGAGGACATCATTGAAAGGAGAAATGTACAAAAGCAATAAAGCATGCACACTAAAAACATTACTTAAGAAACACATACACACATACATTAAAAATACATACATATGTGTATATTATACATTATATCAATCATATAGGATTCATTCAGCCACCTCCAGTGTTATCGCCACCATTATCTCCGGCCGCGCCGCTACCACCATGATTATAGTACTCTCTAGGTATGTTGTGATGATTCTCTATCGGCCCGTCCATTTGGCTACCACCGTTCGATTTAGCTTCGTTCTTGTACCCGTCCACGGCTTTCCCCCCAACCGGGATTTTCCCGATATCAAGTAAAGCTTTCCTAGGAGCAGCCATACATAGGGAAGCCATGAAAGCAATCAAGAGAAATGTGACCAACTTCATTTTGTTTCACCTGCATAAATGAAAAAAAGAACAGTACTAATTTAGTCAATAATAAGTTAATAACAGTATGTAACATGCTCAAATAACTCTTAATTGTATTAGTTTTTGTCCACTTACTAGGGTTAAACTAAGCAGCAGAAGAACTCTGGACTGGATTAATAACAAGGGAACACAATTAGGTTATTTATAGAAGAATTGCTACTACTGTTATTTGTTTGGTCATTTTGTAATATTTTATTAGCCATGGGGTATCACCATTTTCACTAAGATTGAGACAATAGCAAGTGCGGGGGGCAAAATTTACCCATTTGGTAATTTTTTAAATTCAGCAACTGTTGATAGGGGTTTTGAGAACAACGCCTCTGTTATATGTAAATATATGAACTTACCCTCTTCAAAAAATAAATTAACAAATTGTCCGCATTGGCTGTTAAATAAGCACGTTAGTCCTCCTATGAAATATAAAAATGCAAACTAGCCATTGTTGTATTTCTATAGTTGTAAAACGTCTTTTTATTAGAGATGGTGTGCAGCTCTTTAAAATCATTGTAAAGTAATTTGCCTGTTTATTTTTCATAAAGTAGTGTAATGTTCGTAAGCTAAGGGTAGTTCGGCAATCTGCTTTTCACTTGAGATAATGTGGTTATTTTACCTTCTAGAGGAGCTAAATTGCCATTAGCTCTTATTATGGAGAGGAGAAGCTTCTGGTTTAAATGAGTTGCCTAAATAGGAAGTTTCCACTTGCTTGAGTGGAATTATTAATTACAGAGTCAACTTGAATGCTTTGTGGACATACTGTTTTAGCTCCTTTATGAAATCAAGATAAAGAAATATGCACCAATTTGCGGAATTATTACTTGATTAAACTATGGTGGAAATTAGAACGTGGAGAAGGCTTTTCGAAGCACTAATTCTTGCATAATTAAGCTGATAGGCTGGTTCAGTAATTTGTAGTGCTCCTTGAATCATGAATCTTACCGTGTTTTAAGTTTTAACAAAAAAATTGCCCTAAAACTTATTCGAGCTTCACTTGCAGCTAATTTGTCTCCAAAACATTTTGTATTCAACAGGTTTTCACCCTGAAATTCGGTGTTATACTCGAACCCTGAATGCATGTCTTTGGGGCCATGAGATTCTCATAATGCGTAGCGACTTCAAGATCATGAACTAAAAATAGATTTTTGATAAGTATGGTAAATAGTCAAGACTACATGACATTAATCTGATGTTCTTTTATTACCATATATTTCGTCAGCCTAAAAGTTTTAACCATAGTACTTAATCCACTAACAATGTAGTCACGTACTAAATGTATTTAAATAAAAGCCGCGTTAATTACTTGTCATCTTGTGGCTGTAGTTTAGTGGTAAGAATTCCACGTTGTGGCCGTGGAGACCTGGGCTCGAATCCCAGCAAGCCACATATTAATATTTTTGTTTTCCTCAACACTTCTGTCCTATTACACATATCCATAAATAAATAATATAGCTCCAAAAGTTAAAGTAAATTATTTAAGTCGGTCAAGTGATCCTGATACATATATGTTTATATTATATGAATCTCACATTATTTATATTAATACGGGGTGGTTTGTGTAATTTATCTATACTTGACTTAGTTTGTGCAATTTTCCCCTTTTTAATCACTTTCTTGATTCTTCAAACGATGAGGGCATGAGGGGGTAGTTGGATGCTAGGAGATAGAGCACTACTCCAACACTCCCTTAATTACCTTAATACTCTTTACCTTTTATTTCAAAGACTTCTTCAACTTTTAAGATATTTCGCTTATACCCCATACTTTAAAGGTCCCTATTTTTGGTGCTTGAAAATGGTATCAGAGCATGGTTTATTTATTTTATGTGGTTATTTATTTATTTATTTCAAATCTTTATTACCTTATGAGAGGAGTTTTCAAAAACATGAGTGATCCAGTGATGGATGACATTTGGGATCTCATAATTTGGATTCCTATGAAAGGAAACGCGTGTACAAGTATTAAAGGGCGAATTGCCGCCCTAACAAGATACCTTAATTTTCACAAAAGAGAATTGAGAAACCATGATGTTCTACGCTGTAGCATGGAACAAACATGAGAGATTTGTCCTATCCAGAGAACTAGATTAGAACAAATCAAGTTGATCGAGATTAGCCTTGAAAAAGCTAAAAAACAAAGTTATATACTAATCTTGTAAGATGCCGGGTATTACACTTGAACGAGAGCTCCAAATCCTGATAACTAAGTTAGATGACCTAGCTAGTTATAGACCAGACGATCTACATGCCATTAGAGTCAAATTCGTTAGAGTTAATGGTCTCTTGGCAAGTATCGCTAGAATTAATAGACTAATCACTGAAAGAAATAACCGTTCTTCATGAGTGATCTAGTTTTGCCAGATTTCCACGAGCTCGTGCCAGATAGCTCCAAGCTATCCCAGGACCTCAGGGAAGTCCAGAAAACAGTCCAAGCATATGGAAATCATCAATACCATGTGCCCGAGCACCTACAAGAAATCAGAGACAAGCTCGAAACCATGTCTCGACGACAGAAGGAAATCTTGGAAAAGATACAAGATATCCAGCAACGAGTCAAGAACTTGGAATCCATACCAAGGTCATCCGAAAGAAGGAGAGTTGGATGGTTGCCACCATCTTTCGGAAAGGAGCCTTTGCTACATCAAAAAGGCAAAGCAGTCCAGGTCAAAAGAGAGATGAACACGAACGAGAAGCTGGAAGCCCGGATAAGGGGAGAACCTAGCACAAAGTGAGATCATGTCCAGATTCAGGATTGACGATTTCAACTTCGAGATTGGGCGAGACCTTTCCGATCTGGCGGAATCACTTTCAGGCCTCAGCCTGGAAAACGTGCAGACGTTTGGGGCTATTGTACCAAGTCAAGGTCCTCAACCAGGACAATCAACAGTTACCGAAGGCGCAGGATCTTCCGTCCCTAATCCAGACCCAATTCGGGAGGAGCCAATTCGGGAAGAGCCAATCCAAGAAGAAGCCATGCCACACCAGCATGATTTTGTTGCGGGGAATATGTACAATCGTATTCCAACCAGAGCGAGAGCCAGAAGACCAGATGTTCATGGAACACCATACGGAAGATCTCAACTCGATCCAATTCACCCGTATGGGCTCATGCTCAACTTGGATATTCTGGATTTCAAGAACCGCGAAGCCCTGATCGATGAATGGGCAGCAGCAATGAGAATTGCGGCGGCGACGCTTGAACTCGACAAAGAAGGATTCATCATGATGTTACAGATGAGTCTCGAAGGTTCGGTCAAGGTCGGATGGGAACATGGAACTCCAGAAGTTAGAAGTGGAATCCTATCTGGCGAGTCTCTCAAAGACATCGCTGATAGAATGGCGAGGCTTTTCAAGATCTACTTCATCGGAGAAGGATACTTTGTAGATCCCCAGACCGGAGGAGGTGACCAGGAGAAAGTCAAGAGGTACGAACAAGCGCTGTATAGCCTGGAGCTACATGACATATGTCACGTTGATCTATACATCAAGCTGTTCACCGAGTACAGATGGAAGAGCCGGATTGCAGAAGACACGACGCTTCCCCTTTTCTTCGCCAAGATTCCAAGCCCATGGCGAGAAATGTTACTACGTGAATATATTCCTTTAGGGATTGACACGGTGGCTCAAAGGATGTCTTTCCTCAAAGCCAAATTGAGTGAATGGTGCCAGAAGGCAGCAATTCAAAAGAATCTCAAGCGGCTGAAACGAATCAATAAATCAGCCCGGCTTTGCTGCGACGATAATGACGTTCCAACGATCGTAGGAGCACCAGAGAGGCATAAAAAGAAGAAGCATAGGGATCATCCCTATGAGCGAAGGAGCAAGTTTACCAGAAGATCTTCGTGGAAACCAAGAAGATTCTGGTCAAAACAGAAGGCCCGAAGTTACAAATCAGGGCAGAGACCAGGACCCAGCCGAGGAAGGACGTCGTCCGGACAAGGAAGTACCAGCAGACCACCTGTTAGGCGAACTTTCAGGAGAGCACAAACACGTGCTAATGAAAGTTTCAAGGATTGTAACTGTTGGACGTATGGGGCCAAATGACACATCTCAACGGATTGTCCTGAAAACCAAAAAAGAGGTGTGAGACAGTTCGAGGCTACGCCAGAGATCGAAGAAGCTGTCTACTTCCAGGACCTTGTTCAGGTGTACCGGTTTGAAGATATCCCTTCAGACGAAAGTATATATGAGGAAGACGAAGGACCAGATGAGTCTTCAGAGTCAGAATCAGAATCAGACTGAAGACGAGGAGATCTTCCATCAGGAAGTTCAAGAAGACAGGACATGATTTTTCTCACAGACCAGCATTTCTCATAAACCCTTGATGAGAATTATGCGAGAAGATCCAAAGTTGAGAGTCTACGATGGATTCACCATCGGAAAAATGGAAAGAGCTTTAGCTCAGCTAAGCTTCAGAAAGAGGAAACATCACATCATCTACAAGGTTACAGCGGGAGAAATTGCTATCCCTATGGAGCTGACCAGTAATGTGATGGAGATGCAGCTAGTTCCTATGAACGAAATCAAAGAGGAACTAAAAAGACTCAGGCCTGAAGTTGCGCAGAAAATGTCATGGATCCATATCGGAGCCATAAGGATTCTGCTCAAAGCCACATTCAAAGAAGGAATAAATTCCCCTATTGATATTGCCGTCTTTGATCGAAGAATCCAGAATCTACGAGACGCCTGTCTTGGAGGTATTTCAGGAAATCTATTTGCAGGAAAGGTGGCAACATTCATATATCCAAAGATTGCCTTTAACCTAGCCGATAAAGATTTCAGCAGAGTCCTAACTCTACATCAGGACTTCAAAAACAAGGAGTTAATGAAGGAAGGAAACCGACCTTACTCCATTACATACAGTATCTCCTACGCACTCTCAAATACTCACCATTCTGATCTCTTCCAGAGGAATGAGTTTGTTGAGATACCGGAGATCTTCGAAAAGGTCGCACATGCAGTCAGGCCAGAGATTTCCAGCCTGCCACATATTCATGAAATGGATTTAATCATCCGCGACCAACCAGTGTTTGGCAAGGATACAAGCCAAAGATTCGAGCAGAGAACGGTCTCTTTCCAGGAAAATAGGATGCAAAGTCTTACTTGGGGAAAGAAGCCAATCATGGAGGTTGTGATTGAACCAAAGAAATTCACAACCAAAGGTGAACTCCAATGTACAGGAGGTTGGGGAGAAGTCGAAGTCATCTTCGACACCACCCAGAAAGATAATACGTTACCATGCGACGCATTGTATTATCTCAAGCAGCCATTTGTTGGTAGGTATCAGGGAAACCTAAAGCTAGGTGGACTTGATTTTATTATCAACGGACGAGCAGGAAAAATCCCAGAACAACTTGTTCTTGGAATCGATTTTCTCGAGGATCACAAACCTTGGGAAAAGGTGCCGGAAGGAATGGAGTTTACGGTGGAAGGGAAAAGATACCGACTCAAATGACCACCAGTCCATTCTCAATCTACATCTCGGTTGGGATGTTGTACGAGAAATATCGAGCCGAATACTTTGCAGTATATATCGACTCAGGTGCAGGAATTTGCACAGCTAAACCAGGAATCTTTCCAGAGGAACTCGGGGAAGATTTACCAGCAATTACTGGGAGAGATTTCGCGAAGAAAATCATCGTCTTCAGACGAGGGATAAAACAAGCAGAAATATTAATTGGAGGAGCAGGTGGTACCCCATGGTACAAAGTGAAGAAGCCCCCAATTTATTTCCATGATACCGGAGCCGATATCTTACTCGGCAACAATTTCCTGCAGACATTCAAGCGTGTTACGCAGGACAATGAAACAAGGCGTCTCATCCTCACAACAACTTGTGATCATAAGATCTTGGTGCAACGATTGACGCATGCGTTTCACCGCAAACTGCCGATTCAATTTCGCAGCAAGCGTGGTGATGAAGGACGACTTCTACACCCAAAAATGCAGGACCAGAGGAAATATGGTAAGGCGATCCTACAGCTTAGGAATGAAAGCCTGGGCGGACAAAAAACCAAAAGGATCAGAGATGAAACGATCGAGATCCTCAAGGCCAGCCTTGAGCCAAGTCCTCATATTGACATCACCAATGAAGAACAGATTTCAATTGAAGATGTCAAGGCAAAGATTCGGAGGAACTACGAAGAAGATCCTCTGGCATGGTGGAACAAGAATGAACTCAAGGCTACTCTAAGAGTTCAAAAGGGAAAGGAAAACGAGCTGGTCAGATATAGACCCATCCTCATGAATCAGGAGGATCGAAAGGATATGCAGATGATTCTCAAAGAACATCTGGATCTGAAGCTTATCTCACCAGAAGTTTCTCCTTACAACAGTCCGGGGTTCTTAGTCAGGAACCATGGTGAGATCAAGAGAGGAAAGCCGAGATTGGTGATCAACTACCAAGGGATCAACAAGATCTTGGAATTCGACGGATATTACATCACGAACCGAGAACACCTGATCAACTGCGTTCAGAACGCGAAAGTCTTTTCTAAGTTTGACTGCAAATCAGTTTCTACCAAATCAAGATGGAAGAAGAGAGTAAAAAGTTTACAGCCTTCTCCACACCGCAAGGTCACTATATTTGGAATGTTATGCCAATGGGATTGGCTAATGCACCCCAGATATATCAGAGGAAAATGGATAATCTTTTCAAGGATTATTTCAAATTCATGTTCGTCTACGTCGATGATATTCTCATCGCTTCGAAGAACGTCCAAGAACACATCAAACATTTGGAGATTTTCTCAGATGTTTGCCACAAAGAAGGATTAGTGCTGTCACAGAAGAAGGCAGTAATTCTTACAAGGAAGATCGAATTCCTCGGAGTCGAGATTGACGAGTCAGGTATTATCCTCCAAAATCATTTGGTGGAAAAGGTACGTGACTTTCCCGACGACCTCAAGACGGTTAAACAACTCCAAAGTTTTATGGGGTTAGTTAATTTCGCTGGAATGTTTATTAACAATCTGGCAAGTTACAGGAAAGCATTTAGTCCATTACTAAAGAAGGACGCAGAGTTCAGATGGACGGATGATCACAAGAAGACAGTACAGAAGCTTAAAGCTATCTGTCAAAATCTCCCCAAGCTTGCAATCCCCAATGACGAAGATGAGTTGGTACTTTATACGGATGCAAGCGACCATTGGTGGGCGGCGGTTCTTACCAAAGTCGAGCCAAAAGGAGAAGTGCCATGCAGATACTGTAGCGGCCTCTTTTCAAAAGATGAGGCGACAAGATGGCACATCAACGAGAAAGAATTCTTTGCTGTTCGAAGGGCCTTAAAAAAATGGCCTTTATTCTTACTTGCTAAAAAATTCACCCTTAAGATTGATAACACTAGTGTCAAGGCTTTCTTGAAAAATAAGATAGAAAGCAAACCCGAGAAAGCTAGGTTATTAAGATGGCAAGCTGAATGTCAATATTATAATTTTGATGTTCAAGTTATCAAATCTCATGAGAATGTTCTTGCAGATTTCTTAACGAGGGATGGAGGTACATGAGGCCGATACCATCCTCACGAGATGGAGACACCACAGGGATAACCTGGACGAGCTCCGCAAGGCGATCGAGGGTCTGGCAATCAATGCTCAGGCTTCCGGTCATGTACAGGAAATGGACCTTTCTAAGGTTCAGAACTCAATGAAGGCAACTTTATTGGGTAGTACGAGTTTGTGGGATAGCCTCGCGGTACCCCTTTTTCGAGATGCTTCACTTTCAAAACTGGAAGTGGAAATACAAGCAAATACATACGAGTGTGATGATCCAAGTAAAACTGGACCAGCAGGTGATCCTTTCGAGGAAAACACCCAAGGACAAGCTGATTCAAGGGTAGAAATACCTAAAGAATCTACGAGCCAGATGCAAGCCGATTCAAGGGTAGAAATACCTAAAGAATCAACGAGCCAGAAGCGAGATGATCCAGAGGTAGAAATACCAAAGGAATCAAAAAACACCTCTAAAGTTAAAGAGGACGAGGTTAATCTTAGACCCCAGAAGGGATCATCTAAGATAAACAAAAACGAGAAAACCCCACCTTTGATTGAATATCAGAGAACGTGGGAAAGATTGAACACAAGGATGGGACTTGTCCCTGGAAAAACTATTGCAGATTGGTCAGGAAAATATCCAAGGGTTTGGATACTACCTGGATCAAAACCCGAGCAGACACGAGAATGGTTTGATTTTGGCTGTATAGCCTCAATCTTTACCGAATCACCGAGCTTTCCGGAAATTGCCAAGTTGCCGGAATGGATCCAGAAAAATGTGTATGAGACATGGCAAAACAATCATACACTTGGAAGGGGCGATGTTCTTGAAATGAAGTTCATATCCGCGGCCCCAGAAATCGCAGGAAAAGGATCTTTACCATGTTTTCATTTTATCAAAATCCAAAGACCCAATTGAAAAGCTTTGGACTACATCAAGCCTCCACCAGAAGGACAGATGTTAGTCGCACCACTCTCAGAAGATGACGTTTCAACGAGGAGAGCTTGGGGACTTTGGGTCTGTCTCACAGAGATGGACAAGGTCAAGTACGCATTCAAGATTTTCCAAGACAAGGAAAAGGGAACGTTCATGCTTAACAGCATGACCAACACCACCACGAGGTTCGCTGAAGCAATGTTCGAAAACAAACGAAGAGCATTGTGGAAGAACGAGATTCCGTCGACGGCAGAAACTATCCGAAAATTTTGCAATATGGCACACGTCGGCCAGTGGAAGGAAATGATCTGTCCAAAGTGTCAAGATCAGAAAGAACCCCTCTTTGGAAAGGGATTCCCGATGAAACGGGACAAAGAAGAAAACGACAGAGAGGGCCATGCGAGACAAGGAAAGATGCCGCGTGGAACGGGCAAGTGGGCTACTACAGCTGGAAAAGCTAAAGTAGCCATGTGATCGAATCAGGACCATCTCCACTACAACGACATGATGATAAGTGGAGGGCCAGACCACTATCATAGTGGGAAGAAAAAGACAACAAGCTGCGGTGGAAAAGATTCCACTAAAATGACAGGAGGGCCAGGCCACTACGCTAGTGGAAGAAAAAGCATCAGGATGTAGCTGAAATCCGCGTTTCAAATCCGGATCTTCACCTATAAATACACAAGCTGAAGAAAGCTAAAGGCATCGAACATTTTCCCTTAGTTTTCTTATAAACAAGAGAGAAGCATAGTTTGTAATAGTGTGTGTTTTTAATTCAGTCAATAAACAAGTGTCTGTAGAATAGTTTTGATTTCGGTTTGAGTGAATGTACGAGAGAGAGTTAGCTACCATGAGTAGCTAAAACAAGTTACTCCTCTCTAAGGAGATATGAGTGTGTTGTAATGAATAAATCTCCACATAAATAAATATAGATTTGCTTTCGCTTGAGTATGTCGAAGTTGAGCTTTTAAATATTCCGTTTTAGTTGCCTTTTACACCCGGAGTAGGAAACGAACCAGGGTTGTGCTGATTACCGTTGAAGGAGCTGTTGCAGAACCATCGGTTGCGATCGAGTGGTTGAGGGCGAGGAGTCTTCGTAAAACCTGGCAGAATACCCGACGGTGGTACGGTCAAAATGAGGTAACTTTTACGGTTATGTTTTAATAGTTTGTACGGAAGAATGCTGGGCCTGATATTGGTCGTGATGGACTATTCCCATGAATAGAATACTAAAAATAGAACTATTTAATCTATTGGGGTAAATTTGCAATTTCATAAAAGATGGAACCATTTCTTATAAATAAAAGAAGGAATATTTTAGTAAAAGGGGCTGTGTTGGAGCACTACTCTACTGCCTAGCATCTTATTTCCCGGCATGAGGCATAGATTCTAAATTTCCAATATCCTGGTCCCCCCCACCCAGGGGCGGAGCCAAGGGGGGGCATGTGGGAACCCACCCACCCCCAGCCCCTGCCCCTCCCCTACTATATATATACATATTAATATTATATAATATATATTTGTAGTGTGTATATATATTAATTTTATAAGAGACACATGATATATATATTTAATATTTATGCACTTGGTCCGTGAAATTATATGCAAGTTGGGCCTTAGAATTCATATTGAATATGCGTAAAGTGTGTAAACTTCTATAGTTATCAGACTTAGTTAATTATAATTTTATACTTCTAATTGTATTTGATAATTAGTTAGAGGTCTAATTGATATCCTACCTGAATTCAATTTTCCTAAAAAGTCCTACAGTTAATAGATCAACATCAAAACATAACATGACAATTCGTAATTTTGGAGTGAATATTATGTTTTTTTTTTTTGTTTTTTTGTTTTTTTTAGAAAGAGTGAATATTATGTTTTAATATGATGATGATTTTAGTTGTTCATTCTATATAATATTCGAGGCCTATAAAGTCTATAAACTGAAGTAGATCAGCTGCTAAACTAAAACTAAAGGTAATATTTTACATGGTATTAAATTGTAAGAAATAAATCATATCAAACTTGAGTTTATACTTATATTTTATATGAAGTCTACAATATTAAAAATATTTAAGAAATAGATGCTAGCAATAAGCCTCTGTAACATACATAATAATATGGAAACAATCAGGTAAACAATGTCTAAGATCTCGTGTGTTATTATATATCTACTAGCAAAAAAGCGCACGCGGAGACCGCATGCAAAATTTTCTTTAGTGTAAAAAGTTTTCTTTTAACGCGTTTGTTACTGTAATTTATGTGATGATAATCAAAAATATATATATAATAGACATGAGTATAAAATTGTTTAAGTACCTAAAATATTTTCATGAGTTCACGTGCACTTTTATAAGTTTATTTACCTTTTTGTTATAAAGAGTAGTTTGATTTTAATGCATATGTTATTTAACTTTGTATATTCATTAAAGTGACATTATTTAACTGCACTTGTTGATAAATATAACTTCAAATTATGAATGGACAAAGAGAACAAACATATTTTGACATCTAAAATTCCAAAGCATAATTTTAGTTTTAATTTCCAATCAAAATTAAATGCATAAATTCCACAGGAAAAGAAAGCATGTAAAGTACAAAAAGAAGAGTCTATATACGGTCGCCTCGACACCAACAAAAAGAAACAAAAAAGGCAAAAATTAATTTAATTTGACTAATAATTTGTATTTTTATAATAACTTATAATAATTGAGAGGCACTAAACTTACTAATAACAATGAATACAATATTTTCTTTGTCAAAAGAAAAGTATCTATGTAAAGAAATGTTAAACTTGAAGCCGGAAAAATAAAGATTTAAATAAATAGCACACAAACTGCACACTACAAGAATGGGCGGTCATTAGGGACCGCCCATTAGCGACTGCCAAGCAGTCGCTTGTCTTCAGCGACTGCTTGGCAGTCGCTAAATTTTTCATTGAACGTTAGCGACTGCTAAGCAGTCGCTAACATTCACTGAGAAAATTTGCGACTGCCAAGCAGTCGTTATTGTCCTTATGGACAATCAGCGACTGCTTAGCAGTCGGTACTCATTTAAAAATTATTGGGCCACACATTTTGGCCCGAGTTGGGCCAAAATGTGGGCAAATTTTAGGGCCGAATTTACCCTAATTCGGCCCTAAACAAATCAGCGACCGTTAAGCGGTCGCTGATTTAGGTGTATAAATAAATAAATTTTTTTTTTATTTCCTCATCTTGTTCCCCAAATCAGCGACCCATACCCGATTTGAGCCGATTTCAGTCATTAGCGACTGTCGAAATCAAGTTGCGACCAAAAAACGGTCTCTAACTCATAACATCCTTTTCCCCTCCAAAAATTGCCGGTATTTTTAAGCTTCGCCTCAAATCTTCCTTGCTCCGACTCCGCCGTTCGAAATACCTCCTTGCGCCGCCTCCTTTGCCCATTTCCGCCTCTCACCGCTGGTAATGAAAAGCTCCTATTAGTTTTTCCTTTTTTTGTGTTTTACTAATATTTTAATTTAAATCCAAAAATTGCCTAATTTAAATCCGAAAATTGGTATTGTTAGATTGTTAGATTTGTTGTATGATTGTTAGATTTATTGTTAGATTTGAAATAGAAATAGAAATAGATTATTGTGAAATTAGAAATTAATTTTTCATCTTTGGTCCACCGTGGCTTGGTAAAATCTAATAAATAACGAAGTAGTAATTTAGTCAAAAACTTATAATATAGATTTCTAGAAATCAAACAACAAATGTACTCACAGTAAATGCGGAAATTCGTGAAGAAGAACTTTGATTGAATCATAAATTAGAATTAGAATTTGATTTGAAAAAACGAAAGTTTACAATGAGCCCTGATAAATGGGAATATCTATTTCAAATGGAAAGAAATCATTTTGCACAAAGTTACGGGTGATTATAGTTTCCTCAATTCACGTAGGGTGGTTAAAATAATTATGTTGCTGTGAGAAAACCGCTACATAAGATCGTGCAATTTATTTGAAGATTTTTAGGGAAATGGTTATCCGTAATGTTAAGATTTTTTTTTTGTTTTATAAAAAGAATTACCCGAAAGTTAAGAAATTTATGGAAAGTGGGTATTTATGGACTCAAATTTAAAACTTGTTTTTATCTACTTTTTATCCGCCTATACACGGTGGTTATCCCAATATTTAAATTTGGTCCTTTTTTTATTTATCGGAAGTGTAGGAAATTAAGAAAGTAGGTAGTTTTTAATGTTTTTTTATTCTATAAGAGTGGTTATTTTTTTCCCTTAACGTAGTGCTTAATCCCATATTCAAAACAAAGTTTTTTTTTTCTTACCTGGAAGTTGAGAAATTTAAGGGAGTGGGGGAAAACTTGGTGGTTTTGGAGTTTGGTCTACTTGCTGGTGATAGCTTAACTCCAGACTTCTCTCAAAGAAACATCCTCAGAATATCCAAATTCCAAGTAAGATTGTCATCAGGAGAGCATGATCAGTTGGAAGCAGCTATTGAACCTTGGGAGATCAAGGAGGCACTGTTCTCAATGCACCCTTTAAAAGCCCATGGACCAGATGGTTTGAATGCAAGTTTCTACCAGAAGGGGTGGGATTGGTTGGAAAATTATGTGGTTCCCTTTGTGCAGTCTGCTTTTCAGCTCAGATCTTTTGATAGCAGTCTTTGTGAGGCCTTCATGTGTTTGATACCAAAGATACAGTCTTCTGAACTTATTTCACAATTCAGGCCTATATCTTTGTGTAATGTTCTCTACAAGCTTATAACCAAATGCATCACCAACAGACTTATGAACTTGATGACTACTATTGTGGCTCCTACACAAGCAAGTTTCATTCGAGGCCGCAGCACTCAGGACAATGTAGCTGTGATCCAGGAAGTTCTCCATTCTCTAAGATCTAAGAAGAAAAACAGCAAGGGTTGTATGATTATGAAGCTAGATCTAGAGAAAGCATATGATAAGATTAGCTGGGATTTTCTCGAGGAAACTCTTCTTGCCTTCCAGTTTCCAACTAATCTGGTAGAACTGATTATGTTCAGTGTTAGACATGCCACTACAAAGATTTTGTGGAATGGTACCCCACTGCCTCCATTTCACCATAAATGTGGTCTTAGACAAGGATATCCCCTCTCTCCTTACCTCTTTGTGCTATGTGTGCAAAGGCTCTCTTACCTCATCCAGGAAGAAGTCCAGAAAAAGAAATGGAAGCCTTTGATCCCATGTAGAGGGGGTCCTCCTCTTTCTCATCTGTTTTTTGCTGATGACATTATCCTCATGGGCATGGCTACAACTAGTAATGCAATGTCTATCAAAAGAGTTCGGGATACCTTCTGCACAACCTCTGGATTAAAGCTCAGCTGTCAGAAATCTAAGGTATTCTTCTCTAGAACTCAGGGCGCCAACTTGAAAAAACATATCTGTGATATATTAGGTTTTGAGAAAACACCTAACCTGGGCAAATATCTTGGAATCAAACTCACCCATGGTAGAGCATCAAGAGCTGATACAACAGAACTGTTTGATAGGATTCTTGGAAGGTTTGATTCATGGAAGAGCAAACTTCTCTCTTTGGCAGGGAGGAGTACTCTTATTGGTTTTGTCTCTTCTGCACAACCAGTTTATACAACGCATGCTTCCTTTCTAATAGAATATATATGCAAAAAATTGGACAAGCTCAATAGAGACTTTCTCTGGTCTACTGACATTGAAGTCCAGAGAATGCACCCAGTGAATTGGCAGACAGTGACAAGAACCAAGAAGGAAGGAGGACTGGGGATTAGAATTTCTAGGATTTCCAATGAGTCTTTACTGGCTAAACTTGCTTGGAAGGTCTTAAAGAAAGAGCAATCTCTGTGGAGTCAACTAGTGCAAGCTAAGTATCTTAAACATCTGCAACTCTCTCAGTACATTTCCAAATCATCTGATAGCAGTACATGGAAGGGCATTGTTAAGTGTATGAACCTGATGAAAGATCATTTAAGGTGGAAAGTTGGCAAAGGTAATACTATCTCATTCTGGTATGACAACTGGAGAGGAGTGGGGTGTCTTAATGAGGAAGTGCCAGAGATACTTTCTTCTGAGAGATCACTTACATTAGCTGATATGTTGGATCAAGACAATAATTGGAAACTGGATACTGTTGTATCTCATATTCCCCCCCCCCCACACACTCTTGAGGATATCAGAAGGAGAAATATCACAATAACTGACCAAGAGGACACTGTTATCTGGAATGGTACTTCTAGTGGGAGATTCACATGTCAGTCAGCCTATAGATTGTTCCATAAATGCAACTCAAGCCATGGTAGCAATCAGTCTCACATCCACTGGGTATGGAAGGTGGATGCTAGTAACAAGTTCAAACACTTTCTGTGGCTACTGGCACAAGAGAGATTAACCACTAATTCAATGAGATATCAGAGACAGGCAGCTTTGACACCTATATGTTCTCTTTGCAACTACCAAGAGGAGACAGGGATTCATCTGCTTAGACATTGTAATGAGGCAAGAACCCTATGGTTAAGAATCATACACCCTGAGGATATTTCAAAGTTTGATGCTATTGGTGATGATCAATGGCTGCAGACAAATCTGAAATCTCTTAACTTCAGAAACTTGATCAGTCCAAATGCTCAGTGGAAATGGATTTTTATGGCTACAATTTGGCATTGCTGGCTCCACAGGAATGACAGAGTTTTCCATCACAAAGAAACACATGTTCAGGGGAAAATCTTCAAGATTAAAAGCCTCAGCTGGGAACTGTTCTTGGGAAGCAGGAAAGGACTACATTGCCAGCAAATAGTTCAATGGAGTAAACCAAGAGAAGGTTGGTGTAAGCTTAACACTGATGCCAGTGTGAGCAGTGCTAACAACAAGGGACAATGTGCAGGCGTTCTGAGATCAGATCATGGTTCTTGGCTTTGTGGCTATATGTTACAACTCAAGTCCCCTTCTGTTGATGAAGCCGAATTAAAAGCTCTCCATGCAGGTCTCCTAATGGCCTAGAATAGAAGAGTTGAGAAGATTGAAGTTGAAGTGGATTCATTGGCTACATTCAAAATGATTACGGATGAGTTGGAACCACTTCCTGAATTTAAAAGTCTAGTCGAAGATTGCAAGAAGTTGCTAAGGATGCCTTGGACTGCTTCTTTTGTTTGGATTCCTAGGACCACGAATCGCGTTGCTGACGCTATATCGAAATTATGTGTTTCTTGTAATGAGGAGTTTATCTCATTGGATAAACCTCCTTCTAGTTTTATTAACGGCTTAGTCGTTAAAGACATGATGTAATCGTGTTTGTGAATTTCTTTTCTTCACCAAAAAAAAAAAGATACTATTAACTAATAGAAGAGCCTCTACACTCACAAAGTGGTAGTTATGATACCAACTTTTGAGTTTCCTAAATTACCCTTTTTAAATTCCATTCCAAACTTAAAAAAGGACATGAATGCAATTAATCACACAACACCGTGGAAACATTCAAATTTGAAGTGGGATAGGATAACCACCAAATTCACACTATCTCTATCAAAAAAACCTCCACAATTATTCCCCCATTTTTTGAATTAACTAGCAACTTTGACACACGCGGAGACCGCATGTCAATTATTTGAACTTTTAACGAAATTTGAATCGTAACACGTGATTATTATATTGTATTATATTGTATATAATTTAGTCTTTTAGTTAATTCATATATGTCTGCCTAATAGTTTGCGTGAATTAATGCAAAATGGGTGAGAGTTATGTAGAATTATCAAACGCATAATTTGTTTATTCATACTATCACTTTTAAAAAATATGTACTTCAATTAATTTCAAATATAAGAAACGTAATGGTTTCACAATATTAAGTTCTTAAAAGGAAAAAAAAGCCCTCTTTACTGAACAACAATTAAAGTGATGACCTAGTAATATTTTTGTATTAAAACTTATGTCATGCGCTACCACAATAAAGAAGACACAATAAATGATAGAAAATAAGAAACAATAAAATGTTGGAACCAAAAACTCTTGTATAATTATCGCATTTTTTCATCCATTTCACTATCGCATGCGTCCAACATATTTAAGAATATTAGGATTTGTGAATCATCAAAAAAGTCGCATTATCCTAAAAATTCAAGAACCTTCGACACAGTCTAAGAAACATGCTTTGCGTGATTAATGTTACTTGAAAAATCATATGATAACCTCCGGTCATGAAAGATAATCATATCATGCATACTTTTTTTTTCATTCAAATAAACATGTAAAAGCTCCATAGATCGGTATTTTGTAACATATATAGCACATACTGCTATAACTTTCGGTAAGTATTATTGGCATTGTAACAATGAGAACTATACGTTGGGAAACTGAGCTAGCTATATAAAATATAAAGCTACAAAATGTGCCAAAATAAAATGCAAAATTCATTCAAATGAGTCAAGGGGGCTCATCTAGGAAAAATGAAATAATAAAAGTACAAAAATAACAAAAGAAAACATAAAGTTAATTAAAGTAAAAAAAAATAGTGTAATTGTAACCGCCATTTTTTCATCCTAAACAATGCCCAGAGCACATTTCCAATTGATCACACTCACACACACATGTATTGTGTAAACATATCATTTGAAATTCTAGAATGATTTATTGCGCTTCTCCAAGACTTGGAGAAACACAACCTTTTCCGGCAAAAACTAATACAACAGATAAAGATTATAATCAGAAAAGCTTTAGTTTAACTTACAAAACTCACTAATCTGTTCTTATCTTCATTCTTTCTTAGCCTGAAAAGATAAGAGAATTATAATTAGTACGTAAATAAAAAAGAGAACTGAAAAATAATAATATACTTTATATTACTTAGTTTTGTGACCGAGAAAAGATAAGATTACAAAAAAGATCCTAACAATTATTATCTTACGTCTTAGTTACTAATGCGATCTTACTCGTACGAAATATATACCAAATCACCAAATTAAACCTTCATAGTTCGCCTGGAAGATAGGAGAAAAAACATAATTAGTTCACGTACTAAAAGAAAGAGATTGTAACTATAAAAATAAGATTACATATTACACGATAATTAACTGATGGCAAAAATCATGCTACTTGAACGGAAAAATATCTTGTAATCCGAGCAACTCTAAATAGATAAGGTTGAAGAAAACACTCCCTATATATTAGAACTTGAAATCATGTATGTTCATATGAATAAAAATCTTACCCATGATAAATTTGGTCAAATAAGAAAAAAAAGAAGCATGAGACTGAAAAGAACTTACAATGACCATTGTGGACCGTAGCCCCTGCATTTTGCCATCCTCACTCATCTTCCCGAGATATTGATAATGAATTCAGTAACAAACAGCAAATTAGAAATAAAAATAAAAATAAAAACATTAACGGCATATACACACAATAATGAAACTTAAGGTTTAAAGTAATGTATCATTCATTATCTCGTAGTCATCAACACCACGTATACACACGATGACTTCTCTAAATAACAATTTACACAATTCATCAAGGATTTTTTTTAAACTGCCTATAATACCATGTATAGAATGCTGCAACCGAAAGTAAATGAGTAAAATAAATGATGAAGGGTAGGAAAATATATGTAACTTATCTTTCCCTAGAAAATAGGAATTTGAATTTGAAAAAGTAATCCAAAGAGATGGGCAACGTGTTGGAGTGGCAGTTGAGAAAATCCAATGACTCTTATGCCCCTTTTTTCATGTTTTGTGAAGGAATAAGATAGGGGCATTTTAATAAACTTAAAAGTTGGTATCATAACCACCATTTTGTGAGTGTGGGAGGTCTTCTCTTATATAATAGTATAGATAACTGTTGAAAGTGGGATAGATACATATCTTTTTGTACATTAACTCTGTTCAGTTTCCAATTCCTTTTTAGTTTCAATTCCTTCTCAATTCCTCACGTGAACCAACCACATCTTTTATTCTCTCTCATTTTCTTCCTATTTTTATGAACCAAATTAATGGAGAAGAAAGCATGATTAAGTAGTAAGTAATATTTCGAATCATGGAATTTTATTTGCACATAGTATTGTTTAATTAAGTTTTTATTCACTTCAATATTTTTATTTCTTCAAATTACCAGGAAAATACAAGGTGATCTTGCAGAAGTTCACCAACTATCATGGTTCGTTTAATTTTAAGTGTTTGCTTTATGTGAAACAGTTTAAATTACACTTTCTTAACAGTTTCAATTACACCTTCAACAAATGGAGAAAAAATAAAGAGAAAGAGGAATGAAGGGAGAGAGAACGGTTCGGATAGTTCCTACAGTTAGTTTTCATATTTTATGTTTTTCTCAGCATTTACAATTGTGCTTCACTTCTTCATGTTTTTTTCTTTTTCTTTTGTAGATCACTACTCATTTGCAAGTTGTGAAACATATTTCTCTTATCATTTTTTATTATTTGTTTCACTCTTGGAGTCTTGGTACATATAAGTAAATTTATACGCATATTCGCCATCGTAGCATTATGCTAACTTTATATTTTAAGGGATTTGGTTGTAAATTCAATACAAATTAATCACAGCATTGCCATATTAAGGAACTAGAGGTGTTCTCCTTTTTTCTATGACTTAAATCTACTTTTCACCAATTAACAAAAACTCAAAGAAATTCTTATAACTTAAACATAGCTTCTCAGCACTTTTTATGTATTAAAAATCTGACATATATTTAAGGATGCCTAATAAAATGATATTTTCATGTTCCATTATATGGTTAAATAGAGATACATAAAACGTGATATAAAAATCTCTATAAATTAGGAAAAAAAATTACACGTGGGGATTTCTTAAAATTAGGAAAAACAAATTACACGCGGTTCCCGCGTGTGTCAAATTGCTAGTATGTAATAAACAAGAAAAGAATCATGAAAGATAAATAAATGAATCCAAGGAAAAAACTGTGCAACATTATTTCGCCCCCAGTACCCCGACCCCCAAATCAAATACCTGGCTCTGCCCCTGCCCCTGCCCCCCTCTCAAATAGACCCGTGAACTTTTTTCGTTTTAATACAAATTTTGTTTCGGTGTAGTACTTCAGTATTTTCAATACATTAAAGATTCATGATTGAATCATAAATATTTTGGCAAATACTATTAGGTTTCTTTTGGCAAATATTTTTAGGTTTCTATGATCTAAGACTGATATAAAGATGCCCTCTCCAGTCTCCAAGGTTGTTTTTAGGGGCGTTCGCGGGTTTTTTTTTTTCCGGTGCGCACAAGAAAATCTATCATACCCAAATTTAGTGGGTTCCCAATTTTCTAAATCGTGCGAGTGCATTTATTTTGTAATCTGTGCGGGTTGCAGTTGGGACGAGTGACGGGTTTTAAGGCTAGAAAAAAAAGACAAAAAAGATATGAAGAAAAAAGTTTATATGATTATTTATTAAAAACAACCATGTAAGACTAACAATAAATACTCGCAAAAATAAAACTATAGTATTTTGGACTTATAACTTCTTTATTTATAATTTAGTTGTTGATAGGAGATTTTATTAATACCTGTAATAAAAGAAAAATACACAAATATATGATTTTTATGTATCGTAACATTTTTCTGGCAAGAGAGAAAGAGTCCTCCTTTAGGAAAGGAGGGGACGACTTTATATTGATAATTGCGGGTAGTTCGTAACTAGATCTCTTCGAATGACGGTGTAAGTATGATCGAATGGGAGTCTGACAGGTATCCTGTGCTGATGTGTATTTTGATGATAGGATAAGAATTTCGAGGGGCTAGTTGTCAGCATCGTCTTTGTCTTGTGTTGATCTATGAGAGGATAAGAAATTCAAAGGGCAAGTTATCAGCATCATCTTTGTCTTGGTTAAGTGCTACTTTGTACGAGAAGAGTTTCTTAACCTTAGTTTGATGATCTCAATTCCGACTCTTACCAGGAGCACCTAATTCGCATCGTATTCGAAGAAGCTAAGCGGAATTTAAAGCGATGTTTTGGGAAACTCAAAAGGGGAGACTTTAATGTGTTGTGACTTGTAACATCCCTAAATTTTCCTAGTACGTGTATATATATATGTGTATATAAAATAATATAAGTATCATATAGATAATTCTAAAAGAAAAAATATTATTTGGCTAATTGCCTTTTAGCCCTTCATCTTTTAAAAACTATTATTTGGCTCCAAATATTTTAAAATATTGATTTAATCCTTTTAATTTAAATTTAGATAAAATAATAAAAACAAATAATTATTAAAATCAAATTTTTTTCTTCACTAGAGCCCCAAGAAGTAATGGTTGATACATGGAGGACCATAATAGGCCTAAACATTAAAAGAATGGAGAAAAAAATATAATAATAATTTCATATAATTTATAATAAGATATATTTGAATAAAACATTGTTACATCAAAGTTGGCTGAAAATTCTGGAAAAAGTACAGTAAATTACTTGAATATAATAATTTAAATAGTATCTAAATAGTTGATAATTTAATTGCCTAAATCATGTAAGTTTGCCTATAAGTACAAGCCATTTCTTTGTAAAAATTCCACCCCAAAATCCAACATGAGTTTGTATATGATTTCTTCACCAAAGTTCTCCTAATTTTTGTCTTCTACTCATATAATTTTTTTTATTGAAGTACCTAAACTCATAAATTTTGAGAAAAAGCTCAAATTTTACCCAAAATTTTCAGTTTTACCAATGAACTTGAAAAATATAGAAAAAACACCAAGGCTTAATATTTTGTAAACTTGATCTTTACGCATCTTCCTAAGTGTGTTTAGTACGAAAACCCTCAAAAATATTTGGAATTTAAATTGATCACAAGGGTCGATTAAAGGTAAATTTAAACTTGCTGCAATTTTGAGAAGTAAATAGCATATCTCTTTTGATTCTTCAAATTAATCTATGCATAATGATATTAATCTTAAAATTGATCATATGTAGTAGTTAATAAAGTCATGAGGATATGTTAAAAACCATTTACTATAAGTTTTAATCAAGTATAGGTATTAATTATGATTTTTTTAATTACATGTTGTAGGAAATATATTCATACTTAATTTCTCCTTAATTGCAAAACAATGTGTGAAATTGTGTTATGGTCTAATTTATAACCTGATTATATAACTTTGTCTCCAAGTTAATAATTAAGTTTCATCTTAAATTAGTTCTACGAAAATATATCTTTGTGATTCCTTATATATGTAACAATATGTATTGTTAATAGGTAGTAAATTATTAGATATGAGTCTCATGTTAAAATAAAAGTTATTTGTATTATAACTAATAGGTAACCGTAAAATAAAATAAGTTTGCCCAAATAAAGCATACATGGATTTTAACAAGAAACTAATAATCTTACGGTAAAATAACGAGAACCGAGTTAAAATGTGATTTTTTGTCCTATAAAAGTTAATTATTCGGTTTAAACTTATTAACACATTTAAATTTATTTAGGAGACGGTGCAGCATTTCCCGAACACGAAGTTACTATCGCAGGCGAGATTATAATACTTTTAAGACCTGTTTGGCACCCTGCCTGAGGAACTTGGACTGAGTACTTGTGATTCTTGGTTCTAGATGGAGAACAACTTATTCTTTCAGCAAAATCGTTTTCTTTTATGATCTCGTTTCGTAACCTATTCGGTATTCCTTTTGCTTACTGCTGAAATATTTTTGGACCATGAATACTTAATCCTTTTTCATAATTATAATAATTTCTCCAATATGATAATCCACATGTTGGTTCTTGAACTGTGCAACGAGCAACGAACTATATTCGGGACATGTAACTCAAAAGCAACGGACATTTTCTGGGTTACTAGCTTATTGTTTATCTGTTACACCCATTAGGATGCCTTAGGGAAGTTGGGCCCAGCGATTGAGACGGTTTAATGCTGGGTAGAAAGGATTGTAGGTTTAAATAAATCAGCTCGATACCCATTTATCTAGGCGCCGCTTGCAGTCAGGAGTTGGCTATAACCGCGTGCTAGATTGACATATACTCTAGCATGTCTCTTGATCTATTTGCGAGGTTGCTCCTCGTTGGGAGGTAAAAGGTAATATATTAGATAAAATAAGGTTGAATCTGTTATATGAAATGCACGAGTTCATTATCTTATTATTCGTTTGCTATTCTTTACCTCTGAGTTCTAATGTTTGCTTTTCATACCATATCAAATTTCATATATTTGTTACATCTATTATTGTTACTAAAAATTTCACTAAGTCACCAAAGACTTACATCTCCTATCATTTTCTCTGTCCATTCCTCAGAATAAGCAAGGCATATCAAGACGGCTGGATTAAACTACTGTGGACGTGTGGGATTTTAAATAAATCAAAAGTGCGTGACAATAAAAATAAATCCCCAATAATTGTATGTTTTATTACGTATTCGGTAGTTTGAGTTTCGTCTGGATTGTAATAATAAACTCTATAAATCTTAAAAGCTTCCACTGTAATAAATAAGTTTGTATTTGACATTATTATGGTTCCATTTTAGTGAGCCTCTCTGAGGTAGCGTTAAGGTTCAAATTGGAAATCTGCAAATCCTATTCGGGGACCTAAACGAGACTTTAGAATTTGGGACCTCACACGACTCACTGTTTCTCTACGGCTAAATTGGACGCATTGATTAAGGCCTAATTATGACGAATTCGGGTCTCTTGACGTGATGCGACTTTTGGAGTATGTTCAAACATGTGCCCTTTCATGAAGCGATTCGTCTTTGGGTGGGAATTGAATGACACTGTTTCACTATAAAAGGGGTGTCCCGCCATGATTTCCTTATATCGAAAAAAAAGATAACCTTATATCTTCTTTCTTGAGCTTTATCCTTCTTTGCTTATAGCTTCTCATTTTTTTCGCTTTTCCTTGTGAGACTTCATGGCTTATGATACTGCCGTTTCGGCGAATTTTTCTGAGAGGGAGGACAAAGTTTTGGGGGATACGATAGTTGTTGAAGTGATGCCCTTAGAAGTTGGGGCAGGGGTTTCTGAGCAGTGTGGTCGGTGTGAATCGTCTCCTCGGTGGTGAAAAGTGGCTAAGGCCGAATCCAAGCAATACCAGTGGGTGACATCCCTTTGGTTATTTCGGACAAATGTGCGGTGGATAAGTTTGGAGAGTATGCGGTGGATGGTTCGATGGTGCAATTTAGGGTTCTTCATTCTTCTGATTGGGCCAATGGTCCTCCTTCTGGACACGTGACCGTATACGAGGCACAACTCAAGGCGGGTTTATGACCATTAATTCCTCTTTTCTTCTGCGACGTCTTTCAGGCGTGTGGATTATCTCATAGTCATGTAGCACCAAATGGTTATAGTTGTTTGGCTTACTTCGTATTTGTGTTCTTGATAAAGGGGACAATGTGCTCGGTAGAGCATTTCCTAGAGGTGTACGGGGTGAGTCTTTCTCCCTCGGGTGCCCCTTTTTACTACTTAACTCCCTGAAAGGCTCAATTTCAGTTTCTATGCAACACTCTGCCGTCATTTGGGAATTGGAAAACCTATTGTTTCTTCGTTCATCCCCTAGGAGTAGCATGAGAGGTTCCCTACATATGGTAGCAAAAACCCTTGGCCCAAGATCTCAAACATCTGGATGCGGTGGCAAAGGAGATGCATGTTAAGGGTTTTTTTCAGTACTATGTATGATGCCTCGAAGTTCTTGGATCCGAGGGTGCTTGGCTTTTTTTTAAGAGCGTGGTCTTTCTTTGGTGAGCGCTAGTCCTTAGAGGCTTCCGCAAATGGGCTTCGACATAATCTGTAAGTTTTAACGAGTGTTTTCTTCCTTACTGTTCTTTTTTTCTAGGGTATTCATTGGCTCGTGTGTTTTGGATCCAGATGATCATATTGATGGAGTTGTTGGAGCAAGAAGGTGGTGTGGGATCGGCGTATAGGGAGGATGACGAGGAAGAGGTGGGAGCGGTTTCGAGGGGAGAATCTAAGTGGATAGGGGAAATATGGGTCACTGCGGAGATTGAGGGCGCGAGACCGAATGAAAAGAAGAAAAAGAATAATAAGAAAGACAAAAAGGAGGATAAGAAGAGGAATATGGTATCATTCGGGGGCAGTTCCCCAGTTAAGGGAGGACGAGGAGGTGAAGGGTCCATGATGAGGACAGGGGAAAGCGTTTTTTCATGTTCGGGGGCTGGTTTGACGAGGGAGGTTGGTGCGTCCTTCTCGAATGCCAAGGTGGAGAAGCGGATCGCGCTTCATTAGGCAACACTTCAACGTTCTTTGGAGGCGTTTAGGGAAGCCCCACAATCTAGTTTTTCGAGGGGATCTCTTATGGATGGGGATTTTGGCGATGTTTTTCCCAGTATTGCCAAGGGTCCTCTGGTTGCTTCTTCTTTGCCTTCTCCACCTAGGGCGAGGGGAACAACGGAGCCGGTCGAGGGAGCCGAGATGGTGCTGGGCCGAGTGTCTGAACTGGTAGCTCTGAGCATCGATGAGTCAACCGGAGGGACTAGTCCTTCGGCACAAAGGGAGGCTACAGGGGCACCCGCCGAGGCATGAGAGGTTGCAGAATAAGGATGGGCGGCTGCTCCCCTTACTTTAGAAAAATCATATGCGGTGGCAGGGTTGCACCATCGTCCACGTAAGGCCTTTTATGAGGTAAATTGGCTTAGGGTGTTGATTGTCTTTTTCTTCTGTCTTTGATGACTTACGAGGGGATAGGATTCCTTTGCTTTATTCTTTTTTCGTACTTTATTTTGTAGGTATTCACTTCGATGGGGGAGGTAGAGTTTGTACGACCGAGCTCTGGGTCATATTGGAGGAAAGGGTGAGTATTTTGGAGGCAATGGAGACTCATTATCAGGGCATCAAATTGGAGCATTGAGATCAACATGAAGAGTATGCTGCATTAAAAGAACGTTGAGAAGAGACGGCTCAGGCAGCCGAGGCTCATAGATATGAGTTGGAGGAGTTGCAACTAACTTTAGATGCTACAGAACTGGGACGAGAGGAGGCCTTAGTGCAGAGCCAACAGTTGTACTGGGCCAACAATGAGCTGGTCGAGGCTGCTAAGAATCAGGCGGCAGAGGTGTTTCGTCTACAAGATGCTTCAATGAAGGCCTATTTTGATGCTGAGGCGACTGTGGAGAGGGTGGCGCAAGAAATGGCTCAACTGCATCAGAATTTTGCCAATCAAAAAGCCGAGTTGACTCGTATGCACGACAGGAACACGTACGAAGCAGTGAAGGAGAATGCCCTTGGGACGTTGGACAAGTATAAAAGGTCTTCAAATCATTACTCTTCCTTTCGTCGTTGCTTTGTCGGGCATGTTTTGTTTTACTACTGGGGTTATTGTGCGAGGAGGATAGAAGTGTGCTTATATAAGAAGGATGCTGACTAGTCCTTACTTCGACCATGAGAGCTGCAGATGCTGATCTCTTCTGATGATGTTTTGCCTTTGTTGGGCTGACAGAGTAGTTCATCCAGTCCAACCCCGAGAGTGGGGACGCGTTCATATGCTATATTCCCTTTCTGAAGCAGCGGAAGCAGAGGTGGAGGAAGATGAAAAGGCAGGGAAGTTGGTGACCCGGGAGGATCTAGCGCAATAGGCAAGGAAGGAGAGGAGACCAACTTCTTAGTTTTTTATTCTTTAGGGATTTTATTATTTTTATTTATTTTTTGTTTTGTTTTGCATTTCATTTAAAGGACAAGTAGGATATTTGGTAAGGTTTGTGAAAGAAAATAAAGTATTGTGTTTTTCGGATATGTATTTTATAAAAATTCTTGTGCACATAGTTCACTTCTAAAAAGAACACGGGGGGGGGGGGGGGGGGGGGGGGGGTTGACACGAACATTTTTTGTATGCGTGAACTTACCTTTCAGAAGAGAGGCTCATGGGTTTCTGATAAGAATTTTTCCTTTTGTAAACCGAGTGACTACTAGGATAGATGGTAATCAATGTTACGAATAGGGAGAATTAAAGGATTGAATGACCCTTTCTTAAAATAGGAAAGGGTCTTTGGAGAATATGTTCCATCAGAGATTAAGGTGAAGGTGGATGATAGGTTTTTTCAGGGCGTAGAGTGTTTCCCATAGGTTCGTTTTTTTTTAATAAATATGTGTATATTAGATGTGTGTTTTTGCTAAAAGTGCTACCTTTACTGTGGTGGGGGCCTTTAGGGGAGCCACGAGTCTCCCTTAAAGGTAGTTCATGGGATGTATAGTGTCCCAACGATGTGCGAGGATTGAGGCGATAAGCTCTAGACCTTTTTTTTGTATGTGGGGTTTTTTTCGGGCATAAGGAGGTGCCCTCAAATCGTCTCCACAACCGCGAGACCCCTTCGTAAAGTGGCATTCGCGGGGATTGCGGTTCCCCTCAAACTAGTTCCAGGACCTAGAGGTCCCTTGTCGTGGATGGGCTCTATCGAAGTCGTGAGTCTTCTTTAGAACTATGCATATGTTTGTACGATGATGATGTAATGAATTACGATGAGTATAAGAGAGGGAATTTCTTACAGTAGCGGTGATGATGCCAGAGGGTAGGGATCCCTAACCTTTTCTTTATCGTTTGAGTTTTGTTGGACGAGGAAAATTCCTGAGTGGGGAGCCACGTTGTTTCGCAAGTTTGATTGAGGTCGTGGGGGCGTCTTTTGAGGGTATAAAATTTTTCGAAGCAAGTTTACTAGATTTTGCTTTTGAGCTTTGTTTTCTTCCGAAGGAGTGATCCCCTCTGAGGGAGGAAGGTCCTTCTTTCATAGGAAGGTCTTTTTCTTTTTGTTTTTTTGGCTAAGATCCTTATTTGAGAGGAAGGTCTTTTTCTTTGAGGAAGGTCTTTCTTTTCGTGGAGTCGATCGGATAGTGTGAGAGACACGTGGCCCGGGGATATTCGCCATGTTGGCGGTGCCATATTTGAGTTATCTAGCTTACTCGAATGCCATGTATACAGAAGATAGACATGTCATAATTTTGCTCATTTAATTGCATTTATGTTCTTCTGCGGCGGTTTGTCTACTAAGACACATAGACTGTCGTTATGCCCCCATGATCTGGCCATGTCGAAAGGTCATGTCAGCTCCTTCAAGGAGGTGCTAATGTTAAGTAAGGAGGTACCTTTGGGGGAGTGGTCTATAAAGTTGCACTGATTCATTCTATTTTGTAAACATTTCTGCCTTCTTCTTCCTTCAGAGTATATTTGCACACTCATTTTCTAAACACTCTTAATGTCACAAGTAGAACTGCTTTATTCCTCTTTCTTTTTTGTGCTAAGTTGCTATGGAGCCTGTAATCTCGGATGTATCTAATCCAAAAGAGAAAGAGCCTGACTCAACTGACACTTCCACTCTACTCACGACACCTTCTTCTTCTTTGGTTAATGTGGGGAAGTGCTTGAGCAGACAGTCGGTATCGGGTCGGGGGAGAGGTTGTAATGCTGGATTCTGGTGTGGCTTCGAGGACACATTGGCAGCAGGCGGCTCAGCTTGCTGCTATGGCTAGGCTACGTCGCAGTCGTTCTAATTCCCTCAGATCTGGGCTGCCAAAGACTTGGGGTATGGGTTTAGGTGAAGGTATTTCTTCATCATTGACGCCCCTTTATACTGTGGATGAAGTGAGAGCGGCCTTTCTACATAGTGACCTTATAACCCTCCTGTTACGGGGGTTGAACTGATGATGGGCTATTTAAAACTCGATTCTATAGTGTGTGCGAAGAGAATTAGGAGTGTGTCTACTAATGTGTCGGAGGAATACGTGCGACATGTTATTAGAGGGGTTATCTTTCGATATATCCAAATTTGGCATCATTATTCCTACGGCTGACCAATGAGCCTATAATCCTCATGCGAGGTTTTTAACAGTGTACGCTGGTCAAGTTCGGAATGGCCTTCATTGGTTCTTCATCTTTTCATGAGAAATTTATTGCGATTTTTGCAGGTTTGCCCCAGTCAGTTACTTCCTTTGTCGTTACAATACGTAGTGGGATTTGTACTGTGTTGTGGATTATTGGATATCGAGTGCTCTCCCTTTAGATTTTTGGTGACTTTTCCCTTACGAGTCGTAACCACTAATGCACCATTCTTTTGTTTCGAACCGGTGGGTCCTCCTTTCTTCTTGGAGGCTGGAGGTCTCATAGACGAGGGCGACGTTTGGCTATAGGAGTTCTTCAACTTAACTCCCCATAATTTTGCGATTATGGAGTGGGGAATTTGTACGAGGTGGGGATTGGGTGTGGCATGGTTAATTCTTTCATTAGAAGGATACATGAGGCGAGATTTGGAACGAAAAGGTTTATATGCGGGTTGTTACGACACGTTTTTTATGCTTAATTATCCGATGGTTATGATCATGGTTGGGCATCAGCAGGACGCCGACATATTGGAGTTCCAAGAAGGTCCTCTTCTCACGAGCCCATTGTTCAGTAAGCGTCCCTCAGTTTCTATTAATTTGTTTTTTTACCTTTCATTTTCCTCATCGGGGCGTGATTCTTTATTAATGCTGGTGAGTTGATCTTAGGGGCTGAAATGGTTGTTCACGCTCGAGAGGCTTTTTCAATGGTTCCCTTACTTTATCTACAATATTCAACCAACGATAGAGCACTTGAGCTGTTGTCGAGAGGGTTTGATTCGACGACCTTTATCTTTTCTTCCTCTACTCCGTCAGTCGAGGCACTTCCTAGAGTCACTCCAGTTTTGGGTTGAGGTTTTTCCCGACTTGAAGGGTTATCTATCCCGTGAATCAGGTGAAGGTTCTAGTCATACTATCTGTCTGTCTAGCATTTGGATGGGGGAGCGCCAATCTTATCTGCTAGGCATAGGAGGCGACCTTTCTCTTTTCACAAGAGTGTCGGGGAGCCTAGAATACTGTCGATCATATTTATGCGGATTGCGCAACAAGCGCGATAGGGAATTTCTCATTCCCTTCACTTTTTCGGCCTTGCAGAATATTTTCAGCATGAATGCTTGTGAGATACATGTCATTTTTTTCCTTTTTTAAGGTTCTTCTTTGTGCGCTGCTTTTTGGTGTTTGTTATTCTCATTCAATTTTCTGTTGGATTTTGTCTTTGAGGGGTGAACAGAGTGAATTACAACGGGGTTCATATATGGGGGGGGGGGTTGCAGATTTCCTATGTAGGGAGTACTTTTGAGTATTTTTCTAAGTCCAAGAAGTGTTGTGACTTAGTTGCTATAGTGAGCTTGGAGAGTATTATCTAATCTTCCTTTTTTTCCTTTTTGGTGTTGAGTGTGGGGCTATTTATAGTATTAATTGTGGGGTATTATGTCCAATGGTCGCCGGTCTTCCTTCATAACTCCGGAAATGGGGGTGACCAATACTGTACAAGGTCTTCTGCACTAATGGAAGTGGGTCGACGAGAGTTGCCCAATGGTGTGAGTTTCACTGAGTTTCTCTGATCGGATGGTAATTATATATGCTCCGATCATCTTGAGGGATTTTCTGAGCCAATAGAGATATGCTAATTCTGCTCCAATCTTCGTTCTGGATTTGGGAGGGCCGATGGGGTTTGCCGCCTGCAGCCCCAATCGTAGCCTTGGACCAATGAGGCAGGGTCATCCTCCTCAATAGCGGGTAGTTGGGAGCTGCCTTTAATGTTAGTAGTTGGCATCTTCTTCAAGTTGGGTCATCTCCGGGTTGTGTTGTCCCCGAGCCGTGTTATCTTCAAGTTGCGTCTTCTCTGAGTTGTTGGTGATAAGTCCTCCGTGTTGCGTTATCTCTAGGTGGCGTTATCTCCGGGTTGCTGATGAGAGATCTTCTCCCGTATGATTTTCTTTGTATCCACTCTTTTCATTGTTGTTTTGTGCTGCTTTCTTTCTCCAAGTAATTTGGCTAAGTGTTGGATGATGACAGTCGGGAGTCTCTTATTTGTGAGACTCGTGGGATCTGGGTACCCCTCCCCCCGGGGGGTGTCTTTAGATTCTTAAGGGTACCCCGATAGTATGGGTGATTTTTTGCAGATAAGTAAGGTGTACCCAGGTCTTTTATCCGGACTGTATACCCTCAGTGGGCCGTTTTGTTAGTCGTGACCTGTGGGTAACATTTTTTCAGCCTTCGGTCATTTTTGTGGGGTACACGTTTTGCCTACACACGGGAGTGGATAAGAATATGCATCATCAGTTAAAAAGTTTACTTTTTCGCCTTGGTCAATCGGATGAGTCACTTCGTACTACACGAGTGGAACGAGTTGAATACAGGCGCCTATTGATAGACTTGGGTCGTCGATTTGGGGAGAAATTGGCTAGGGCTCAAGCTCAAATGGAGGGGTGTCAGGCGCAACACGTTCGAGCAACTCTTATAGCGAGGAGGCGCGACAATTTTTGTTGATGGTTATGGTATTTGTCAGGATGTGACTCAATCGATGCCTGGGTTTCCTTCAGATCTAGTGATCCCTAAGTTGGTGGTGGATCCTCCCCTGGAAGCTCCTCTTGTATCTCAAACCTTACCGGTTGTAGGAGCGAGTGTTTTTGGCCTGCATGGACTGGAAGAGGGGGGCCTTCAATGTCGAACATTGTTCCTTTAGCGGTTTCCTGGCGGAAATATTGGAGAGGGCACGTTGGGCTGCTGCGCGGGAAGGGAAGCATCCTATTCCTAATTCAGGGTAATACTTCGGTTGGTTCGGATAAATTTGAAGATTCTTTTCGTCTTTCTTTTATATCATCGTTACGAACTTTTGTAGATAGGGGCGGGTTTTGTAGCATAGGTTCTTAAATAAGGATGGGTAAGGCGATGTTTTCTGTAAGGAATATCTACTAGTTTTACGTATAAAGTGGTTTGTCGCGCATATCACCTAGCGTGTCGCGAATATCTACTAATTTTGGTAGCTTTTGTCGTTTTGTCTTTGATCGTAGGGTGCTGAGGCGATCACCTAGCGTGTGAGAGTCTTGAAGTCCTGGCTGCTTTCCTTTGTTATTTACTTCTATTGATCCCATCTCTTCTAGAGCACGATCCGATTTTTTTTAAAGTATATATTCTTTTTGAAAAGGAACTTTGGCGATTCTTGTAGGAGATGGCATTGTTTTGTGCTTAGTAGTCTTGATCTGGCTTTCTTTCTGCATAGAGTGAATGGGACTTCGTTTGCCTTGCTCGGACTCCAAGGAGTTGTAACGGAGGGGGTGACATGCATGGGATTGGCTAGAATTTATTCTTAAGTTAAAAGAGAGACATGACTTCCCCTAATCTTTTCCACCCGCACAGGATCGTTAACTTCCTTTCTTCCTTCAAATATTTTCTTAAGGGCGAGGAGGCTTTTCCCACAGACGACTCCATTGTTGACATGAGATTTTATTAATATCTATAATAAAAAAAAATACACGAGGGTGGATCGACCTTTCACCGATTTGAGGAATAGGAGGAAAACTAAGGATGGAGAGAACAAAGATATAGAATTTTTATTTATCGTATTATTTTTTCTGGCAAGATAGAAAGAGTCCTCCTTTAAAGAAATGAAAGGGCGGCTTTATATAGATAATTGCGGGTAGCTCGTAACTAGATCTCTTCGAATGGCTGCGTAAGTATGATCGTATGGGAGTCTGACAGGTGTCCTGTGCTGGTGTGTATTTTGATGATAGGATAAGATTTTGAGGGGCTAGTTGTGAGTATCGTCTTTGTCTTATGCTGATCTTTGAGAGGATAAGAATTTCGATGGGTTAGTTGTCAGCATCGTCTTTGTCTTGTGTTGATCTTTGAGAGGATAAGAATTTTGAGGGAATGGTTGTGAGCTTCGTATTTGTCTTGGTTAAATGCTACTTTGTACGAGAAGAGTTTCCTAGCCTTAGTTCGAGGATCTCAATTCCTACTATTACCAATAATATAACACAATTACTTACTAATATATATATATATATATATATATTGAAAGTAACTAGATATGAATGAAAATTACACTATCACTCTAATCATGTAAGAATATTCAACTCCTAAATTTCAAGACATCCATTATCAATTAAAATATAAAAGATTTACCATGGTATATTAGGCATAGAACTATAAACAAAATATTCTCATTAACAAATGGGCGAATTATTATTTCTGCCCTATAACTTTGCAAAAAATTACCTTTTGCCCTTTTTTGCACAGTCCTATTTTTTCTGCCCTGCTAGTTTCAAAAAACCTATCAAAAATGCCCAATTTTACCAGATCAGCCTAAAATGCTGAAGTGGCTGTCCAGTGAAGAAAGTGCTAGTCCAGTCAATAAAATGCTACTGCCACGTCATATTTTTTTCCCCCAAAAAACGTTTTTAACCAAACCCTTATAATTTTTTCAAATTATAATTTAACCCCATAACTTTTATTTCCCTCTTTCCCACATTTTCTCAAATTATACTTTCATCCCCATAACTTTAAAAAGCAACAAATGAAAATAGATTTAAATAAAAAAGAAGATTAAGTCATCTTCTTCACGGAGCACAGTTCACACACTGTTCACAGCCGGGAACACTGTTCACGCACTATTCGCAGTCGGAAACACTGTTCACAGTCGCGAACACTGTTCGCGCACTACTCACAGTCGGGAACACTGTTCACATACTATTCACGGTCGGGAACACTGTTCACGGCCAAAAATTTTCGATTCGACCCACCGTTCACGCCGAAATCTTCTCCCCACTCCGAAAAACACCCATTGATTGCCGCCAGGTGCCCCCAACCAACAATCACCACCACGAGTCCGAAGATCCGCCGGAAACAATGGCGGATCTCTGCAACAAACGAATTGGTTTTCATCTTGATTCGGAGTTGAACGAATTGAACCGACAATCCTCTCGATTTTTGCCAGAGTTCGAAACGAAGTCGCCAGAATATTTGATTCTTCTCGGAATCCGGGTAGTCCGATTTAAAATTAATAGGGGGGAGGGGGGCAGGGGGCGCTGGTGGGGGGGGGGGGGGCAGGCGGCGCGAAATAGGGGTGGTGCGGGCCGGGCCGGCGGTGTGCTGGTTATGGGGAGCCGGCGGTGTGATGGTTATGGGGAAGATGAATAGTACCAAATAGTTATTTATTATTATTATATATATATATATTATAATGCCCAATTCTTTATTATTATTATATATATATATATATTATTTTTACCAAATAGTTATATATAAATTTGTATATATATAAATTTTTATTATATATAAATATATATATATATATATATATATTTGGAGCAAAGTGCAATTTATTTTGGGGTGCAAGTGCAATTTTTAATATTACAAGGATTAGTTTAAAAAACATTTTTTGGGCTGAAAAATATGACGTGGCGTAACAACTTATTGACGTGGCATAGCAACTTATTGACTGGGCAGCCACATCAGCAATTTAGTCTATGTGGCTAAAATTGGGCATTTTTGATAGAAAAATGAAAACTAGCAGGGCAGAAAAAATAGGACCGTGCAAAAAAGGGCAAAAAGTAATTTTTTGCAAAGTTATAGGGCAGAAATAATAATTCGCCCTTAACAAATTATCTAAACATATTTATTATAATTTTCATCTCCCATTTATTTTCTATTAGAAGTTTATAATAGAAAAAAATGTGCGGATGAAGCGGGTGGGTAACAAGGTAAACCCACCACCTAACCGACGATAGGCGGATTCATGTGCAAAAAATAAAACATGGTAGCTGCGGGTGAGAATAGAGGGGTAGCGACCCTAATTGTCTTTACTTTATTGCCTTATTTCATAAAAGAATATGGGAAAATGCCTCCAACAAAAAAGTTACGACTGCGCTCACGACGAAAGCTTCGATATTGACATCGTTTACCAAGTTATCCAAAATAATTTTTTTCTTGAGACGTTATTGTCTTTCATAATCACAAACAAGTTAATATCAAATTTGCCAATGATACAACGATCTCGTTTGTTGATTGTTTTTGTATGCAAAATACATTCTTACGACATACTAAGTACTCAATCATAAATACGCGATATTTTGAAATATATTTCGTCAAGTGAGTTTTGGAAATCAATTATTTTCTTACGAAATTCATTATTAATCAGGAAGCTAGCTAAAATATCTTAGATGACCAATAACGCGTGAAAAGTGGCCCATAATTAAAACTGTGCGATCGCTGAAATATTGAATCTTTGCCATCCTAATAGGAAGCATGGAGTAACGAATTTTGTTCCCTCGCCAGCTCAAATTTGATGTTACCGATCGGAATGAAAGAAAATAAAAAAAGGAAAAAGAAAAAGTTGGAGTGAAATTAAAATTGGTCATGTGCCAGCTACATATATATATATATATATATATATATATATTTTACATATTTTATATACTCAATAATACAAGAGTCAGAAGTCAGAACTACACGTGAAAATAATATTTTACTAGTGGAATCAAGTCAACTCATTGCCATGTCACCATATTGTACAATCCATTCAATCATCAAAATCATATTATGTCACTACTTCGTCTATGGAAATATTAATAAATACAAAATCAAATTCTCGAAAATAAATAGAATTTCATAAGATGATGGCAGTTCTGAAGTTGGGGGGTTCGGGCTAAATATAAAGACACACCCCCAAGTTGAGGTGCTGTATTTAGGTTTAATTTTCTCTAATTGGCCAGTGTTCAAAGTATGTACAAAAAGTGTCAAGAGATTGAGAAAGATCAAATGACGGATGCTTAATACTTAAGTATTAGAAATTAGATCCCCTCATATTTCTCTCTAAAATGCCTTATTAGAGGGAGAGAGGCATGGTTTAGATAAACATAAGCCAAGATCATTCCTCAAGCGATGTGGGATAGAGAGTTCAAGACGCCCTCTCACGTGTAGGCCGGAATGAGCATCGGATCCTAACACGCGGGTTAGATAGTGGGCAAGGCCCACATCAACTTGGGTAGGCTCTGATACCATAAAAGCTGGTGAATTATGTCAATATAGTGGCGGAGATGTGGCGGCGGTAGAATCGCCTTAGAGAGAGAGAGAGATGAAGGCTAGGGTTTGAGAAAATATTAGAATGATTAATTGAATTAAAAATAATACAAAGTTCAGTTTTTATATTTACAACATATAGACCCGGGTCGGATCAAACACATGGGGCAAAGCCCAAAAATAAAGAAGGCCATTGAATTACATATCGGCCCAACTGAAACTACTAGATTTTATATTTGAGATTAAGACCTCAAAACAATATATCGTCTGGTTGTGTGGTGGTTGCTGCGAAATCACGAAGAATTCGATTGTTAAATAGCTCGATTTTGTCCAATATTCCGACTGATCCTTCTCGAGCAAATAGATCATTTGATTGATCACTTTAACTCTTCAAACCTAATTGATTTAGACATAAGAGAGTCTATGTTAGACCATCTTCCGGCTTAGTCTAAGATACAATATTACAGTGCAAACATTGAGTTATGACTCCCAGAAGTGTGGCATGAAGTATTAGAGTATTACTAACAAACCGAAGCAACTTTCGTAACATATATGCCACTCTAACTACTAATTCGGTGTTTAAGCACCCGAAAATGAATAATCGACAAGATGAGATCTCTTTGATAAATTTGTTTATACATTAATTTCAACGCTTGCAATATGCATGCCTAACATTTTCAAGAACCACTTATATAAAATAAAAAAATAAAAAAATAGATTACAATCATTGGTCCAATCACCATTCGTTTTGGTTCTTTTGTATATTTTCTAATATGAAATTCGTCATAGTGTCCCCTGGTATCATTTTTGATTGGGATGTAAAAATTATAGGTTTGATGGAGGTTTTGACACGCTCACCCTCTTAGACACACTCACTTGTATGCATGAAACTGAATCTGAATGAATGTAACTACGTATAGCCGCATTGTTTACATCTATTACCTTCCAGCTGGCGATAACGGGCCCTTTTCTAACGTGTTATTCTTAATTCATTCATTTTTCAAATCTCTGATTTTTCATAAATAATAAAAAAAAGAAACCTCATCTCACTTTGTAAATTTTAGCAATTATATAATATTTTTAAAATTTGTCTACTATCATAAATATATATATATATATATATATGTAAAAAAAAACGTCCTACTCCAAATGCTTTTTCATAAAACTTGTTTATATTCTAATGTGGGCCTCCGGCCTCCCAATTTTAGGAGCTATATGTGGGAGTGGGACTATCGAAACATGAAGAAAATTATAATCATATTAAATTCTAAGGTGTACGCAATTATCTATAACATATAAATTACAATCATAGATGATTGAACATGTGTACTCGAAGAATAAACCTTCCCGCCGTAATTCAACGCAGAGGTTTCCTTAACTATAACACCCCATTTTTGGTATTCTTTAATGTCGGGTTCTTGTGAAATATATGTGTTAGTTGTTGGGAAAACATATGTTAGACGAATAATAATACAAATTCCCACGAGTAAGCATGATGAAAATATCAAACAGTGTTTTGTCTGTTTAATGGAACACTTCATTATTAAATAAGTTCTCTCATTCTATTATTCGTTTCCAATTTTAATCCCACATGGACGAATTATTAAAAATGCCCGATAAGTTTGGCCGTTAATCTTAAATGCCCGATTTTTCCCAACCTGCTGAAAATGCCCGTTAATTTTTAAATTTTCTAACAAAAATGCCCCAATTTAAAAAATTCGGACATTTTATCCGACGTGGCATCCAATTCAAAGAGGAGCGCTGCTGAATCAAAAAGTCGCGTTCACTGTTCACTGTCTGAAAAATGTTTCTCCTTAACAATAATAAAGATATAAACATATATATATATATAATAAATATATAATAATAATAAACATTTTAACAAATAAAATAATTAAAAAATAAATAAAAAATCACCATCTTCATCACCGCCACCTCCCCCCCACCCCCCCCACCCCCCACACACACCGCTGCAACCCCCCACCACACCGCTGCAACTCGTCGTTGCAGCGGTGGCGGCGCCGATTGACGCCGTCACCACTGCAACGACGAGTTGGAACCCGATAAACAGTGACGCCGTGAACAGTGACGGCGATTTGGGCCGTGACCAGTGACTCGAGTAACGTCGTGAACAGTAACCCGATGAACATTGGCCCGATTACCAGTGACCCGATGAACAGTGGCCTTTTTTTTTTATAATTTTTAGAAAACGTTTTTTCTGACCAGAAAATCCTAGGTGTCGGGCGCGTTTCTTTGATTCAGCAGCGCGCCTCTTTGATTCGGATGCCACGTCGGATAAAATGTCTGAATTTTTTAAATCGGGCATTTTGTTAGAGTTTTTAGAATTTAACGGGCATTTTCAGCAGGTTGAGAAAAATCGGGCATTTAAGATTAAAGGCAAAAGTTAACGGACATTTTTGATAATTCGTCCATCCCACATTAATTAATACTTTATTCAAGGGGTTTTCTCACTATGCCCTTCACTCCTCCGGTAAAAAAGTTAATAGATAGCTTTGTGCAATATGAAACAAGCACATCAACCCTTGGAAAAAATAATAATTATATAGGTAAGTTAGCTGTTTATTTTATATGTTCCATTTCCCTCTTTTTATACAAAGTCTAAGGATTAGCGTATAACATTTCCAAATTACGTTGGAGGTAATATGTCTATCTGAGACAACACAATGCGCAATTTTTCTTTTTTTCTTTTCTTCTTATATGGAAATATGTATCTTTCTTTTTTGATGTCTTCATTATTTTCCACACACCATTGTGCACATTGAGTAAGTCCAAAGACTAATCACCTATGCCTGACATTAATTGGACAAATCACACTAACTAAATCAAGATTGACATACATAGAAACCATTAAATCGAATAAAGATAAGCTGTTAAGCATTCCTAGCTGGCGATAATATGACTATTTAACAGAAGGCATATAAAAATGATACTTTGCCTATTTCACGATTAGACAAAAGTAAAGTGTCATTAACTCTAGTTCATATAACATTGATTCCAATTGACTCTTCTCCAATGCTAGCCATTTTGGATTAGTACCCCAATTATCTCTTTCCGGAAAATTCTTGGAATTCTCGAAGTACATTTGTTATTCTTGATATTTAATTTGGTAATAGTTTTATGGGGTCCGAAAAACGCATGACAGATAGGAGAAGTGTCTTTCACCACCCCACAAGGTACATGCCCATGTCCTTTGGGGGGATGAATCAGTTTATATATGGTTTTTGCTGGACTTTCACTTCAGTTTTTGCTCAGATGTCCGTCTGATATATCACATCAATATAACTAATACATTTGGCTTTGAAAAACACAAAAAATAGAGAATCATCAAAAATTTATAGCCAGTCACACAGCTCACATTTTGGTACATTTTCTCATGTACCGAAGTTAATGAGCACCTTTTGAACCACAGGAATTAACAAACAGTTTCTTTTTCACAGTGTCCTAATCAAAGACTCCTACATTTGTTTCTGATTCATGCATGATTCCTACTTACAAGAAGGATGAAAGTGTAGATAAAACAAAACTTGACGCGTTGAAAACCAGCTAGGTAAATTCAATGCTGGTAGATAACAAAAGCTGGTAAGTTTGTCTATATAGATTCGATCTGACACAAAAATGAACAGTTTGAATCTAAATTATCTGCGATAGAACCAAACAAGAATGATGTGGAATCGAACACATGCATGAATGCTTTTTTTACTCATTTCGATTGAGTTCTGATGATAATGAGTCCCGTTTGACCTAACTTCGGTAACGAGAGTGATACTTCGGCAGTGAATTTATATTTTTCCAAAAAAGAAGAAAGAAACAACTAAACTGCTATAAGATAACTTTGGGGCTGTCGACCCATTCGTAGGATTGTAGTGTTTGGTTTTAAATCCCATGTGTATTTAAGAGTCTTTCTGATCTACTACGCATTGATAGTTTCCATGTTACTATGATAAGTTATTTTCCTACAACTGCAGGCATGGCGACTAGGTCCGTAAACAGAGGCAGAACATAAGCTTCACAATTTTTCACATAACATTATTGAATCAGATATGAAGTTATGTACCGTACAGTAGTACACACTTTATGTACTGATCAAGAGTAAAGATTGCCCACTAATACAGAATCATTAATTTGGATAACCACAAGTCGAGTACCACATATATATCGTTAGTTAGTTAGACAAATGACAGGAAATAAAATATGATTGGTTGATAAAAGAATATAAAGTATTTGTAAAGCTAAGCAAACTCCAAATACATCATAATTACTACAACAGTTTATAAATTTGGCTGATTATGATACTCAAACTCAAGTGCATATCTATCGTTGTCAAATTAGCTGAAACATTACCAAATTAAATATTAGGTAAAAAACGTCAAACCATCTATCATATAAAGCATATATATACATACCGGCCCATTTATATATACACCTCATACGTATGTGCGAAGTGGTGGTCAATTTTTTCGCGAAAGAAAAATGTTTTTACTGAAATATTAAACGTAACTATATGTTTCAATAAAGACCAATACTTTTCCTAAAATTTTTGAGGTAAAGACTCATAGAAGTTACATGGTTCGACTAGTTAAAACTCTCCACCTAAGAAAACGATAGAGCACAAGGATAACAATAAAGAAAGTGAAAGTAGGTCACAAAAGACGATACAAAGTTTATGATGATAGAAATTGAAGCCCATGTTACTCCACTTAAAAGGCCTTGTTAAGTGGAGAGAGAACTTCTCTTTATTAACATTAATCCAAGACCATCTCCAAGCGATGTGGGATAATATATCCTCAACACGCCCCCTCACGTGTGGCCCGGTAGTTATCTTCGGTGCCATCACGTGGGTAGGTCGCGGAGCCCAACATACATCTTGGGTTGGCTCTGATACCATGATAGAAATTGAAGCCCATGTTACTCCACTTAAAAGGCCTTGTTAAGTGGAGATGGAACTTCTCTTTATTAACATTAATCCAAGACCATCTCCAAGCGATGTGGGATAATATATCCTCAACACGCCCCCTTCACGTGTAGGCCGGGACAATACCGAACAGAACTACACGTGAGAGAAATAGATGGGCAAGCCCAACATTGGCTGGGGTAGGCTCTGATACCATGATAGAAATTGAAGCTCATGTTACTCCACTTAAAAGGCCTTGTTAAGTGGAGAGGGAACTTCTTTTTATTAACATTAATCCAAGACCATCTAAAGCTCGTAGTTGGACTTTGGGTTGGGCCGGCCGGTCCGCCTCTGGTGTGCACCAGTCGTCTCGTCCCTTCTGCCGGCGATGCGCTCTTGGCCTTAATTGGCCGGGTCGTGTCTCCGGCGCTGTTACTTTGAAGAAATTAGAGTGCTCAAATCAAGCCTACGCTCTGATACCATGATAGAAATTGAAGCCCATATTTCTCCACTTAAAAGGCCTTGATAAGTGGAGAGGGAACTTCTCTTTATTAACATTAATCCAAGACCATCTCCAAGCGATGTGGGATAATATATCCTCAACATATGAGTCTAAGTGAAGATATTATACTCAACTGATCGAAAAGATCGGCGATCAATGTGATTCTTGTATAGTACATATTGTCACTTTAATTAACTGAGATGACAGATTTGCTAGGGTGGTTTTCGTTTTTGTTTTTTTATCCCTAAGTTCCCTTTCCAAACTCGAATTCGAGATGAAAGTGAAAGAAAAATAGGGCTCTTTAATTTTCTATGGAAATCAACGCCGATTAAGCACGATCTCGAGCCGATTTTAACTATTTCAACGACGAAGCACGTTGCAAACGGGCGTATATTGAGCCGATTTTAACTATTTCAACGACGAAGCACGTTGCAACTTGCAAACGGGGTATATATACGCCCGAGGCTTTACCACTTCCTTCTTTTTACCCTAAAATATATATGACATATATACTTATACCCCACCCCCCAATCCCCAAGGCGGAACCCCACCACAACCACACGTACACATGCACGAAGTTAATAGATGCATGATTTTTTTACAATATCTCAAGTAACATGGTAAGTAGTATAAGTGGATATTGCACTTAGCCCAAGAATGAAGCTTATCTCCGATCCCCCCATCCCTCATTCAAGCTTATCTAATCAATTTTCTCACCTGGTGGGGTCTAACTTTTAGAACATAGGGTAATTTGATGCTGATATTTAAGTGTATATAATAGGAAACAAAAACATTACTGTAAATAATGCATGTTCGTACAACTTCGTATATCGAGATGCAATACTAAATAAGGAAGAGAAAAAGTACAGCAGAGCAACATGTAGTCAGTCATAAGGAAATGCACTTCTAAAATTCACTTATTTTTGGCAAAATTACAATTCTAGTCCTTCAAACTTTAGGTTGGTCGCAGAATGGTTCTTACTTTCTATAACTTGAAATTCGAAAACAAATTATTTTTCCGTCATGCGGTTTGCTATTTTTATTCGTTTACAACTTACAAGTACAGTCTTTTTATCTTTAATGCTTAGCAATTTATGTCCTCCTTCAATATTAGTTTCTTAATCAACTTTTATGAACTATTTCAGTCTCATATAAGCAACTAACAACTTGAAAGAATGCAGAGAATACTTGCTTATTTGATGAGTACTGAAAACAAATGAAGGACGAGAATAGAAGAAAAGCGACGCAGATTGTAAAAAGTTAATGATACTATACTTGCATGTTACAACAGAAGAGAAAACTACAATTGTGGAGGACTAAAATTGTGACTAACCACAGATATATAACTATTTTTGCAAGTTATGAAGAGTGAGGACTGTACTTGCCAACCAACTTAAAGTTGAGGGATTAATTTTGCATTTTGCCCATACAAATGCACTTTCAAAATTCACTCACACTTAGATTGCCAGTTAGCTAACCATTTAATGTTCCAACACACTGGCAGCAGCTCCTTTTCCACTCCTATATAAACCTCTTCTGATACTCCAAAAGGAAATCAACACTTCCAAAAATCTCCATCTGCTCATCATTTCCATACCAAAAACAAAACTCTACTCTTTCACACATAAAAACAAAGATGGAGAAGATGAATACCATGAAAGGAGGGAAACTTTTCAAAGCATGCATGAAAAAATGGCAAAGGACGGATCGAAGAGTCATACCTTGTGCAGCCTTTTGTGGGTGCTGTCAATGGTCGTTCTCATCTTGTCTACAAGACAAGGAAACAGTCCCATGTGACGTTCCAAAGGGTCATTTGGTAGTGTACGTAGGAGAGTATCAAAAGAGGTTTGTGATCAAAGTTTCGTTGTTGAAGCATCCACTCTTCCAGTCATTGCTGGAGCAAGCTCGAGAACTGTACGATTTCACTGCCGATTCGAGACTCTGTATCCCATGCGACGAGAGTATGTTCCTTAGCGTCGTTCAGTGCGCCAAATCCCCTCCAGACCGACGACCATTCATCTGCATGTGAAAGTTGATTTAGAACTCTATTTTTGTAACATTATTCAGTGTAATTTAACTCTTTGTTTAGGAAGATAGTAATAATAGTTGTGCCCTACTGGTAATTAAGTCTATTCATGTGTGCTATATATATTCATTGTTCTCCGGAAATGGATGGCAGAATTATTCAATAATTTGTGTGGAGCACTTCATCCAGCCTTTTCTTTTTTACTTTTTCAACAAACTAAGGTTTCATGGCATAACTTATGAAAGATTCAAAAAGGAGGAATCCAGAACCAGATACCCACGTTACAAAACACCTTTGCAGGCAACGAGGAAAGAGGGACGGATCTCGACCAAAATACTTTCCCTGCCCAAGTGGCTAACTAATGCCCAGCTAAAGGAGGGACACTTGATCCAGACTTGAATATGCTCAAAAGACACACATTTTATTCTGTCAAATCCCAACTCAGAATGCTTTAGGTGGGCTTAGTTTAGAACTTTCTTCCCCTGTTCGTGAAAGTTTAACTTGACAAAATAATTTTGTTGCGGAATCAATGACAGCAATACAAAGCCATTATAGCAGATATGTCCACCACACTCCAAATGGCATGAGTTTCGATGTACAATAAGATTATGTAAGAAACTGGAAGGAACAAGTAACAGAACAGAGGTTCTATAATTTGAAGCAAGAAACCCATTTACAACTGTGCTTTCTTAACTAAAAACCTACAATCTAAACATAGTCTAAGAGTTGGATAGAAAATTCACCTAACAAGGAGACAGATCAGAATGAGTACAAACTCCTTAGAACGGATTGCATACTACCAAACAAATGAAATGAAGTTAAAATTTCCATTCATCTGTCAGCTCATCCACTCCTCAAGCACAATAGAATTATGTTCTCATTACAAATGCATGGCATGGTACAGTTCTTCCCCCGATCTTTCTCATTACAGCTAACTTTGGAAAGATTATTTGCAACATGCCGACATGTGTAATACATACTCATCATTAGATACTATACATTAAACCTCCTTGGACTACACTAGCACTGCCAAAACTACCCATTTTTTGTTGATTGAACCCGAGTCACAACATGTAAATCAACAATTATCACCATTTGACAAAAAATAACACCCCAATAATATAATAACAGCCCGATCAGTACATAAAGACTACATGTCGAGTTAAAAGCTGGATATAGTTTGCTACAGAATCTAGGTCACATGCAAAGAAAGACACTGATACTGAAACTGCATTCACTGAGGAGCAGCAAAAGAATACCAATAAGAAGAATTCAACGAACTCCAATCAAAAACTGTTACCTGAATGATCATGTGTTCACTCTTACGTCATAAAATAGTTCAAACAATCTTTCAACCATTCGTATACACGTACTCGAAGCCCCAAAATGAGCATATGTTACAACAGCGTATGCACTTGATGAAAATGTATGCATATTTACAACAAATTGCCTCAAACATACATTGTGTAGATAGTGATGTCACCAAGCAATGATTAGTGCCAATTCACATTTGAACAAAAAATCGCAAAGAGAAGAGTTGTAGCCATTTTAGTATCAGAACAAAGCTAGTTAGAATTTTGGTAAGTGAACCTGCAAAGGTTTTCTTAGAAGCAATTTATATTTTGAAAACCTACTGACTCTACCTGATGGTTGCAGAGTATTGTGCGTCGTCTATGCTAGCTACCTCAATCAAGCCCCTGCCTGACTGCCTGTTCGCTCCTCCCAAATGTTTTTCCAAGTGAAGTATTTCGTCGTCATTCGTTGCTGTAGCTTAATTTGAGCTGAATCACAAAACAACGACAACAGAGGCACAAAAACAGTCACAATCAGCACTAAAGCCATTTTAAGTGAACCATCTTTTAACCATTAGTAGATATGTATTAGAAGCCCCAAAATGAGCATATGTTAACAGTGTATACACGCAACAAAAACGTATGCATATTTACAGCAGAGTGCCTCAAAGGCTCAAACATATATGTCACCAAACAATAACCACTGCTAATTCACATTCGACCTAAGAAACACCTAAAAAAGGAGGTGCAACCAATTTTAGCATCGAAATCAACTAGTAATTTGACGATCTCTACTGCTTCTAGCTATTGATAGCAGAGTATTGTGCGGTCATCGATCCTAGCTACCTCAGTCAGACCTTTCGATTATCTCCTCTCAAATGTTCTTCAAGTCATCTCTACACTACGAGGAAACGGTCCCAGGTAACGTTCCATATGGTCATTTGGTAGTGTACGTATGTTCCTTAACGCTGTTCAATCCCCTCCAGACCGACGACTCTTCATCTGCATGTGAAAGTTCATTTACAAGTCTAGTTTTGTAACATCGTTCATTGTAATTTTTAACTCTTTGTTCAGGAAGCTAGTACTAAGAGTTGTATCCTATTGGTCGGTCATTCATTCATTGTGTGATATGATTCATATTCTTCGAAATGTACGGTAGAATTATTCACAATTCGTCAAATATGTGGAGTATTTCATCCAGACCTGAATATGGTCAAAGACTCAGAATTAACTGATTTGCATCAGGAGGTAATCAAGTATTTGATCCTCTCAATCTCAACTCAAAAGGCTTTAGGTGGGTTAAGAGTTATATTTGAGTTCAGCTTGCTATCTTCCACTGAAAGTAACAATAGGTTTCTTCCTCTCTTTACACAGTTTTTAGGTCCGATTTTTTTTCGAATATGCAACCCAATACAAAGTTTTATGATCTTTGAACTAGTACCTGTTCACTGAACTAGTAAATAATACTCACAGGTTAAGCGGAAATTGGAACCAGCTCAGAACCTTCTTCACCAACATTAGGCAGAATGGATAGATATTCTTACGTCATCCTTAAAACATCTGCCTGGGAATACATAATTGATCTTAGGACAATAACAGCAATACAAAGCCACCATAGCACACATTCCACAAGGCCTAGATGTAAATATTAAGTTCAATAAGCTACATTAATATCTGGATCTTGAGTTTTATCAAATAGTCAAAGAAACTGGAAGGAACAACTAACAAAACAAAGATTCCATCATTTGAAGCAAGATAAACATTTTCAACAGTGCTTTCCCTAACCAAAACACACAATCTAAACACAGTCTAAGAGACAGATAGAAAAATCATCTGACAGTGAGAGAGATTGGAATGAAATACATACTCCTTGGAATGAATTGCATATTACCAAAAAAATAAAATAAAATGAAATTTCCATTCATCTGGTCAGATCATCGACTCTTCAAGTACAATAGAGTTATATTCTCATTACAAATCCCTTCATCTTTAGATGAACAATAAATTCAACTATCAACCTGATATGCATCAAAATTAACAAGAAGAATCTTAAGATAAATGATTAATACTTCATCAATTCACATGAGGCGCTGAAGTTGGAAATGCCTCACCCTTCACCCTTGCATTGAAGGGAAGTGAGTGACATAAGTAGATAAAAGCATCAAACATGGTAAGGAAAGCAGGGAAATATATGGGCAACGGATCGAGATTCCCTAGAAGTGTTTGATGGAAAACGAGTCACAATCACAAGATGATTCTCACCATTTAACTGGAAAGGGACCTCCGATACCATTTAAACAATAGCTGCGACGAAGCAATCACAAAAATCATAAAAATGTGTGTGTGCCAATGTATTTATCGCCCCAGAGTCAATTCTACCTTACAAGCCTAAGTAAACTTCTGAATATATATTCATCCCAAAAAAATTCCCATTAGACACGTATCAGCAGAAAGACCATATATCGAATTAAAAACTGAAGTAAAGCTTCAAAGAAGGAGACATTGTGTGTTACACAATCCAGTTCACATGCAAAGAAAGCCACTGACGCTGCATCTACAGTCGCAGGGAGCAGCAACAGAATAACAATAAGAAGAATTCTGTCAACGCACTCCATGATGATCAAAGTGTTGTGAATAATCATTTAGTAACACAAAAAACATAAACAACAAACTGCCTCATACGTAAACTCTATAGATAGTGATGTCACCAAACAATGGTCAGTAGGACAAGAACAAGTTTTAGCATCGGAACCACGCTAGCTAATAAACAATTTGGTAAGTGAGGCTGCAATGGTTTTCCTAGTGTAACATATATATTATTGACGGTTTACTGATTCTAGCCACTGATTCTGTGCCATATATCAAATGATGTATTTTGTCCTCTTTCCGAGCTGTATGCGTAATTTGAGCTGAATCAACGAAACAACAATAACAGAGGCATCGAAACGGTTATAATCAGAATCAAACCAATTAACAACAGATTGCCTCATTCATACACTCTGTGTAGATAGTGATGTCACCAAACAATGATCAGTGCCAATTCACATTCCAACGAAACAGCACGAAGAAAAGGAGTTGCAGCTAATTTTCGAATCGGAGCCATGCTAGTTATAATTTAATTTTAATAATTCAACCTGCAGCGGTTTTTCCAGCAGCAACTTATATTTTGAATCCACTGATTGCAGAGAATTGTGAGCCAGCTTTAATCTGAGCTGCAAATCAGACAAAAAAAGGCAACACATCGAAGCTTGAGAATCATGATCACCAGAGACGAACTCAGGCGTCGGTGCACGGCGGTGGCGGTGTTGAGGGCGGAATAACGATGTCGTTTGATTGAGATGAGAGTGCGAGAGGTGATTGAAGGTTACGCTGTTAGATTTGCAGCGTATTGAAAAGAAACTAAACGTGAAAGGGTATAACTTTATGATTATTCGTTTGAAATAAAGAATTGGGGCTGATATGTGCGTTCATAACAAAATAAAATTGGTTTTTGTATGACTTAAACTTTCACAATATGACCATCACTTCACCCAAAAGAATACTAAATTTATAAATTATACATGTCAATCTTTGGCTACATGTTTTTTATACACAAAAAATTCAAAATGACACCAAGGTTTAAAGAAAAGACCTAACCAAAGAAAGGTTAAGCTCAAATTTACAGCCACTCGTTCATTAAAAAATTATATAGTAAAGGCTCTGCAAGTAGGCAGACATTTTAAAAATAACATTTTGAAAAATATGTGAAGAGTAATTAATCAATCTTCTTTATAAGCTGACGAGTTTTTAAAGGTGGCAATTCAAAACCTGGTGGTGCGTTAATTTACACCCACTAAAATCAAAATCCAAAGAATCTTCAAACATTACACAATCTTATTGGAACACTTTTGCAAGCAAGCTTGGAACATGCGAGTTATATTCTTATCTGATTACACAGATGCATGCCAATTTGCCAACTCTGTTACTAAACATAAAAAATAGATTAAGAACTAAGATCTTGCTTGCCACCAACAAATACAAACAATTCCGTACAAATTCTGCAGAATTATTTCCCTAAGCAATAATATATGATAAGGGGGACAACACTCAAAATCCCTTGAAAATACAAGAAATAACATAACACAGGCCAAAAATACAAAACAAATACCATAAAGCTCTCAATAAGTTTCTCAATAATCAGTAACTCAACTAATGGCGGAGATTTTAAAGGGAGTTCATTCGAAATCAGGCTTCTCTGGGTAGGTGCATCCAGACCTCTGGATAATGACATTTGCTGCGTAACAAGCAGCTTTTACGCAATCTGCGATCGGTTTCTCTTTGACCAACTGAGACAAAAATCCACCGACGAATGCGTCTCCTACAAGAATAGCAAAAGAAAAATGTTCAAATCACACGTTAATTTGGTACGCTTTTTGAAATCACATGTTCAGATATTCATTCACAAATAAGATTCTTAAACATGGCATATCACACACCTGCGCCGTTGGTGTCAACAAGCTTCTCCTTAGGCAACAAAATGACCGGGTACAATGTCACCTTCCCATCTTGTGCAATTACAACTGAGTCCGCCCCCTGTGTGATGACAGTGATTCTTTTGTGTGTTCCTGAGGCCTTTGGCAACTGGGAGATTTTCAAAGCTATTTCTTCAACATTCTCAGTCTGTTGGTCCAAAAACATCCCCAATTAAGTCCAAAATTCAAACTGATCAAAGAATCTAGGACAATGAAAAAGTATGACACGTTTACCTCCCAGCCGTGAACTTTGGAGAAAACTCTAGCTTCGGTTTCATTTCCAAAAACATAGTCCATATACCTGAAACCCAAACGCTAAATGAATACATATACTTAGAACATTTATGGTAAGTCGAAATATCAAGAAATTGGACTTACGGGACTACTTTGTCTTGTACATCCTTGAAGAACTCACAGATGAACGGAGCAGATAGGTTCATCATGAAAACCTATATGAACGAACATTTAGCAGACAGAAACAACCTTATTAGAAGTTGCAAGTAATTCAAGGTTTGTACGAAACCAGTTGTCCAGCTCCTCACCTTGTTTTTAGCAGCTGTGTGCTCAGCAACAAGCAAGATAGATTCTGGGGAAACTGTGAGGAAAAATCCAGCGATGTAGTAGTATTTGGCCTTCTCCACTGTCAACGTTAAATTAGTAAGTTAATAAAAGTTACATGGAACTGTAACATTGGACAAACAGTACAAACAATGGAAGTACCCAAGGCCCAGTTTTCCGGTTTCTTCAAATGATCAATTTTGTAGCAATTAGCAGCAGATAAGTTGGCAACCAGTGATCTGCAGTATGTTAAATCAGAGTTCAGTTCTCAAATAAAAGCATGGACAGGAATGGGACCATACATAAATGAGTATTTGACTAAAAAGCAAAAGTCCAGGATGTCGAGGAACATTAGTTTGGACAAGACTCCAGGTAGATTTTTAAGTTGCACCGGTTACCGATAAGCAAACCATATAACTTAGCTTAAGATATAAGGTTAAGCTACATAGCCAGGTCACTACATTTTATTTTACCAAATACAATGAACTCTCTAGCTCATAGCATAGTAGATACAAGTTTATTGTTACAAAAACTGGTAACATCTATCAGTAGAAAGAATAGGCACCCAAATGGTCCACGTTTTAACGATTTCACTACTCTGGCTTACGTTTTTCTTAAAAAATCTGACCTTGTTCATAAATGTGTATTGCACGTGATGTACTATTAAATAAAGGAAGAGTATGGAAACAACAAAGTACATTCATTCATGTGTGGTGTTCAAATTGTGCAAGCTCAAAGCATGTGAGAAGGTCCTCTCTCATGGAGAAAGAGGACACCAGAAATGCTACCCTGAGAGGGGATGTTGAGGCATGGGGAGTGTGACAAATCAGATAGTGGGTTACAATGGGGATCGTGGGAGCATAGGACCATAGGCTGGTGTTCAGGAGTACAGGAAAAGGAAAGGAGGATTGAGGACAGGGTGAGGAAGGGCAGGGCACAAGCAGGAAGTGGGAGGCAGGTGGTTACATAATCACATTTAAGTAATTAGAAGGTTTAAGTCAGTATGAGCCTAATAAAGATTGTTTACAAAACATGAGCCTAAATAAAGATTGGTTACAAAACATGAGCCTAAAGGAAACGAGGATTCTCAACAGAAATAGGATACTGACCTTTCGCCACCAAGCACACAGACTCCACAAGTACCAGTTGGTGATTCATCTTCATAGTAGTGAACCTAATGTGAACAATGGGACATAAATTAAAAGAATTGAATCAATATTGAGAACTCACTCAGAATGTGGAGTAACAATATCAGAATACGAAAGATAAGCCTAGATATTATGTGAATTCTAGAACAAGTAAGTCTAAAGGCAATACAAGACAAATAAGATATATTATAGTAGGGTTCCTTCATATTGGTACATTTAAGATGATGTGGATAAATGGTCTAACATTGAAAATTATGCTTACATTAACACCAGCCTCTTTGGCATTCTTCTTCATTTCCTCCCCATATTTATCCTTGCCAATAGATCCCATGTAACTGGTTGCACCAGGAATTTGAAGCATCCACTGTGGATTACAAGTTCAAAATAAGTATTTAATAACTCAACAGCCGATAATTACATGGTTTATCAATCCAAAACCAGGAAGTTCCAATTACCTGCGCAACTCTGATGGAATTCTGCGTGGCACCTGCATTGCAAATCGTACACGAGTCACAACCGGAACACTAAACAAAGATGAGAAAATAACTTTACAAATTACAATAACCAATATGGAGAACGTAGTCCCATAGTAAAGTTAAGTTATACCTCCAGCAATGTACTCCACTGTGTACTTAGATGCCATCTCATCATACCTGAGATATACATCAATCAAGTATTACTTACATTTTCAAAGATATCAAACCAGTATCTAACACAGAAAAGACTCATGAGGACACCGAACTTACATTCAAGTGCTTACAATAGACATATCAAAATTCCAAAAACCACCATTACACTAAAGCATTAGATATGCTGCTGATTCAACACACAATCATCCTGTTCAACTAAAATTACTGTCTAGTTTGCAATGTCATCGGAATCTCAAAATACTAGCTGTAACATGAACAGACACAATGCAACAATTAAGAGTATGTATCTGAAACCAAAAACAGAACGAGCTACTTGCATCAGACAAGCATCTTTCGATTCAATCTACCAGGCAACTGAGCTTACACATATATATATTCAGGCGTGCATGCATATAGAGATAGATAACAGTATCAAAATTCCATTACACTAAAGCATTAGATACACTCCATCAAAAAAATAACTCATAACTCTACTACACACGTTAAGGTCGACAAATCGAAATCTCGAAGCAGCATCTAACAGTAACCGTAACCGTAACCTCAACCGATACAAGATAACAATTACGGCTATCCATCCGAAAAGCACAAAAAACAGAAGCTACTCACATAGGCAAGTGCTTCTCCTCCGCGAGAATCGCATTGTTCAATTTGATATCGTACCTGTAAAGTGTAAACAAACAAAAAAAAAAACAACCAAATGAGTACCAGATCTGAGATCTAAGCACAATAATAACAATAAATAAAGCTCAAATTTCACAGATCTGTGGATTTCAAGCTGAGTAAAACGAAATGGCGAAAATCTTACTTGTCCAAAAACTCCTGATCCACAACGGAAGAAATATCCAATAGAGGATTTCCCATTCCCAACAAAATACCTTCGTACTCCATTTTTTGTTGATTCAAATTAAATGCGATTGAATTACAGAGTGAATGAATTGAGTGTGTTTATTAAGTGCTTGTGTGTGAGTAGTAGGTATATATATAGCAGCGTTAATTCTATTTGGAAAAATGTGGTTCGGTAGCGTCTTTACCGACAAAAAAAAAAAGAAATAATAAATAAATAGTTTGGTATGGGCTTAGTAAAATTGCAGATGTACCCTGTGGTTTTATTAATTAGCAAATGACGTGCCGTAGGTTTAAATATATTATTAGCCAAAGGATCACGATGATGGCACCTAATTGGTTCACGCTTAATTTGATAGCAAATTTTGGTTTTTAATTTCACTTAGTATTTTCGATATAATTTCTGTATGTAATCTCTATCATTTTTAAAGACGTTGCTTTGTAGATTTATAAAGACAAGAAATATGTTTACTATGGCTTACATGTCTTTAGAAAAATCTCAAGAGATTCAGAAAAAAAGTCTTACAATATTACTCGAATAGACACAAGTTTTGTTTAAAACTTCAATAGCATAGAAGTTATTAATCGCCAGTACAATCAACTTGAAATATAGAGTTAGGGGTTATTTGCTCAGTTTCAAATTTCATATGCAATATTGTTAATAAGATAGACATAGGGGCAGCTTTTGCAATTAATTCGATTGGGTATTGGGGGTTGGTGAGGGGTTTGTACCGAAGGATAAAATCGGAAAACCAAAAGAACCGTGGTCTTACGTTATTGATGATTTGGCTTGTAGTTGGTGCATTTCCCTTTCTCATTAACAATTATTAAAGTATTTGAGGCTAGTCAATCATTTTTTGAATTAGTTATTAGTAATCAAGCGTTCTAAAAGTTTACACAATGCATTTTTCTTCCAACTTTAGATTCGGATACTAAAATTTTATATCGTGCCACCCAGGCCTGTCAACCCTACCCTTACCCAAACCCTGCCAATACCCAGTGCATAATCTTGGGTAAGGACCCTACCCTACCCTGACTAAGACTCATTGAAGACCCTGTTTTGAAGGACATTTACCCTACCCTGTTAAATGGGTAAGGGTCTTACTAGACTCATTACAAAACTTCGCCCGCGTCAAAAAAAAAAAAGACCGTCGATAGCAAATCTTGTAACATTCACAAAAAAATTATTTTGACGACAAAATACATTGTTTAATGTGATTTTAAATGAACTTTTTAGAGTAAGAGTCAAGACCTTTACCCTACCCATACCCTGAGTTGAATTTTAAAAGTTACAGGGTAGGGTCTGAGTCTAGACCCTTATCCTGATTTCAAGGTAAAGGTCTAGACCCTGAGCTCATTTTTAGGGTAAGGGTAGGGTAGGGTAAAACCCTACCCTTGACAGCCTACGTGCACTAACAATTTACGCTGAGGGATTGGCTGAATTAGGAGTCTACATTGGCTTTATAATGTAGTATGGGCCAATTCTTTCTATTTACTATAAACTACATATTGGTGTATCATTGAAATTATGTTCCTGCACACGTGTACCATAACACCTACCAACTATGAGACAAAGAAAATCCATCCAAGTTCAAATAATTTCTTAAAATAATCCATTAATTAATTTTGCCAACTATCTATATTGCACAGGTATGGTATAGAGGAACGACTGATAAACGTGTTGACAATACTGGCATGCATCTGGAGATGGACACGAGAGCTTATAGGACTCTCAGGGAGGAGAACATTGTTGCATGGTGGCAAATAACATTTCGGAGCACATGGGAAGCGAACCTCTAGTTAACTCTAGCAATGGAGTTGGTGAGACAGATGCATGCGATATGTAAGGGATTCGAAGTTGAGAATCTGATCGCCATTCACCATATATACCAAGTTAATATGAAGATTATTTCATGGAATTGTCAAGGAGGCGGGCCATGTGAATTTTTGGCCTAACTTTAAAGAACTAGTTCGTATTCACGGACCTTCAGTTGTCTTTATCTTTGAAACACGAGTTAACGAAGCTAGAGCCAACAAAATTGCACTGTGTTTGGGGTTTACAAATTTTATTCTCGCTCCAACGGTCGGTATGGTTGGTGGCGTTTGGATGTTTTGGAACGAGAGCGACGTCAATGTGGATATCATAGGCGTTGATGATCATGTTATTCACACTCTTATTAATCTGAATCTACAAGATAGATGGAGCTATTTGGAATCTATGCGCAGCCACGACGCAGGGATAAGATTAGGATTTTCAATAGCTTGGAGGGGATTGCTCGAAGTTTTGACTTACCATTGTTGGCCATGGATTACTTCAACGAAATGAGCTATGCTCATGAGAAATTTGGGGGTAATATTGTTTCCTTAAGCAGCCTCAACTTCTTTTGAGGGTTTATGGAGAACTACGGCCTCATAGACACGGGGTTTAGAGGACCAATGTTTATTTGGGTGAATAAACGCGAGGATGGAATAACCATCAAAGAACGTCTCGACCATGCAATCGCCAATCAGGCTTGGCTTGATAAATATCCAAACAATGCGCCACTCCATGTACTGCGGGTCCATTCAGATCATCATCGATTCTCATGTCGTGCTTAGGTGATGATAAAAGAAAATTGCAACGTCTATTCAGATTTGAGGCGGCTTGGTTCTATCACATGGAGTGCACACCATTGTTGAAAGGAATATGGAAAGGGAACTCTGATATCCTCACATCTATTGACAAGGTCCCAAAAGTCCTCATGTCGTGGAATAAGGAGAGGTTTGGAAACAACTTTCACAAAAACAAGATTCTAACCTCACGTATTAATGGGATTTAAAAAACGCAAGGTCGACACCATAGTAACTATCTTGTCGAGTTAGAAAAAACTCTTTTTACTGAGTACAACGACGTACTTAGACAAGAAGAGACGTTTTGGTTCTAGAAATCTTGGGTAAAGTGGATTAAGGATTGGGATCGCAATACGAAGTTCTTTCACTGCTCAACCATGGAGAGACGCATGCGCAATAAAATTACATCACTGAAGGTTAATGGGATCTGGGCAGATGAGGATGCAGTGTTGAAACCTCATGCACAAGAATACTTTGTTAGGCTCATCTCGGGTCGGGAAGAGAGCAACGGGTCTTTAGTACGCCCTCAACTTAGAGTGTCGGGATACCAAGCAATCTTAACGGCTGAAAACCATGAGATATTAGGGCGACAAATGGACACACGGAACTAAAATATGTTGTCTTCTTGATGAGTCCATTTAAGGCACTGGGACCTGATGGACTCCGCACGGGTTCTTACCAAAAAGGGTGGGATTCGTTGCAGAATTCTTTGTCGGGCTTTGCAAAGGATGTTTTCAGAGATAGAAAATTTAATCTGAAGATTTATGAAGCCCTCATCTGCCTTATACCAAAGTCCGAAAATATTACAGTTCTTATCCCCCTCAGTTACGTGATCTATGAAGTAATCACCAAGAGCATCACGTCGCGCCTCAGGGGTATCATGCCAAAAGTTATATCGCCGACACAATCAAGTTTCATAAAGGGCGAAGCACACAAGGCAAAAAAAAAAAATCTTCAGGAAGTTTTACATTCAGTTAGGAGCAAAAAAATAAACAAGATTGGTTTTATGATAATGAAACTAGATAGGAGAAGGTGTATGACAAAGTGAGTTGGGAGTTTCTTGAGGATACACTTCATGCTTTTAACTTCCCGACCGAGCTCATTGATCTTATCATGTTCTGTGTCCAGAGTGCGGCCACACTGTTATTCTTTGCATCTAAAATAAATTAATCTACTCCAACATTGTTAAAATAGATTTGTTGGTTGCATAAAAAATAGTTCCATTGAATGACTCACACCATCGTTGAATGAATCACACACATTGGAAACCTTATAAGATTATGGTGAAATGAAAGAAACGTTCTTCAAAACATAAAACATTTACTTCTTTTCTTCTTCTTTCAGCCGTTGGAGGATGTAATTCAGAAGACCATGAAGTTGAACGCTTTCCTATTTTCTTTTTCTTTTTCATGTGGCCATGAATACAACTTTGCACTAATTAGTCTATAAATGTTGAAAAAATACAACAATTATGCATTCATTGTCCATATCGCTATTTTTTTCATGCATGGGATACAAAAAAATCATTTTGCCGAGTTAAAACTAGATATTTACCACAAATAGATCCCTGCTTTTTTTAGTCGATCAACATACAGTAATTAAACTCCCCACAACTTACTTACACTACTACGAGAAAACACCGTAGTAAAGTTCACACAACCTCAAAGACATTTCTTTATGATCTTCGCACAACTTATATTGTTATAAAAGAACACGCACCATAAACACATAGTCTAAGTGTTTTCATAAAACACAAAGCTCAAATCTTTACACATACACAAATCAAGATTTGGAATTTTCCCTTTCATCTTTAGTTCATCTTTAATTCTTCATTTCTACGTTCCTTTCCATTTTGTTTTTGAAAGTGCGCTCTAATACACCTTCTAGCTTTTTAAATAGTATATATCTTATATCAAAAAGAAAAAAAATGTCTCCATTAATTAATGACTCGCCCTCGATTTGAGGTACGTACACTGAAGACGATCTATGGGAATGTTTAATAGAATAAGATTTGAGGTTAAAGCATTTGAGAGGAAATAATCATTTCCAATTATCATATACTTACATGAATATGGGAAAGTGATGATGCACTAGCCTTCCACCTACAAGTTTCAAAATTCGAGCATGTATGTATATTATACAGTCTGCACTAGCATATGCGCTTCTGAGCTGGTGCCTTCTTCTCCAACTTGTCGTTCTTCCAAGTCTTCGGATGACCCGTCCACTTTGGATCATCCCTCATCGCATAGTAATTCTTCTTCGTGTTGTGTATCAACTTCTTATATGGCCTTCGTCACATATGCTTTATGTACCTTACCCCAGTCGCCCTTACGAATCCCATATGTACGCTACAAAATAATTATGCTTCAAGATTATTCATATTTTATTTTATAATAATAATACACTAAATTAAATATAATACTTATATAATAACTTCTCACCGTAAATTTCTTCCACATTTCATCTCTATTCTTCAAGAGCATCTCCCCGTAAGTGGGATAAAACTCCATCATAAATTAAACTGCCTGATGAGCTATGTGATCGTCGTCAAAATCACGGCCCCACAATGAAAAAGTCCCCACGGAGTCAATGTAATGATCTCACGGGCGGCTAGATCATGGGGGTACAGGAGCACCTCTAGAGGGTCCCATACCAGAACCCTTCTGCGTGCATGTGGTTGGTCCTGCTCCGGGAGACTCACTCGGTCGGCCGACTACTTGGTCCAGCTTCAATGGACTCAGCTGATGGTGGTCTATGCACACTAGACTTAGATCCAAATGATGTACGGGATGTCTGGCGCGTTGATGCTACATTGGGTTTATCATCGTGTCCAAATGCAAGGCGTCGCTATAGCGGAGTAGTCTCAGTAGACCTGTCATACGACCCACGAGCCTGGGTCTAGACGAGTGGCACGACTGGATCCCGACACTGGGAATCAACGGGGGAATCACTAGTGGCGACTGGAGTACCCGAATGATGAATATGTATGCGACAAGGTGCCAAACTACCTCGGCCACCACCACTACGACCCCCCTTCGGAGGGGGGGGGGGGGGCGCTACCGTTCGAACGTGGCTGTCGTGTAGGATCGTCTGACATGTCGATTACTACGTACTAGGAACTAAATAAATATATATAAGTTAGATCATTACTATGTTATAGAGATTTCCTAAAATATAATCATTACTAAGTTATAGAGATTCGCTAAAGGTACAATCGGTGTTTAACAACCAACAATTATATGACTTGCATCGATTCCTAAAAATAGCATCATTTCTAAGTTATTCAAACTTTAAATATTAGACATGTAAAAACTAAACTAATAATTTTACATTAAATAAACTAAATTAACAAGTTAACATATAAAAATATTACCAAAACATTAAATATAAGACATATAAAAACTAAACTAAGAATTTTACAATAATAGTAAGCTAAACTAACAATTTAACGGATACTAATATTATTGAAATATTAAATATAAGACATAAATCGAAGAAAAAAAAACTTACAATTTCCGAGGTGGCGATGGCCGAGTAGTTGCAAATGGGGAGGCAGCGATCGCAAGGTATGAGGGGGAAGGGGGGGGGGGGGAGAAGTGTAGTGAAAAGAGGAGGAGGGGGTGTTTATAAGAAATATCACCCTCATTTGCGACCGTTGGGCGGTCGCAGATGGGCCGTTGTTGCGACTGCTAGGCCGTCGCAACAACGCCGCAGTGTATTTGGGCAACACCGTTGAGAGTTCGCAACTTATGGCCCTTTGGCGGGAGGCAATCGCAATCTATTATTGTCACCGGACAGTAGTCAGACAGTCCTTGTTGCTTGCAACCACCCAGCGGTCACAACTCAGCGATTACAATTGCAGCCTTTTTCTTGTAGTGGTATTTTTTTTGGAACACTTATTACAAACAAGTTTGCCTCTTTAGAGTTGCTATACAACTCTAATATAGTTTCTTTAGGCGTACTTAAAGTATTAAAATATGCTCTTCCCTGAAAGTAATGCTAAAAAAAAGTTATATTTGTAAGCACCACATTCTCAGTTAGTGAATTAGTATTGTTATAATACAAAAATAATAATTAGGGAGAATTACACAAAGTACCCCTCAACTATGGGTAAATTACACAAAGTACCCCTCCTCTTTGGGAAATTACACAAACTACCCTTATGACCGATTTTTCGTAATTTTTTTATTTCAAACTATTGAATGTAAATTCATGCTCTTCGATTATTTTGCACAAAAAACAAAAAATAATTCAAAATTATTGCATTAAACCTCATTTATCTGGTTTAAAAAGACAAAAAATATTGATAACAAATAATTTCTTCTAAGAAAAAATAAATTATCTGCGAATTTTAGTCTCGGCTATAATTTGAATTTGAAAGGTTGTCTTAATTATTTTAATTTTTTTGACCATAAGGGTAGTTTGTGTAATTTCCCAAAGAGGAGGGGTACTTTGTGTAATTTACCCATAGTTGAGGGGTACTTTGTGTAATTCTCCCTAATAATTATGAACTCAAGTTTTTTTATGAAACACGGTAATCCAATAATTAGTTGGGTGGTACTTGTAAAATTTTAATTTAAAGCTCCAAATTCAACCATACAAAGTCAATTTCTGGAATTCAATTATCTGAATTAGTATTGATATAATACAAAAATAATAATTATGAACTCAAGTTTTTTTATGAAACACGGTAATCCAATAATTAGTTGGGACTTGGGTGGTACTTGTAAAATTTTAATTTAAAGCTCCAAATTCAAGCATACAAAGTCAATTTCTGGAATTCAATTATCTAGAGATTAACACACATGAATCAACCTACATGTAGTTGACCTATCAAAGCCTCACAGTCGACTAAACTAGTCAGTGGTTAACCTAGATTGAACATGATTTAATTTGAATCTTGCATATAAAATATGAATACTTGTTCTTTTGTTCGATGTCATGATTTAATATTTTAACCTACTCAATTAGCCTACTTTATCATTTGGTTGACATGTCACATATGCATTAAAGGAGGCCGTCTCAATTATATTGACGTGTGTTATCCGTGACTCAGGTAATGTGAGTTTCACCTCTGTAGGATCTATGTCAGATCCACATAAATGTGAGTGTGAGATGTACTACAAATTAATGTACATAAAACATGCATGTATCATAGGGTTGTTACTAGAGCTCCTCTAATGAGCCTAACGAACAACTTTAATGAAGAAAAACTTCCCTACAAATCAACTATGATTCAAGGAGTAGATAATTTGGTCTGAAATATCGAAGCTCGTTGAAAGAAAGCCCTTACAATATATACACAAACACGGAAAATAACTCATCCACGTTGCTACCAGGGGCTGAGGAGCCTTGGGGCTCACCTGGGCTTCAGCCCAGGTGAGAATTTTGGGAATTTTTTTTTAGTAAGTATTGGTCCACTAACAAGCCCAACAAAATAAGGCTTTTCTGTCAGTTATTATTAGGGCTGTTTGGGCCGGGTCGGGACTTTGGAGTCCGACCCGACCCGTCGGGTTTTTCCCGAACCGGGAAAAACCCGACTCGTTTCCGCCCCGACCAGACCGGGAAATTGATCCCGGTTTGCCTCCCGCCGGGAGGGAACGGGATCCGAACCGGATCCCGTTCCCTCCCGCGGGATCCCGGGATCCAGATTTTTTTTTCACTTTCTGCTCCTTATTTCTCTTAGGTTGTAACACAAACTCACAAACACACACTGACAGACACACACACACACACAACCCGCTGCACACACAAACACACACACATCAGTGACATCACACAGACGTGACACGCCCTTCGCCGCGCCGCGCCTCCGCCTACCCACGGCCACGAGCCACGACACCTCCACCGTCCCACGCGCCGCCGACAAGGTTATATATATATATATAACTCTCTATATATATATATATAACTCGATTGGCTGTGTATCTATATAACTATATATATATATATGTATCTATATATCACATATGTATGTATCTCATTTTTTTTTTTTACACAGGCGGCACACACAGGGGCGGGGTTGATGCCCGGTGATGGAAAACTGCAACAAATACTATAAAAAACTGCACCAAACACTATAAAAAAAAGAGACAAAAGCAAAAGGTTCAAATAAATTATTAAAACTTTTTATAGTGGTGTTGGCCTATTGGGAATATGACTTGGAGGCAGGCAGCTTTGTTGTTCTTTTTATTTTTTTATTATATTTTTTTTCTCTCACTCTTTTTTTTTTCTTTCTTACCTTCACTAACTCACGCACACACACACTGAGTCTAACACACACACACAGTCACACACACTCACACGCCTCCACACCGCCTCATCACCACCGCTGCTGCGCCGCACGTCCAACAAGAGGTATGGAAGAAAAAGGGGAGGCTGGAAAATTCCAGCCTCTTCTCCTCGTCCACTGCCCGCCGGGATCACGGGATCCCTCCCGTCCCGGCGGGAGTCCCATTCCGCCGGGAACAGTGTTCCCGGCGGGAGGGACGGGAGCTGTTCAGCAGCTCCCGCCCCGGAAGATCCCGATGGGCCGGGGTCCCGTCCCGGCGGGACCCCGGCCCATAACACCCCTAGTTATTATATTTGAATGTAGAGAAATGGCTAGCAAATTTAGAGGAATAAATTCGAGATTCCCAAGACAGCCATATTTCATTTCACCAGATTGTAATAATATATTAATTTCATTTGTTTAGATTCATTTTTAGTAGGCCATGGTCTACAATCGAAAAAATATAATGTATCAGTTTTTTTTTTTTTTTGGGTTTAATTTGCAGCAGCCATATAACAACTTTACCAAATAAAATAATATAAATAACATTACAATTAGATACAAAGTGCAGAGAACGAATCATAGGACAAAAGAAGAGCTTCTCCTTCTTCAATCACCGTGCGGCCGTGTAGGAGTGTCAATTAGCCCAGGTGACGAAAAAATCCTGGCTCCGCCCCTGGTTGCTACCTAAAATGCCATGCACGACCAGAAATCAATATCGACATCACTGATACACACATACATGTATTAGTCATTCCACTTTATTCTACAAGGTCATTAAATAATCCATATGATGTCGAGAAAAAACTTACAAACGCGTACATATAATTATCACTGTACGACAAAGATTTTTTCTCCATATAAGTTTACACGTCTTTTCCAATGGAACTATAGTCCTTCATATTAACTGCGGTGTGTACCAATTTCCAACATGAGGCTTATCGAAAGGCAGCCCTCAAATACTTTTAGTACTACATTAATCTTTTATGCGACAATTGTTAAATTGTTAATTGTCTTTGTCAAGATTTATGTTAAATAAGTCAATCTATAAACCTAATTATGTTGCTTTCTCTGCTTCAAGTAATTACCGTTACAACTCAACGCGACAAGCTAAATACAAATCTAGTCACTCCTTTCAAGAAATGTATAATTTGCCAACAAAAATGTAAGCTGAAAGAATCTAAAATCGGAAACAGCACAAAATAAGGTGACGACCAGCCATATATAGCTCTTAGCTTTCCAATTTTCACTTAACCAAAACTTGCAGTGTCCCAGAATTTCATGAACGGGCCGATATCAATTATTCAGTCAGCAAAATTGCCGAAAGTTTCTATGTGTAAATCATCAAGTTGATGGAGTATGTTTCATTCACTGAATCAGATAAAAACAAATTAAGGATGCAAAAAATCAAATGCTTAACAAGAAAGGCTGAACCACAGCTTAGAGATGGTCGCAGATTGCCTTGGTAAAGTCGGTTGTTGTTGATTTACCACCCAGATCACCTGTTCTGTACTTCCCTTCAGCAATCGTCTTCAACACTGCGTCTTGGATTCTATCAGCTTTATCGTGGATATCCAAATGGCGCAACATTGAGACGGAACTCAGGAGCAAAGCAGTTGGATTTGCCAAGTTCTGAGAGATTCCAAGTAGGATTTAATGACCATGTATATATATAGCAAGAAGGAACAGAGATTTTTTAAACAGACAACTGAAAATATCCTATAATGGTGCAACAATCAGCGTTTTGAAGATATACTGTTATCTAGAAATGACACAGCAAGTAGTAGCCACAAGATTCATTACGGTAGGATCTAGACAAATATTAACATCGAACTAAAAGTGAGTACCTAATGACATAAACAGAACTAAGAACTATAGCCTGCTAAAATACTAACCTTTCCAGCAATATCAGGTGCAGAACCATGCACAGCCTCAGCCAGAGCAATACCTCCCTCACCGATATTACAGCTGTAAAATGGATAAAGTCAAGTGAAATTCAATAAGAATTGGAGATATCATTCAAAGGAATGGGCATAAATTTGCATTTACCTAGGAGTTAAGCCCAAGCCTCCAATCAAACCAGCACAAAGGTCACTGATAATATCACCATATAAATTAGGCATCACCAGAACATCAAAAAGGGCTGGATTCTTCACAAGCTGTAAATGGAAAAGTAAAACTGTTGTTGCAGCACACTATAATTTCTTTAACTTCATATGCATAATAACACCTTCTAACAAATTGACATGTCATGAGTAGTGAAACAAACATATAATGCATATGAATAGACAATCTACAATACCATCATACAGCAATTGTCAATGACAACTTCTTCATATTTTATCTCTGGGTATTTTTCTGCAACCTCTCGACAACACTGCATATGAAGTTAAATTTGTATCAGGTTAAAGGGATAAATCAAAGGCTAAGCTCAATCCTACACGGAAAAACAGACCTTGAGAAATAGACCATCAGTTTTCTGCATGATATTGGCCTTGTGTATAGCGGATACTCTTTCTCGCCCGTGGGTCTTGGCATAGTAAAAAGCATATTCTGCCACTCTAAGACTTGCTTGACGAGTGATGATCTTGAGACTTTCAACGACCCCCCTCACCACCTAAATTGATATCAGTGACTCAACCAAATTAACCAAATAAAATTGCTTAATGATAGTGACATGCTTTTAGCCTTGTCTATAACTTACTTGATGTTCAAGTCCACTGTATTCTCCTTCTGTGTTTTCACGAATGGTGATGAGATCCACATCATCATATTTAGTTTTGTATCCAGGTAGACTATAACAAGGTCTGACATTGGCGTACAAGTTAAGCTCTTTCCTCAATGTAAGGTTAAGAGAGCGATGTCCTTTTCCAATTGGTGTGGCCATAGGTCCTTTTAGACCAACTTTGTTTTGTCTAACTGATTCAAGACTTTCCCATGTCAAAAAGCTCTGGGTTCTAGGATCAATCTCCGTCCCAACAAAGTGTTCTTCCCATTCAATAGGCACATCAGCAACTTTAAATATCTGTATATCACCAAAGAATGAGTTTCAAATTCGAATAAGAACTTGTAGCTTCAAAGAAGCTATTATTATCATACATATCTTCCTTTCAACCTAGAAACTAAATTATGAAATACAATTTCCATGGCCTTAAGCTGCCAATAGTAACACAGACAAAAATTAATTTGCAGAATCCTGATAATATGTGCAACCAAGGAATATGACTCTCAGTACATAGCTCATGTCTTTAATATCACAATAGGCCCTGAATCCGCGAAGGCCACCTTACTTATGCCAACATGACCTTGTCATTAGAAGCATAAGCTACATAGGATTTGGTGAATACAATCTTGTGTCCAGGAAATTACTTGTAGTGTGCATAATCACTTGGTTTTAAGGGACCATATGACATGCCCATCAAAATTGTACCAAATCATCATAACAATGTCCAACATAATAGAATATATTCTAAGATGGCCGAGTTTAACATTTTTCAAGAAATCCACATCTATACACATTCCCTGGAAGATAGCTTATCGAGGGATCCAGGCTCATTCTATCATGCATACTGCTCCTAGTCCTAGACACGCCAATCCATACAAAAATGATGATTCTAGCTCATATATGATTAAAATCCTCAGCGTATAAGAGTCTTCAAATGAATCATCACAAGGAATTCCCTCGCCTCATTACAAAAATTCAATGCTGGAAATCATTATGTACCATGCCTACTTTCAGTAATTCACAAACCATTATCAAATCAAACACAGTGACATGTGTTGTGAAATCTTACATACAGGCCACATACTCTCCAAAAACAGGATAAAACAAAGTTGAAAAACCGGTAAGGCATGAACAACACCAAACACTGATGATGGTTTTAAATTTATTTAGTAAACGCATTAAGGCACAATCACATTTATAAAATTTTAAATTTAACTCATGCGTGTGCACACTCGCGCTCGTTTGGGCATCCGCATTTTGTGACTTAGGTTATGTCAACATGTCCTTATTACTAGCAACATAAGCTACAAGGAATTCAGTGGATACAATCTTGTGTCCAGGAACCTACTTGAGATGCTCATAATCACATGGTTCTGAGGGACCATACGACATGCCAATTCAAAAGTATATGAAATCATCATAACGATATCCAACATAATAGAGGATATTCTAAGAGGCCTGAGCATCACATTTTCAGAGAAATCTACATCTACACATATTCCCTTGAAGACAGTTTACTGAGGGAGAAAGGATGCATACACGATCTCATTGTATCATGTATACAGTTATTTATGTAACTGATGATTCTAACTCATATAATGACTTGAATCGTTAGCGTATAAGAGTCTTCAAATGAATCATCAGAAGGAATTCCCTCGCCTCATTACAGAAATTCAATGTAGGAAATCATAGTGTACCATGCCTGCTTTCGGTAATTCATATGGCATCATCAAATCATACACAATGATTCTTGTGGACTGTTATATACGAGCACATATTATTGCGCTTGACAAAACAGGATAAGACAAAGTGGAAACATCAGCAATACATGAACAACATCGAACGCTAAACAGAGCATATCGGTATCACCATCATAAGACATAAAACTTATTTCTTTTCCCCTCCTTTTCTACGGTATCAATCTAACCGAGAAAATGTTTTAATCCTCAGACAAAGCACCAAACAATCCAGCTGATACAACGTACAGAATCAAAATCAAACGAATATACTCTCGTACTAATTCAGCTGTTTTCCCCTCCAACACAACAATTCCAGCATGCAGGGCACATAAAACATTAGATTACTAATCAATTGAACACACAAATTCGCTAACTGTCATATATCAGCAAAATTAGTAAAGGCTCGTGTTGATGAATGAATACCTGTTTGACGGATTCGGCGATTTCGGGACCGATTCCGTCGCCGGGAAAGAGAGTGGCGCGGATCAGATTGGACTCCGACGAGAAGCTCCGGTCGAAAAGGCGGCGGTTTGCTCCGGCGGTCAGCCGTCGTACGATTTGTGACGCCATTGATGGATTCTCAAAAGCAGCCGATCTCGATTTCTAAATCTCTAATGTTTTTTTGCCTTTTAAAGAAAGAAAGAAAAACAAAAAAAAATCTCCTTTTATAAGAAGAATCTCTTTTTCTTTTTGATTAAATAGTAAAGGTAGGTTTGATTACTTGATATTCTTATTCTTCTGGCGGAAAGTATTTATTTATTTATGTACTAATATGTGGAAAGGTCGCCTGTTGAAACAGGGTTTTTGTCAGTTTAGTCTTTTATGTATATCCTTCTGCAATGTTAGTCCGTTATGTATACCTTGCTCGATTTTAGTCCTTTATATATACCACATGCTCAAATTTAGTCCTCCGGCCAATTTAATTTGAATTTTGACCGGAACACATCAACGTGCCGCGCACGTGACGTCTGAGTCAACAAATTATTTTTTTAAAATTGAAATTATATCAGATTTTATGGGTTTTTGGCAGTTTTGGTCATTTATATATACCACTCTGCAGTTTTAGTCCTTTATATATACTGTTCAATTTTAGTCATTTATGTATACATTGCGCTCAATTTTGGTCCTTCAGTCAAATTAATTTTAAATTCAGTCAAAAGACGTTAAGTGGGAGTCATGTGATGTTCGATACGGGTCTCATTATTTATTTATGTCTATGTTAACCTTAAATTTTAAGAAAAAATGTAGATTCGTCAACAACCTCCCTCCCTCCCTCTCCCCGTCATAAATTATTGATTGAGATTTTGCTCGACACGTGACTTCTTTTGACAAAATCTACCTTTTGTTGACGAATCTATATTTTTTCTTAAAATTTAAGGTTAACATAGACATAAATAATGAGATCCGTATCGAACATCACATGACTCGCACTTAACGTATTTTGACTGAATTTAAAATTAATTTGGCTGAAGGACCAAAATTGAGCGCAATGTATACATAAAGGACTAAAATTGAGCAGTGTATATATAAAGGACTAAATCTGCAGAGTGGTATATATAAATGACCAAAACTGCCAAAAACCCGTAAAATCTGATATAATTTCAATTTTAAAAAAATAATTTGTTGACTCAGACGTCACGTGCGCGGCACGTTGACGTGTTCCGGTCAAAATTCAAATTAAATTGGCCGGAGGACTAAATTCGAGCATGTGGTATATATAAAGGACTAAAATCGAGCAAGGTATACATAACGGACTAACATTGCAGAAGGGTATACATAAAGGACTAAACGTGCCAAAAACCCTTGAAACAATTATTGTAGCTAACTTTATACTATATATAAAATATATAAACTACAAGAGAATTATGAATATCTTGTAATAAATACATTAATATATGTCAAAAAGAATATTTCAAGCATAAATAGTAAGGTGGTGTTTGCAAACTCTTAAAAAAAACTATAATCAACTTTTTATTTGAACAAGTGATTTTGGGGTGTTTGCAAATCTAGTTTTTTCGGTTACAAAACTTTTTTTAAGCTAAAAAAGCTCACAATCTTCAAGCTGGTGTGGGGTGCTTTTGATTTAACTAAAAATTGTGAACTTCTACTTTTTCACTAGAGTTTGCAAACACTTCCACTCTTTGAGTTTAACCAACTTGGGAGGTGGATTTTCTGCAATTATTATTAGTTTATTACCAAATACATAATTTAGATGTTTAACGAGTAGGAAATGTGTTTTCGTGAACTACTCAAATACTTACCATCAAATCAAGAATAGTCGTAAGTAATGATATTTAAAATTAAGATTATTTACTCGATAAGGCTTTGTCTTACAAGCAGTTAACTGGAGTAAGAATAACATTCAATTAATAGCACTATTCAAAATTTTAATATATTCTTTGTTTTTATTCTAATTATATTTAATTCTATAGATCATTACACTTTAGTAATGTAACATCATATTACAGATCCCGCATGCTCAATTTTCATTTCAATATATTTTAATATGATGAATTGACTTTCTTTTTTTTATGTTGATCAGATGGTTTGCTAAGGAATGTCAAGGTCTAACATCGGTTGGTATTCGGTTGCTAATCTTGTCTTTCATACTCTTACAATAGCACAAAAAAGAACAGGTAACAGGGGAAACATAATTCACTAATAAATCTCAAAATGTGAGAATTCCACATAGATTTGCATTATTGTTTTACAAACAGAGAATTCATACAAATTCATGATTAAAATCCGAACAAGGCAATAACACACTACAATCTTAACCATAAAACAAAAATAGTATTATACCCTGAGAACAATCAAAAATACTTAGCAGATAGGTAGAGGTGCACCATTCCAACCTTCAAGGCACTTCAACAATGGATCAACAATCAGCCCTTGACTCATGGCAGTGAATACCTTCTCACATTCCTCGCCCGGCGACGTAACCTTCTCACCTGTCAAGAACCCCGTTTCAAGTTCTTCCCGAATAAACTTATACAACGCATACGACCTGCAGTCGTTTATACGGTTCCCAATTGCAGGATTTCCAGCCTCGAGCGCGGTTCTCGCACTCTCGACTTCTTTAGGCAAAAGGGACTTCAATTCCTCCTCAAAAGCCTTGATCTTGTGAAAGATCGACATGCTTGCGTCCTTCTCATTCTCACCGTTCTGCAATGCATGATCCACGAGTACCTGCCTCAGTTTCTGCATTAACGGATAGTTTGCACTGCAAGGATCGTCAACATATGCATAAACGTATTCACGGTCCACCACGCAAAGTAAATCCTTCTCGCAGAATCTTGATGGGTGAAGCTCTCCAATAACACCTGTTGTTAGTGTTTTCTTAGCCACTTGGCTAACAGTGTTTTTAACAGCAAGCCTTAGATTTTCCTCCAAATGCCTCAAATCAATAGCTTGGCACAGTGCTACTAAGTACGTCGATGACATGAGTTTCAAAATATCCAAAGCCTCGACCGTTTTCCTCGAAGAGATCAACCCCAAAGAGTTCACGTCCTGATTGTGTTGCTCGGCACTCTGCACGTGATTTGTCACCGGATTCGCTAAGAATTGGAGCTCCGAACAGTACGATGCCATCGCGATTTCCGTACCCTTGAAACCGTAATCCAAACTCGGATTCCTACCGCCAGATAGATTAGACGGTAATCCGTTGTTGTAAAAGTCATTAACGAGTTCGGAGAACTGCGCAAACATCAACTTCCCAATAGAAGCAATCGCCAACCTTGCATTATCCATCGACACCCCAATAGGAGTCCCTTGGAAATTCCCACCGTGCAGCGCCTTATTCCTCGACACATCGATCAATGGATTATCGTTCACAGAATTAATCTCCCTCTCAATCATCTTGCTAGCCGTGCGAATCACTTCAATCTGCGGACCCAACCATTGAGGCGACGTTCTAAGGGCGTACCTATCCTGCTTCGGCTTCTGCAAAGGATCCATCTCGTGCACTTTTTCCGCGGCTTTCACGTAATCACTCCCGTCAAGAATGTGTTCCATAATCGCAGCTGCCTCGATTTGCCCCGGATGATGCTTCAACTTATGCGTCAAGTGATCCGTAAACTCCGGCTTCCCGTTCATAACTTCCGCGAAAATAGCCGACATTACTACTGACAACAAACAGAGGACGTTGGCATCGTAAAGCGCGATTGAAGCCAATCCCGACCCGACTGCCGTCCCATTTACCAATGCAAGTCCTTCCTTAGGCTGGAGCTCAAAGAATCCACCCTCGATCCCTGCCTGCTCAAACGCTTCCGCAGCCGTTAAAGTTTTTCCGTTACAGTCGACGGCTTTGGAGTTCGGTCGGCCCGTTAGGATACCGGCGATGTAGGATAACGGGACGAGGTCGCCCGAGGCGGTGATGGTGCCGCGTAATGGGAGGCAAGGTGTGATATTCTTGTTGAGGAATTTGGTGATGGCTTCCAAGATTTCGAACCTTATGCCGGAGTAGCCTTGGAGGAGAGTGTTGATTCGGACAAGCATTGCTGCCCTCGTTGCTGATTGGGGCAGAGTGTGTGAAGATTCTGTTCCGGTACCGAATATTCCAGAGTTCAAGAATCTGTAATGTTGCAAAAGTTCGTTATATATATACGACAAATCAAATTACAGTTGATAAATTACAAATTGTTGTATTGTTGTAGTTTGTCAGAACATGAGATTGGTGAACCAAAGCAAGTATTTTATTTACAAAATGCTTCTTCAATTATTTAATTTACCTAACATACTAATGGTTTTTTATATGCAGCTAATCTCAAAAAATATCATGGCATTCATATAAATAATTCACCGTACTATATTTCAATTTTGATTAGTAATTGCTAATTTCGTGACTGTATTGATCGAGTCTCAAAACATAATTTATGTAGTCTTTCACTCAGATTTGTCTGAATAATCCCTAACTAAGATATCGACTCAAATTTTAAGGCTTAACTAATTAATTATTATGGCTTAATCATGCGATCGATCCGGCGAGTTATGTAAGGTGCAATTAATAAAATAGTGAGTCAAGATTATTTCTTAAAGGTCAATATTATTCAAGTCAAAATCCCTGAAATATGATTGTTTGAAACTGAATTAAAAACATTTGCACGTCATAAAATTGAAATATAGATACTTAACATAAGACATAATTAAGTTTTCTTTTTCCTTCACAAGTACTTCTACGTAAAGCTTAAAAATATTAAATATTCATGCAACATAGGCTATTATACGTACCTAATGAGCTCCTTTTGCAGGGCACCACCTTGCTTCGTCCTCCGATGCGACGTCGCACCAAACCCCGTCGTAACCCCGTAACTATCCGTCCCTTTCGCCATACTCTCCATCACCCAATCGCTACTCGCCTTCACCCCTTCCCTCGCCTCCTCCGCCAACTCCACCACCGTGTCGCCGCCTCCCGCTGAGGCTATCGCCGCCACCTGTCCGATCGTCAAACCCTTCCCGCCAATCCTCACCGTCGGCTTCCTAAACTCCGCCACCATACCCCTCACCTCGTTGAAATGGCTCCCCTTAACCGACTCCGCCGCATTTCCCCAATTCAACGGATCATCGTTGGCAACGCAGAGTCCGTTGGAATCGCGGTGATCGTTCTCCATTGATTTGGCACGTACACACGGAAACACACACTTGAGAAAGTATTAAGAATTTTCGGAGTGTGTGTTTTTGTGTGTTGAAGATGGTGAGGTGAAATGCGTGGATTTATATAAGAGGTTTCTTTATTTTTTATTTTTTTTCTTATTTTGCTAATTAACAAAAATGTTGGTGCGTGTGTGTGTGTTGTATGTATATGTGTATGTAGTGATGGTAGGTGAGTTGTGTGAATTTGAGGGATGAGAGCGAAGAGTGGTGTCGATGTGAGGAGGTTGGTTGAGGATTGATCTCGGCTGTTGATTGTGAGGATTTGACGGTGGGGATTTGATGAAGTCGGTGTGGTTGGTGGGAAACGAAATGGCTAAAAAAGACGTTTAAATTTGAAATTAGTAATTGAAATATTTTCCTTGTGGGGAAGTTTTTTTGAATCCATGATAGTGAGATGAGTCTACTCATAACTCACTAGTGGGAATGTGGGATGGATTCTTGACATTGCGAGTTAAATTCTCTAAATGTGTAAAAAAATATAAATGAAAGTTACACAAAACGACGTGAAATTTAAGTAGGTTAAAAACGAAGACACCAAATTTAACTAAGACAAATATTGACCAAAGACTTCAGACTTTCGTTCAACATGACTCGAATCTGGTTCATAGTGTTTATAGTACATTCCAAAATGTTAAAGTCACGTAATTTGTTCTTTTTGTTAAGTTTGACGTTATAGTCAAATTAGTTCAAGGAGATCAGGACTAGTGAATTTCCTTATCCTACTTCTTGTTTACATTAGAATTTTATGCAAAAATAGAAAAATAAATGTTTAAAATAGAATCTTTCCACCAAAAAAGAGAAGCAAACAAAAAAAGAGTTATTTTAAAAAGTTTTCTCAATTAGCCATTTCCATCATGTTTCTATTTTCTTATTTTGTTTTTACCATTAAATTATCTCAAAATACCACTATATACATAGCCCCCCCCCCCCCCCCCTCCTCACACACACATATATATAGCTATATAAGTATAGATGTTTCTTAAAACGTCAAATTTTACTAAGACAAAGGTTGACCAAAAACTTCAAACTTTCGGTTAACATGACTCGAGTCTGGTTGATAGTGTTTATAGTACATTCCAAAAATTAAAGTCACGTAATTTGTTCTTTTTGTTAAGTTTGACATTATAGTCAAATTAGTTCAAGGAGATTAGGACAAGTGAATTTATTTTTCCTACTTCTTGTTTACATTAGAATTTTATGCAAAAATAGAAAAAGAAATGTTTAAATAGAATCTTTCCACCTAAAAATGGAAGAAAACGAAAAGAGAGTTATTTTAAAAGGTTTTCTCAATTAGCCATTTCCATCCTGTTTCTATTTTCTTATTTTGCTTTTACCTTTAGATTATCTTAAAATACCACTATATACATACCCACACACCTTTAGATTATCTTAAAATACCACTATATACATACCCACACACACACATACATATATATAGATGTTTCTTAAAGATTATTCAAGAATTGAGAATCTTTTAAGGTATTCTAATTCGAGATTTAAGGTTTTTCCTCTGATTATTAGTGAATTATTTAATGTATATTTTGATACGATATTACAATTTTCTCTCCCATTTTCTGGAGAGTCTAAAAGCTTAATGAGTGTCCAATTTTATGTTACTTTACATCAGCTGCAGTACTGTCTCCAAGCACCAGTTAGTTTTTAATATTATTTATCTTTATTTAACCCGTTCTTATTTTATTTTGTAATACGTGCCCGTTCTTTACTACCATGTGAATGTTGTGTCTATATTTTTGCCATTTTTATAGGTAAGATTCTATTTGTCGTCGCGTATATAAATTTAAGTACATTGCCATTACCTGTAAGTAGGCCCGTTTTTAATTACGAATCGATCTGCGGTAACATACGATCCCATGTGAATTGTCGTCAATAATCAACTACTTTTACCGGCACGGGAGTACTGGTTTATTACTACACGTACGGATCATATAAATACTATATTGTTATAAATATAGCAAGTCATCATTGTTGAAAATTATGTACAAATATTATTGTATAATAGTAGTAGTTGTTGTAAATAGCGTCCTAGTTAAATCCATGGCCCTTAGCATCCCCATCTACCTCATGTCGGCTACCATCCTTCCCATTACTGTGTGCAACATCATGGATAAAGCTATCCGCAGATTTTGGTGGTCTTCAAACTAAAACTCTCGCTTTATTGCCTTGAAGAGCTGGGATGGTATTTGCCAACCGAAACTCAATGGAGGACTCGGATTTAAGCGTATGGCGGACTTTAACAAGGCTATCTTTGCTAAGAACGCGTGGCATATTCTGAAATCGAATGATAAAACATGGACAAATTTATTCAAGCTCAGATATTTGAGGGATGAGGAGTTTTTCAAAGTTGATCGCAAAGACTCAGATTCATGGACTTGGAGGAATATTCTTGCATGTCGTGACATTATGTCAAAATGTATATGTTTTAAGGTCTCCCGATCCTCATCGTTAAAAATTTGGGACGACCCGTGGATTCCCACCTTTTCTGGATTCAAACCGATTCTTGACAATGACCAGCAGACTTCTCTCTCTTATGTCAAAGACTTGATAACTCCTACTGGTGCCTGGAATTGTGAGCTGTTACGACTGACTTTCTCGGCAGATTGTGTGAAAGAAATCCTCAAAATCAAAATCTCTGATTCTAGAGACCCTCGTTGCGTGATCTGGATACCCGAGAGACTTGGTGTATTCACCTCTAAGAGTGCCTACTTGGTAGATCAGTTGCACCGCTTCCACTCGACTTCGCCTTCTTTTAAAACTCTTCTTAAAAGAATTTGGAACTCCCTTATTCACGATCGATTGAAATTCTTTGCCTGGAAAGTCGTTAGTAATTGTCTCCCATCTCGCGATAAGCTGAATTGCTTTATGTCTTTGACTGATATCTCATGCCTTCTTTGTGGAACTGCTAATGAAACTCTACACCATCTTTTTCTGGATTGTGCTTATACAAAAAAAGTATTCTTTGCATTTAAGTGGTGTTTCCGGCTTAACCTCTTTTGTAACAGGAGTTTGACAGAATGGATGGAGGATTTATTTAATCCTCACGCGAGTTTTATTGCGGCTGATTCTCACTTGGAGTTCCTCAACTTCAGTATGTACACTCTTTCCTTGATCTGGAAAATGAGGAATGATGCGCTTCATTCGATCAAACCTCCAGTGAAACAATATCTTGCTTGGAAAGCTGATAGTAACTCGACTGAATGGTTTAGAGCTCAAATCCACAAACGCATTGATAGAACTGCTGCCCCTCTGTCTTATATCTGGAGAGCTCCTCCAAGTCGTTGGATTAAAATCTCTACTGATGCTGCCTTTAAAGACGGAGATACTTACATTGCCTTTTGTGCCCGAAACCATTGTGGAGGATGTGTAGGTAACTTTGCCAACAACATGAAATCCATTGACTCTTTTGCAGCAGAAGTTGGCTGCAACAGAATTTGCCCAAACTCATTCCCTCCAGCGAGTCATGTTCGAAACAGACTCACTCGATGCCGTGAAGTCCATTTCTGAAGCAAATTCTCCATCATTTTGGTCAGCCACAAATGACGTTGACAAAATCCGTGCAATCTGGAAATTATTTCCTTCATGGAAAATCATCAAAATTCCAAGGCTTGGGAACAAAGACGCTCACAATCTAGCTAGATGGGCGAAAGATAATCATTGGAACGGATTTGTTCCCTCGTCAGTTTTGCCTCCAGATTTTTTTGATGTTTCCCCCTCCCCGCTCTCTTCTTTTTGTTCGGACTGTAAGAATATTGGTTCCTTTTTTTGATTAATGTCATTCGTAATCTGTTACCAAAAAAAAAAAAATAGTGTAAGATGTTGGAAATTCTTTCCTATATAAGGAGCCATCAAGATGAAAAGAAAAACACTCATTTACAAGTAATATACTCCTTATTTGCTCTTCTTTCTCTATGTCATTTTAATATATCGTAATAAACCCCAATAGTTTTAATTTTTCTATAACACGTTATCAGAACGATAATGCTCGATCCGTAAGAATTTAGTTCATTCGTTGAAGAAAACATTCAACGTCAAAAGGTATGAAAGTTTTATATTTACTTGTTTATCTATCTACATTATTATAGACTAGACGGACTACTGACTATCTATAATTTTATAATAGATAAACATATGTTTATAATTTTATTGTTAAAGTTTTATATTTACTTGTTCATCTATCCACATTATTATAGACAATGCGGATTACAGCCTATCTATAATTTTAAGATTAGATAAAAATTTCTTTATAATTTTATTGTTATCTAACTCTAACATTAATAATAATCTTAACACTCTTTGATGATTGAGTTAACCCCAAGCTAAAAACGACTACTAACACTTAATTATTATGGAAGGGTTTGCCTCATATTATATTGCTTAGTTTATTCCACAAGCCCATGAAGTTTTTACATAGTAATGTGGCGGAAATTATATACGCACTTAGTTTATTTCAATTATGTTAGTTGTTTACATTATTCCACAAGCTCATGAAAGTTTTTACATAGTAATATGGCGGAAATATCTATATATATTTACTTATAGTAATATTATTTCTTATGCCCGTTGAAATTTATTAACGCGGTTGAAATTATTTACTTGTTATACAATTAATCCTTGTTGCTCGATTGTTAAAGATATTATTATTCATCAATCATGCCAAATTAAATAAAACAAAGAAAAATGATTGCTTTCTAACGACTATAAAACGGCTACTTGATGATATCTTTCTTTTACAAATATGTAGATTTCATAACTCAAACTCCACACAAATCTTCATCTTTTTTTTCTCTCATGCTTCGCACGTCAACAATGATCTTGATGCTCGTTTACATTTTATTTTTCATTTTTATGCTAGTAGCTGAGGACAACCCTATGTTTCTACCTATGATATTCCTCGCTTTTGTCGTACTAATGTTCGAGTGCATAATTTGGCTAGAGATGAGATAATTGCATCATAATATTGTAATAATTGTGCTTGTGTGGTTGCGTATTAAATAAAATATCTTGATCATAATTATATTTTTTTAATGTTCATTTAGCTGCAATATGTTTAATCTCTCGAAAGTAGATTTTTCCAAACTCATTGTTGATGGGAAAAATTATAAGCAATGGGAATCAAATGTGAAAACGCATCTTACTGCGAAATTCCTCGCAGAAACAATTGATGAGAAAAATGAATGTACTGACCAGTAACGATGCGAGACAATTATATTCCTGCGTAGACATTTAGATAATTTCCTACAAACAGAATATCTCGATATTACAGATCCTTCCGAGTTATGGATTAATCTAAATGAAAGATATGGCCATTAAAGGGAAACAATGCTTCCAAAAGTCATACATCAGTGGAACACGTTAAGGTTTCAAGATTTTACATCAGTAAATGATTACTCCTCTGTCATTCATAATATTCGACAAACGCTAAAATTTTGCCGAACAAGAATTATTGATGAGAAAATGATTGAAAAAACTCTTTCTACTTTTCATGTCAGTCATATACTCATCCAAATGCAACACAGACTAGTCGGATACACTAAGTATCACAAACTAGAGAGGGTGTTGTTAACGACAGAGAATAGTAATAATATATTGATTAAGAATTCTGAGTTACGCCCAACTGGAGCACAAGCATTTCCAGAAGCACATGCCATAAATTTCTCAAACTTCCGTAGACAAGGAAATTACAATAATGGTGGTCGAGGCAGATGCCAATATCAAGGTCGGGGTGGTTATAGAGGAGGATATGTTTCTAGAGGGGGTCGTGACCAAAGAGGTGGCCGTGGTCGTGGTCGAGGTAGTTATCACAACTCTTCGACCAGTGATACAGTCCATAACAATAACCATCATAATAAAAGAAAAAATGCTCATAATAAATCTAAAGGTTACTGTTTTAACTGCATAATGAAAGGACATTGGGCCAATACGTGTCGTACACCTGAACATTTTTGTAAATTGTACTAAGAGAGTAAAGGCAAAGAAAAGGAAGTGAACATTGTTGAACAAATGCTAATAATTCCACATATTTGGCAGCATCTTATTTCATGGATGATCATGATGTTACTATGGCTTGATATGAGCTATGTAATTCATGTCTGCGTGATTACTGGTTTGATTTGCATTACGTGATTTCTTGTTGTGTGATTTTTGATTTGATATGTATTTGCGATTTCTGCTTGTAATGTATTGTGTTTTCATTAATTGTGTTTCTTTGTGTATCTTAATGAAACTATTTTCCCTTTTCTCAAATATATGTTTCGTTTATTGTTATATCATGTTTAACTACTTGTTTAATATGAAGCCAGTATGGAGCATACCAGTGATTTTCGTATCCCTGATAGTAGTACAACTCACCAATTCTCAAAAGTAAGAAATATTTTATATATCTAAAAGCAACAAAGGTAAAAATCAATACGATATTAGGTCATACTGGCCTGATCGTAGGATTTGGTAAAGTTAAGCTAGTTTTATTTTATCAAATGGAATGCTATTTATCAGCAACGATGCCTTATTTGCCCCAAAATCCAGAACAAATTTATTGAATTTTAATGATATATATCGTCATGGAGATGATACCAACTTAAAAACTGAAAACAAAACTAAATATCTTTTCATTATTAAGTATATATCAGGAAAGCAACATATATTTGAAAAACTACCAAAACTCTCATCATGATTGCATTATGCATATATTAATGCTATCGACTCAATTATGGTAGTCAATAAAAATCCTAAATTATTAACTTTATGGCATGATCGACTAGGTCATCCTGGTTCAACAATGATGTGAAGGATAATTGAAACTACACATAGACATTCATTAAAATGATCCAAACTCAATTTGAACAATACTAGTCCATGTGAAGCATGTTCTCTTGGAAAGTTAATTATAAAGCATTCACCAGTTAGAATTAAGACATAATTACCAACATTTCTTGAAAGAATTCAAGGTGATATTTGTGGACCTATTCATCCTTCATGTGGACCGTTTCAGTATTTTATGGTATTAATTGATGCTTCAAGTCGATGGTCACATGTCTGTCTATTATCTACTCGTAATATGGTATTTGAGAGATTTTTGGCTCAAATAATTACAATAAGAGCTCAATTTCCTGACTACATGATCAAGAAAGTTAGACTTGAGAATGTTGGTGAATTTACATCTCAAGTTTTCAATGATTATTGTATGTCAACTCGAATTACTGTTGACCATAGTGTTGCACATGTACATACTCAAAATGGTTTAGCTGAATCATTAATTAAACGGCTTCAATTAATTGCTAGACCCTTGTTAATATAAGGTAAATTACCAACTTTTGTATGGGGTCATGCAATTTTACATGCTGCATCACTAATTTGCATTAGACCAAACACGTATCATGAATACTCCCCATTACAACTTGCTTTTGGTCATGGACCTAATATTTCCCATATAAAGTTTTTTGGTTGTGTAGTTTATGTTCTGATTGCACCACCACAACGAACAAAAATGAGATATCAAAGAAGGTTAGGGATATATGTTGGATATGACTCACCATCTATAATCAAGTATCATGAACCATTAACAGGTGATGTCTTTACGACACGTTTTAACCGATTGCCATTTCAATGAGGCAAATTTCACAACCTTATGGGGAGAAAAAAAGTAGTTGGAAAATGATATATCATGGTATAATCCATCTTTATCATACTATGATATTTTAACAAAACAATATGATTTGGAAGTTAAGAGAATTTTACATTTTCAAGATATTGCAAATCAATTACCCGATGCATTTACTGACATAAAACGAGTAACTAAATCACATATACCAATTGCGAATGTTCCTGCCCAGGTTGAAACTTCGAAGGACATATCCAACAATAATAAAATAAATGCACGTAAGAAACGTGGTCGTCCTATTGGCTCAAAAAACATGAATCCTTGGAAAAACAAAAAGAAAAAATATTATTAACTCCATTATCGAGGAAACTATTCATGATGAAACAGAAAATGTGACAAATGAGATAACTCAAGAGATCACCGAAGCAAATCCCAATACTGAGATCTCTGTAAATTATGTTAATTCAGGAGTTATTTGGAATCAAAATGAGATGAAAAATATAAGTGAAATATTTTTATATAATATTGCTTATGATCTTATGAATGAAAATGATGATCTGGAACCACAATCTGTGGATGAATGCCAAAATCAGGACGATTAGGTTAAATGGAAAGATGATATACAAGTTGAATTGAATTCCCTCAACAAACGAAAGGTTTTTGGACCTATTGTCCTCACGCCTAAAGACGTGAGACCTGTAGGCCACAAATGGGTTTTTCGTTTGAAAAAGAAACGAGAAAAATAAAATTGTAAGATACAAAGCTCGACTTGTTGCAAGGTTTTTCTCAAAGACCTGAGATTGATTATGGAGAAATTTATTCCCCACTAACGAATAAAATTACTTTTCGATTCTTAATCAGTTTAGCTGTTTATGAAAACTTAAATTTGCATCTCATGGATGTTGTCACAGCTTATCTTTATGGATCATTTGATAATGATATTTATATGAAAGTCCCTGAAGGACTTAAAATGCCTGAATCATCTAGCTCTAAACCTAGAGAAATGTACTTAATTAAATTGCAAAGATCATTATATGGTTTAAAACAATCAGGTCGCATGTGGTACAATCGTTTAAGTGAATATTTATTAAAATAAGGATATGTAAATAATTACTCGTGTCCATGTGTTTTTATCAAAAGAACATCACCTGGTTTTGCAATTATTGCAGTTTATGTAGATGATTTAAATATCATGGACATTGACAAAGAAATTCATTCAACTATGAATTATTTAAAGAATGAATTTGAAATGAAAAATCTTGGTAAAACCAAATATTGTCTTGGTTTACAGATTGAGCATACTAAAAATGCTATATTAGTCATCAATCTAATTATACCAAAAGGATTTTAAAATGTTTTAACAAGAATAAAGTAACTCCTTTAAATCATCATATCATTGCTAGATCATTAACTAAAGACAAAGATCCATTTCGTTCAAGTAAAGAAAATGAAAAAATTCTTAGTTCTTAAGTTCAGTATTTAAGTGACATTTGAGCTTTAATATATATAGCAAATTGTACTAGACCTGATATATCATTCACTGTTAATTTATTAGCTAGATTTAGCTTATCACCTACAAAAATGCACTGTAAATAAATTAAATATTTATTCCGTTTTTTGCAAGGAATTGTGGATCTTGGTCTATTTTATCCTAACAATGTAGAACAAAAATTGATTGGTTATGCAGATGCATGTTTCCTATCAGACCCACATAAATTCAGATCTCAAACTCGATATGTATTCATGTATGGAGGCACTCCTATTTCATGGCGTTCTAGAAAAGACAATTGTTGCAACATTATCGAATTATGCTGAGATTATTGCACTCCATGAAGCAAGCAGAGAATATGTATGGTTACTATCAATGATACATAATATAAGAAGTACATCTGACTTACCTATTAGAGAGGACCCTACAACATTATACGAAGACAATTCTGCATGTATTACACAGATGAAATAAGGTTATGTCAAGAGTGATCGAACCAAACACATACCAAGATATTTTACCTATACTGAGGAACTCGAGAAGAACAAGGAAATTAATATCCAACATGTTCAATCATGTGACAATATGGCAGATCATTTTACAAAGGCATTCCATAATGTAACTTTTAAGAAACATGTTCAAAGTATTGGGATGCGTCACCTATGAGACTTATGAAGAAATGGAGATGCCAACTTGAGGGGGAGTTCACACGGCTGCACTCTTTTTCCCTTATTAAAGCTTTTATCTCACTAGGTTTTTCCTTATAAGGTTTTTAACGAGACAGTATAAGACGTGTGCAGAAGACAGATCATGTACATAACAAAATTTTCAAATGGCCATGAGAGTGTGATAGATATGCCAAGTGGAATATGGCAAATGACCATTGTTGAAAATTATGTACAAATACTATTTTATAATAGTAATAGTTGTTGTAAATAGTGTAAGATGTTGAAAATTCTTTCTTGAATAAGGAGTCATCAAGATGAAGAGAAAAATACTAATTTACAAGTAATATATACTCCTTATTTGCTCTTCTTTCCCTATGTCCTTTTAATATATTGTTATAAACCCCAATAATTTTAGTTTTTTTATAACATACATAATATTTCATGAAAACCCTTCATAATATTACAATGATGCACTACTCGAACTTCCATTGACACAAAATTTTATGAATTAATTAAAAAAGTAAAATCGTATAAATCTATGGGTATTAATTAAAGAGATCAGTCAATTGATATGAGATTAATCTATTTTTTCTTTGAGACTCTAAGTTTTCTCTCCTCTAATTTAAATTTCTGGCTTGCATGGTTGGTGATTTATTTAACTTTTATATATAAGTAGTATTTAATTATCAAAAACTGAATTGATAATATTCCACGAGCATGCATCATGTGATCACACGTTTTGAAGGAATCTCCTGAAATCACGACTCATGAACTGACCATCTCTGATATATTTTCTTCAACCCTCAAACTACATTATAAAACTTATTATTTTATTGAACAGGTCTGTATCAATCTCAGAAGACCTGTATGTTACATTACATATAAGTGAGTTGGTGGAGGGTATTTATTCGTAATATTTATAACACTCAACAACTCTTATAATTGGTCAATTCATTAGTATCCCACTAAGAAATTTCTTATAAAGTTATTGGTAAACCACTACCCCCTTCACGTTTGACTACTCCATGATTGGTAGTTTGGTACTAGCGACTTCGAACATTTTACGAATGGTAATGGATACCGGTGACTTCAAACATTTTACGAAGGAATATTAATTATTTCTGTGAATTGTCGGCCATTGGTTTATAATTTTATTAATAAGTTAAGTGGAGATTTGATCTTAGTATAGACTAATAGAGTTATAGGGTCAAGCCAACATAAAATTATATGAGCAATCATTTCATTTATTCTTTTCCAAAGTCTTCGACTAATAAAATTACTTGTATTTCATACCTTCGCTGTCAACTAGGATTAATTACTTACAAATAAATGAAATGCATAGTAGGCCTTCATTTCATAACAAAACAAACACGAGGGGTAGAGCCGTAGAGATAGCAGATGGCTATTAATTTATATTATATTGATTGTTAAATGATAACACAATCCGACTAACACAATAGTAGAACTGAAGTCAATATTTTCGAAAACCATTTCATTACTTGAAGCTTCGCTTCAGAAAACCAATCTCGTGAGTCTTAGAAATAAATTAGTCATTTCCATAAAGTTACTGTTGCAGGTGGGAGTGTTGAACAATGTGGTTTGAGATGTTGTTGTTCAAGTTACATAAGTTTACTTTTGATAGTTCAATTCAATTAATGGGTTATAATTATTAAGGTATTATGGTAATTGTTTATATTAGGGTTTGATCTCTTGTAAATACTATTATATATATATATATATATATATATTATATATCATGCCAACCTAAGGGTGGGGGACATTCACTCTCGTTATATTCTTGTACATAGTATAAGAGCCACCAAAACTCTTTAACCTAGCCGCCACTTAAAAAATAAAATATTGGCGTGCACCAATGTCGACTTCTCCATCATCTGTCATTGGAGTTTCGACTTCCCTCGAAGAGCAGTTGGCGTCGTCGTTGTCCAACACCACAGCGTTGCCTTCTTCGGGGGTTTCTCTTCCTGGCTCGTGGTTCCTGTCGGAATCCTTTTCGAAGCAACCCACCGTCCCAACGTCGTTGTTCAGTTCTTTTTCTGCTGCCGCATATCAACCCAGCTTTAACTTGGTAATATTGGCGGTTCAACTTGCTACTCCTGAGGACTATCTTTCTTGGAAGACTCAATTCACTTGTCTCCTGCTTTCTCATCAGTTACTTGGCATCGTTGAAGGCATCATCCCTGTTCCGTCGTCCACTCTTCTCGATGAACACGGTAATATGGTTCTGAATCCTCAGTTTTCTGAATACATAGTGATTGATCAGCATGTTAAGTCTTGGTTGTTTGCTACGTTGTCTAGTGATGTTTTAACTAATGTCCATGAATTGAGCACCTTGGTTGAAGTTTGAAATACGTTAAAATCTCGTTTCATGCATGCCAATATAGCTTGTTCCATGGAATTAAAAAGTCATTTACCGCACATTAAAAAGGGAGAACAACCATGGATGCGTATTTGCGTGAGATAAAGGTTTTGGCAGATTCTTTGGCTGCTATTGAGTCTCCTGTTTCGCAACATGATCTGGTCCAATACACTTTGTTTGGGTTAGATTGGGCATATGATAATCTTGTCACCACTCTTCTCCAATTCCCCTTTGCCCTTACTTTTGATGATCTGCGTCCCAAATTGTTATTGCATAAGCAGCGCCTTCGTTCTTCGAGCATGTTAGATGAGGTCAATTCGCATCAACAAGCTTTTGTTGTGGAGCAATCCAACTCTGCTGGTTCCTCTCAGTCCTCGTCTTCTCGTGGTTTAGGGGGTGGACGAAATCGTGGTAAGAACAAGGGTGGTCGCGGCCGTGGTCGAGGTAACAATACTGGTCGTGGCTATAACGGTTCGCCACAGAGTAATTCGGGGAGCATGCAACATTCTAGACCCCGTGCGAACGGTATGAGTTCTCATTCTAACTTGTCAAGTTCACATATTCACCGCCCTTTCTCTGCTACTAATAATTTGTCTTCATCAGGAAATAATCCGACTAATGGCATTTTAGGTTCTACCCCCTCTTCCGATACTTGTGGTCTTTGTTGGTTTCCAAGTCATCAAGCCGCCTATTGCCCGCATCGTTTTAATCCAATTTTGTCCCTCCTTCTCATGATGGTGTCACACATGCTTTTGCTGCTATGTCTGTTGGTGGGAAAACGGACAACTCTGTCTGGTATCCAGATTCTGGAGCTGCATCTCACATGACCCCTCATGATGGTAAGCTTTCAAATATAGTCATTTATAATGGGTCACGTTCTGTTGTAGTTGGTGATGGTACCATTCTCCCGATTAAAAACATGGGTAACTTAAATATTATTTCTCGTGGTTCGTCCTCTTACGTTGTTCGACGTGTGTCATGTCCCTAAACTAAAACATAATTTGATGTATATTCATAAGATTTGTCGCGATAATAATTGTGTCGTGTGTTTTGATGTCAATTCTGTTTGTTTTAAGGACAAGACAATGGGGGAGGTTCTTCTTCAGGGGTCCAGTAAAAATGGTGGGTGTTTATCCTATTCAACCTCAAGTTATCCGCCTAGAGTCATCCATACCTGCTTTTCTAGCTACTCAAGAGCTTGGTGATGTTTGGCATGCGCGGCTGGGTAACACTTCTGCTAGAGTCTTAGGGAATTTATGCTCTACTAAAATTATTTCTTGTTCTTCAAAATTTAAAGACGGTTGTGTTTCTTGTAAATTGGGTGAAGTTCATCGCTTACCTTTTGAGACAGTGACTTATCAATCTCCATATCCCTTATATTTGATTCATAGTGATGTTTGGCAATCGACTGTTTTATCAAACCAAGGTTTTAAATATTATGTTATTTTTGTTGATGATTATTCACGCTTTTCTTGGTTTTATCCTTTGAAATTCAAGTCGGACGTTTATGCGCAATTTGTAAGTTTTCAAAAGATGGTGGAAATTTTATTTAACTCCACAATAAAAAATGTTGAAAGTGATGGAGGGGTGAATTTGATAATGCTGATATGCTTCGACAGTTTTGTGATTCTGGCATACTATTTAGAAAATCTTGCCGAGGAACTCAAGCCCAAAACGGTGTAGCGAAAAGGAAGAATCGCTCTATTATTGAGATGGCCTGTACTTTTCTTATTCAATCTAACTCGCCTGCTCAATTTTGGGTCGATGCTTCTTATACCGTTGTTTACACCATTAATAGGCTTCCGAGTTCAGTTTCAGGAGGGGTTAGTCCATTTGCTAAACTTTTTCACTGCCCACCATCATATGCTTTTCTGAAAACCTTTGGTTGTGCGTGTTTTCCTTTTCTTATGGATACGTCCATCAACAAATTACAGCCTAAGTCAAAACACTGTGTTTTATTGGTTATACTTCAAACTATAAGGGATATCGTTGTCTTGATCCGGTCACTGGAAAAGTTTTTATTAGTCTTCATGTTGTCTTTCTTGAGCAAAAATTTCCCTATCGCTCTCTAGTTGCCTCCGTGCCTAGTCCTCCTTTCTCGCCGTCTCCTGTCACCAACCCAGTTCCCACTCTTCCTATTTGGTCTCCTACTTGTGTCACCAGTTCTAGAGTTGTTAGGGATCCTTTAGTTTTGAATTTGGGTTCTGGTTTCAATGTTGGACCCGATGGGGTAACATTGAAACCAGTGACTTCGGCCCCTGTCTCTTCTAAACATTATGTTCTTCTAAACATTCTGTTTTCAATGTTGGACCCGATGTTGGGGCAACATTGAAACTAGTGACTTCGGACCCTATCTCTTCTGAACATTCTATTTTCAATGTTGGACCCGATGTTGGGGCAACACTGAAACAATGACTTTGGCCCCTGTCTTTTCTGATCAGTCTGTTTTCAATGTTGGACCCGATGCTGGGGCAACATTGAATCCAGAAACTTCGCCCTTGCCTATTAATTCGAGTGTTGTGTCCAGTCTGGTCCTCTCTCCTTCCCCGGTTGTTTCCACGTATTTGTCGTCTAATACTCACAACATGGTTACGCGTCTTAAGTCCGATATCACTAAACCTCGTACTTTAATGAATCTTAATGTGGACATTCTTGAGTCTGAACCTGTAAATTATAAGCAAGCGTCTCAAGATTCTCGTTGGTGTCAAGCCATGCATGATGAGTATAAGGCCTTAATTGAAAATGACACTTGGGAATTGGTACCTCGTAACTACAATTGTAATGTGCTTGGTTGTAAGTGGGTGTATAAGAGTAAATATCATTTTGATGGTACTGTAGAGCGGTTTAAGCCCGACTTGTCGTTTTTGGCAACCACCAATAGGCATGTATTGATTATTTTGACACTTTCAATCCAGTTGTTAAGCCTACTATTGTGTGTTTAGTTCTTATCCTTGCTATTACTTCTAAATGGCTTATCCGTCAATTAGACGTCAAGAATGCCTTTCTTCATGGCTTCTTGCATGAGGAGGTGTATATGAGGCAGCCTCTGGGTTTTGCTGATCCCTCTAAACCTAATCATATTTATCGTCTTCGTAAGTCTATTTATGGTTTGAAACAAGCCCCTCGAGCTTGGTTCTCTCGTTTCAGCAACTTTTTTTAATATATTGGTTTTCTTTGCATCAGTTGTGACACCTTTATGTTTACTCTCAAATATAATGGTCATCTCGTTATTTTTCTACTTTACGTTGATTACATAGTCCTTAGTGTTAGTCGTCCTAATCTTGTTAGCAAATTAATTTATGTTCTTTCTTCACAATTTGCCATGAAGGACTTAGGGGATCTCCATTTCTTTTTGGGTATTCAGGTTGTGCGTACTTCTTAGGGTTTGCTCTTATCTCGGCATAAATATGTTTCTGATCTTCTTTGCAAATTTCATTTACATAATGTCAAACCTGTGCGTACTCCAATTGTTTCTAGAGTTACTTTATCACTTCTTGATGGTGATCTTCTTGCGGATCCAACAAATTATCGTAGTGTGGTTGGGGCTTTGCAATATTTAACCATGATTCGTTCCGGATATTGCTTATGTTGTTCATATGGTGTCTCAGTTTATGCATGCTCCTCGTACTACTCACCTTCATGTTGTGAAAATAATTTTCAGGTATTTACAGGGTTCCTCGAAATTTGAATTGCTTCTTCATCATGATAGTTGTCCCGATATTGTCCTTGCATATTCCGATGCCGACTGGGCAGGGTGTCCTGATAGTTGGCGTTCCATCACAGGTTATGCGGTGTTTCTGGGCAAGAACCTGATTTCTTGGTGTTCAAAGAAGCAACCGACAATGTCGCGGTCCTCTACCGAGGCAGAGTATCGTGTTGTTGCTTGTACCGCCGCTAAGACTATTTGGAATCGGCAGCTTCTTGCGGATCTGGGTCTTTTTCTTCATCGTCCAGTCACTCTCTACTGTGACAATATTTCTGCTACATATCTTACTGCTAATCCGGTTCAAGATGATCGCAGTAAGCATATTAATGTAGATTATCACTTTGTTCGTGAGATGGTGTCGAAAGGTGGCCTTTGTGTTCGTCATGTTCCTACCGAATTGCAAGTTGCCGATATTTTTACTATAGGAATGGCAACTGATTTATTTTGTAAACATCGTTCCAATCTATTTGTAGCTGCACCTCGTAAAGATTGAGGGGGTGTATTAGGGTATTATGGTAATTTATATTAGGATTTGGTCTCTTGTAAATACTCTTTATATATATATATATCATGCCAACCTAAGGGTTGGTGGCATTCACTCAAATTGTATTTTTGTACTCTTTAAGCAATATGTTATATAATCTATACTATTATATAAAAAAAGGCAAACTATGACACCAAACTTTTGATTTCCGGTTTTAGCCTTATAATTTTATTGTTAGCACAATAGTTTAATTATTGAGTTCCTAATTTAGCCTTATAATTTAAGTAGAATCAATAACTATAGTAATTATTGTGATTGAATATTTAGTTTCCCAAAATTTAAAACTTTCTATATAAAGTCTCTATCCTTATTTATTTAATCTTTACTTATTCAAATTATTCTTTTACCATATAAATTAAAATAAATTCTTAATCACGCGGGGACCGCGTGCCAGTGTTTCTAGTCTAAATAATAAATAAAGTCGAATGAATCATTTATTGATTCGTCGCGATTCAGGAAATAATCTTCACATTGTCAGTTGATACAAACGATCTAATAAATTATAAATTAATTAACCATTCGAATTGTGCCTAAGGACCCATAAGATACAAGATCACAAAACGTGCAATCATTTATAACTAAATCTTGATATTCTTATGCTATCTACTCGATGTAACGCTACACCAAATAAAAGGAAGGAAAATGCCGTGCCAGATGTATGAATGGAAGGACAGATTATGAATATTTATGATACCTTCGGCCCCTAAAAAATTATTACGAACAGTATTTAATATAATAAATGAATACAATCAAGGTTTATAGATTGCATTCCTTCTTTCTTTTGTTAATAATCAACTATCGAAAAACAAAGATTTTACTCCACCTCTAATTCATATCAAGTTATGAATTATGAATATATGAAATACAATACATGGCCATCTTATTTCTTTTTTTATCAGCCATCTTATTTATTTTCTAATAAATGGAAAAATGTGGTAGTTCGTGGTTTAACATTTAATTAAAATTGGGATACAAGATGTGACACAAATTACACAAGCTCTACCGTGAAATCATGTACAGCCTATTGGCCCATCGATATAATTACAAGGGCCCAATGGACCGTAACCAGGTTCACAACATAAAATTCTTCCCAAAATACCGGACCCATTCATTGTGTCAAATACAAACTCATTATGTGTATTTTATATATACACTATAGGAAATCGGGAAAATTGAATTTTGATCGATCAATATTCTAATACTGTTATTTTTACCAACATTTCTTTCCCTAGGAGTCTTCGCGTGATTTATAAATCTCTTTAAGATTATTGTGTATGAGGTCTTAGTGTAACTAATTAACTCTTTTTGCATTATTGTGCAATTTTTTCAATTCTCCACGTTAATTATTGGGAGAGGAATGATTTAGAAAAGAAAAAAAAAAAAGACGAAGAGAGGGGAAGGAGGAGAGAGAGGACATAAATAAGACAAGAGGGAGAGAGGAGAGAGAGCGAGAAAAGTGGGGCACAACTAATTAGAAAAGCCATAATAGAAAAGGAGAAAAGGTAAATATCACGGATATACTTTGGCACCTATCAATTTTGATACTCCAAATTGATAATTTAGTCGAATTGCAATACCCCACGACTGAGCCCCCTTATTTTGGTCTTATTTCGTCACGGTAATAGAACACAGTAAAACAATACAATCGGAATATAAATAACCAAAATAATACTATCCAACTTTATTAACGGGCTAGCTTGATCCGGAACACTTATTACAAGCTTACAAGGATAATTAAATTAATTACAAGATTACTGTAGCGTATCGAATTCTTGGTGTTCGGTGCTGACGTGTTGAATGCCTCTGTTCGATGCGATATGACTGTCAAGGATTTGATGGTGTGCTGAAGGGTATCGAATTCGATGCGGATCTACGGGTATCGAATTCGATGCGTGCTTTTCGTATCGAATGGAGCCAATACTGTTTGATCACGTGTCGAATGAGGACAATTTGATCTGATGCGTCTCGAATGAACAGTGATTCGATGCTGACTGTGCTGAAGTAGTTGTCTTTCCAAACCGTGCACGGAATTCAAGGGGACGGGCTATTTATAGCAGCCGTCATGTGGGCCCCACAGACCGATACGAAAAGGCGCATCGAATCCTTTAGATTCGATGCGCGCATAGAATCTACTCAATTTGATGCGCTTATGGGCCGACCCAATAACAATGTATTGGGTCAATCTTAAATTACACCCACCATATAGTCCCCCCAGTTTGGGAGACGATATCAATGTGGAGATCGTCTTCCAAACTTTAAAGAATATTTTTGGAATTGCTTTGAATGGTCTTCGTCGTACCGCTTTAATAAAAGATTTATGCATATTTAGCAAATGTTTTTACTGATTTGATATTCCTAATCATATGTGAATTCAGAGCGCTTCACAGTAGTTTTATGAACATTAAATAAACGCATCGAACAGCAGATGTTCGACGCGTCAGAAATATCGCATCGAATGATGTTCGTTCGATGCGGTTATTCGATCCGCTCTAGGAATTGGGCCTGGTGGGCCTTCCGCTCCCTATATAAGGGGAAGTGTGCCGTGAGGAGCTCATTCTGCTCCTCACGCACTCTGCTTCACATGTAAGACGCATCGAATCGTCATCATTCGATGCGGTCTGCATCGAACGATCATGAATTCGATGCGATCATCATCGAATTGTGATTGTTCGATGCGATACTTATATAAATTTTAAGCTGTTGATTTCCGAAATTCAAATGTTTGCACGGGCATTTTTAACTTTTTGCTTTGTAATGCTTAGGATATATTAATCAAGCAAAAACTATTTCTACCGGAGATTCAATCAAGGTAAAATTTTTTGCTCCTATTTTGCTGGATTATTTCTTCAAATAATTCCTTTTTTACATATGCTTGAGAGTTATGCGAGAGTCTAGAGTGACGTGTTCGTCCTTTGTCAGCCTCCGTTTTTAATTTATTTCAGTTCATTCCCGTCAAATATGGTGAGCAGTGAGTCCACTTCTGGGAGTGAGTCGAGTACTGGCTCGAGCTCCAGTTCTATTAATATGGGGAACCCTTCTAAAGCTCCCGCGGGTCTGAGCACAGTTGAAGTAAATGAACTTGAGTTGATAGATATAGAAACGATTAGTTCACCCGCGGGTAACAATCCTGATGTAAACATTGAACAACCAACACTTGAATTCGAAAGTGATAACTCGCCTGCGTCATCCTATCGTGATAACCGCGCTCCCAGCAAGGGAGACGAGGACGTAGATTATATTAATAGCGAATTCGATGATCATATCAAGGTCCCAGGAATGGCCTATGATCAGTATGTTTCCCGCCTCCAACATAGTCGGAAGGGGCTGCGACAAAAGTTCAATATACCCGATAAATATAAGATCGTCCTCCCTGGCCCAAATGACCGGATGCATACCCCACCGCCAGGGCATATGACAGTGTTTGTTGGTCAGCTCCTCAACGGTCTTCGCTTTCCATTCCCTTTTGAGTTAAGATGGCTTCTGAGGATGATAGATCTCGTGCCCGCTCAACTAACGCCAAACTGTTATGGGAATTTGATTGGTTTATCATCGTTATGAAAGCATTGCGCCAGGCACAAAGTCCCAATGAGTTTTACGCGCTATTTGAAATTGCGAGGCGTGAAGAGGGATTTTATCATATCAAAGTACAAACGCATTGCAAGTTTTTGAATGGTGGGGCAACCGAATACGGGAAAGATTGGAAAAGGCGATATTTTTATATCGAAGAGAGTTATGAAGGATAATTTAGGTTGTATCGCCGGGAATGGTACACTGGGGCAAGGGTAATGACACATGATGGCGTGTCCATAACTTCATGGGATTGCGAGTTTATCCCTACTCTAGTTCGAGAACATCAATTTGATGTTAAAAAACTAGTTGAAAATCGAGTACTCTCATTAGCTGGTTTGTCCCCAATGAAATATATCGGGAGGATGACCCTTGGTATAGTTGCGCAACTATTTTGATATTTTTGATTTATGTTTGTTAAGTATTCTAATGATTTATTTTTCTTGCAGCCAAGTATTTCATGGATCGTCACGCGAGGATGAATCGAGCCGTTGCTGCTGATCAGGCGAGCTCCCAGACCAACACTGTTCCAGAAATTCCTCCCCCCGAAAGAGAAAGAGTAAATGCAAAAACGAACATTGTCGGTCCCTCTACTGCTGCTGCTGCTGATTCAGCAGTTGATCCGTTCAAGGATTTATTGGGGGTAACCGTGACAATGTTGAAGGTGGTGCCGAAGTGTCTGAGAATCTGGCAGCTGGTCCAGGCGATAATATTGAAGGCGCTGCACCGAGCAAAAAGAGAAAAATGCCCCAAACTCGGTCGCAAACCGGATGGGCTATTCCACCGACCGCCCGAGCCAGTATGCCAAGTGCTGCCAATGCCCCGATCCATGCAACTGGGCCAGGCGCAGGAATTGGTTCTAGCCAAGGCCCTCGTGCTCGAGCCAGCGGGTACAAAATTTCAGAGGCCGAAGCCATCGACCATCTGAAGTCTCTGCTACCAGGTCTGGCTGTTCCTCTCTCTGTCTCTGTCGAAGAGAGGAAGATGCTGGAGCGGAACACGCTTCATCTGCTGACAGCGGTAATCCTCTCTTCTCTTTGAGTTAATTTCTTTTGAACTGAATTTATAAATGTTGATCTAATTTATCATTAATTATTAGGCGGGCGGTTTCGTGGACACCATGTTCTCGGCGCTAATGGAAATCCGAGAGACAGCCAGTGGCGGTGACGACGGTGCCCTAAAAGCTCGATGAAAAAGAGAAGGCCTTGCAAATGGTCAAAGACTATGCTGCGAAGGCGCATACTGACAGGGAGGCAGCTAAAGAGGCACGGGAGGAGGCTGATAAGCTCAAAGAAGAGCTGAGCAAGCAAATCACCGAACTTAAGATGAAAGTAGGTGCAGCTAGAGAAAAAGCCCATAATGCCGACCTCAACGGTTATTTGCGCTGCCTTGCCGAGGTAGAAAATATATTCCTCTTCATGGCGTTTCACATTCCAATTTCCTATTGTCATATTAATATTTTTCACCTTTTTGTAAGTTTCTCCTCAATGGAAAGTGGAGATTGCGGAAGAATTTTTGAGGAGCAACACTTTTTGAGAAATCTGCACTCGTCGGGGCGATCTCGAAGCACGGAATGCTCAAGTTCTGACTGTGCATCAATTTTACGCAACGGAGTATGTCCGTGGCGATTTCAAACCAAAATGGTTGAGCCTGTCTTTAGGACCAAATCGAAAAATTTTGCCGCCTCGCACAACTTCTGAGCTTGCAGAACCCGATGAGTTCGCCTCGCTGTTTGAGAATGAAAATCTTATTCTCCGGGGACTCTCACCGCCGCCTCCGATGCCTGAGCCATATCCCTCATATAAGGATGAGGAGGATAACTAAAATTGCAGCCCTAATGCTGTTTTATCTTTCTATGTTTATGAACATTTTTATTTTTTTTATATATTTTTTAATTTTGTTTATGCGTGGCGCTGCGTCGCTCTTATGCGTTTGAACACTTTATGCTTAGCAGAATTACACTTTTGAATACTTGTCTCTAGTTGCTTCATTATTTATTATGCTCATATTTGTTGCCTTTTATTTCAATATCCTATCTGGGTTCTTTACTTTATTTTGACAACCTGTCGGTTTTTATTTTTCATCTGCGATGAAAAGTCGAGTAATGTTTTTGCTTGCATTATTATAATTGTGCTACTTATTATTATTCCATTTAGGAAAAGGTTTTGCTTGTCTCTTTGGACATAGTTTAGTTTAGTTGTTGTAATTCGTCTTTTTAGAGTTCCATTCATGTTCTCTCAAGTCGTGAGTGTTAATGAGAACTTACAGTGTTATACGTAGTGTATGTTCCTTGCTTGTATTTCTTAGCAATCTTGGTAATATTCGTCATTCCGGAGAGAATCCTTCGCCCCTCCCCATCCTTTGTGAGATTTTGAGTGTATTGTGGTATCTCGTTGGGAACATTCTCCGTCTTTTTCACTGCCTCTGACTTTAATCGGTATCTCGTGCCACTTTGGACAGAGTTTCCGTTCTATTCTTTCCTTTAGGGATTTTCGGTATCTCGTGCCACTTTGGACAGAGTTTTCGTCCCTTTTGTTGCCTCTGGCTTTATCGGTATCTCGTGCCACTTTGGACAGAGTTTCCGTTCTTCTCCTTGACTCAGGGATTTTCGGTATCTCGTGCCACTTTGGACAGAGTTTTCGTCCCTTTTGTTGCCTTTGACTTTAATCGGTATCTCGTACCACTTTGAACATAGTTTATGTTCTTCTCCTTGCCCCAGGGATTTTCGGTCCTGCATAGATTTTTATTATGCAGAGTAGATAGAATTCATGTAAATCAATTGATTAGACATAATCTTCTTGAATAACCCAAAACAGATTATGTGAACAGATCTGAGCTTGGGTCATTGCTCATTTGCCTGACTTCCAGTGTTGTCCTCCAGATTCATGTTTTGGGGAACATGTTTTAAGTTCATACATGTTTGTCCCTCATGCATGTCATAGCAGAGAGAACGAATAGAAATTTGTTCAAAATATTCAAAATGCTAAAGACACATGTAAATTGAAACGAAATCTTTTAATCAATATGCTCCATTTGCCTAGGAGCCAATGCCCTTGCTGTTTCTTCTTCTTGTTGTGGCCGAGTCCGGAGCGAAGTTACGTAGCATTTCCATCCTTCGATATGGTCTTCTATGACCTCACCTGTGCCACTAGAAGTTGGAAATTTCACCATTTGATGATAAGTTGATGGTAAAGCTCGAAAATCATTCAGTGCTGGTCTTCCTATGATTCCGTTGTATGCGAAATGCATGTCAACGATCACGTAATTCTCCAGAAGCGTCTTTCTCTGTGGTGCTGTACCCAATGACGTTGGGAGCTTAAGCATTCCGAGTGGGACTATCTCTGGACCTCCAGATCCATGAAGAGATGTTCTCACTGGTTCTAATGTCTGATTATTCAATCCCATTTTAACCAATGTAGAACTAAAAAGCACATTTACTGAGCTCCCGTGGTCCACTAGCATCTTGATGACTCCATAATTAGCTATATCCACAGTTATTACCAAAAGGGCAATTTAAATTGGACATTTGTATGGCCTGTGCGCTCAGCTTCCTTAGGTCTGTTGTCGAGAAAGTGACTTCCTCGTGTGGCATCTCTTCAGTTCTCAGTATATTGGCCATGTTGACAAAATTATCCGACTCCACTAGTCTTGTAATTTTTCTCTGTCCATTGGTGGAATCCGCTCCCCCCGGTCCTCCTGATATCATATTGATCATTCATTTCCTGGCATTTCCATCTTCAATCTGAGGATACTGGAAAAGATGCGGTTCATCGACTACCCTTTGCTTATCCTTCCTCTTCCGGTCAAAATTTTTCTCTTGCTCTTGCACCTTCTTGACATACTCCATGAGTTTGCCATCCTTTACTAACCGTTCAATTTCATCCTTCAAATTTATACACTCTTCAGTATCATGACCCTTCTGATTATGATACTTGCAGAACTGACTTGAATACATCATCGCCTTGGATTCCCTCATCGGTTTAGGATCCTTCAACCATCCTTTCCTCTTTGCTGCCCCAAAAGCTGTCATGATGTGAGCATTTAACGGCGTATACCGTCTAGGCGAACTATCCCTTTTGTAATTCTAGTTCCTGTTGTTGTTATTGCGGTTGTGATCTTCTCTGCCTCTCTCTCTATCTTTCACTGCCGCAATAACAGGTACTTTAGTCGCCATCATTTCCTCAAAATGTACCACCTCTTGTGCTATTTTATTAATCTCTTCGATGGTAGTGGGCTTACGTCTGAGTAGGTCCCCACTGAACATTGTATTGGTGGTTGCTTGGAAAAGTATGCTTACAATCATTTCTCCTGATGGGCTATCAATCCTTAGTAGCTCAGTATTGAAACGTTTCATAAAGTCTTTCAGACTTTCATTAGTTTCCTGTTTCATTGTATAGAGATGGGAGTGATCCAAAACAAATCTAGATTGACTAGAGAATTGGTCTTCAAACATTTTTCTGAGTTGGTTGTAGCTTTTGATCACTCCTGGAGGAATCCGATTAAACCAATCCACAGCTACTCCCGACAGAGTTGTTGCAAATATCCTGGCCTGGATATTGTCTTTAAAACCGTAAAGGGACAATTTCCTATCCAGTTGAAAAAGATGATCTCGGGGGTCAGATTTCCCATCGTAAGTTTTCAGTTCCGGGAGCTTATCCCCCTATCCCAAGATCTCTGACTCTATCTCTTGACAAAATGGATTGCGGTTATTTGTATTGTCCTCCTATACCACTTGAGCCTCAACTGTAGCTTTCCCTTTCTCCAGTCTTTCTATATTTCTGGCCATTCTATCACGCTCGCTTCGTGAATCAGGACCGTCTGGATGTCTTCTGTCATCTCTATTTCTTCTTCTTCGTAGTTCTTCTCTTTGGTCCTCTTCCTCATTATGTTCCCTTCTGGAATCATGACTCTCTGACCGCCTCCTATCTTCTATTCTTCTCCGTTCGGTAACGCGGTCTTCCTCATTTTCCTTTTCTCTCCTCTCAAGGTATCTTCTTGATTGTACCTCGACCGATACTAACTTCTTTCCTTGATCATCTCGGGTGGATTTTCCCTTACATTTTGTTCCCTCCGAAGCATGTCTACTTCTTCTATCATCTTGCTGGGATTTTTCCTTCTCCTTTCCCTTCAACATTCGGGCAACATACTTCTGGATGTTCAACAGGAGATGGTATCAAAACAGGTGGTGCTGGAGTCAGTAATTCAGCCAAAGCGGCTTTTACCATTGCCAATAATTCATTCTTCATATTATCTAGAATCGAAGCACTCGTTGCAGTCGCTCCAGTTGCACCTGCTTCAGTGGCGGGTACCTCTACACCTTGAGGTCCTTGATTCTCCCTCCTCGCTGGTGTTGGTACTGCTACGGGTACTGTTGATGGTCCCGCAATATCTTGCGTCATCCGTTCAGGTGTTTTTTGTCCTGCTTCTCCCATAGTTCCTTCTAGAGCTTTACTTTGAGATCTGGTAATTCTAGACATAATGCCTAATAAACTAATAAATTAAGTGTTCCCACACACGGCGACAATATTTTGGTCTTATTTCATCACGGTAATAAAACACAGTAAAACAATACAATCGGAATATAAATAACCAAAATAATGCTATCCAGCTTTATTAACGGACCAGCTTGGTCTGGAACACTTATTACAAGCTTACAAGGCTAATTAAATTAATTACAAGATTACTGTAGTGTATCGAATTCTTGGTGTTCGATGCTGACGTGTCGAATGCCTCTGTTCGATGCGATATGACTGTTAAGTATTTGATGGTGCGCTGAAGGGTATCGAATTCGATGCGGATCTACATGTATCGAATTCGATGCGTGCTTTTCGTATCGAATGGAGCCAATACTGTTTGATCACGTGTCGAATGAGGACAATTCGATCCGATGCATCTCGAATGAACAGTGATTCGATGCTGATTGTGCTGAAGTAGTTGTCTTCCCAAAGCGTGCACAGAATTCAAGGGGACGTGCTATTTATAGCAGCCATCCTGTGGGCCCCACAGACCGATACGGAAAGGATTCGATGCGCGCATCGAATACTGTCGATTCGATGCACTTCTGGGCCGGCCCAGTAACGGAATATTAGACTGTTGATTCGATGCGCGCATCGAATCTACTCAATTCGATGCGCGCATCGAATCTACTCAATTCGATGCGCTTAGGGCCGACCCAATAACAATGTATTGGGCCAATCTTAAATTACACCCATCACCCCTAATCGCCGCTCCACTGCTCTTACGTGTCACATCCTTGACCCATAATTTAGGCATTTTAACCCGGGCTGCACACGTGGGTGCCAACATGGAATAATAAAAAAATATAGTAACATCACTCGCTCCAACTTCATAACATTCCCGCCATTTCTCTTCTCACTACCAGAAGCTCGAATTCTCCGCCACTAAAAAAAACTCATTTTTTGAGCCATCATCACGCTTCCAGTTATACCACACTAGAAACCTACAGTAACAATGGTGAACAGCCATACGAAACTTAAGACCCACTATCCCGCTAAAGATGACTACCCGCCGCCATTATACAGTTAGTATTTTAATCCCTTCATCAATCGACTGTAATGAGCAAGGTTTTTTGGTAACCCCTAATACCGTGAACTCGAAATCGTTTAATTGTTGAAGTTTTTTATTCCCCCAATTTTCTTCAACTAGCGAACCCTAATTTGACGAAACCCTAAATTAAGATAACATGTTTTGGTTACTTATGATATCACGAGTGATAACCCCTGTAATGCGCATTCTGCTGTATCCAAATTTGAGTTTATTTGATTTCCCCCAATTTCTACGTGGACCCTAAATTATAGGAAACCCAAATTAAAACCCTAATTCCCAAATTAAACCTCTAATTCCCAAATTAAAACCCTAAATTCCCAAATTAAAACCCTAATTCCATGTTTATTTGGTAAACATGAATGTAAATGACCAACCTTCTCCAACCTTCTTCTACGTAGGTTCTAACAAGCTCTTAGTCCGTGTTTGGTTCTACTATGGTGGCAGGTTTAGTTATGACCCATGATTGAGTATGTGGGTGGGTCTAGGGTAATAGTGGACTATCTTGGGCCTGATGACTTATCCATGGATATGATTTTTGCAGCTTGTAGAAAGCTTGGGTTCCTTGGGTTGATGGGTTTCTACTTAAGACAACCAATCAGTTTTGTGCTTTTGCAGAATTATATAGAACTGAGTAATACGTTTATGTCCAAGCAAGCTGAGAGGAGCATGGATGTTTATGTGAATTGTGTAGGTAGGATTGATAGTTACATGTCATTTTTAACAATACGTGTCACTGAAAGTCCGACATGGCAGATTTAGGCAAAAAATCAAGAGTTATTGGGCATTTTCATCATCCCGAAAAGTTAGAGGGAGAAAATCAAAACATGCAAGAGTTACAGGGCATTTTCAATAATTTTGTCTAATAATTTTCCCGAGAAAATCAATATGAGGAAAAAAATTAATTTTCCTAAGAAATTTATTGAAAAAAACTTAATTTCCCTCATTTCCCCTTTTTATTTTCTCATTTTACCCTATTTTTTGGAAAAATAAACGGAGCCTAAAGCTCGATGATCCCCACCATCTAACCATAGTTAATTTAACAATGCAAAATCATCTATCTCATGCACATGCGAAGGATTAACGCGTGATCACCAAATTACAAAATACCTAAGGTTACTCATTTTAGTAAAAATTCCAAAACCAAATATTTGAGGCTCGTAATTAATTGAAAAAGCTATCAAAATGAACATCTGCGATGTAATGAGAGAATCTCAATTTATTTTAAGAAGTATAACTTTGTAACGTCCCTAAATTATTCTAGTATTTATAAATATATATATATATATATAAGAAAATAAGTATCATATAGATACTTCTTAAAGAAAGAAATAATATATTATTTGGTTAATTTCCTTTTAGCCCTTCATCTTTTAAAAAAAATCATTATTTGGCCCCATATATTTTAAAATACCAATTTAATCCTTTTAATTTAAATTTAGATAAAATAATAAAAACAAATAACTTGTGAAATCAGATTTTTCTTCCCTAGGATCCCAAGAAATAATGGTGGAGACATGTAGGATCATAATAGGCCCAACCATTAAAAGAATGGAGAAAAAAAGTCTTAATAATAATAATTTAATATAATTTATACTAAGATATATTTAAAAAAAAAACAAAATTGTTACATCAAACATGGCTGAAAATTCTTCAAAAATACAGTAGATTACTTGACTATAATAATCTAAATAGTATTTAAATAGTTGATGGGTTAATTATTTTAATCATATAATTTGCCTATAAATACAAGCATTTTCTTTGTAAAAATTCCACACCAAAATTCTCTAAGAGTTTGCATATACTTTCTTCACCAAAGTTCTCCCATGTTTCGTCCTATACTCATATAAAATTTTTTCAAAAGTTCCTAAACTCAAAATTTGTGAGAAAAAACTCAAAATCTAATTATTCCCAAAATTTCCAGTTTTACCCCTGAATTGAAAAATATAGAAAAAATATCAAGGCTTAATATTTTGTATAACTGCTCTTTACACATCTTCCTAAGTGTGTCTAGTACGAAATCCCTCAAAAATATTTAGAATTGCAATTGATTAGAAGGGTCGATTAAAGGTAATTTTAAGCTTGCTGCAATTTTCAGCTATAAATAACATATCTCTTATGATTCTTCAAATTAATTTATGCATAATGATACTAATCTTAAAAGTGATCATATGTAGTAGTTAATGAAGTCATGAGGATATGTTAAAACCTATTTATTATAAGTTTTAGTCAAGTATAAGTAGTAATTATGATTTTTCTTTTAATTACATGTTATAGGAAGTATATTCATAATTAATTTCTACTTAATTCCAAATCAAGGTGTGAAATTGTGTTATGATCTAATTTATAACTTGATTATATAAATTTATTTCCAAGTTAATAATTAAGCTTCACCTTAAATTAGTTCTACGAAATTATACCTTTTGTGATTCCTAATGTAACAATATGTATTGTTAATAGATAGTAAGCATAGGAAATTTGATAAATTATGAGATATGAGTCACATGTTAAAATGAAAGTTATTTGTGTTATAACTAATAGGTACTCGTAAAATAAAATAAGTTTATCTAAATAGTTCATACATGGATTTTTACAAGGAACTAATAATCTTACGGTAAAATAACGAGAACCGAGTTAAAATGTGGTTATTTGTCATATTTCTAATTCTTAACTTGGTTGTAATTAAAGATAAGAAGGACATACGAGAAAAAAATAACGAATTATAAAAGTTAATTATTATTTTAAACTTATTAACGCATTTGAATTTATTTAGGAGACGGTGCAGAATTTTCCGAACACGAAGTTACTGTCGCATGTGAGATTTATAATACTTTTAAGCCCTGTTTGGCACCCGGCCTGAGGAACTTGGACTGAGAACTTGTGATTCTTGACTCTAAATAGAGAACAACTGATTCTTTCAACAAAATCGTTTTTTTGTTTATGATATCATTTCGTAACCTAATCCTTTTGATTAATGTTGAAATATCATTGAACCATGGATTCTTAATCATTTTTCATAATTACAATAATTTCTCCAATATGATAATCCACATGTTGGTTCTTGAACTGTGCAACGAGCAACGAACTATGTTCGGGACATGTAGCTCAAAAGAAACGGACACTGTCCATGTTACTAGCTTATTGTTTATCTGTTATACCCATTGGGACGCCTTTGGGAAGTTGGGCCCAGAGATTGAGACGGTTTACTGCTGGGCAGCAAAGGTTGTCGGTTTAAGTAAATTCGCTCGATACCCATTTATCTAGGCGCCACTTGCAGTCAGGAGTTGGCTGTAACCGCGTGCTAGGTTGACATGTACTCGAGCATGTCTCTTGATCTATTTGCGAGGTCGCTCCTCGTTGGGAGGTACAAGGTAGTATATTGGATGAAATAAGGTTGAATATGTTATATGAGATGCACGAGTTCATTATCTTGTTATTCGTTTGTTATTCTTTAACCTTCAGTTCTAATGTTTTCCCTTTCATACCATATCAAATTTCACATATTTGTTACATCTATTATTGTTACTGAAAATCTCACTAAGTCACCAAAGACTTACATCTCCTGTTATTTTCTCTGTCCATTCCTCAGAATAAGCAAGGCTTAACAAGGTGGCTGGATCAAACTACGGTGGACATGTGGATTTAAAATAAAACTAAAGTGTGTGAAAATAAAAATAAATCTCTAATAATTGTGTATTTTATTATGTATTTGATGTTTTTGAGTTTGGTGTGGATTGTAATAATAAACTCTATGAATATTGAAAGCTTCCGTTGTAATAAATAAATTTGTATTTGGCTTTATTATGGTTCCATTTTAGTGAGCCTCTCCGAGGTAACGTTAAGGTTCGAATTGGAAATTTACAAATCCTATTCGGAGACCTAAACAAGACCTTAGGGTTTGGGACCTCACAATAGTGGTATCAGAGCCGGTACATGTTTCTGGAATGAAAAAAAGAAGTAATAATAATAATAATAAAAAAAATTGATGTGTTTAAAATATTGATATATCATTGTGAATTAAATCTTAGGTATATTGCCGAAGATGGACGCACATAATAACATGTACCTAGATGGTCTACCATTGACAAATGGTCATCCTGAACCGTTATATGTTCGTAGAGATGACCCAGCGCACACACATCATTTTACTGGTGCAGGGCTCATTGGACACTATCCTGACTGGGTAGTTAAAGACCTAGAGGATGATCGAGATCGTATCTTACAGGAAAGGGACGAGGCAAGATTTTCGGTATTTGAACTAAATCATCATCTGATTGAGATGTCCGTTGAAAACCAGGCACTACGTAGAGAGAATCACATTCTACACAGAGAATTAATGATGTATAGACAATATCGCAACTCGTATATCACACACCTAGAAGTTGAAAACAATAGAATGATAATCCATCAACAAATGATGCACGAATATGGTATGAGTCATTTAGACCAACTTGGACAAAACCTAGCTGGCATATTTTGTGCTTTGAACCCATTACCACTAGACCCAAATATTAAGGATTGGTTACTCCAAGAAATTAATATTATTGATGATATAATCTCACATGGATATGGGGCGGTTATGGAAAGAGTAGAGCCATTCTCCATGAATGTTTTTCCTACTAATTCTGTAAATGGGGTACCTATGGAGGCTATGGATGGTAGCGGTATACCGCACGTTGATGACTCGACAGGGATACCCGTAAATCTTGAAGAAGAACCAGAAGAGGAACCCGAGGAGGAGCTAGAAGAGGAACCGGAAGAGGAACCAGAAGAGGAACCCGAGGAAGATCCCAACACATGGCTCTTAGAGAAACCTGACGAAAATATGAACGCGTGAATGACTTCACGGTCCTTAAATACCTCAGAAGTGTGTTAGTACACATAGTACTTATAAGTTGTGTGAAATATTATATTTGTCTTACTGTATGATGCCTAATAACTTGAATTCCCTTTTGTAATATGTGACTTATGTGCAAGGGTGAAAATATGTAAAATAAAGTGTGGTATTATTGTGAAATAATTATCTTATTATTTATGCAAGAATATTTTATGATCAGAACTATATAAAATAAACGAATCTCATGTATAAATCTAATGTAGAATTACTAGCCCCGATGAAAGGAACAACATGGGAGGAATAGGACACTTGACGCCACAAAATAGCAACGACGAGTCCTCTGACCCCAGCAACACCACCAATGGTCAAACAACTGAAACGCAAATGCATCCAGAGCATGGCCAAACTGTTCCACCAATGTATGCAATGATGCAAAACCAACTTATGCAAATTGCTCAAGCAAATGCAGATAGGACAAATTCGAACTCAGAAGACCAACAGTTTGAAAGGTTTCTTCGCCTTCAACCACCTAAGTTTTTAGGGGAGCCTGATGACCGCATAGCTGAATCTTGGATCGAAGAGATGGAAAAGATCTTTGGTGTTACCAATTATACTGAAGAGAAGAAAGTCAATTTTGCCGCTTTTCGCCTCGAGGATGCTGCATGTTACTGGTGGCGCACATTAGATCAACGATGGAAGAATGATGGAACTCCACGCACTTGGAATAACTTTGTCAAAGAGTTCTACAACAAGTATATTCCTCAAGTGGTGCGAACTCGTCGAGAGAAGGAATTCTTGAATTTAATCCAAGGATCGATGACTGTTTCTGAATATGAGGCTAAATTTACTCTGTTAATTCAATACGCGCCACACTATCTGGGAGATGAAGAGCGAAGGGTAAGAAAGTTTATTGAAGGGCTGAAATTAGAAATTCGTTGGGCAGTGATTTCAGTCGATTTAACTACATATGATGTGGCGGTAGAAAAAGCACTTCGAGTGGAAGCCGAGATAAAAGAACTTGTGAGGATTGAAGAGAGGGTAAAAAGAAACCGATCAAATGAGGGAAAATCTCAAGGTGGAGGAAAATCTAGCCATGGTAATAAGCATCCCCGCAATAACCAAACCAAACCAATCAACTCAGTGCAACAAGCTACATTGTCTCAGGCAAATGCATCTCTAAAAGGACCTTGCTCGTTCTGTGGAAATCCAAACCATAACGAGGCAGCGTGCTGGAAGAAGCATGGAAGATGCATTGCATGTGGTAGTGACCAACACCTTATCAAAGATTGCCCTAAAAGAACGAATTCGGCTCCAATTGTTCCATCGCAATCTGGGAAGCCAAAAATTCAAGCTCGTGCATACGCTCTAGAAGCGACTGAAGAAGAGGTTGACCCAAATGCAGTAGTCGAAGGTAACATTCTAATACTCGACCAGATCGGGAAAGTTTTATATGATCCCGGAGCTACCCATTCCTTTATTGCGTTATCTTTTGCTAAATGCTTATCTCTTCAAAGTGAGTGTTTACCATACCTAATTGAGATAAGCACACCAGTGGGTGCTAGTTTGGTAACTGATCTTATGTATAAAGAATGTCCGATCCTGATAAATGGGACTGAGTATCCCGGTAATCTAATACAGTTTCCAATGTACAAATACGACGTAATCTTAGGAATGGATTGGTTGTACAAATATCGAGCTGAGGTAAATTGTTATACTAAGAGATAAAGTTGGGTAAAATTGTTGCCTTGGATCATTCTCCAGAACCCACTTCAATTTCTAGTATCTCATTTGTTGAAGCTAAAAGATTCATTCGAGCTGGGGCTTTTGGATTTGTAGTTTATCTAAAAAATAAACCCAAAGATACAGATAAGCTAGAGAATGTACCGTTGGTTAAGGAATATCCAGAGGTATTCCCTAAAGAATTAGATTCCCTCTCTCCTGATCGAGATATAGAGTTTGTTATTGAGTTATTTCAGAATACCACACCTATTTCAAAAACTCCATACCGTATGGCCCCGGCAGAATTAAAGGAGTTAAAAATCCAGTTGCAAGATCTTCTGAAACAAGGATTTATACGGCCGAGTACATCACCCTGGGGTGCACCAGTCTTGTTTGTTAAAAAGAAAGATGGGACACTAAGACTGTGTATTGACTATCGCAGTCTTAATAGTGTTACCATAAAAAATAAGTACCCTCTACCTCATATCGACGAGTTATTCGATCTAGTACAAGGATCACAAGTTTATTCCAAATTGGATTTGAGGCAAGGTTACTACCAATTAAAGAGTCGGGAGAAGGATGTCCCCAAGACTGCGTTCAATTCTAGATATGGTCACTTTGAGTTTGTCGTAATGCCGTTTGGGCTTACGAATGCTCCTGCAGCCTTCATGGATATGATGCATAGGATTTTCCGACCATATTTGGATAAATTTGTGGTTATCTTTATCGATGATATTTTGGTATTCTCGAAGACCAAGGATGACCATGCACACCATCTAAGAATTGTGCTGCAAGTTCTGAAAGACAACAAACTTTACGCCAAATTTAGTAAATGTGAGTTTTGGTTAGAACGAGTAGCTTTCTTGGGGCATATAATCTCTGAAAGAGGAGTAGAAGTTGATCCTTCTAAGATTGAATCGATACTAAACTGGAAACAACCCAAAAATGTTACAGAAATTCGTAGCTTTTTGGGTTTGGCAGGATACTATCGTAGATTTGTTAAGGATTTTTCAAAGATAGCTGCACCACTCACCCGATTAACTCAAAAGAACCAACCTTTCCATTGGGATAAAAAGTGCGAGGCAAGCTTTCAAGAGTTGAAAGTGAGATTGACTTCAGCACCAGTTTTAGCCCTCCCTGAAGGCTCTAAAGGGTTTGTAATTTACACCGACGCATCTAAAGAAGGTTTAGGGTGTGTACTAATGCAAAATGGAAAAGTCATTGCTTATGCGTCGAGAAAGCTGAAGCCAAGTGAGCAAAACTACCCGACGCATGATTTGGAACTAGGAGCAATTGTATTTGCGTTAGCAAAGTGGAGACACTATCTGTATGGGACAACTTTTGAGGTATATACAGACCATAAAAGTTTGAAATACATATTTACCCAAAAGGATTTGAATATGAGACAACGGCGGTGGATGGAATTCCTAGAAGATTATGATTGTTCCATCTTGTATCACCCTGGGAAGGCCAACGTGGTAGCAGACGCTTTGAGTAGGAAAGCAAAACTAGACCACTTGATGGTAAGGAAATAAGGCATTATGATCCAATCACAAGCACACATAGCGGGGTTAATAATTCAACCAGAGTTCCAAATGGAGATTTTAAAAGCCCAACAGGGAGATGAAGAAATTGAAAAACAGAAATCTCTGATGGAATCTAAGAAAGACTCTGAATTTCACATCGGTCCTATGGGATTGTTGATGTACCAGAGTCGCATCTGTGTACCCTATAAACTACAGACTCAATTACTAGAAGAAGCACATAAGTCCAAGTATACGGTCCATCCTGGAGGTACCAAGATGTATCAAGATCTAAAAAGACATTTCTGGTGGAATAGACTAAAGAGAGATGTTGCAGACTATGTAAAAAAGTGCATGACTTGCCAGTTAATCAAGGCCGAGCATCAACACCCAGTCGGGAAACTACAACCCCTTCCTATACCCGATTGGAAGTGGGAACACATCACCATGGACTTTGTAACTAGCCTTCCTACCATTAGAGGAGGCTATGATAGTATTTGGGTTATTGTGGATAGACTCACCAAGTCAGCTCATTTTCTGCCAGTTGGGACCAATTACAAAGTGGAAGTATTGGCCGATCTCTATAAAAGAGAGATAATTAGACTGCATGGGATCCCAATAAGCATTGTGTCTGACAGGGATCCCAAGTTCACATCGCGACTATGGAAACAATTACAAGATAATCTTGGGACTAAGCTTAAATTTAGCACCGCGTCCCATCCTCAGACAGATGGACAATCTGAGCGCACAATTTGTTTCCTAGAAGACATGTTGCGGGCATGTGTGCTTGACTTTGGCGGAGCCTGGAATAAACATTTACCTTTGGTAGAGTTTGCCTACAACAACAGTTATCAGGCGTCTATCCAAATGGCCCCATATGAAGCTCTATATGGTAGAAAATGTAGATCACCGATTCATTGGGATTTGGATGAACGCCAAACTATCCCTGATGGTCTACATAGGCTTACGAGGCACGAGATTATACAGGACGCTATTGATAAAGTCCAACTAATCAAGCAGCGGATCAAGGCATCTCAAGATCGGCAGAAGAGTTATGCCGACAAGCGAAGGAGAGACCTTGAGTTTGAGGTTGGAGATCATGTTTTTCTCAAACTATCACCTCGAAAAGGGTTTAAAAGAATTGGTAAAGGGGGAAAGTTAAGTCCACGCTATGTAGGACCCTTTGAGATCTCAGAAAGGATTGGAAACTTAGCTTATCGATTGATACTTCCTCAAAATATAACAGGAATTCATGACGTGTTTCACGTATCTCAGTTGAAGAAGTATTATCCTGATGAATCTCATATAATTACTCCTGATGCTATTCAAATCGAGAGTGATTTATCCTACGAGGAGAAACCCATCAAAATTCTTGATAAAAAGTTTCAAGAACTCAGGAATCGGAAAATTCCAATTGTGAAGGTTCTATGGAGAAACCATCAAGTTGAAGAAGCTACTTGGGAGCCTGAGCAAGATATGCGGAAACATTACTCATGCCTCTTCGAAAATTCAGGTTAGAAATCTAGAGACCAGATTCCTTTTAGGAGGGAAGATTGTAACGTCCCTAAATTATTCTAGTAGATATAAATATATATATATATATATATATATATAAGAAAATAAGTATCATATAGATACTTCTTAAATAAAGAAATAATATATTATTTGGTTAATTTCCTTTTAGCCCTTCATCTTTTAAAAAAATCATTATTTGGCCCCAAATATTTTAAAATACCAATTTAATCCTTTTAATTTAAATTTAGATAAAATAATAAAAACAACTAACTTGTGAAATCAGATTTTTCTTCCCTAGGATCCCAAGAAATAATGGTGGAGACATGTAGGATCATAATAGGCCCAACCATTAAAAGAATGGAGAAAAAAAGTCTTCATAATAATAATTTAAAATAATTTATAATAAGATATATTTAAAAAAAAAACAAAATTGTTACATCAAACATGGCTGAAAATTCTTCAAAAATAAAGTAGATTACTTGACTATAATAATCTAAATAGTTGATGGGTTAATTATTTTAATCATATAATATGCCTATAAATACAAGCATTTTCTTTGTAAAAATTCCACACCAAAATTCTCTAAGAGTTTGCATATACTTTCTTCACCAAAGTTCTCCCATTTTTCGTCCTCTACTCATATAATTTTTTTCCAGAAGTTCCTAAACTCAAAATTTGTGAGAAAAAGCTCAAAATCTAATTCTTCCCAAAATTTCCAGTTTTACCCCTGAATTGAAAAATATAGAAAAAAATACCAAGGCTTAATATTTTGTAAAACTGCTCTTTACACATCTTCCTAAGTGTGTCTAGTACGAAATCCCTCAAAAATATTTGGAATTGCAATTGATTAGAAGGGTCGATTAAAGGTAATTTTAAGCTTGCTGCAATTTTCAGCTATAAATAACATATCTCTTATGATTCTTCAAATTAATTTATGCATAATGATACTAATCTTAAAAGTGATCATATGTAGTAGTTAATAAAGTCATGAGAATATGTTAAAACCTATTTATTATAAGTTTTAGTCAAGTATAAGTAGTAATTATGATTTTTCTTTTAATTACATGTTATAGGAAGTATATTCATAATTAATTTCTACTTAATTCCAAATCAAGGTGTGAAATTGTGTTATGATCTAATTTATAACTTGATTATATAAATTTATTTCCAAGTTAATAATTAAGCTTCACCTTAAATTAGTTCTACGAAATTATACCTTTTGTGATTCCTAATGTAACAATATGTATTGTTAATAGGTAGTAAGCATAGGAAATTTGATAAATTATGAGATATGAGTCACATGTTAAAATGAAAGTTATTTGTGTTATAACTAATAGGTACTCGTAAAATAAAATAAGTTTATCTAAATAGTTCATACATGGATTTTTACAAGGAACTAATAATCTTACGGTAAAATAACGAGAACCGAGTTAAAATGTGGTTATTTGTCATATTTCTAATTCTTAACTTGGCTGTAATTAAAGATAAGAAGGACATACGAGAAAAAAATAACGAATTATAAAAGTTAATTATTATTTTAAACTTATTAACGCATTTGAATTTATTTAGGAGACGGTGCAGAATTTTCCGAACACGAAGTTACTGTCGCAGGTGAGATTTGAAATACTTTTAAGCCCTGTTTGGCACCCGGCCTGAGGAACTTGGACTGAGAACTTGTGATTCTTGACTCTAAATGGAGAACAACTGATTCTTTCAACAAAATCGTTTTTTTGTTTATGATCTCATTTCGTAACCTAATCCTTTTGATTAATGTTGAAATATCATTGAACCATGGATTCTTAATCATTTTTCATAATTACAATAATTTCTCCAATATGATAATCCACATGTTGGTTCTTGAACTGTGCAACGAGCAACGAACTATGTTCGGGACATGTAGCTCAAAAGAAACGGACACTGTCCAGGTTACTAGCTTATTGTTTATCTGTTATACCCATTGGGACCCCTTTGGGAAGTTGGGCCCAGGGATTGAGACGGTTTACTGCTGGGCAGCAAGGGTTGTCGGTTTAAGTAAATTCGCTCGATACCCATTTATCTAGGCGCCGCTTGCAGTCAGGAGTTGGCTGTAACCGCGTGCTAGGTTGACATGTACTCGAGCATGTCTCTTGATCTATTTGCGAGGTCGCTCCTCGTTGGGAGGTACAAGGTAGTATATTGGATGAAATAAGGTTGAATATGTTATATGAGATGCACGAGTTCATTATCTTGTTATTCGTTTGTTATTCTTTAACCTTCAGTTCTAATGTTTTCCCTTTCATACCATATCAAATTTCACATATTTGTTACATCTATTATTGTTACTGAAAATCTCACTAAGTCACCAAAGACTTACATCTCCTGTTATTTTCTCTGTCCATTCCTCAGAATAAGCAAGGCTTAACAAGGTGGCTGGATCAAACTACGGTGGACGTGTGGATTTAAAATAAAACTAAAGTGTGTGAAAATAAAAATAAATCTCTAATAATTGTGTGTTTTATTATGTATTTGATGTTTTTGAGTTTGGTGTGGATTGTAATAATAAACTCTATGAATATTGAAAGCTTCCGCTGTAATAAATAAATTTGTATTTGGCTTTATTATGGTTCCATTTTAGTGAGCCTCTCCGAGGTAACGTTAAGGTTCGAATTGAAAATTTACAAATCCTATTCGGAGACCTACACAAGACCTTAGGGTTTGGGACCTCACAACTTGAACTTAATTCGACCATCAAAACATCTATAAGGCCCTCTTATCAAAGTTCCATGCATCAGAAAGGAATGAATACCAATCCTCATGCCTCAGCATACAACGTCAATGACTCCATCTTGATATTGTAAGTCTCAGAGGTGTAGCAATTTTCGGTGTGCATATTGTTTTAAGATAAAAAACCCTACTTAGGCGAGTTTATTGTTAATTTAGCTTACAAGATAAAAATTCTTGTATTCGGTTCTCATTACGTGACATTGCTAATTGTGCAGAAAAATTCAAATCTCTATTACGTGATATTTTTGTGGGTGCTATAGATAAAAAGCAATTATCGCCCCTTAATCTCACATTAGAAAAACGAAAACTATTAAATCAGTAATTTACATACGCTTTCGGCCCAGTTGTCAATCTCAAGTATCAACGAGGAAAAGTGAGTGTATGAGCATTAGTTTATAAGACATATGATAAGTTTTTCGCTTTCGTCTAAAACTTAAAAGTATCCAAATTGTTTTGTATTGTAACCATATGAAAGCTAAGCATGAAAGTATTCTCTAAGGTTCACTAGCAAATAGAGCACGCGGTTCTCGCGAGCATTTTTTTTCAATGCCATTTTATGTGGGTTAAATTAGAAGAAGATTCATCGAGATGACTATTGATTTTTTTTAATCAAAGAAAGAAAGAGTTTGACTAAATAAAAGCATGTGCCATAAATTTTGAGTAAAAGAGTGAAAGAAAAGCAGAATACAGGGAAAGTAAATCATTAATTATAATTAGTGATCTAATTAATTAGTCTAACTTAATTGTAAGGCTACTTTTGGAATTGAATAATATAATTTTACTATGTAGCTAGAACTCAAAGGTTAAAATTGGAAATCAAAAGATTGGTGTTACAATGGGTTTCTTTATATAATATATATATATGTTAACAGGTTTGGAATTACGACCTAATTAACTGAATTATTTATTTGGGTTAGAACGCCTTTGCCCGTGGTTCAAAAACTAAGCGCTATTTAAAAAGAGAGGAAAAATGACAAGAACATTCTTTCCTTTTATTCACTATGATCCACTCTTTTTCCGAGTCGATATGCGTATTTCCGAGTCTATACGTGTATTTTTTCCCAATTGTTCGACCTCCTTTTCTTTCCCTTCTTCCTATGTTTATATAGAGTTTTTAGGGACAGGTGTCGCTATGCATGGTTTTACAAGCGCCGTTATGCATGTGGTGGTGTTCTACACGTGTTACAATGTTTATCTAACCAATAAGATAACGTCTATCTTAAGTGCTGACTGTATCATTTTTTCTTCTTCCGAGGGCTTTGGTCTCCTTTATGACAAGGGGTAGACTGCCTTCTTTGTTTCCGAGGGCTCATTGCCTCTAACGGTGACTCGAGGGCAAATTTTGAGGGCAAATTTTGGGTGTTCTCTTAGTGACAGTGCTTCTCCGATAGGTGTGTATTCTGGAGTGAGTGTTTCAGGATATTCTCCGAGGGGGTGTTTGTTCATGGGTTGATCTCCGAGAGGTTTTTAGCTATCGTGGGTAGGTGTTTTCTTTCTCCGAGTGCCCAGAAAGTGTTGTTATGTAGTTCTTACGTTATTGTGAAGTTCCGTCCTCTGGGTGGGTCGACTGGGGTAGTGTTCCGAGAGCATTTGTGTTGGGAGTGCATAGCAAGGAAGTGTTTTTGTCAAGGTTCTGGGACTTTGATGATTTCCGACAGCTCCAGTGGGCTTTGATAGGTTGGTTCTTTTAACTCATCCTTTCCGAGGGTTCATACCTCTCGGAGAAGCAGAATGAGTGGGGCGGAGTGTTTGTCCGATGCTGCGGTAGTTCCGATAGCGGTTAGTCTGTGGAATGCTTTCTTCGGATGTGTATTCCGATAGGTGTCTGCCTTGGTTACGGATTCCGCCTGTTGGGCCATTAGGCACGACTTTGCTCCAGTATTTGATGTTTGGAGATGTGTTCCGAGGGCGCTTGATGTAGCTAGGAGATATTTGAGTGTTGTTCTCGTTTGTCGATCCTCGGGGGTCTTCCGGGGGATACTTGGGGTGTGATACCTGTATCGTGAATGCAGGTTGCATAATAATATATCTGGTAATTCCAGTAATTGATTTATTGTCTATTTTAAACAGGTGAATTTCCATCCTGTTAACAATATAGATTGCAACTTCCTTTTGTGATTTGCTAGAAACATCTTTAGTTAAAAATGATAATCTGTTAAAGATTTGTGTAACGTTTGGCATATGAGACATATCCTATAACCAAAATTTTAATCTTTGTCCAAATTTGATGTAGTAAAATAAGTATCAACTCGTATGACCATTAAGAAAAGTAGTAGGCAAAGAGTCCCAAATGTTTTGGACAAGTTATAAATTTTAGAGTTTTTGCAAAACACTAGAGTCGTTTTCTGGTCTCTTAAAAAGTACGTTTCGGTAAGTTGATTATTAGAAGCACTTTCCAACATTTCAAGATCTTTTCAACATATTTTTGAAAAAATGGTAAAAGTTGTTGGTGCATATAACATGAAAAATACTTACATGCCACGTTTCGATAATGCTAAGAATAAAAATGTTCGATACTTTTCGACTAAACCCTTTTAAGATTTTGCCCCCGTTTGGATGTCCTCCTCCCCACCATTTTCTCTCTTTCAGGCTTTGAGATAAGGTTTGGTTGTGCTTTGAGAATTTGGCCTGCTCAATTGACTGAAACTTTTTTGGGGCTATGTTTTTGGGTGCTCCTTCTCTCTATTGATTTCAATATTTTAATATATTAATTTTATATTAATAATCTATTAATTTGATTTTTGCATACATAATCCAAAATGCTTTGCACATTTTTCAAGAGAATATTTAAAAACTCCAACCAAAAATTAAATGGGCGAAACAAGTGAAACTACAGGGACTTTATTTTTTCACAAATTGCTTGACCTAGTTTTTGAATTGGTGGGCTTTTTTCTCAAAAAACACAAACAAAGTAAAAAACCAAAAAAGAGCCCATTAAAAGCCTTATCCAAAAAAAAAAATCTACAAAAATATCTCATTTCCCCTTCTATATAAATTACAAAAATCTCCCATAAACCCCATCCCCGCAAAACCTTATCTTGAAGGCTTTTACACACACAAACACGCAGTGAAACCATGGCTGCTTCACTCAATTTCCTCTCCCTCACGCCTAAAACCCTATCCGTACACAATTCCTCCGCCTCTTGCACCGCCGCTCCTTGTCTTTTCACCACTCTAGCTTCCATCAAACCATTCCCCAAACTCGTGCTTTCCGTCAATTACCACGCGCGCGGAACGTGTTCGAGGTTTGTCCGACACGTCGCCGTGTCATCCGAGGTCGAGGAGGACGAGGATGAGGACGATGACTTTTCGGGGTCGGAGGAGCGGAGTTTTTCGGCTGAGCTGAAGCTTTTTGTAGGGAATTTGCCGTTTAACGTCGATAGCGCTGCGCTTGCGGATTTGTTCCAACAGGCTGGAAATGTCGAGATGGTTGAGGTAGTTTAATTGAAATGTCGCATTTTTTTTTTATGTTTTTAACGTTGTTATATTGACTTGTATGGGAGTATCATTATGTCAACTGAATTTACTTAGTTAGTTGTTGTTATCTGCTGCTCAGTTGGCTATTCGGATATAAATATATTCGTTCTTTATTCGTTTACTTGGTTTCTTTTTAGGTGGTGTTGTGTGTAGGGTGGGGGTTGGGGGTTGGAAGGTGTTATTGACTTGTATGGGTGGAGTATATGTAACTTTATTGGCTGAATTTAGTTCAATTGTGGTTAATTCGTGCTTTGTTGTTGTTGGGATGAAAAAAGATTCGATCTTTATTCGTTGTTCATTTTGTTGAGATGTGTTTTATGCTGGAAAATGTTTGAATTTTGGTGGGATAACACTGGGAATTGTTGACTTGAGTGAGTTGTGGGACTTTGCAGGTTATCTATGACAAGATCACTGGAAGGAGCAGGGGTTTTGGTTTCGTGACCATGTCGACGATTGAGGAAGTTGAGGCTGCTGCTCAGCAATTCAATGGATACGTAAGCTTCTCGTCGCTCTCACTTTGATATACGTTTTGATAGACAGTGAAGCATGTCGCACGTTAATGTTTTTGTTGATATGAATCTGCTTAACTTGTCTGAATCCTTGTTAAGAAGTCGATTGATTTGTTGGGTTGCGCAATGTCTAACGAATTGGCTACTAAGTAAACGAACTTTCTCCCTTCATGTAAAAAATGGCCTAACATGGCTGCACAAAATTCTTGGCTGTAAACAATTTTCCCTCTCCGCTTCTTAACGTCATTTCAGCGGATGGATAAATGTGACATTTATGAAATTTTAACTTTTTTTTTTGTTTTTACTGTTTGGTCATTTGAATTAATATGTAAGGTTTGTGCTTTTCCTGCAGGAAATTCAAGGCAGAGCAATGAGGGTGAATTTTGGGCCACCACCAGCTAAGAGAGAAGATTCATTTGGATCCAGAGGATCCAGGGGAGGGTACGGTGATGGACAAAGGGGAGGATACAATGACAGATCCAGGGGAGGTTACGGTGACGGACAAAGGGGAGGTTACGGTGACGGACAAAGGGGAGGATATGGGGACGGACAAAGGGGCGGGTATGGTGATAAACCCAGGGGAGGAGGCTATGGTGAAAGACCTAGGGGAGGTGCCGGTTCTGATAGCTCCAACAGAGTGTATGTGGGTAACCTTGCTTGGGGAGTTGACAATCTTGCACTTGAGACCTTGTTTAAGGAGCAGGGGAAGGTTACAGAAGCTAGGGTTGTTTATGACAGAGAGAGTGGTCGATCAAGGGGTTTTGGATTTGTAACTCTTGGTTCGCCTCAAGAGGTCAAGAGTGCAATTAATTCATTGGATGGCATTGTAAGTATTGTTTTATGATAATGATACTTTCTTGGTGAACATGCTGATGATAGATTTGTTGACTGGATCCGTGGTTTATTCATTGAGATTTTTGGGTGCAGGACCTGAATGGAAGAGCTATTCGAGTTAGCGCTGCTGAAGCTCGTCCGAGCCGTGAATACTGATGACAAAGTCTTTCAATCATATTTGCATCTTCTAATTGCGGAATAGCAGCCGAACTTCAGGTACACTTTGACATCAGATCAGCAATGATTAGTAACTTAAGTAGGTTTGTTATTGTTATGTTTTTGAAGCATTGTTTTATCTTTGTATGGAGGTAAAGTCGATTTTTCATTTCACATCTAACAGCTGTACCAGAAAGATCAAGAGTTTGCAGCTTCAATCATCCTGGAACGATGCTCGATATGAGACGGAGGAAAATTGTCACCAGAATTCAAGTTGCAACTATGTAAACACAGACTGGAGTTTCACTTGACGGGAGCCTACTAGTGCATTAACTTTGCAGTATAACATGCTTCTGGGAATTATGATTTCTTTGTTTTCTTGTAATATTGCTTTTAGGAGAAATACAATTTTGGGTTAGTTTGGTGGGTGTGAAGAGTTTGCTGTTGTCAAAGAATTATGTGATTGTCAATGAATATGCAGCACAAGCTTGCCTTTTTCCAGATTGAACAGTAGTGCTTTATTTGCAACATAGTTTACTCGACTACTCACCATGACCTTCACATTGTTGGCAGAAGATGTCCCCAATTAAGGTATGATTTGTAAGCTGCAGTTCTATTTGTTGATGTCTAATTCCTTTACAATTTTCTCATTTTGATGATGTCAAAAAATTTCCCTGTTCTGATGAAACTCAAGAAAATAGGTCAGTGAGTTGTGCATTTCAAATATAGATGGTGTTTTAAAGAACTAGTCAACTAGCTTTAACAAAATTGATGAATAGAAGAAGTCATTTCTCCAATTACTATTCCTCGGTAACACCTAGAGGCATTTCCATAACTGTTTTACTCCGATTGTTCCTACGTAATCGAAGTTCCCAAACAGCTATACTTGTAATTCCTACTAATTGATACTATTTTACGATATCAGAAGCAATTTCTCATTGACCATTTTTTTTTAAATCTTACAAAGGTTTGTAGAAGAAGGTAGGAGTATAAGGAGTACTCCAAAAATCATCAAAATATTGCAAGCAAAGAGGCAAAGAGATGAATGAGACACCAATCCACTAAGGAAACCCTCCTTATTAGATTTAACTTTTAACCTAGCTTAAAGATCGAATTTTCAAAACTTCAAGAGCTCTACTGTTAACTAATCTGTTCTCCTTTAAGTTTGCTCCTGTTTCTTGGATACCACAAAGGAACTAAAAACAACTCCATGTTAGGTATTTGAGTTGACAAATGCGCCCCAGAAAAATCACGGGGCCTCGGGCGAAAATACACTGTAGAAAATTGTTACAACTACACAATTTCTCGCTCAACTCAACGATTCCCACATAGCTTCTTTTCCCACAACACTCTCCAAATACACCTCGCACAAATATATAAATATTACAAGAGAAATAAGAAAATTATATGCAAAAGAACTCAGAATTGTGGGATGCCTTTCAAACGTAATGACATTGCCTATTTATAGGCAACATTCTTCATGAAACCATGTACAATGTCACAAAGCAAACCATTGGCCAATTAATGACCAACCATTGCCATCCCACTACCCCATTAAATAGGGTAGTTCTGCCAACAATCTCAACCTTGAAAATGTGATTAATAGTGACTAATCACGTCTTCAAAATCATATTCATTTCGGTCTTGGGCAATCGCACACCCACTCCGTCTCATAAGATTTTTATAGCTCACGCTATCACTGCAATCGCAACCGTACTTTTAGAAGTACTATGCTCCATCATAAAGCATAACTACTCAGAATAAACCAATTCTGAGCATTTCCTTTTTTTCCGGCCCATGTCAAACATTAACCTGCTGATAGTATGGTGCAACTTTCCCTTTTGGTTCCTCCGGAAGTCATTAGCCCGCCGATATGAATATACCACACACCTTGTATTAACGCCAAAAGCAATGTCCATGTGCAAACTGGGCCCACTAACATTAACGTCCTGTCTCATGGTAACTTTTAGGGTCTCATGCCATCAGGACGAGCATGCCGCTTACAGAACTTCACTAGAGTCAATGCAATAAGCAATGTTAGTATCGCCTCCAGTGTTTCCCTTTCCCGTCTCGGAGCCATTTGTCGAACCGGCTCCCCTTATTGGACAATTTCTTCTAACGTGACCAGATTGTCCGCACCGCCAACACATTTTCCTCCTAGAGTTCGTCTTCCTGCCATCATAAGCAACCAATGCATTGTTTACATGTGAACCGTTACCCCCACTAAGCCTCTTCTCTCCAGACAAAAGCTTGCCAGTAACTTCAAAGAGATTGATTTTCTCTTTCCCATGAATCAATATTGGTTTCATGTGTTCGTACGAACTTGGAAGAGACCATATGAGTCTCAAGGCTTGATCCTCCTCATCAATTGCAACTCCAATGGATTCAAGCTCAGCAACGATTCCGTTCAGAACACTCAGATGATCTGAGATACTCGCACCCTCCGCCATTCGCAATGTATGAATCTGCTCCTTTAGGTACACACGATTCGACACGCCCTTCGCCTGGTACAACTCCTTAATTTTTTCTCAGAATCCTTTTGCCGAAGAAAACCCATGCACGTTCGCAAGAATATTTTTGGCCAGGCACATGCGAATTGCGCTCGCAGCTTGCAAATCTAGATCCTCCCAATCATCATCGTCCACCACAACTTTTATACCAGCTACCTCTAAAGTCGTGCTAGTACTAACGCTAGGTATAGCGACAACCCTCCCATTTAAAGCCTTGTGTAACACTGACTGAATCAACACATCCCTGACTTAAACTTGCCACAAGCCAAAGTTGATTTTTCTGTCAAAAATTTCAACGTCAAATTTTACCATATTCGTACCCTTGCTCCCTGACATTGCACCGACGAGCCTTGGTGAATTTCAAGTAGATCGGAATAGCACAAAGTAAACCCCTAGAAAAGGGATAGCTCGTCTTTTCAGACAGTGTTTCAAGGTTTCCAGGTAATTGGTGGGGTCACAATGGTTCAACTTAATAACCAATTACCTTTGTACATAACCGCCTTTATCAACGCTTATTCACACTACTATCGCACTAGAACTCTACCCCAACAAAAGCTCCACCTCCAACAGAATCCGGGCTCTGATACCACTTGTTAGGTATTTGAGTCGACAAATACGCCCCTCTGGATCTTCCCATCGTGGATATAACGAAGCAAGCACGGATATAATATGACGATAGTAACAACATAAAAATTTAACGTAGAAACTCCAAAATCGGAGAAAAATCAAGGGGCCCCGAACGAAAATACACTATGTAAAAAATTGTTACAACTACACAATTTCTCTCTCAAGCCAACGATCCCCACATAGTCTCTTTTCGCGCAACACTACCAAAATACACCTCACACAAATATATAAATATTAGACAAGGAATAAGAAAATTATATGCAAAAGAACTCTTAATTGTGAGGTGCCTTTCAATTGTAATTACATTGCCTATTTATAGGCTAACATTCTTCATGAAACCATGAACGGTTTCACAAAGCAACCATTGGACAATTAATGGCCAACCATCGACATCCCGCTACCCCATTAAATGGGGTAGTTCTGTCAGCACTCCACACACCAGCTCCTCCGGGATTTCATTCCAAGAGCTTTAATTTTGAATCTTCCAAATAATTGATTCTATTATATGATATTAGACGAGAGTTATATCGAGTGAAATTCTCATTCTCCATTCATTCCAAGTGCTTTAATTTTGATTTTGTACAAATAAAAGCTATCTGCAAGTACTTTCACGTTAATAACAGCAACTATGTTTAATAACTTTCAAGACTTATTGTAGATAATAATATCTTGTGGCGAATAGTTTCAAATATTGGAAACATACATCGACATCAGGAATTTTGATGGATGCACACAATCGTGATACGGGCCTGTGTAATGACATCCTCAGATAATTTGCATGGCCCAAACTTATCTTCAGGGTTCCTCAATGGGCTGACGATTACATTTGAGTCCAGTAATTTCACTCCGCAGTTTATAAAGATGAAATCGTGATACGGGCTTGTGTAATGACATCCTCAGATAATTTGCATGGCCCAAACTTATCTTCAGGGTTTCTCAATGGGCTGACGATTACATTTGAGTCCAGTAATTTCACTCCGCAGTTTATAAAGATGAAATCGTGTGATCAATATTGTGTTTATTTCAATTCTATTTTCTAATCTTGTTTTTAAGTTTTTGTGACTTTAGTTCTTGAATTGATTGTTGCTTGATTAAGCAATGATGATTGAGTAATGTAATGAGTGTTTAGTGGGGGATTAGTTAGTCCAGTCATGCATTGCACTCATTAATTTGTCTGAGTTTTGTCGGTTTTAATGAGGTTATACTTCTTTAGTGGTTTAAATCGAGTTCAAACATTTAAAGGTAACTAAACTTGATGATTTCTGCACAACTTTCTCTCATCATTTCTTTTGACTTCATCCACAGTGAACTAATAATATGTACTGTTCAACTAAAATTGAATTAAAATAAATGAAAATTATAGTAAGAAGCACAACTCTATACGGTTTGCTCACATGCTATACCTATCATTATATTTAAGTAATTGTGACTTGTTGTTGACGGTTCTTGATAGTTGCAAAGTACCCTTTAAGGCTCTAAACAATTTTCTCGACAGTATGTTTTTTGCTGGAAAATTTGTTTTCGTCGAAATATTAAACGTTGTTCGTATGAGTGTTCCATCCGGATTTCCAAAATAGGGCCCAAATTTTAAAAATGATGATATCATGAAGAGACACACAATTATATATACACAATTATTTTATTTGCAAAAAAAAAAATCCACTGTGACCTATGATTATATTTAAGTAATTGTGACTTGTTGTTGACGGTTCTTGATAGTTGCAAAGTACCCTTTAAGGCTCTAAACAATTTTCTCGACAGTATGTTTTTTGCTGGAAAATTTGTTTTCATCGAAATATTAAACGTTGTTCGTATGAGTGTTCCATCCGGATTTCCAAAATAGGGCCCAAATTTTAAGAATGATGATATCATGAAGAGACACACAATTATATATACACAATTATTTTATTTGCAAAAAAAAATCCACTGAAAAGTTCACCGTGAGTAGGACTTTGCCAAAAAAAAAAAAAAGGATTGATTGAATCGGGTGAAAATCGATCTAATGATCCGATTCAAAAATCGAATCGAATATTTGATCCGACTTTTGATTTTTGCCTTAGGATCGAACCCCCATTTGATTTGATCCTCAATTTGAGAGGTTAAGAATCGGATCGAATCGAATACTCATCTTATTTTTTAAAAATAAATAAATATATAATGGTATACATATAATATTATATATTTATATATAATGCTAATAAAATGCTACTAATTAACTTAATATATTAAAAAAAATATAATACTTAACATCTTCTCCTTGGAAAAAAATGAGGCAACGTTTTCGTTTCCTAGGTCGTGCCTCGTGAAGTATCGACCCTATTATGACTTGAAGTTTAACTATTAAGAGTTATAATACTTTTGTATCTAGTACATATGTACAATCTTAAATTGTAACATACTAATTACTAGCACTAACTATGACTTGTCTTCCTTTTGAGATTTCTATTTGAACATTGAGTTAGTATTTTATAAGGAGAAATCCACTAATGCATGTTAATTTGTTTTAATTTGTCATTATATTCATGTTTATTTAAGTTTTCTTTAATTTTAGATGTAAAATAACTAATCATGTATGTTTATTCTATTGATATTAAAATAAATAAGAAAAAAAAGATCAAAATCGAATCGAAATCGAATGATTTTGGATCGAGTCAGATCGTTTTATATTGATTTGATTTCGATCCTCATTTCTCTAGGATCGAAATCGACTACCAGCCTCGATTCGATCCGATCCAAATGCATATCCCTCCCTAACCGTGAGTAATTCGTTTAATGCTCCTCAATGAAGTAACTTTTTTTGAAGGATATGTTATGAATGGTGTAAAATGAGGGTTTTACCCAAAAAAATGTGATACACGTCTATACAGGTAGAGAAAGGGTAACATCGAATATGTTGATATACACATTTACTTCTTGTTGGTGTTTATGTTGATTTTTCTAATGCCGATTTCAAACTTTGCCAAGTTTCATCATAATTCACATCTCAAGAACGTTGGTAACTAAAATCACGCCTCACTTTTCACCTACAAATAACACCTACTAACATGCTTTGTCTCACCATACAATTTATTACCTTTTCAATTTGCTTTCTTTTGTTAAAATGAATGATTCACATCAATGATCCTTTTGACCAAAAAAAAAAATCAATTTCAGGAAAAGTACTGACACCTTTTTATCAGTCTGAAATGAATTTCGAATAAGGAAATAAATGCTCCGAGTATAATGCAAAATGGGTTTTTAATTTTTTTTTTCTAATCTAAAAATGAGTATTAAGTTAATAAATGATAAATCGAGGCCCTCATTATTACATGTAGAAAACGTTACGTGGCGGACGTTACAATTAAGTTTACGTACTACACACGAGCTAGGGGAATGCTGGGAAATATATAGTTACTAACTGTCAAAACATCTCTAGAACTTTTGAGAGAGACGATAATTCAGTAAGAGTGAACTAATTAATATTTAGGTAAACTTTTGAGTAATTTATTTGTCTAAAATTATAAGTTACATTGCATTATCTCTCTAATTTCAAACTACATTCATGAAATTAAAAACACAGTACTTCAGCTAATCAGCTCTATAGTCATTCTTCAACCATCTTTAATTTCCTAAAACAGGAAACAACAAAAAAACCATAGTTTTCCCTGGTCCATGTAATTGCCACTTACCAGTCAACTTATTATTAATTAACCACAAAAGAGGATCGGAAGATATATACTTGTAAGTTGTAACAGAATTGGAATATTCTTTCATGAAATGAATACTAATCCCAAAGCTAATATACTCATTAGTCAAGGTAAAAAGTAAATTAAAAAGGCCTAGCTTTGCTCAGTGTTGTAAGTGTGATTGGCAAAATAAAGTGGTTTTTTTTTTGGTAGAGCAAAATAAAGTGGTTAGACAAAGAGAGAAGGCCATCAGACATAGATTCCTTGTAAAAGACAGACAACAACAAAACATGAATGGGGCCAGAAATCCAGTCAGATACCTCCAATTAATCTCCCCTTCAAACGAACTAGTCTTTGCATATCAATTTTTTGGACATGTCCTCGTTAAATTCTGATTTATTGAATATTACAAAAAATTGTTATGGGATTTTCCAGTTTTTGTCATACATTCAGAAATATTAATTAATTAAGATTTTCGGTGAGTAGAATTTGAGACATGGTCGGCAGAATTGGGAGCCCACATTTGACTCTCGGATGACTCAATTGACCTATTAGAAATTTAAAATCTTATACGTCTTCCTAATTAAGAAAATAAATAAATAAACCTAGAGAAAGTTCTGATTATTATAGGCGGCCTAATTTAGCCCCGCATGAAATATTATTTAACGACATCTGAAAATATTTGGCATCAAGCATTAACAAAGTCTTCTCACTTATCTACTACACAATAAAGAAAGTAGTTTTGGTCCAACGTTTTAATTGATTTTTTAAGTTGTCTATGGATTTATGTAAATAATGTTAAGAGTTAGTTATTAGTTTGTAAATGGATTTTGATAAATGTTAATTTATAAGTGTGGAAAGGAAAAAGAGTTAACAAAATGTACTAAATTAAGTAGATACAACGATTTAATCGCAAAATGTAAAAGCTCAAGATTAGTAAAATTGGAAATAAAAGTTTGCACACGATTTGCGTATACACAAAATTTAGTATTGTATGTATTTCATCTAAACAATTTATCGGTTCCACTCGGTCGGAAACTCTGACATAATATTATAAGTTAAAAAACCTTTATCGATTTATCAGCAGAGCAAATAATATCCAAAACATATCATAGTAAAAAGAATTCCAGCCATAGTCATATATATATAGTTCATTCTCGATCTGACCTTAAACTTTTCGAATCTTAGTTGTGTGCTAGGGAAATTGTAATAACATCGGCATGCGAGCTGGCTAGCTTTCTTCTTCTTCTTTGGATTCCTCTTTTTGGTGAAGTATTCAAATAAAAGTTGGTCGTAATTAAGATACAGATAAAAAAATATTCTGAGAAGTTTTATACGCATGCATGGCCGTCATTTTGGACCAAGACCTTAATTGATAATGTTGATTTCATGCATTATTCGGAATAAAATTAGCAAACCAGCTTTCCTTGTGTAGCTTATAAGCATGATCCGTTTTTCTTAACGCGCGTTTTCTTTCAAAACAACTAAGTATTTAAACTGTGTAGTAAAGTAAATAAAAGTAAATCTCAAGTAAATTACAAAGCTATTTTTATGACATTTTTGAAACATATGCGTGTGGTTATTTGAAACTCCTCCAAAAGTTACAATTTTTTGTAATATTGAACGGGCCAAAAAACTATTGATGTACTAAATTCCGTGACAAGTCATAAGAGTTGAAATTAAACCATCGAATTTGTAGAAATTAGAATCCCTCATATTTTCCCCTAAAATACCTTATTAGAGGGAGAGAGAGAAATTATTAATAAACAGAAGCCCAAGATAGTCCCCAACCAATATGGGATAAGTAATTCAACACGCCCCCCTCACGTGTAGGTCGTGACAATACCGAACGGAACTACACGTAAGAGAAATAGATGGGCAAGCCAATCATTGGCTGGGGTAGGCTATGATACCATGTAAAATTAAAACCCCTAATATTTTCCTGTAAAAGGCCTTATTAGAGAGAGAGGGAGAAATTATTAATAAATTGAAGCCCATGATAGTCCCAACCAACGTGGAATAAGTAATTCAACAGAATTAATGACAAAAAGAGAATGCATAAATAATATTATTTATCATTTGAAATTTAGGTGAATAAATTGTTTTAAAAAAGAATAGTACTTTCGGTTGCTCTTTTGTACCAGTCACGCGACCTCATGTATAAGTATAACACATATTGGAACAGGAAAATACTTCATTTGACTTTGTGTAACGGTATTAACTACCAATGCAAGTCACGGGGTACGCCTTTGAGATATTTAAGATGGGGGCCATCGAATCTTACTGAGTAATTAATTTTATTACTTTCATGATTAGGACTTTAATCAGACACTTAAATTAGTTTGTGAAGCGACTAATAATCATTTAAATGACCTCTTAACGTTAGATCATAAAGAAGAACGAAACCGCTTTATAGCTTTACGCTCAATTAGTGAAATTATTTAATAGAGAAAAAAGTAAAGTCTAAAACTCTCAATATAGTAATTGTAGTCAGGGTGGGCGCGGAACGAACAACCCGTATTACGGGTACCTAATATTATGTATATTTCATTTCTTATAACCTAAAAAACAAGTCAATTAGACTTTTGAAATCAAATATTTGTACACCACGTAATTAAAATTTAAAATACCCATAATAATTTGACATCCTATAATAATTCAAATCCAACTTAATCATCAATAACAATTGAATTTTATCATACATAACTAACTTAATTCTAGAAATATAATATAATACTAAAAAAATAAGTTTGTTGAAATTACTTAAATCTTATTAATAAAATATAATCTAAATAGAATATGCCATGGTTCTTGAAATTAGTATATTATTGATATATTAGTATATATATATATATATATATATGTGTGTGTGTGTGTTTATAACTGAAATTATTGAAAACATGTTAGTCCCATTACGGGGCGGAAATTGACAAATACTAGTCTAAGTCACATAATCCTCTTATTATTCCTGTCGTACTAGTCGCGAACTAGCGAACTCAGTGCTTGTGCTCGACTTAAAGGCGAACTAAAGATCCTTAATTTTCGAACTAAGATTTCTTACGTAGTTCGTGCAATTTTTAAGCGTCTATTGTGAATTTGGTGAGGCCTATGAATCTTTCTCCTTTTTCGATAAGAAGGAGAGCAAAAGATTACATCGTGGAATCAAGACACTAAATAAGAAAATAATTATTAACTAACTACATTGAGACTCTTATCTCAATTAATAAATGAATTAGAACCGAAATTTAACATATTTTAATACAAGTAGTCACACATTTCTTTGATTTTTCACATGAATATATAAGTGACACAAAAACAAGATTTGTCTTTGATTAACTACGTAAATATTTTTATTTTTATTTTTACACTACAAGATGAAAGGTATAACGACCGAAAATCCGATCGCTAATGACCTGCTTTAGGTCGCTAAAGGCCTTTTTGCGACCGGATTTTGGTCGCTAAAATTCGGTCGCAATTGCTTCCGTCGCTAAAGTTTTAGGGATCGAAAAGTGGTCGCAACAAACCATTTGCGACCGAAATTCGGTCGCAAACTTTGCCACCGGAGTCTGGTCTCGTACTCCGGTGGCTGATACTTTTAACACTTTTAGCCACCGGATTTCGATCGCAAAAGGTTTTGGGAGTTTTAGCCACCAGAGTTCGGTCGCAAATAATTTTCAACGCATTTTCCACCGAAACCCGATCGCAAATAAACTTCAACGTATTTGCCACTGGAACCCGGTCGCAAATAAACTTCAACGTATTTACCACTGGACTTCGGTGGCTAATAATGTTTGACATATTAAAAATTTAATGATATTTTGGTAATAATTACCAGAATATTGTTAATTTATTTTTTTGAAAGATTTCGAATTATTGCCACAATCTAAAACACAAAAATGTCTGTTAGTCAAAATATATTTGAATAAATGTTAGAAAAAAAATGTTTATTTGAAGAAGAAAAAAGAAATGGTTAGAAAAAGTCTGTATTTAAAGTAAAGTGTTTGAAGGTTGAAGAAAATATAGTATGTGTTGGTATATTTTGATGAAATATATGTTTTTGGAGATTTAGATAAATAGATGAAAATAATAAATGAAGAGAAAAAAGTATATGTGCTGTGTAATTTAGATGAAAATGGTGTGAATAAAATGAAGTATATATAGAATTTGAGGATTTTTTTTTTGAATTTTCGGAAAATTTGAATTTTTCCCCGAACCCCGCCTAAATTTTCAAGTCATTGTGACCGAAACACGGTCACAAATTGTTTGAAATTTGAAATTTGAGAAAATACGCCATTTTTTTTGTTTTTTGCAACCGGAATTCGGTCGCAAATTACCTTTTTCCCAAATTGCGACAGGAAGCTGGTTGCTAATGCCATGAATATTACTTGCGACTGGAGTTTAGTCGCAAATACTGATGAATATTATTAGCTACCGGAACCCGGTGGAAAATAATATTCACAAATACTATTTGTGACCGGATTTCGGTCGCAATTCTGGAAAAATCTTTAATATTTTGACTATCTTTTGATAAATCTTGTTCTGTTTGTGATTTTAAACAAAGAATCTCGCTAAATACTTTGAATTGAATTAACATTTAGTTACTTCAATGTTCTTTAAATTATGAAATTAGTAAGTTATATTTGATTACAACAACAACAACAACCAAGCCTATAATCCCAATTAAACTGGGGTAGGCTATATGAACCATGAATGAATGACGTCGAGTCGTGAACATGAATCTTCTGCCTTCATATGTTTAGGTTGACGAGCATGTCTTCACTTAGATCTTTTAGCTTCATGTTGTTCCGTATGACCTCGATCCACGTCTTTTTCAGTTTCCCACGAGCTCTAGCCGTGTGTCCTAAGTCGAGATCTGCAACTCGTCATAAAGCAAAGCAGGTCTAATAGCCGTACGATAGAACTTTCCTTTAAGCTTTAAAGGAAAGTTACGATCACACATGATCCCTGTTGTACTCATCCACTTTGTCCATCCAGCTTGGATGCGGTGGTTGACATCTCCGTCTAACTCTCCATCCATCTGTAGTATGGAGCCTAAATACCGAAAATACGTACTTCTCGGTATCTCTTGGCCATCCAACTGAACCCTGCCATCGTTGTTTCTTCGTTGTTTGCTAAACTTGCATTCGAGGTACTCTGCTTTTGTTTGTCTTAGTCAAAATCCTCGTGCTTCTAATGTTTGTCTCCATCGTTCTAATTTAGCATTAACTCCCATTCTTATCTCATCGATGAGGACAATATCGTCTGCAAATAACATACACCATGGGACTCGGTCTTTGATGGTTCTCGTGATTTCATCAATTACAATGGCAATCAAAAATGAGTTCAAAGCTGACCCCTGATGTAAGCCAATTGTAATTGGGAAGGCGTCTGTTAAACCGCCACAAGTTCGGACACTTGTCACCACATTCTCATACATATCTTTTATGATATTAATATATTTAATGGGTACCCCCTTCTTCACCAAGGTCCACCATAATACCTCTCGAGGTACTTTGTCATATGCCTTTTCTAAGTCGATAAAGGCCATATGCAAATCTTTACTCTTTTCTCGAAAGCGTTCAATGAGCTGACGAATCAAAGGGATGGCCTATATGGTCGACCTTCCTGGCATAAATTCAAATTGGTTCTCAGATATGGGAACAATTTGTCTCAATCGATGTTCGATCATCCTCTCCCATAGCTTTATGGTATGAGACATAAGCTTTATCCCACGATAGTTAGAATAGTTTTGGACACCGCCCTTATTCTTATATAGAGGTATTAGCGTACTCTTCCTCCACTCTTCGGGTATTTTATTTGTTCGCCATATTTTGTTAAAGAGGTCCATCAACCAAGTTACCACTATCTCTCCCATGCTTCTCCAAGCTTTGATAGGGATACCATATGGGCCAACAACTTTTTGAGTCTTCATCCTCTTCAAAGCATCTTTGACTTATGACCTTCTAATACGGCGCATAAAATTGCGGTTCAGACTGAAGAGACTACGAGATGTCACCCACTGCTTGGGTGAGGCCTCCATTGAACAAACCCTCAAAGTACTCCCTCCACCTTGCTTTGACCTGATCCTCACGCACCAAGACAGACTCACCTTCATTTTTGATGCATTTCACTGCACCTAGGTCTCTAGTCTTCCTCTCTCTAATGCGAGCAATTTTGTATATATCCTTCTCGGCCTCCTTGCTATCCCTCTTCTCATTAATTTCCTTGTACACAACCTCTCGCGCTAGTCGAACAACTTTCTTTTCTTCTTTCCTGGCTAGCTTATACTTTTCAAAGCTTGCTCCATCATAGTTCTTCTTCAAATCCCTGTAGCAATCCCTTTTGGTCTTGATTGCCGCCTTCACTTCTTCATTCTACCTTAATGTGTCTTTACCTGTCAGGCTACTACCTCGGGATTCACCTAAGAGGTTTTTAGCTACCTTCTTGATACAACAAGCCATTTCGGTCCAAGTTGCATCTGCATCATCGTCACTCTTCTAATCTACCCCTTGAACCACTCGCTCCACGAAGGCCTTTTGGATAGACTCCTTAAGCCACCACCACTTAATTCTAGGTTCCACCCGGCGCTTACTCCTCTTCAATCCTTGTCGCAGTCTAATATCCAACACCAAAAGCCTATGTTGCGTAACCACACTTTCTCCGGGGATGACCTTGCAATCTAAGCAACGACTTCTATCTGCCCTCCTAGCAAAGAAGAAATCTATTTGGCTCTTATTTGACCCACTCCTATAAGTGACCAAATGATATTCTCTCTTATTAAACCAAGTATTTGCTACAAGCAAATCATAGAAGAGGGCGAAGTCTAAGATAGCGTTGCCCGGCTCATTGCGATACCCAAAGCTATACTCGACATGGATGTCCTCGAACCCATCACGGCTAGATCCTACATGACCATTAAAGTCATCTCCAATGAAGAGTTTCTCGCTACTAGGGATCATTTGTACCATCTCGTCCAAATCTTCCCAAAACTGTCTAGTCCTATCTGTAGTATATAGGCACTAATGACATTCAAGATATCCTCGCCTATGACCAACTTGACCAGTAAGATCATATCGCCCTTCTTTTTGACCTCCACCACGACCTCGAGCCAAAGCTTATCTATGATGATCCCAACTCCATTTCGGTTCTTGTCTGTCATGGCATACCAAAGCTTACAACCCCAAGGCTCTACTACTTTGGCCTTCTCACCAACCCACTTGGTCTCTTGCACGCATAAGATGTTGATCCTGCTCCTGGACATTGCCTCAGCTAACTCAGCCAATCTTCTTGTGAGTGACCCCACATTCCACGATGCAAGGCGAACTCGTCGTTCCTGGACTAACTTCTTTACCTATATATAATAAACCCTTTTAATTTCTTTATATAATCATACGTAGTAGAGTACTCGCTCATTTGCGATTAGCATTTGTTACAAATGTTAGTATAGATGAGGCTATTGTGATATATATATATATACATATATATATCGATGTTACATGAAATTAACATATTCATAAGTAGTTATTGGCGACATTAACCAATGTAGTTACAAGTGACATTATGAACCGATGCATCAAATGATTCTTTAACGTGCAATAAAACAATTTTTTTTTTGTTTTTATAACTTATATATAACTAATATTGTTGTAATTAATCATTAAACCAACAATATATCTAAAATTAGAGTGCGAAATGCGTAAATTAAAAACATAAATATTATTCGCAAATGGATTCCAGTCGCAAATACTCACAATTGTGATAGGATTTCGATCGCTAATAGTCTTAGAACACTAAACCCTAAACCCTATCATTAACGACCAGAATCCGGTCGCTAATAACAATGGCTATTACTATTAGCGGCCTGACTCCAGCCGCTAATAGTAACGACTAGTTCTATTTGCGACCGGATTCCGGCCGTGTTGCTATTTGCAATCGGAATCCGATTGCAAATGAGTCAGAAGCCCTGTAAATATCCAACCCCATTCAATTTGAGAATTCATTCCAATCTTTCTCATTTGCTAAGGTATCCACGATTTTCCCTTGTTACAACTATTTTATGTTAGTTTTCTCAATAGTTTCTTATTATAATGATAACTAATTATTTGTTTATATGTTTGTTTGTTTATTATTAGATATTGTGGTAAATGCAACGAGGGACGTGCACACACAATACTTGGTTTAAGTATTTTCCGCGTTACAACAAGTAAGTATTGATTACACTTCAATGTACTCATTATTGAGTCATAACATGTTTGTGATTGCTAAGATAAATGATATATATATATATATATATTGATTGGTAGAATTAATTGTAACAACTTCTTTTTAATTTTCTTAAATAAAAAATGGATTATCTTGCCAATAGATCTTGGATGTACGGTAGGATAGATAATAATACTAGTTATTTGAAAGAACATTACGTGGTTGGGTTTGTTCATTCATACAATATGCCTCGCAACATAAAAAATACTTAGATCTAAGCAACCGAATTAGGTGCCCGGGCCAGAAATGCAACGACTTAATGTTTTTTGATCGAAACGTAGTCCGAGATCATCTTCATAAGTCGGGCTTTACGTATCAATATTGGGTATGGGTGTTGCATGGAGAGGAGGCGAGCGAGACATCCACATCGTATTTACATGATTCACCGCCCACTAATATTCACGTGGATAGTCCGATTCATGTTGATACTTCATTTAGAGAAGTGGCCGTGGATGCATATGGGGGTCAATTCATTGATCCAAGTCCCGACACGAAGGAGTTCTACAATTTGATTTGGGAGGCATACAAATGCACAATAAGAAGCCGAAAACTGTGCTGGAGGGCCGAGTTCTTGACGTGCAAGACAATGCACATAGTTAGTAATGTCGCTTGCGAGAGGTACTTAAGGTTGTCTAAACATGGTATGGACCCAGAGATTTTGAATATGCTATCTAATATGGTTCTCGACATGAATATGATGCTCGCGGGTTTGGGGTTAGGGTACACAAAGATCGATGCCTGTAAGAATTTTTGTTTCTTGTATTACAACGAGAATGCCAACAAGGATCTCACATCGTGTCCGGTATGCAAGGAAGATAGGTACGAGGCTGGTAGAATGCCGAGAGTCGCAAAGAAGAAATTGTAGTACTTCTCTCTAGGCCCTCGATTACAAAGGTTGTTCTACACCGTATGCACTTCAACGACCATGACTTGGTATTGGAAGTGTCGGCTGTTAACTGATCGAATGATTCACCCGGCTGCAAGTGAGGCATGGAGACATTTTGATCGTACGTATTTGGACTTCACAGTAGAGCCTAGAAATGTACGACTTGGTCTATGCACACCGTTCGGGCAGTCTGGGTGACACAAATTCTTTTATGCTTAAGCATGGTGGAAAAGCCTCGTGCTTCGATTGTTATCATCGGTTTCTACCAAAGCATCATGAATGGAGGTATAACAAGAAGGAGTTCTACAAAGATAGAGAGGCACTTCAAGCGCCTATTCAAAGGAAAACATGAGATTAAATGAGAGCAATTATGGATAGTCTGCGTCCCGTTGGATTTGGGCAAAACACCACTAAGCTCCTGGGTTTAGGAACAACTCATAATTGGTGTCGTCGGAGCATCTTTTGGGAACTACCTTACTGGTTCACAAACTTGATTTGCCACAATCTAGACGTCATGCACCGTGAGAAAAACTTTTTCGAGAACATCATCTACACGGTGTTGGACGATGCTAAGTCGAAGGACAACATTAAGTCTAGGCAAGATCTTAAGATATTGACTAACCGTAAAGAATTGTTCTTAGTACCCACTAGCAGAGGAAGTGAATATTTAAAGCCAAAGGCAACCTATTGTCTTACGAGGGAGCAAAAAGTATGGTGCTTGATTGACTAACATAACTTAAATTTCCTGATGGATATGCCTCAGACTTGGGGCGATGTGTGCAAAAACAACAAAGAAAGTTGTATGGTATAAAGAGTCATGATTGCCACGTCTTCATCCAGAGACTGGTCCTGATTGCCTTTTGCGACTTCATGGAACCCGAGATTTGGGGACCTTGGTAGAGATTAGTCTGTTTTTCAGGGCGATTTGTGCCTCAGGTTTCGGCCGCCAATATGGAGCGACAGGAGGAATCATTTATTATCACTATGTGCAAGATGGGGAGGATCTTTCCACCTTTATTTTTTGACTCTATGGAGCATTTAGCCATACACCTTCCGTACGAGGCTAGAGTTGAAGGTCCAGTCCACTATAGATGGATGTATCCATTCGAGAGGTACAATTTTATATTTTTTAAATCAATCTCTTTTATAATGTATTGATTCTTTATCTAATCAAACATTTCTATGAATTAGGCGGATGTTCGACATGAAGGGTTAAGTATTGAATAAGGTGAGGGTGGAAGTACCTACTTGCAGAGCTGTCTAATTTGTGTTCTCAGTATTTGGATGTCTCTGTTCATACTAGATATAACCACCTCAACAGGAATGAGACGTTAGATAGCACGGATGATGAACTTACAATTTTCGCAGGAAAGGGGCGCTAGTAGGGCCACTAAACAAGAGGCGATGCTTGAATTCCTAGGAAATGTAGCAAATAGAGCTTTACATGCTACTAAACTATCCAAAGCTTGACAAATGAGTCGAATAAGTTATTGTTATTTGTAATTATGACATGATTAAATCGATTTAATGACCAATAGAGTACTAACTTATGAAAATTTTCCTACACAGATTGTTTGAAGAAGAGGAGTGCGGTGGACTTAGTCCAATGGAGGTACAATCCAAGAGGAACCAAGAGTACGTAGCATGGTTTAAGTAGACGTATTCATCTGGGCTCTATGAGAGAGACGTACAAATAGATCCTCTAATCACTGGTCTGGCTAATACAGTGGCTACTTACGATGGATACATTGTGAATGGGTTCAGATTTCACACTGAGATGACATTGGGCCCGGAGAAGAGTAACTGTAGCGGTGTTTATGTGAAGGGAAACATGGGAGGATCCGAGGCCCCCAATTTCTATGGAACATTGAAAGACATAATACATGTGGAATACTAGGGAAAAATAAGACCCTATTACATTGTCTTGTTCAAATGTGTGTGGTATGATATACACGCAGGTGCGGAGGAGCACTTAACGTACAAGTTGGATGATATAAACCCGCGACATATCATCGCCACCAATGAGCCGTTTATCTTTGCTAACCAAGCAATACATGCGTACTATGCCCCATACCCAAAGAAGACGACGGGGCACCCGGGTCGTAGAATATGGTTGGTTGTATCCACTATTCCTGCCAGACACATAATCGATATGTCATCAGTTGTCGAATCAAACGATCTCGAAGCGGGGATGCCAAACCAAGTGCTACATGAGAATGCATCTGGATGGTTGAACTCATGTGTAGACCTTACCTCATTTAATATGGATATTCAATTAACTGGCGAGTGATTTGATGTGGTCGACGATAGAAGTTCAGAGGAGGAGGACGATGTGGACATAGAGGAAGATGGCGATAGAATGGGTGACTTATAGTCGGATGATAGTATGTATGAGTAGTGTGCGATTATAGTTTAATGGTCGATTTCTGTGTTTTAAAATATTTAATAAATAGGGATTCACACGGTTTGATTCAGATTATAGTTTGTATTTGTAGCGCGAAAGATTGTTGGTTTCAAAATTAGTGATCCTCTAATGTGGTCAAGTGCAATTAAAACTCAATTGTGTATAATAAGTACAATTAAACTAGTACTAAAATAAAAAGCACAAGCATTTACATGAAGTGTACATAAACATAAAGTCATTACATAAACATTAATGACTTACAAATAAAGCAATATCCATTAAAATAACTTAAACAATACAAGAGTAAACAGTTGGAACTTAATTACATGAAAACTACGTAACACAGTATTCATTACAGAATAGAAAGCAACTACTAATACTACTAGTCCTCATAATCCTCATCAACAAATCCAAAGGTATAATGAATGGAGTTTCCACCACCCTCGCCACCATCACCACCAATGTCAGCAGCATCACCATCAAGAGTGGCGTCAAGATCCTCAACCGCCTCATCGTAGTCATCCTCGTACTCATACGCATACATCGGAGCATCCAAAGACGAATGAGCAAATGGATAACGTGCGGCCAACGGGGGAAGGGGTGTTGGCATGGTACCCCAATAGGATCGGCGAGCCTATGATATGAATCCAGTAGGAAGCGGTCTAGAAGGAGGAGTACATGTCGCATCAGTGATGTGCTGGGTCAAGTGCTCTATGTGATCCAAAAGGACGTCAACTATAGTAGTGGACCTAAAACGACGGTTCTCCGACTCGAAGCTCCTTGTGTAGGCCTATGTCAAGTCTGGCACCTTCTTCGACTGAAAACCAAAAGCATCTGGTGGTGCCTCCGAAGGCAGACCCGCAACCTTCCCCTTCTTCACTCCTCAGGACACCCTTTCCCACAACTCTGTATCGATGAAGGGCCATTTAAGCCGATCCTCCCCATACCTCTCAGTCATCAAGGCTATGTAGGCCTACTCTTCATTTTAATCGAATAATTAATATGTAATTAATAATGCATAAGTTAATATATATAGAAACCATAATATAAATTACAAGTAAACACTTCAAATACTTACGTATATAGCCATGTACGCGGGGTCTAGCCAAACACGACGACATGGAGCTCCAGCCGGCATTTCATCTGGAACATGTGTATGTTGACAATATACCTCATCGTGTCGAGGCTCTGTCTCCCGGAGAGGGTTCACAAGCATCTACATATTAACATAAAAAGTTCGTTAAACTTTATAAATTTAAGATAAACGTTATTCGTATAACGTCGAATTTATTAAGACATACCATCCTACGACGGATCTCTGTGTAGCTGATAGACCCACTAGCATGAGTGGGTCGTGCACGAGGGCGCTGCTCAGGGATCTCTCCTCCTCTCTTGTTCTTCAGTGCTCTCTCTGGTTGCCGCATATGCCCCTTTGACTCCCAATGTTGTACAAACTCAGCCTCCAACTTGTCGTTCATCCACCCAGTCTTCAGACGCGCCGCCCACTTCGGATCTTCCTTCCTCGCATAGTACATATTCTTTGCATTGTATACCACCTCTTTATACCTCTTTCTAGCCTTCTCCTCGTAGGCCGCATGTGCCAAACCCCAACCATCTTGATCAATATTGTATGTTTTCTGCAAATAATTAAAGTTTTTTATATTTTGAGACATGGTTTTAAATATGCTTCGTTAAATAAAATTCTTATTTATATATTTATGTTATGTAATCTCATCGTAAACTTAATCCACATCTGATCTCTAACAGCCTGCTCGAGCTCATTGTACGAAGGAGTACAAGTCGTCATAAATGTCCTAATGATCTCGGTAATCGTCGTCGATATCCGCCGCCCCTCTACTAAAAGCCTGTGCTCATCCAAAGAAATACTACGACGACCTCTACCATCATGCGGTACATGAACGCCTCTAGATTGGCCACTGACAGGTCGGTGCTGCGTGCTTGTAGATGGTCCTACAGCAGCGTCGTCTGTCGGCAATCTACTCGGTCCTACTTCGGTAGACTCAATAGATGGTGGCCTAGGTACACTACGCCTCGATCCGGATGATGTATGTGGCGTCGATCCTACGTGATGATCATCTAATTTATGTGAAACCACTACATCTGGTGGAGTACCTTTAGCTGTCGATGCACTATGGGACCTATGAGGCTGCGAAGTGGTGGAGGCCTCAACACGAGCGGGTGGTGTAGTGTCTAATTGATTTGTGCGGATGGGAGGTTCGGCACTCCGTGTACCAACACGCCCCCTCTTTGAAGGCTGGCCAACACGCGACGAGCGTGGCAGATCGTCCGACATGTCGTCGACTAAGTACTACGTACTAATTTAGTCAAAATCACTAAGTTAGATTATCTCTAATTATAGAGATGACCTATAATATAATCATTACTAAGTTATATAGCTTTCCTAAAGGCATGAACTATGTTTTAAAAACTGTTAGTTCTAAGATATCTAACAGCAATTTCTAAAAGGCAAAAATCAAATAATTCTAAGATAAATAACATTTTATAAAGCTATAATAAAATTTAACATAAATACATTATTAAAATCATTACATGTGAGACATGCATAAATCGTAAAAAATATAAAACCCTAAACTATTCCAGATACTAAATTAGAGACATATTCCCCTAAAAAAACATTCCTAAACATAATCATCTCTAGTTTATAAAAATTCCCTAAAAGTATCATGATTTCTAATTTATAAATCGATTTTCTAAAAGCATAAACGATGTTGAAAGTCTAACAATTTTACAATATCAAACAATTTTTTTTTTGGTAAACGAGAAAGCGCGCCCCTTAGGCGAGGTCCAAACTAATAAGTTTAACAATCCGGGGAGGGGGATATCCAAAAATATCTCATTTTCCCTATTCTCAAGACTCAATTTTGCTATGCCATCGGCCACATTATTCGCCGAACGAGGGATCCAACGTACTTTAATCTCCCAAGGCTTCCTAATAAGCTCCTTGCACTCCTTAACCAATTCCGCTGTGTATCCAGTGTCGATGTTCGGTCCCATAACCATGTTATACACCATGAGCGAGTCGGTCTCTACCTCTAGCTTTGGGATGCGTCGCTCCCATGTCAATGCGAGTCCTATCTTGAGCACTTCGAGTTCTGCTTCGTTAATAGATGGTGAAGTAAGCTTCTTGCAATATCCTCCTAACCAAGCTCCTGTGTCGGATCTCAACAGCCCCGCAGCAGCTCCTGAATTCGTTTCCCCTTGCACACTCCCATCGACATTTAGCTTGGTCCATCCTTTCAAAGGTTTCCTCCATTTTTTCCATGATATTGCGGTTCCTTTCCTTTTCCTGTAGCAATCATTCATTAAGATACTTATTTGTTTAACCCGAAAAATTTGGCCTGCTATGTTTTCCTCCTTCCCTCTAAATATAAACTTCTTGCGCCCCTTATATCCACCATATCGCAGCAGCGAAAGTCCAGTGCCACTCCGAATTTGGCAAAGCTTTGCATCTCTTTTCTTTGCTTCTCAAGTTCTCTTTCAACCAAGCATCATCCGAAAGATTATCGAACCATAGTAGCTCCACTTTCGAGAGCAGTGCTGTCCATATACACCTTGCGGCTGGACAGTAGCGGAGTACGTGCAAGATTGTTTCGCTCATCGCTGCGCACCGTTGGCATTCATCGTCATGCGTGAATTTTCTTACCTTCGTAGCTGATTCATTGCCAATTTACCATGGGAAATCAGCCATAAAAAGTGCTGAATGTTGCTGCTATAAGGCAAGTTCCATACCCACTTGTGTGCTCGGTTCGGCGGTAAATCGTCACTATACAATTTGTGGAAAACCCTGTAAGCCGATTGGCAAGTAAAGTCACCACTTGCTGTTTCGCCCCACATAATGATATCCTCACAGGCTTGGAGATTAATTCGGGTGCTCAATATGGCCTGTTTAAGTGTTTCAGGAATTTACGTGGATAATTCATCCAATCGCCAAGTGTCGTCATCCTCCAAGACGTCTCTAAGTGTTAGATTTACTTCCCCCAGATCGACGGTGAGCTCCTCATCGCATAATCTTCGCTTTCCCAGCCAATTATCATACCAAAACGACACCGAGCGTCCGTCCCCAATTTCGCAATGTAAAAACGATCTCATTAAACCAACGCAGCGTACCACTGCTTTCCAAGTCGAACTCCCCGCATTATGCGCCGAATAGTGGAGCAAACTTCTACCTTTGAGATATTTTGCTTGGACCAACGCCATCCACAACGTATTTTCTTTCCGTAGTATTTTCCATGGCAATTTAGCCAACAAAGATTCGTTGCTCGTGCGCGTTACCCGGATGCCCAACCCTCCCTCATCTTTCGGCCTCGTTAATTTTTTCCACCCAACGAGGTGAATTTTCCTTTTCGTTACATCCGTCGACCAAAGAAATCTCCGATTCAGCCCATCAAGTTGCTCACATATATTTTCGGGTAGCCACGTCGATTGCATATGGTATATAGGCATCACCGTGGCGACGGATTGAACTAGAGTTGCGCGGCCGGCAAGCGTTAAGATTTTATTCTTCCAACTCAAAAGTTTCCGCATTACCCTATCAAACACATCCGAGAAAGTTGTGCGCGTCACACGGCCATGAATTAATTTTACACCCAAATACTTTCCCAAGTCCGTCGTTTGGCCAAATCCGAGTACCTCGCTGATTTTCCTTTTTAGCCGCGCGCCTCCTCGATTGGTAAACAGCACTTTCGACTTTTGGGGACTTAATTTCAGTCCCGAAGCTCGGCAAAACAGGTCCAATATCCCCTTTATTGTCTTCGCTGTTTTTATGGTCGCTTTTCCCATTAACACTAGATCGTCTGCGAAAAACATATGAGACAACTCCGGTCCACCGCGACAAGGGATGATAGGCTGCCATTTTTTCTTTTCCACCGCCTCATTAATAAGGTACGAAAGTCGTTCGACACATAGCACGAAGAGATACGTAGATAAGGGATCTCCTTGCCGAAGGCCGCAAGTATGTTTAAAGGCCGTCGTAGGTTCTCCATTCCATAAAATTCTTGTCGAGGCGTTGCGCACACAAAACATAATCAATCGCACTAGAGCTTCCGGGAATTGAAATGCCTTAAGCGTGTCTTCCAAAAAATCCCAACTTACTTTATTGTACGCCTTCTCGAAGTCCAACTTCATAATCATACACCCCGTTTTTTTTTTCTTAGAGCGCATGGAGTGAAGGACTTCTTGTAAGACAAATATATTGTCTTCTGTGCTTCGGCCTCGTATAAAGCTAGATTGGGTCGGTGAAATCAACCTCGGTATTATCTCACGCAACCGCATGGTAACACATTTTGTAATGAATTTATAAAAAACATTACATAATGAAATTGGGCGAAACTGTGATATGAGCTCGGGGTTTTGTACCTTCGGAATAAGACACAAATAAGCCTCACAGAGTTTGGGGCTAAACTCCATTTCTTCAAAAGCCTTCCTCATAAATACCAACAAAGAATCGCACACCCGATCCCAGCCTTGTTGATAAAATATTCCTTGGAGTCCGTCGGGTCCCGGGGCCTTGAAAGGATGCGTTTCCCACACTATACGTTTCAGCTCTTCCATATTTATTTCCGTTGTCAAATTTAACGCCTCCTCCCCACTGAGCGTCATTTGAAAAATAGAAATTGGGAGTTTTCGAGCTTGTCCCTCTCATGTTCCGTGCGCCCCAGCTGAAAAAAGGTTAGAAAAATAGCTCATTGAATGCTCATGCAAAGTATTTTCCTCCTTAGTCCAAACCCCATCAATCTTGAGGGTTATGATTTTATTCCTTCTTCGTCGCGCCAAGGTTGATTTATGGAAAAACTTTGTGTTGTGTTCCCCCTCCTTAATCCATTGAAGCCGGGATTTTTGGAGCCATAGAACCTCTTCTTGCTTAAGGATTTCATTGAACTCCTTAATGAGCTCAACCTCAAGATTCGCAAGATAACCGTTGAATCTTATGCTTTGCGCCTTTTGTATCCCGTCCAGCCGTGCCAACACCTTCTTTTTCCTATGAAAAATATTACCGAATACATCTCGGTTCCAAGGACGCATAATCTCTGGGACTTTCTCGATAGCCTCTACAATTTTCGGAAATTTTCCCCACAAGTCCGCCAACATGTCGTTGCAATCCGGGTGTTGAAACCACGCTGCCTCAAATCTAAAAGGCTTATTTCCCCCCGCGTGTATAAGACCCTCGCATAAAGTGAGGATCAGATGATGATCCGATGAGTACAGGGCAGGTGTATCACTGCGTTATCCGGGAAGCGGTCGATCCATTTTTGATTCGCAAGGGATCGATCTATTCTTTCCATAATATTGCCTCCACTATCGTGTTTATTCGTCCACGTATAATTCGTCCCATGAAATCCCAAATCTATTAGCTCACACTTCTCCATCGCCTTTTGAAAAAAATTTAGGCGGCCTAAAGCAGTCGTTCGGCCTCCCCGTTTCTCGTGTGCTTATGCCATCTCGTTAAAATCACCCGTTACGAGCCATGGCGTATTTTCGGCTGCTGCGTGTCTCGCCATACTTTCAAAAATTCTAACTTTCGCCTCCCTCCTTGGTTGAGCATAAATCCCGCTCAAACGCCACTTTTCTTGCACGTTCGCCCCAATTTTGATGTGGATACCTTGTTCTTCCACTTGTAGAATTTCCACGTGCGTGTCTTCCTCGTTCCATAGTAACCAAATTCCTCCCTCCATTCCGTGGGTAGGGGCTATCACAAAATTTGAGAATCCTAAGCGAGGTGCGATCTCGTAGGAATTCTCTTCGGATACACGCGTCTCCATGACGAAGACCACTGCAGGACTATGACTCCTTACCAATTCTCTGAAATTCCTTCGAAATTCTCCATCTCCCGCACCTCTACAATTCCATGAAATAATCTTCAATGATGGATTATGTATTTGGGTTGGTAAGACCGGGTTATCAAGTGGATTCTCCATCCATATCGCAATCAGTTGACGAAGAATTTCCAGCGTTAGCACTTGTTGGCGACGAAATTCCCGCATGCTCGTTGTAGTTCTCTGCCACCATACATTCGGCTGCTCCTCTCTCGGTATCACATACATTCGCGTTTCCACTTCCCAAATCGGTGAGGGAATCTCGAGGATGCGGATCAGATTCTCGTCCTCCGTGGTTCGTAATATCATTGAAGATCCGTTGAAACGATGAACTAAGGTTTCGGGTGCTGGTGGTATTATCCAGTTCACTACTAACGCGTCGTTCACAAAATTCACTTGGATGTCGTCGGGATTTATCGCCATCTGTTCCTTTTTCCTTAGTAAACCGTGTCCTATTGCTGAGTGTATGTGGTTCCAAGTTCTCACAGTCCTGTAGTATATCAAAGGAGTTTTTATTTATGAAGGGGTCTACATCAGTACTTTTATTTCCTTCCTTTCCTCTTGGAGTTCGAGTTTTATTAGGATTCACTTTCCCACCCCTGCTCATTACTTTCCTTCTTGTGCCAATAATTGAGTTTGGTAAGATTCTCTTTCCTTCCAAAGTTTCCTTCCTCACCCCACTCGTTCCTCCTGTATCAAGACACGCGCTATCTTCTCGTCGAGCGCTGGAGTTTTTCCCCACTCGCATGTTTCCCATTTGCTCATGCAAATCAGTGCTTTGCTTATTGGCTTGCATAATTTTGTTTCTTGCCAAAACTGTTGGGTTCGCAGCAGTTTTTCCCACTCTGCTATTCAAAACCACGACAGCCTTTACATTATTTTTCCTCCCTCTCGAGACCTTCATCCAGTCCCCGTACTCGTTATTCCGTACCTTCTCAATAAGCTAAGCCGCCTTATCATTCCTAGGTGGCGGTATAGGATCAGCGGTGCTCGGTGTTGGTGTATTTGGCTGTGAGTCCGACTCACATTGCGAGTCGACATGTCCGACCTTTCGACATTTATAGCAAAGTGAGGGGAGGTTTTCATACACCACTTGATATACTTTTTTCCTGACTCCTAAGGCCAAAGAGAGGGGTTTGCTCGTACTCACCTCTACACAAAAACGTGCAAATTTACCTCGCGATGCATTCAACGTATTGGTGTCAATTTTGATAGGGTCGCCTATGAAACTTGCTAACCCGTGAATTATGCCTTCGGACATCATCTCCATTGGTATATCAAGAAGTCTAACCCACGTGATAGCGCTTTCGATTTTGTCCATTTTCGCGTTGAAATCCGGAAACCACTTCCGGATAGATATGAAACTACCCGCTAAGCGCCACGGACCTTCGGTCAATATCATCTCCCTTTTTTGCGTATTGAGCCCTTTGACACAGTAGCATCCATTCCCTAAATCCATGAGATCAAATTCGTTGCGCAATGTCCACATGAGATCGAGCTTCGGTTTGAGGGCCTCGTAATACCACGACCTTCCCATAACCCGAATAATTAGTCGATCCTTCCATTCATTCCTAATTATCTCCTCCAATTCATCCGAGAACGTTACCTTCTTGATCGGGAATTCCTCCGTGGGTTCGTGGATGAGCAGATGTTTCCTGATTTCGGCGGTGCGCGCTTCATCGAATCTCGTCTCCTTCTGATTGCCCTTCGCCTTGATAACGGCGGCGTATGATAGTGGTGCCCAATTAGGGCTTGAATTCAATATTGGTGTGTCGTGCATGGTAGTGTCCCCTTCATTCACCACTGACCGAGATCTTTTCTGTTGTCGTGCCGTGAACGTAAATTCGTTTGGCGGGATGAATTCCGTCGCCGCTGGTTGGAGGTCGTTCGTGATCGCGTAGAAATAATATTATCAAAAGGAAAAAGACCTTTACAACAAGAGAGACATTTAGAACTGAGTTATCTTCTCTTCTCTGGTACAATAGCAAACAATTCCTAAAGGCATAAATAGTGTTTAAAGCCTAACAATTCATAAATGCATAAATAATATTTAAAGGCTAATTGCTTAACAATTCCTAAAGCCTAACAATTCATAAAGGCATAAATTATAACTAAAGTCCAACAATTTCTACAATATCTAACAATTTAACATAAAAAATACCTATTTAAACAATAAATTTAACATTAAAAGTGAGGAAAAGGCGAAAGAACTTACCGGATCCAGGTTTTCGATCGAAACCTGGTGGCTAAAAGACTGGGACCGTTGGAAAATAAGAGGAAATAGAGAGAAAGAGAGGTGTGAGAATGAGGAAAGAGGATGGAGGTATTTATAAAAAATACTCCCTCATTAGCGACCAGACTGCGGTCGTAAATAAGGGCATTAGCGACCGCGGCCCAGTCGCTAGCTTCGAAGCTGAGCCAAAATTAGGCCAACGCCTTTGGTGGGATTTTGTCCCGCCAAAGGTTGCGTCTGAAGTCCAGTCGCAAATAACCCGTGCGACTGGAGTCCAGTCGCAAATAACTCTTGCGACTGAAGTCTGGTCGCAATTGTTATTTGCGATTGGACTCCGGTCGCTATCAGTCATAAAAATTTGCAACCGAACTCTGGTCACCTTTTCTCGGTCGAAAAAGGGCGCCCAGTCTTGTTGTGTTATTTTTTAACGGGACCACTATGAAGCGCACACTCACTCGCACGCAGACTTGTTCGCGCACCCGCATTATGTGACCTAGATACTACACATTCTCACTTCCGTTTAGCAGAGTAAACTGCAGGACCACTCCATTTTAGTCGCTCTAAACGAAAAATACCCAAGCAGGAGTGGGACAGACGCATATACCCCTTTCAATATAATGCCCACCCCTAATTGTAGAGCTTAATTCAGCTAATTATAGTCACCCTAAACCCATTATATATCTCACGATTTTGTTTGCAATCCAAGTTTGTGAAGTTTTGCATAATATCTACTAATTAATAATTTGAGTTGTTTACATTTTACATTTGCACCAATCCATATATTTGATTAATTAGTTAAATTAAAAAGACAAATCTCACAATGTAGAAGAACAAAGTTATAGACATGGCATCTGTAGTGTCTCTTCAATTTTCTATTTCTATAGGTATTCAAACTCTATGTCAAGTTTAGAATCAGACTAAAAGAGGTAGTCAAAATGTGACGATTAATAATATTGTGATTGAATTAGCACGTCCAAAATGAATTTAAATAACGTACGTATATATTCTTCAATTAATTATAAATCGTGATTGCTTAATTATTGCAGATCGTCACCTATATAAATGTCTACACATGACACATCAATAAGACAATAACACACTAATTTAGTAACCGAAGTCAATACCTAATAATCATGGTATCATATAGCCTAATCAAAAGAACAGTTGAATTAGAAAATTGTCGCACTAAAGTTTTGAAACGTAATTTAAGTGAACCATTTTAACCTAACAATGATAGAAATTAATCAATATGTGTGTCGGCCGGTGTTAATATTCTGATTCCAAAGAAGATCGTACCAAAGAAGAAAAGCCATAATTCATGTCATGATAACCAAAGTTAAAAGAAATTAGCAGATATTGTGCCATGTTGGCCTCGTCGGTAGAAATTCAAATATATAACACGTTATTCAAAGTTTTGCATCTCTTTTTTTCGTCTAAATGGGATGACGCATCTCGTTGCGAGAGAGATGTTGTTATACATCATTATGATTTAGAACCTACAAATTAATGAAAATGGATAGATAAACAACCACAAAGATATATTCGTCGTAACTCGTAAGACTAAGTCTAAGAACACAACCAAGCTAAATTTTATTTTTTGATGAAGCAAATTGCATTTATAAATAAGTGAGTTATTTCTATAACTATATAAGTATAAAGAAAACCAAAAAAAAAAAAAAAAACCGACCACGGTGGTTGTGAAGCTAATGTGCAATACTTAAACTTCACGGCCCGACATTTCTTCCTATATGAACCTACTGCCGACGGGCAGACAAAAATCTCTTTGATGGAGGCTTTAATTAATTTCCTTTCCACTGTTAAAACATTTGCTTCTTTTCGGTTAATATTACCTTATCAAGAAACATAAAAAGTCATAACCGTAACTTCTCATACCAACAATTTTAATTATAAGTCAAAAGTTTATCACTTTCCCACGTAAGACTCATGTGTCAAAATGTTCATAACATAGGCTAACTCGTCATCTAACGACAAATTCCTTCAGATTTGGCTTTAAATATTTGACTAAAGGTAAATATATATAATGACAAATAACTTTTTCGGTTATGGAACAAAATCGCGTTGGATTTGGTCAACATTAAGAATATAGAGTCCATAATTCAGTGACACTGAAATGATTTAGCTAGTCGTTTTAAATATGTTTTCTTTACTTTTGTAATTTGTACCAAGTGGTTACAACGTACAAAAAAGCATTGTGTTCTTTTACTTTTCCCAGTGATGAGGACATCTTTTATTTGTCTTTTTTTGTGTTATTTTCCATCAATTAAAACCTAGACAACCGCGGTTTGAGAAGATACTCATGACAATATCAAGTAATTAAATCTTGGATGAAATTTGAGTGTCTTAGGAGTAAAATTAATCATGCCAAAAAGGCATCCAAAATTATTTCAGCTAATATGAAATACAAACTTTGTGTCATCACATAGTGCTGTTTTTCTTATTTGTTTCTATTTTTTATGAATAGTATTTTCATTTAGATTAAGAAAGGTTACAAAAGAAAGAGATTAACAATAAGATATCACGTTGTAGGTAGTTAATTAAACAAAGATTGAGAATAAATTGCTCGGTGTCCAGAACAAGTTCTAGCTTATGTCAACTAAGTTGACTATATATGTATATTGACCATTTACTAGATACCAACATTGTAAACAAAATAATAGACTTGCATATGGTTTTTATCAACTTGATAGTCATACCATATGATTTTTCTTGAAACAAGCTCTAGCAACGATATTCAAAACTTGTATGTTTTTAGAAGTTATCATCTTTTATATATTGATAGATAAGTTAAGTTTTGGATCCTTATTTTTGTAATAAACCATTATCACGTCTCTTCAAATTTTACGTGCTTGTTATCTATGTTTGTTGTAAGTGGAATAAGAACAGATTGTTCCATATCGAGGGAGTCTGATGACACATAAGTCTAGTTAATATTAGTGGTTGGTCCCATTATCTTCGCTTATATTCAAACTATTGAACCAACAACTTGACATGACTTCCATTTTAGGCATTTTCGTACAAAAAAGAAACATTTTCCTTAATTTTTCCCTCTCAAATCTCAATCAAAAATATTTGCTGCTTTAAGAGATAGTATGTGACAACATGTCACGTTTCTGTTCAGCCTTTACGAGACCGGATATGGAAAAGCTAAGTTAATTTGAGTGGCTAATCTGACACGCGTAGCCTCAGGATTGCATCCAATGTCTCCTAGTGTTGACAGCTGATTGGTGAAGCTACACTTGGTGGGAAAGCATCAGTATCCACCACGCAAATTAATAAAACAAATAGTCCACGTGTCTCCACGGGGTTGCTGCACTATTACTGGTTAATCCGTATTAGCCAATTAAAACTCGACATTATCATGGGTATTAGTTACTTAGCTTGGCTCATATTGTGATTATATTGAATGGTGCATTCTATTTTGGTGTTAGCTCTCACACAAGTGACGTCTTCTCATGGTCCCAGTTTAGAAATATTCGTTTGTGGCCAATCAGGAGATGCCACTTGGACAATCATAATCAGGGATCAGCATAAGTTTTGGATGTAAGTGGATATATATTTCATTGAGAACTTGCAGCATTAAGTTAATCAGTACAAGCTTATGCATACTTAAAAGGCTACTCATTTAAATGATTTCTTAGTAAACTTTATTTGTTAGGATTTCTTATGAGCTGTAAATCTAAATTGTTTCATGCATTTGATATTATTGATTTGGATAATTTAACAAAATTGTAGATACCATGTTTAGTTTAGGTAAAAACGTATGGTATAAATGTGCCTAATGTTGGACGAGCGATGATCACTAAGATGAATACAATAAGACATTAATAAAATTACACAAGTATTTTTTGCATAGTTATTTTAATTTCAATTTATACATTGACACCAAAACGTTTAATCATGCGGCGAGAAAATTAAGGATCAATCTAATTAGCTAGTTTCTAGAAATAATAAACAATGGACTAGTGAACTGTGTATGAATACAATTCATGCAGTTTGGTCAATAATTGCAGGTGCAAGGAGCACGCAAAAGAGCACTCTGATCAGCACGCTTAGATGCCTAATGAGTAATACAATATTAAGAAAAGGTCGTACACATGTAGTTTAAAAAATTGTTTTGTCCTTGTGTCAAAACAGTTGTTGTATTCACAATGCAAATTATTCACTGGATCGGATAGCATTTCTTTGGTCTTGATAAATCTTTACATAAATACTATACGTGAGTTTAGGCATGTTTAGAAATTTTAATAGTGGAAAAATCATTAGACCACCGAACGCTTGGGGGGTCATTTGCAGCAAACCTCCCATTACTATGTATTTGACGGTCAACTCTCCAACCTTTGTAATTTTGTGCAACTGCCCATTTATTTGCAAAGTTGGGAGGCAAGGTGCAATAAAATAAATCGAAGGACAAAGTGCAAAACTGTAGAAAGTTTAGGGAATAAAGTGCTTTTTTCCCTAATATTTAAGTAAGTCCATATATGTGAGTATAAGATTAACCACTAAGTAACACACAAATTTCCAATCCAGTAATTACAGAGGGACCACCTGAAATATTCACTAAACTAAGTTACTGTACACCATAAAAAAGATATTTAACATACACGATACAATTGATTATAAATATACGTACTCCCCCATATAGAAAATATCACGCCTTAAAGGCGTGCTAGCATGAACATAGCCATATGTACATATTTTACTATATATGGCAGCATCCCACTATGTATTGTAAGGACAATAATTTATGATCTCAAAAAGTAAATAGTGAGGCTTGTAACTGTAAGTAGAAAGACAAGGAAAGGGAACAGTAGAAAGTGCACAGACAGACACAAAAGGCTAACTTAGGGATTAGGAATGTTTTATCATATTGAAAATGCATGCAATAGTTTAATTATGTATCCCATGTAATATTGTATGAATCCTAGTTAAGTATTATTTGTAATGACTGACAAATCTGACTTGTAATTTAAGAAATGTACAGAATGGCAGGACATGCAAGAGACCATAAGCTAATTTGACAAGAAAAAAATCTCGAGTGTGCTAAACTCATAACAACAGGACATGATTTTTTTTTTAAATTTTAATTTTATTTTATTTTATGCAAGAGTTTTATTTTAATTGTAATAAAAGAACTATCAAAGTAGAGTACAAAACATACTTACGCAACATGAAGCAAATCCATGGAATAGAAAACCAATCTCATCGAGAAGCTAAGGAAGACCGAAAAAGTTTATTGTGCGTTTTCACCCAAACCCAACTAGACATGATTGTATTGTCGTGTTTCGAGTTAATTCTTCAAACTCATACTAGTCTCAAAAGTCTTCTTGGAATTTTGTCTTACATTTTTATTTGAGATAATTTGTGCTCAAAACAAAGTATGTAAGACTTACAATATTGAACTGGAAGTCGAATAAGAGAACAATCATATTCCTGGTGTAGTCCGATCCTGTGATGCCAAGGTCAATAATATTGAACTGGCCTGAAAGGTTGAATAAGAAAACGATCCAACATGTCATGGATTTTAGAATCGAACAATCAAGCTTTGTACTTACAAGTGAAATTAACATACCATTTCTTTATATCGTATTGTATGCAATATTTATAGGTGATTATCCACATAAATTACGACGAATGATTTGAGGCTGAACTCGCCTACTTATGCGACATATGTCGCATTGTGAAGAGGAAAACTTAGGGCACAACTGGTAGTTGAAGGATCGATATGCCAACTAAATTGTACGCTTTGTTCAGTGGTGCAAATGCTATGATCAAAAATCAACCATTGTCTTGGGGTATTTCGATCCTCTAATTGTACAATTGCGAGATTATTTTGTTTCTTGGTGGACTCGCTACTACCTTGCCTTATATAGGTTTTATAATATTTGCTCCTTTTAGTTTGTCAAAGATAAACAACCAAACATCTCAAAAAAAATAAAAAATGTCGGACCCTCAAACTAAAATATTCTCAATAACTTATAAATCTTAATCCAAACGGTTCTCGTATTAATTATCGATCTGTGGCACACATTAATTATTAGATTATCCATGCCTAATCCCCAAACGCATAATACACTCTACTAATGACTGAATACTGATCCATAATATACGTATACCTCAAGCTTAATTAATGATGTTTTAGTTTTCATATTTAATATAATTTGGCAAAATAAAAATAAGAAGTATACATGAATGCAGTTACCATTGAAGGGATGGTGTACTGGGGACAGCATGCTTAGCTAGGTGAAGTGTTATGGGGAAGGAAATGGGTTACTTCAAATAAAAATTAAATGTTTCCTATAAATACAACAATGTTGTCTCTTAGTATAGGGTGATAAGGGCACAGGGTGGGTCAATTCGACCCTGGTGGTACCACCACTGGTGGTACCACACACATACACATATATATATACATATACATATATGTGTATGTGTGTGGTACCACCAGTGGTGGTACCACCAGGGTCTAATTTTCGCACAGGGTGATAGCACCCATTATCCACATGTTTTTTACAATCATATTTATTTTTCAGGCACATTTATCTATGGTTAAAACAGTTAGATTAATACATCTGAATTCTTGAATTTTACCCATATACCTGCCCATACGTAGTATAGTATGTAATGATAGTAGTTAACTAAACTACATTGTAAATAAAAATATAAAATTGTCACGCGTGAGTAATATTTTAAAAAGAACCCCATGTCACACTGTCCATTTTAAGCTTTTCACAGAGGTGAAAAGGAAGTCATCTTTTGAAAGTTTGCAGGTGATGATCGATAAAGTGTTAGCAGGTTATTACCTAGGGCAATCCCTATGCTTGTTTTACTCCGAATTAGTGGGGGGTGGGGGGCACAAACGGAAGTTTAAAAAATAATGACCTTTTATTTTTCATCTTAGGAAGTATTGAAATGTATTTGTTTAGAACCTTGGCTTTATAATAAAATTTTAAGGTGAAGAACGCTAGACATTGTTTCATACACTTTACTGTACAATGTGTTTTTTTATCGTTTCACAAGTTAAGTTTTTGTCGTTTAGACCTATTAAATGTATATGAAGTACGTTGGTCACTGATCAACTCTCTCGTAGAATACTTTTGGTAAAATATTTATTTTCATCTAAACGTTACCTGCAAATAGATGATTCATCTCGATTTAATCCGAATGCCAGCAAATACGTCCATTCTCTTTAATTTTATTACATGTTTCTTAATTTCATCTTATTCATAATAATAAAACTCCAATTTTCCTGAGGATCATGATGAAATTAAAGGCAAAAGAAGACACTTCCTCGAAGTTGGTATTAAATTGACTTTAAATCTCCATGCTACACGTAATAATTCTGTTATAAACTTTATTGGCCAAATATTCTAGCGGGAAATTGACCAGGAGTTATTTTCCATGGATGATGATAGGTCAGGGTTGCAGATTATTACTTTTGAAAAAGATCAGGCGCAATACAAAGGGATGTACAGTATAAGGTCATGAAGTTTTATGCCCCAAAGTGTACTTGCAAATTACAAAATATCTCTTATTGAGAATGACATATATATATATATATATATTAACTATAGTATTTTGTTCTTTTAATGGCCCTTTTAGCTGCAAAGGCATGTAACGCTTATAATATTCGAGTGACGAATTTTGGTCTATTTTACCACTCAACTATTGGTGAATGGTGATCAAGTAGCAAAAGGTATGATGAAAAGGTTGTGCCCTATCTTCTTCTCCTCTTTTTAAAGTGAATATACTATAAATTAATTGATTTCTTGGTTCGGTACGAAAGTACCAAAGTCGTATATATGTTGGCCAAAAGATACTTATCCACAAAAGCTGGAAAACAGGATATTTAGGAAAAAATAATTATCCATCTAGTGACAGAATTGAGGTCATTAATGACATGTGAAAAATAAATATCTGTTTATTTCAACTATAAAAAAGTCCGATACATAAGTCCGTTAATAAAAGAATCAAAAAGACTTTTATTGTATCACTTAAATTATATAGGAATTCCTGAGCCCAATAATTAAGAATAACAAGTTGTTTATTACCTAAAATAGAATCACGTATAATTTCTAAATATTATAGCTCCAATACTTGTAAAAGATTTAGCACAAAGAACACGTTTAGTTTTTTGAAGCAAATTTTCTAATATAATATAGAAAAGTCTCTTTATATTGAACTTTGTGTGGTTGATAACTTGAACGAATTGTTCGAAAAAAAAAAACTTGAACGAAGTATACCTATTACCTACTAAAGTACGTACTATCCCACATGCATGGGGGAACTTTAACAGTTTAACTTAGGTAGTGATGTTGGTCTTCCCCCTTTATTATTACTCTCGATCATCAAAACTAACATTAAAAATTAATTAGATTCTTATATCATGAAATCAACATAAATAAAAACTCTGAAATCCTTATTGATGTCACTTTCAAAATCCCGTATATGTGGAATTAACTATCTATGTCACAACTCATTATATATGCATTTAAGACAAAACTCTATAAATAGATGGGTTCCTTCCTCCCAATCTCTGTTTTATATATATCATTACACTTCGAAATTAACATTACACTTCGAAATTCTAAATTCCAAATTATAGGAAACTCAAGCTTAAACTATATGTGCCAAACCACATTTTCACTCTATGTATCACCGTTAGATGTATGTCACGTGTAATAATTTAATTTCAACATGTAAAATACCTCCTACCGTTCACTATTGTATAAATTTAAATCTCACATAAAATTTAGGTCTACATGTCGTAAATCTGACGATGATACAAGAATTCACAAACAAGAATTGGATTAAAAAAAAAAAAGAACGATTTCTTTTTATTGATAGGAAATCCCAAACTAGGAGCTTGGCCTAAAAGGCTAAAACTTTATTAATAATATATGAGACAAAAAAAAAAGACAAATTTGAAAAGACATGACGTGGCCCTCACGTGCCGGGCACGTAGGAAAAACACCTCAGCTGTGTGTGTTTTTTCTCACACGAGGCAAAAATGCAGCTTATAAATGAGACCCTCTTCTCCTGTATTATTGGTGAGGAGCAAGATTGGTCAAGCAAAGTTTTATTCTTGTTTTTTGTTTGTAGTCTTTTCCACTAAACACAGAAACACTCTCTCTTTCTCTCTCTCTCTCTATACATTACACATATACGCACTACAAGCTTATATAACAACAGAAAGGATACAGGGAAAGAGTACTAAAAAGTTCAGAAAAATAAAAAAAGATTCTTCCTTTTTATATATTTCAAATTAAATGGAAAAAGGTGAAGCTAAAACATCAATATTCAAGAGGGTTTGTGTATTTTGTGGGAGTAGCCAAGGGAAAAAATCTAGTTATCAAGAGGCTGCCATTGAACTAGGCCAAGTTTTGGTAAGTTTTTCTAAAAAAAGATATATTTTTTTTGTATAAATTTTGTCTGTTATTTTTGTTAATTGGTTATCAATTATCATCAAATATGCCTATTAGAAATCTTTCTGTGTTGTGTTGGATGAGAACACCTTATTTACAGAGTTGTTTAAAGCCATGCTCTGTTTTCTGCATTGCACTAGTAACCTGGTTTATTGCATGGTGAAATTGTAGTACTGGTTGAGATATTTTTAATATTTTTTTTTTTAATTCAGATTAATTGAAGGTAGTTTAATCACGGGTTTGTTTTCTTTTAGTGTGGAGATGAGAAAGTTTGGATCTTTTTTCAAATTTATTTTTCCTTTTTATTTATTTGTAATTTTTTCTGATAATTTGGGTACTAAAATAAGAGAATGTTTTTCTTACATAAAAAAATGTGAACCCATGTTTTTGATTTTGGTAAAATAAATCTTGAAAAATGTGATTCTAACATGTTTTTGTGTTGATTAAGGTTGCTAGGAACATTGATTTGGTCTATGGAGGAGGAAGCATAGGCCTCATGGGTTTGGTTTCTCAGGCTGTTCATGATGGTGGCAGGCATGTCATTGGGTAAGCTTATTTATTTATTTTTCCTTCTGTTCTACTCCTAAATATATTTTAATAAAAAACAATCTTGAAACTAGTAATGGGGGTTAAAAAAAAGGTTGTAAAATATGAAAAGATGTAAATTCTCAATGATTAGTTGTGTTCAATTAGTATTTTATTAAGTTTTACTTCACTAATACTGATTCTTTTTGTCATGTTATTGTCTCCTCTGTATGCAGGGTGATTCCCAAGACTCTCATGCCTAGAGAGGTATGATTAAATAAAAGTCATTAGTCTTTTTTTAAAAAAATTATTAAACAAGAAAAATGGAAAATCACACTAGTTGTTTTTTCCCCCTTTTTTTTTTCATGCTTTTAAATGTAATAGTGTGTATTTACTTCTGGTTAGGCTACATTCTGGGCTTGCTTGCTTGCTTACTTGCTTACTTTTCCTTCTTCTCAATCCTTATCTCTTGTCATTTTCAGACTGCTACTTATTTATTTTTAGGTTGTTTTAAGAACAACATTCATTTTTTCAAGGCCATAAGTTTATTTTTGTCCTTGCAACATGTGATTGATTCTTTCTGTGTTCCTAATTTTATGATATTTTTTGTTAACTGACAAAAAATGGTCCTTTTCTAATCTTATCCATAAGAGTAAAGAAGAATTAGGTGGTTGGTGTTTCAATACATTGGATGTATGCATATTTTGGACAACAAAAGTTTTATCCGATTTTCCCTTTAATGATTTATCCCTTATCTTACTCTGCTCTGCTAGGGGTATAAACTCTTTGTTTTTGTATTTTTTATTTTACTTTGACCTTTTTTGTAAATTTAAATCCACCTGTCATTGCATGATTAATTATCTGGTAGTAATCCACCACTTGTGTGCCTGGGGCACTAACTTTAATTTATTGTCTTGGAATTTAAGTCCACTTTTTCCTGCAAAATACTATCATTTCCATTCATGTTTTTACAGCTTTATCAACATTTTGGTTTATGGGATTTTGAACTTTTTATTTTGCAGTTAACTGGTGAAACAGTAGGTGAAGTGAAGGCAGTTGCTGATATGCACCAAAGGAAAGCTGAAATGGCTAAGCATTCAGATGCTTTTATTGCTTTACCAGGTTGGTAATTATGATTTAAATCAACTAATATATATATATATATATATATATATATTGCAAATTGCTATATTTTTCTTTTATATTCCACTCGGGAATATTACTATACGTATTATTAATATATTAATGATCATATGTTATATGAATCGACATATGAAGTGGCATAGACGATCCGATGTATTGTTAAAATGGACATGTTGTTTGGATAACCAAATATATTGGCTAAAATTTGGGACTTAATAAAATAATATATTCTACAAACAAGAACTCTTGCTGAATAAGAACTTTGAATAGGATACCATTTAAGGTAACTGTAAATACCCTGATTTGTGATACTTATTTCCATACAACACTATGAGGTCTGAGTTTGTTGACACATCAACATCTCTCACTGAAAATTAGGTGCTTTTGTTACTTAGACCAGTTGCTTTCTAATTTTGTTCATTTAATTAAAGATGGACTGTTTTTCTGATGGCACATTTCCAAATATCCCCTTCCACATCTTCCTTCTCCTAATTTGCTTCAACCTATAAAATCATTTCACGCAACACACTTTCCAAAATCTCTCATTTTTTCCACAAAACTGAGTCATTTTAATGGTTTAGTTGCATCTGAGACATTTATTTTCAAACATACTGAATAATGTACTGTCATGCTACCCTGTAGTGTAAAAGGATTACTGAAAAAGTCTTGCAGTTGCAGAGGATGAGAGCAATAAATATTTAATGGCAATTTTGGTAAATAACATAATAATTTTTTTCTAGCTTGCCTGATATTAACATATGGTGTCATGAATGATTATTCTTGTCCATTGATCAACTTGAAGAAATAAGGCTATTCTTTCTAATTTGTGAGCTTCACTATGGTTGTCAATTGACAACAGATATAGTAAGAACTGAAGATAACAGACATAGATGCCATGTTAGAAGATGTGTAGTTTAAACAAGTTGTTTGCCTGAATTCATGCAGGTGGTTATGGTACTTTGGAAGAATTACTTGAGGTGATAACTTGGGCTCAGCTTGGTATCCATGATAAGCCGGTACGTTATTTATACGTATAACTACCTAATCGATACTCTTGATATATTGATTGCTGCATTTATCGAAGAAATTGGGGACTTCTAAACATTGGAACTTCTAAAAAGTCTAGAATGTTTATGTTTTCAGGTTGGGTTGCTGAATGTAGATGGGTACTATAACTCGTTACTGTCATTTATTGACAAAGCGGTGGAGGAAGGCTTCATTTGTCCGAATGCTCGCCACATTATAGTATCTGCGCCATCTGCGAAGGAGTTGGTCAAGAAATTGGAGGTAACGGGAAAACTATCAAGATTTCTGAAAAGAATGTAACATTGATTTTTTTCAATTTTCAGAGAATGCTATAATACTTGTACCTAACTCGCTAAACCTCTGCGTCTGTATAGGAGTACAAGCCTCAGCACGAACGAGTTGCTTCGAAACTGAGCTGGGAGATGGAACAGCTCGGCTACTCGGAGAGTTACGATATTTCGAGATGAAAAATGGATGTGCAACACTAGAAAGGAACAATGCTAGACCCTGGAAAGTGGCTTAGGGAGAAGTCTGACTTGGAATTTTAGTTTCAAATTTTTGTTGATTGTTGGGGAAATATTTTGTAAATTTTTTATCCAGAAATGACATCAGAATGTGACAGTTTTAATGTTATTCCCTTTCAAGTGGAATCTTAGTTTTCCTTTTTGCAAAGTTGCAACTACTAATGAAATTATGTAATTCCCCAACTAATGTCATGCAACACAACTAGTCTGTCATATGATGTAGTGATGTTCTTTCCCCTTTTTCAACATGCTCTGGTTCCACTATAATTTGTACATCATCCAACACCAGTTATCTTTCCGCACATAATACAAAGAGTAGGAGGGGAGCCTTGGCGCACCGTTAAAGATGTTGTTGTGTGACTGAGAGGCCACGAGTTCAAGTACTGTGAACGGCCTCTTGTCAAATTTGACAAGGGAATGTTTGCCGCTTATACACCCTTGAGGTGGGACCCTTCTCTGGACCCTCGCATTACGGAGATGCTTTCATGCATCGGGCTGCCCTTTTACATAATACAAAGAGTAGAAAACGTTAAACTTCTTGACATATACATTGATTTGCAAGTGTGTTGCAATCAACTTCACGATCTTTCTAATATTTTCGATTTTTCAAAAGAATATTTTACTCGAAAAGTCTATTTTTGTCAGAGTATTAATCGTAAATACGGGGAGTCATCCATTTATTACAATTTCAATAAGTGCTCTCTTTTTCCTTTAATTCATCCCAAACCCAAAGTTAAGGCCTGAACGTTGTGAATTTTAATGGAATTAAGAAACATTTCTTCACAAAACTAAGGTTAAATTGAGATGAATCTGGTTAAATTGAGATGAATCTCCACGTTTATACGTAATATTTTGTAAAAAAACTGATTATGAAATACTTTACGTACCCATGTTTAATAGGTTAGGAATAGATTGCAATTAGAGGTGGCAAATGAGTGGGTTGGGTGATTAGTGTGTTGGAGTTTAATGAGTTGGGTGTTTAGTGGGTTGGGTTCTTTGCAACCCATTTATTATGCAGGTTATATGGGTTGGGTGCTAAATGGTTTGGGTAAATCTAATCAACCCATTACCAACCCGTTTAATATTAATATATAAAAAACACATTTACATCTAAAAATTATGAAAAAACACTCGGTGCACCTACAAACATACATTGCGTCTACAAATTTCGAAAAAACACCCGATACACCTAAAAACACACACTTTGTTTAAAATCAGGAAAAAAACGACCATTATACCTAAAAACGCAAAATTCGTCGAAAAATCACAAAAAACACACGCTACACCTAAAAACACAAAATTCGTCGAAAAATCACAAAACAAAACCCGTTACACCTAGAAATACATATTTTGTCAAAAAATCACGAGAAAACCCTCGCTCCACCTAAAAACACATATTTTGCCTAAAAATTACAAAAAATATCCCGTTAAAAATAAAAAATGGCATTTTCACCCTTTAAACGTTGGAATTTGACGAAAATCACGTTGGCGTAAAGACTATCGTTGTGCTCAGATGGCCGTTTTTACTTAAAAAAGTGGTATCACTTGTCGAAAACGGGCTTTGTTGATAAAAAATCCCGTTGAAACTAGAAAAATGGCATTTTCAACCTCCAAACCTTGGTATTTACCGAAAATCACCTTGGCGTAAAGACTTTAGTCTTTATGTTTTGCTCTGATGTCCGTTCCCTCTTGAGAAAGTGATATCACTTGTCGAAAATGGGCTTCGTTGACAAAAAAATCCCGCTGAAAATAGAAAAATGGCGTTTTACGTGTATCGTATATTTATTTTAGTAAATTTTAGCCGTAGTATGTGTTTTAGGTATAGTGTATTTTTTTTGTCTCTTTAAATTTAATATGTGTTTTTTTTTTAAATATTAACGGGTTAAATGGATATCCACAGATAACCCTTGGGTTACCCATTTAAAATAATGCGTCAACTAGGTTGACCCATATAACCCATTTATTAAATGGGTCAACCCACAACCCATTTATCATTAGTGGGTTGGACAAGTTGATGGGTTGTGGGTTGAAATTGCCACCTATAATTAAAATGTTATATACGGTTATTAAGCAAACTTCTGAATCATCTAATAAATCTGTAATATGTTTCATTATCGTGTTGATTATTGTTTAGGATACACTAAAAAACATGGTTCCATCTTTATATGACACATACATGCTAGGGACTTTGTAAATTATTACAAATTGACAATATGGCAACATAAGTGGCCTATAACTTTTGTCTAAGAGTGGTCCATTGTTACAAGATACTGAGTGGAAGCTGCAGAATTATGAAGTACAACAGGATTGATCAATAAGCCAAGTGTTCCACTATGTTATCAATCAAAGAGATGAAGAAAAATGGACCGTTTGTGCTACAAACATGTTTCATCTAACTTTCTCATCAATGTCTGTTGGTTAAGGTTCTAAGTTCTAACATCTCTGGACACATGACAACCAAAGACAAGTAACTTATATGCGTCGCGTTTGGTCTATATTGGTCGAGATATTACTAGCCCAATTTGTTCGATGTTTACTACTATGGTGAAAACCTTTGTTGTTCGCGGAGTTGTTTATTCGAAAGAGAAGTTGGTGGAGGTGTTGAATCAAGTACATTTTTCTAGCCATATGACGATTGCATAGAATGTAACACAGATAACTGGAATGTAATAGGGTTATACTATTATAGAGTTAAAATGTCACACATAACATAATTACACTCCATTTCCTTGGCCACGATTATATTTAAATCTGCCTAAATATATGGAAAAGCGACTAACAAGCTGGTGTGTCATGTTTGAGAGTAGATTATTTCGAACCAAGTTGATGATTTGTCTGATCGGGCACCAGTTTAAATATTCTCAATTTGAGGTAAAACTTCATCACAAACCGACGAATTTACCCCGCATCAATTCAAAGACGATTTTTGTGACATGCATGGTGTAATGATACATATTGTAACTTCTTATTCTGCAATATTTTTTTTGAAATTAGATGGTGAAGCAATCAACTTGATGGTTTCCAAACTAATCAAGTAGATAGAGTTACACTTTTTGGAAGGATAGAACAAGGCCAACGTGTGAGTGACAGGTGAGTTTGTGGTGGGGTAAAACAACAAAGGTGTGAATTTGTTGAGGTCCATGTGCTATTTTTAAATAGATTGGGTTAAGACAAAATGATAGTTTGTTGTTAGTTATAATGGTCCCAACCACATTTTTAGTTGAATGTCACATCACTTATGATATGGCTTGGAAGAATAACACAAGGGCGTTTTTTGTTGGTTGAAGTGTCTAATCTGACCAACTTTTAATTTGGACTTTGAATCGACAATATCATTAGAAAGGAATATGCTCTATGTCTATATGTGATGTCGAACCATACGAGTGTAGAGTCGCTGCGTTGTCCATCCATTCCATTGTCGTGAATCACAAAATTTCACACAATCGTTGTACGACTAGGTGCTACAACCAGCAAGAAGATAAATAAATATTAAGTACTAATCTTACGACACTGGGTGAATTTCTTGCGTCGAACCGTCATAGTGTAGTTGTTGCATGAAACTTCAATTGATATTTTGGTTCTAGCCTTAAAACGTCTTTGAAATGACAACTAAAAAATGACGGTTCGAGGAGTAACGAGAGATATCCAAGTTATGGCGGGTAAGACACTCGCAACATAACTATCGACCACACTAGAAGGAAATCATTGGGTTGCGCCTCTCGCGTCTCCCCCGATCGTCTCTTAACAGGTTGCGTCCACAAGAACCCTTCTCACGGTAACAGTCTATGACTCCGCACATACGGAGGACATACCCGAGTACACCATTGAGACTCAACAAACTTAGATTTGCCCACTCCCCGCGGATAGACCATATTACACCCTCCCCTCCGTGGAACTGCTACCCCTAAGGGCCATACACACCAACGTTACCCTAACCGTACTCTCCTAAGACACTCGGCCTCCGAGCCCCACTATTATCCAACGAACCTTCCCCAGCAGCAGCCCCTATCGGGCTTAGATATGCCTTCCCACCGATTCGGCTAAGACCTCTGATAAACGCCTATCATGAGTGTACCCACACTTAAAAAATATTTCACTAACAGTTTATTCTCACCTCTTAGCAGGAACAAGGAGAGTAGCAGTGTCGATTAACAAGAGACCGAGAGAAGTAAAGAGAGGCTACAAGAAGGAACTCAATGCGAATTTATTCCCTACTACTCAACCACTCACCATAAATAAGGAGAAGACAAAATCTAACTGGTCACCCCCACAGAAGACAAAACATTGAGCTCGAAGGAGACAACGTCCATTGGTTTAGAGCGCCTACAACACCTACTGGAAGCAGAGAACTTCACTTGATTGGCTTCCCCAGCTGACGACCCACATTAGTACAGCAAAAGCCTCGCCATACCCGTGTCAAAAACGCTCATTGGCGCAGAATAAGACCCATCTAAATGGCTGACTCGACCAAGGCCATTACTCCCAGTAGAAGACTTACACGACTGGTCGAGGACCCACATTAAAGTCCTATAAACAACTGCTTGTTAGCCACTCCCACAACAGCAAACTAAGTTTGAGACAAGACTTTCACTTACTCCCACTTACACATTTTTTCAGCTTTAGCTTCTTCACTTTCACTCGCTCACACACATAGACTCTAGTATGACTTTTAGCACTTAGCTGCTGGAAAAGTGGCCATACTTGTAATCCCGAAGCTATTCTCGTAATAGCTCTCCCCTCCTCGATTGAGTTCCATCACTTGCAACCTACCCACTCTCGTGAATATCAATAAAGGCATCGCTCGCTTCTCGCGAGCTTGGGATTAGCATTTCGAATAACACTCACTTGATCAATATCTTGAATTTGTCCTCCCCGTGGGGTCGGATGGTATTACATCACCTAGTGATATCATAATATAGAGTTTGTTCTTAATTGTATGACATTAACCACCTCATGGTCTTGCTACAATCTTACACCTGCTCCACTAACTAAATCTTATGCACCACGTAATTGCCGTGTAACGGTTGCAAAAAATAATTTCGATGATGATTGGGCCATGAAATGAAGCATCATAATTATAAACCATGAGTTTTCTTGCTTAAGTATTTTCTCTCTTCAACTTCAAATTGCTCCAATTGAAGGCCCAAAGGCAATGAAAGCAATTTGTTGAAGTTTGGACCGGTCATTAGTATTAGTTCCAATTTTGGGCCGGGAAACTCTGAGTTACTTTTGAAATGCAATCTCACCTTTTAATTTTTAAATCACATTTTATCTTGAAAATAACGAAAATCTGAAATTTCATGTGATCTCTAAAGGCCTCAATTAAACCACCTTCTTATGTTTTTTAAATACCAATAAATTAGAAAGAACAGACGTCCTAAAATGCTCAAAGACCATCTTATTCATTTTTTACGAATACATTGTATATAGCCCTTAAAATCGATCTCCAATATTATCTTGTAACACAAACACGTATCTAATTTTAAATTATGAGTAAAATCTTATGCATTCAAAGTTATACTTATGTACCATAATTCTTAAGACGTGAGAGATACGATTAGACACGTACTTGGGTTGTCCAACACAGTATCCGCCTTATTTTTGAGTATTTTTTATTGAGATTGTAAGAGGTTGAAGCACGTCTTGTACTTTGTTTCATTAATGATTTTTTTTGCATATGGAAAACATATATTTTTTTTTATCATATAATATATGTCACATTCGACACACATTTGATCATTCTGATATTTAGACACAACATTATATGATTTAAAGAAATATTCCCGCAAAAGAGTTTATCGTTAACATGGGTTATAAGTATTACATTAGTTTCAAATGTCACCGTGTAACTAGGGTATTATAGTTGGAGTAGAAAGATATTATTAGTGATTGAGGTAAATCCATATATTAGAACCCTAGTCAAGAAGAATCCAAATCCTAGTTAAATAGTAACCTGGTTAGGTTGTCTAGAATCTGATTTGTGTTATTGTCACTAATGACTTGCCTTAATTAAAGCAAATGATAACATGAATTAGTTTAGACCGTTTCACTCACTACAATACTTTGGTCTTTTCAAATTCTCACGATAAGTAGGTTAACCTAATTAATTACTTCCATCGTAATCATTAAGATATCAAAACTTTTTAACAATAAGATTATCAATAAATAAATATCAAACTAAATCCGACATGGCAGGCGACAGAATGAGTCTGTCAAATGTCACTACTACAAGGGTAAAGATTTTAAATTGCAAATGAACCCTCTATAATATTTATCAGCAAACACACCACTATAACACTTAAAATTTAGCGTTTACCCCCATTATATTTTATTAAATTGTATGTAACGTAACTGATACTAAAACTTGAATTTCAAACATTTAATTATCAAAAAAGAATTCTAGACGTATGATGCGTTAAAGGTTAAGAAACTTCAAGTTGAATTTCAATTGTTTAAGTATCGTAAAATTGGAAAAAAACAAAAAAAATAGATTAATTACTTGATTATGTTTCTCGTGATTTTTTTAAAAACCTCAAAAGACTTAGTTGAATAAACACATGCTTGATTATAACGGTAGACCGGATCTTTCTAATTTTTTCATTTTATGGGGGGAGTTTGCTAATAAAAATTAAGCAAGATGCTATTTGTCAATTAAAAGTAAAACACAATTAGTTTGTGCAATTAATTAATAAGATAAAACATGTAAAAGTGGAGAATCCCTAAAAATTGGAAACAAAACAAGATTTTGTTTGGATTCAGATCCGAGAAAAGGGTAGAAACTCGTATATCCATTTAATTATTTTAACATTTCTTATTAGTGTACAAAAGTACTTACTATTGGTCTACAGTAAGAAAAAAGAATAAGCCTCTCCTAAAAGAAGCGCTCTGCTATACGCCTGTGGACTTTGCATACCATATGTCTCTGTAATTATAGATAAATATAAATATTTGCAGAGAGAAACAAGACTCGTTTATTTACGAGTGAATCCAGTTGAGTTGTTATCAAACAAAACAAAAAAAAAAAAGAGATCACCATTGATTTGTAAGAGAAGAACAGTATGTTCTCATCACTTTGACCCTATTGAGACTCTTGTTTCTTTCTTTTCTTTCCTTTTTTGTTTTTAGTTAGTAAAGTTGAGATTTTTTTTCCTTCTTTTTGTGGGAGAGAAGTGAAAAAAGAGAGAATTGGGAGGTGGGGTTCATAATTTATGGTGAAAAGAGTTTCAAGATTCAATTTTTATTTGTGGGTTGTGTGTGTCAGTGTGTGAAAGTAACTTACATTGCATGAGGGGGGCCAACAAAATAAGTTGTTCATATTTTGATAATTTGGGATTTCATTTTTTTGAAGATTGCAATTTATTGTGAAACAGAGGATATATTGGAGAGGTAAGCACTGAAATCCCTTTTTTTTGTACCTTTCACAGTTATGTTATTCTTTTCTGAGTGTATGCACATGCATATATTTCGTACTTTAATCATCTTTTTTATTTTGTGACAGCAATTTCTTTTATAATCTGAGTTGAGGCATTGATTGAAATGATTACCTTATTGGATTCTAGAGAAAAAAAAGTGAGTGAAACAGAGGAAAATATGGATTCTGAATTATGGCATGCTTGTGCTGGTGGTATGATTCAAATGCCATCACTGAATTCAAAGGTGTTTTACTTCCCTCAAGGCCACTTAGAGCACACTTTTTCCAATGTCGATTTACGGGACTGTCCGAAGATTCCGTCTTACGTGCATTGTCGAGTATCTTCGGTTAAGTTCATGGCAGATTCGGGGACAGACGAGGTCTTCGCGAAGATACGACTGAGTCCAATTGTCGGAAATGAGGCTGATATTGTTGATGAGAATGATGTTTCCGTGGTTAGAGAAAAGCAAACGTCGTTTGCCAAGGCGTTGACGCAATCCGATGCAAATAACGGTGGGGGGTTCTCGGTTCCTAGGTATTGTGCTGACACGATCTTCCCCCGACTGGACTACAATGCGGATCCTCCAGTCCAGACTCTCGTGGCGAAGGATGTTCATGGAGAGAGTTGGTCGTTCAGACATATTTACAGAGGGACGCCGAGGAGGCATCTCTTGACGACCGGATGGAGCAGTTTTGTGAACCGTAAGAAGCTTGTGGCAGGGGATTCGGTCGTATTTTTAAAGAAAGAGCAGGGGGATCTCTGTATTGGAATCAGGCGTGCGAAAAGAGGAACCGGTCGCGACTATTATTCACCGTTTACGAGGGAAGGAAATGGAAATGCAAATCCAGGATTTGTTGTTAATAGGGGAGGCGTGGTGAAGGGACAAGAAGTAATCGAGGCTGCAATGCTTGCGGCTAGTGGACAACCGTTTGAGGTTGTTTACTATCCTCGATCCAGCACGCCTGAGTTTTGCGTGAAGGCCTCTCTTGTGAAGGCGGCAATGCAAATACTGTGGTGCCGTGGTATGAAATTCAAGATGGCTTTTGAGACAGAGGATTCTTCACGTATAAGTTGGTTTACGGGAACCATATCATCGGTTCAGGTTGTCGATCCGATTCAATGGCCGGATTCACCTTGGCGGCTTCTCCAGGTACTTTTTCCTTTTGTCAAGTGCAATATGTTATAAACCTACACACATCACCTTTGATGTTGTTAGCAAAAGTGTCTCATTCAAAATGTCGATGTCGTGTTGTTTCGTAGTATCTTTATTGACATTTTCTTCGTATGTGACTTTCGAGATTAATTACAATGAACTGTATCAGGTAAACTGGGATGATCCTGATCTGCTTCAAAACGTGAAACGAGTGAATCCGTGGCTGGTCGAATTACAATCGAACATGCCTGCCATCCCCTTCTCTCATTTCTCACCTCCGCCTAAAAAAGCTAGATTATCCTACCACCAAGAATCCCCTCTTGATAATCAGAATTCTATATTTTCAGGCAATCACATACTTAATTCTAGCAACCCAATTCATTGTCATCCCGACAACGTTCCTGCTGGCATGCAGGGAGCCAGGCATGCTCAATACGGTTTGTATTCAGTTGGCTTCTCGCCCGCTGAGCGAGTTTCTGTGTCTAATGGAACCTCGAGTCTCGTCTCTCCCACGCCCGTAGTTATAGAGAACGTTTCCTGTTTGCTAACCATTGGAAATTCTACTCAAGGATCAAAACTCTCGGATAAAACGGCACCGTTTGTGCTTTTCGGCCAGCCAATATTTACAGAGGAGCAAATTTGTATGAGCAACTCCAATGAAGCTAATACTGTTTCCCCTGTCCTCACTAGCAACGGATCGTCCAATGGAAATGCGGATCAAATAGAAAATGCTTATGATGATCGGGAACTATCGTCGTGTGAAGGGTTCGAGTCTTTGCTCGGTTTGGAGACGATCTAGGTAAGATTTGCTTAGCCCCTTGTATCATACATACTAGTCCAATAAGGCTTTATGTTATATGAAGTTGGCGTCTTAACCTTTGGTTATATATGTTAGAATTTTTTGTTACGGCAACCATATTCTCAACATATCTTCCTTTTTATCTTCGTTGACATTGCAGTAAATTCATGAACACGGTGAAAAGGTTCAATCGACATTCGACGTTTGTTCGACAAAGTATTCGTTCGTTCTCCGATGGCGATGAACATTTGTTCTCTTGCTCAAGACAAGCTGTTTGTGTAGGAATATTTTGGTGTTTTCGTGTTAGTTACCTTTCTAGTTTTTGTTCCAGGCACATTTGCATCATTGCATGTATTAAAAAAAGCTAGACTAGTTTGAAGTTAATGATTTTCTGTCAACCATTTTGTTCGAATAACTCTCATTTTGATTGTTGCTATGAAGTTATTATGTTTTGGCTTCAACCCGTTCATGATTTATTTGTTAATAATACTGTTCAAAATATTAATCAACTACAAGCCTGCAACAAATGCATTATGCTTAACGTTTGTGGGATCTTAATGTGCAACCCTCCAGCCCCTTCCTTATCGTGATTTGTAGATGTAAGATGCAATATATATGCATATCAATGATATTTAAAACACCAGGAAGATAATGACAAAAGATATTTAAGATAAGTACCATAAGATAAGATATTAATTTTTTTTGTTACACTCCATAGCTTATTTGATTTTAAATATTACGTAGTACGTACTCTCCAACCCTTAACTATCCTTTTCTTTTCAAGTAGAACAAAATCAAAAAGATTATTTATAACAATATTTAAGACTAATTTATTCCAGTAAGATGATTATTTAATGGTTAGCGATATTGGCATAATTGTTGCTTCCAAAGCAATATTTTTAATTTCTCTAGTTTATCCTTGTAAGTCAAAATTTATAGAAGGAAAACTTCAGAATTATTATAACAACTCGTGAGCTTTAATTGTTGATTCCTTGATCATAGTGACTTGAGAATGCATATGAATGTTGTTTACCAAAATTAATAGATTATGTCTTGACCGAAACAAAACAAAAATGAATTTTCATTGTCTTATATTTGCAATTAAATATATTTTCATAATAAAATATTGGGTTGATAAGTAATATTATTTTCTTGAACTTATATACATGTGTGTGTATATACATATATATGTGACAGAAAAAAGTTAAGTATGTCTGAAAATTTCAAAACTCATGGACAATGGATTACTTGTAAAATGAATAATTAATAAGATAGAACTCATATAATTTTTCTTTCGAAACTTTAAAAACCGAATTGATTCATGGATTAAATTTGATATGACTATCTCCGGGGTCCCATTTAATCAGTAGATTACAAAAACAAAATTTTAAACTGAGCAATGTAAAACTTCATGCGACTTGTAAAATGCTTCGTAATTTTTAGTTTCATGATTACTACGAATATAATAAAGTAAAACTGAAAAACAATAGTCAAAGAGATTTTGTTAACGGGTTTGGAATTATTCCCTATTTAACGGAAGATATTTATTTGGGTCGGAACGCCCTGTCCGTGATTCAGAGGCAATGACAAGTGGAAATAATAAGAATAGCTGCAAGAATATTCCCTTCCTTTATTCACTGAACTTTTCCTCCTTTCTTTCTTTTTATGTATTTGAATGTCAAGTTGTAGTAAGTAAACTGAGTTATCTTAGGTTGTTTTTCTTCTACGGATCACCTTCCCTTATATAGACTCTGGTAGGGACAGATGTTATTGTGCATGTGCTTTGGTAAGGACAGGTGTTGTCGTTACCTTGATACAGGTGTTTAAAATAAGGATAAAGTTTATCTTTTATCGACTAAGCGCTGACTAGATTTAATCTCCATCTTTTTTGATAGCTCCGAGGGCCTTTGATGTGGATTGTTTTGATAGAGCTATTCTTCCGAGGGACTCTTTTTCTCTTTCTTGATTTGGATCCGTTCTTTAATGATCAGGAGTAATCTCCAAGGGCATAATTTGATCTCCGAGGGCATGGTATAATCTCCGAGAGTTAAATATGATCTCCGAGGGCTGAATTTGCTCCTTTTGAAATGGTATTTTTTCATCTAAGTCCTCGGAATATGTTATATGGGCACTCTGTTATTTATTTCTGATTTTTCTCCGAGAATGAGTCCTCGGGCGATGGTCCGAGGGGCGTCTTTTCCGAGGAGTGTTCAGCAAGGAAGTTTTCTTGTAAGTTCATGGGACTCGGGGTCCGTTGTGGTCCCTCTTGGCGCATTGGTGGATATCGGAGTCGTACGAGTCCATCGGGGTTCGCTCTTTTTCCGATGCCGTGCTGATATCTGTTTTTTTATTCACCGTTTGACTTTCCAAGGGACACTTATGTTCCTCCTCGGGTGCTCTTGTAAACCTTTTCGGGTCAGTGACTGAAAGGTAGGGCAATCCTCCGAGGGGTTTTCTTTATATGTACATCTCATCGGAAATACTCGTGACAATAGTATTGTCCATTTATTGTTTTTTCCGAGTAAGAGTAATCTTCTTTATTTTATTTTTGGGTTAACACTAGCCCCCCCAAATTTCGATTGTCCTCGTAGAGACAAGCGGAATTTTAAATCATCATCCTCAGTGAGGCGAGGGGTTATTTTTTGTTTTAGTGTCCCTGTACTTATTTTTTGATATTTGTCCGAGGGGTAAATATATATATTCAGAGTTTTGCAAGTGATTTTACCTGAATACCCTTAGGGCATCATCGTTAAGCACGCGAGAATCTCGGAGGCGCAGGTTGCGGGTTACCGTTTGACCAGTTTCGAAATTTGGAGCATCTGACCGTTGGCAACGGTCAGAATCTTGACGGCGTGGCGTGAGCGGGCGACGGTTACGTGGAGTCTTGAATAAATGCCACGTCTTTATGGGCATCTGACCGTTGTAGCCTTTGGTTATAAATAGGACACTGTTGCCTCTTCTTTTCTTCATTCACTCAAGTATAATCTGCGATAATTTTCTCTCAGAGCCACAAATTTCTTCTCTTATTCTCTATTCTCTTGCAACTCTAAGTTCCAGTAGGTTTACCCACTAAAAAAAACTTTCCTCTTTTTATATCCATGGCTTCTTCTGCCAACGTAAACCCTGTTGCTGCTGTTACCTCCTCGGAAGTCATTGCTCCGATTGACACTTCTTCGAGCGTGAGGAGTATTCCGGTGGGAGTTGTTACTCGTAAACGCAAGGGAGAAATTGCTGCTGCTGCTGAGGGCGGCGCCACTTCCTCGAAGAAAGCTAGGGTTCCCAAATCAAAGGAACCGCCTCTTCGGACTTTCGCTAAGGTGGAAAAGATGCAGAATATTGCTACTCGTAAGCAGGTAGCGGATCTGTTTACCTCAACCGGGGTCCTTCAGAAGAATATGGTATTCCGAATCCCGACAAAGGATGAGAGGGCATGTTATCCTCCTCCGGGTATGTTGATAGTATTTTTTGCCCAGGTGAAGTACGGGTGGCGTTCATTCATGTCACCTTTTTTCTGTGAGCTTTTCAAGACTTGTAATATCTGCCCGAGTCAAATGGTGCCGAACGGGTTTGCCGCTATTTGTATTTATGTCTTCTGGTGCCAAGTGAATGGGCTAGAGTGCTCGGTGAATCATTTTCTTTCGATCTTTGATGTGGCGGTATCACCCGGGGGGTATCCGTTCTATAATGTTCGTCATCGGGACAACACGGGGGATTCCACGAAGAGGATCTTGGGTGCTGCTATTACCTCACATAGCGTCTGGAAGAATAGATATTTCTTCGTGGGACCTGTTAAGGGTGAGTGGGATGTGCCCTTCGATTGGCGAGAGGGTACTACTCCTGTGCACGCTCTGGACCAGGAGGTGGTGTTATCTCCTATAATTTCTCAGCACAAATTGATGGAATCAGAGGATTTCACAATGTTGTACGAGACCTCCGGTCTTCACTACGTAGTTTTTACCGACGACGCCGTAGAGAGGCCTTTATCTTTGTCTCCCGATGCGAGGAATCTCTTTCGTAAGTCCTTTTATTTATTCTTTTATTCTTTTATTCTTTCTCCGAGTACAGTAATAAATTGTGCTTATACACATTATCGGTGGGTTGACGCAGGGGAGGTCATGGCGAACTACTATCTGCAGTCGAGTCCGAGGGAGCCTACTTCTAGTGGTGTTTCTGAGATACCAGAGGAGGGTGATCACGAGGAGGAGGAGGTTAATGCTCCCGAGAGTAGGCATATGGGTTCAGAGAAGGGTGAATTTCACGAGGACCATTCTCTTCTATGCATGGATATGACGGGGGTCGTGAGGAGCGCTGTTCCCTTGCGTCAAGTAGCTCCTTGGGATTTGGCTTTGGTGCCCGTTTCCAAATCCGAGTCGGGGAATTTACCTGCTTCTGAATCTAATATAGGAACTTCTCCGAGAGTTTCCGAGGAGGGGATCTTTCCGAGTGTTACCGAGGAAGAATCTGCTCAGAAGGTTACCGAAGTAATAGACTTATCTTCCGAGGGTCCTTCTCCTCAGCCTCCGATAGTTTCCGAATCCGCTCCTCGTGGTGAGTTTCTATGAGATTTTAATGAGATTTTCATACCTTACTCGTGACATTCGCTGATGTGTTGACACTTTTCCTTTTGATGTAGTAGCTATGGATAAAGGAAAAGCTCCGATGGCAGAAGAGCCTTCATTATATGGTGAGTATCCGTTATTCGCCCTTTTTCCATAATTTTTTCTAGTTTCATTCTTTTTCTCACTGACAGTGTGTATCTTTTGTAGAGGAAGAATTTCTGGCCCAATTCAACATTCCCGAGCAGGAAGGTTTACGAGGGGATTCCGAGGATACTCAAGGGGAGTTCGATCCTTCTTCCGAAGACAGAGATGTGAAGGAGGGGATTCTTAATTCACTGTTGGGTAAGACTAGCCCACCCACAACAGTTGGTGGTTCTCGAGCCGTTTTTACGAATTCAGAAGTGATGACTCCCATAAAGGATGCGACTCCTCCGAGGGGGCATGTTCCGGTGACTTTGTCTCCGAGGGGTCATACATTCCAGGAGGCCGCTCCTCCCAGTGGATCCGGAGGGCAGTTCTCGTCTCGGACGGTGGGTGAAGCTTATCAGGATATTCTCCAATTTTTCGCCTCTTCCAGTTCAACACCCGCCGAGGGGTACCAATTTTTGTACACCAGTCTTAACTGGCTGGGGCTCATGGTAAGCTTCTCTAAATTAAACCTCTGAAATTACATGATATATCTCTGTTAAATTCTTTATTGTTGACTTCTATGTAGATTGGAAAGACTCGGGAGGCGGTCACTGCCGTTGAAGAGCACGGTCGGAAAGACCTAGAGGAGTTAGAAGTACTCCGGGCGCAATTGGCACCTCTCTTAGTCCGAGACAAAGAGAGTCAACCTAGGGAGGACCTTCTTCAAACCAGGATTTCCGACTACGAATTTGCTCTTAATGAAGCAGAGAAGACGAGGGCGGATTTGCAAGGTAACTTAAACGCTGCTGAGTCCGCTTACAAAAAGATGGAGGCGTCCGAGAAGGCTGCAGCAGCTAAGATAGCTCTTCTGGAGAAGGAAAGGAAGGAGTCCGAGGGGGTCTTTACTGCTCGTATTGCGGCTCTCGAGAAGGCGGTAGCGGACGGGAATGAGAGAGAGAGGGTTCTCCAGGAGACATTGGGCCAAGTTACTGATAGGGCTGAGTCAGCTGAAGAGAAGTTGGTAAACTTTCTATCTCCCGAGGACGTGCAAGCTAAGGTGGATGCAGCCATTCAATTCGCTCAGCGGGAGATTTCACGACAACAATCAGGAGTATCCGATATGCCTTCTCACGAGCTCTTGACAGGCCACCTTTTATGGGGTTATCTGGAGTGTGCTAGGTTGGCTAAGTCTTTGATAAGGTCGGAGGTTGACTTCTCAAAGTCTTTTGACCTTCGTAAGCTGAAGAGGCCAACTCTCGATGATTGCCAGTACTTTGTGGGGAGATTTGGGGGTTTACTATCTTCTCGGGATTCTCCAGCACCTTCTCCGATGCGATCTGCCACTAGTCCGAGTCCGAGGGCTAGTGGTTCCGGGGGGGTATTTTCTCCAATTTCCCGCCTCGCTCCATTGGGTACTTCTGCTGAAGAGACAATTTCTCCCCTCCCTCCTTCCACGGGAGTTTAGTCTTTTCTTTTTTTTTTCTTTTTTTTTTTTTTTTTTTGCAAGAATGTTCTTTGTATCTATTACCCTTCCGAGGGCTCTTCAGCTTAAATAAATATTTTGTTCAATTTCCTTTTTCTATTTTTTGGTTTTATAATTAAAATTTAACTAAATCAGATAATGACAATTCTTATAAGGTTGATGACTAAGTAAGCTTTCTAAGTAGGAGGTGTTGTTTTGCATTGTTAAGTAGGGTACGTGTCACTCTTAATTAAAAAAAGTTTCAACACGTGTCCCTTTTTTAACATAATAAGAATCTAAACTTCTTCTTTTAACCACGAGTTTAGAGAGTATATATATACTTAAGCTTTTTACCAATTATGCACTTATCTCTACTTTTGTAATCATAATTAACCATTAATTTTCTTTCACAATTGCAAGTACGAAGATAATACTTACCTGATACGATGATGCCTCCTTATTATAGAAGAAGCGGTTCAGCTTCGTCTTGTAGTTCTTCTCGAGATACCGCTCGGAGTCCTTCTGGATCATCAAGAGTTCCCCCGAGGGACAATCCATCCGAAAATCAAGCGACACTTGGTGCTAGTTTCTCTCTTGGAGTGGCTCGTAGGACTCCATCTACAAATTCACGTAGAGTCAACCATATCAGGGAGATATTTATGAGTAGGGAGCCATATCCTTTGGCGGATGAGTCTTCGGAGTTCGATTTGATTCCTCTTAATCCATCAAGATTGATAGGTAGAGGACGTGTAGGATCCACTATGAGTACAAAATGTGAGACCTCGGTAAGATCTCTTTTCACTGGTTATAACTTAGATTTCGAAGATTATGATATAATAGTGCCTTCCTCGGGCCAAAGGGCTTACGCACCCCCCTCGGGTTATATGACCGTTTACGCCGAACAGATGCGTTGCGGGTTGCGGATGTTTTTTCACCCCTTTTTCCAAATACTTTTTCGGTATTGGCAGGTGTGTCCGAGTCAGTTAACACCAAGTTCTTATAGTCATCTGGTGGGGTACATCCTTCGTAGTGAGCTTTTAAACCTTCCAATGTCCCCCTATCGGGTGGGAACAATATTCACCCTTCGACCTTGCTCAGAGGGGACTCCCTTTTTTAGCTTGACCTATAGGGACAAGGAAAATATCTTCACTCGTGTATCCAGCTCCCATTCTTATAGAGGGGATTGGAGGTGGAGATTTTTCTTCGTCCGTCCGAGAGGTCAGTCAGCCAGATCATGGGGGGTACCCATCCGATGGGGTCTGGGATATATTGCTCCCAACCTTGAAACACAAGGGCAAGTGAGGGAGATATTGCTTCACTCGGGACTTTTCTCTGGTTCTTATGATATATCCGGGCTACTGGATTTCCCCGAAGCCTTGATTTTGGCAGGTTTACAAGAGGGGGTGGAGGGATATACTCCTGTTTCACGTCCTCTTCACAGTAACTTTCATTTTCGTAAGTTCTATTAATCATTCTTTAACTTGTAAATTTCATAAGTGCCCTCGGACCATTTTCCTACTAATATCTTTTGCAGGAGCGGAGATGGGAGCATTTTCCCTCGGGTCTTCTACCGACGTTTTCCTTGGGAGAGCATTGCACGGTAGTCCCGGAATGGTGGAGATTGGTAATTCCGTTCCTCTCGTGAATGAGGGCATGGTTGAGATTTCCTCGGAGGAGGAGAAACCTGTAGCAGCCCCCCCAGTCAGTTATATAATTCCTCCGGGGCCGTCAGATACGATAGCGGTTCTTTCCCCAGCAGATTTTCACGGGAATCCTATAGTGTCACAGCCCAGTCCTCGTAGCCCTGCTATGGTGAGCGTGTTAGAGGAGTATCTTCTCTCCCCTGGCACAGAGGTCTTGCCGCCCCGGGAAGATATCCCTGATCGTATTCCTGTACCACCGCTTGAGGAGCACCCTTCCCTCGGGAGAACTCTTCCCCCCGGGGATAGTCGGGATGTTTCTCTTCTTGGATCAGAGGTGGGATTTTGCCGAAACTTTCTCAGCGGTTTATTGAACGTAACAGATTGTGAACTGATAAAAACCCTTTCGGTACCCGTTCTCCAGGATTTAGCCTGTAAAGACCTGTGTGAGGTATTTATTCATTTTATTTAATACTAACCTGTCTTCCGGTCTGATGCCCCTTGCTTCGTTTTTTGACCAGATTTATATGGTGTTGGATGCTCTTGGTTCTTACGAAAGCTCTTCTTCAGATCCAGGTTTGGTATACCGTCGTCGGGACGAGTTAGAGCAAGGTCTCTTGGAGGCTCAAGTGGAGATAACTCATTTGAAGGAAGTTTACGAGTCCGCTCAGGAGACTCATATCCATGCGTTACAATCCGAGAAGGATAAGGCGTGGGAATTAGAATGCCAATTAGTGCTTGAAAGAGCTCGTGTATTGAATTTAGGGAGGAGCATTGAGGTGTTACGTGGCCAAATGCGGTCCTCGGAGGAGCAACTAACACAGGTTACGATGGAGAGAGATGCCTTGAGTCAGCAGTTGCTGGGAATAACTCGTTCTCATGCGGTAGAGGTGGTTATGGCCCGAGTCCAAGCTGTGCTGGAGGTGGTGGGTCCATCCAATCCTCGTGAGTCTCTTCGGGGTGAGATGCGTGATTTAGTGAATATAGGCTATAAATTGTGCCAAGACGCCGTGCAAGCTTTGCCAGAGTTCCCTTCGGGCTTGCTCCTTCCGGAACTCAACATCCGTCAAGTCTCCGAGGAGTTTCTACCTTCACCTAGTGGAGATTTTGCGATCGGAACTGTGTTCTGTGATGACCCCTTCTCTCTTTCCGAGGAGCAACGCAGAAGACTCATCAGAGAGGGGAAACGTCCCATGGGAGGGTCTTAGTTTGTAGATGAATGTTATATAGTTTAGTTCATAATACAGAGGGTTTTTATTATTATCGGGTTGCCTCGATGTCTCATATATAGAGCCATCATTCTGTCGGACAACTCTTTTTTGTACTATATCCCCTCGTATATGAACACTCTTTTTATTCATGCATGATTATTACATTAAGCATAGTACTTCCTAAGATTGCTTGCGTTCCATGTGTTGCGAAGTATTGCCTCCTCGGAGGTGGCAAGCCGATAAGTCGCCGGTCCCACAATTTCCACTATTTTGTAGGGTCCTTCCCATCGTGGATCTAGTTTACCCACATTCTTAGAGGCCCCGACTCGTTTCATCACTAAATCTCCAACTTGAAAGGTTCGGGGTTTTACCTTGGTATTGTAATATCGTGACATCCGAGCCTTGTATTCTTCCATTCGGAGGGCGACTCGGGTTCTTTTTTCTTCGAGAAGATCAAGGGCAAGGGCTAAGTTTGAGCCATTGGCCACTTCCTCGTATTCTTTGACTCGCCAGCTTTCTATGGAGACCTCCGAGGGCAAAACAGCTTCACACCCGTAGGATAGACTAAAAGGGGTTTCGCCCGTAGCAACACTTTGTGTGGTCCGATAGGCCCACAATATCCCGGGTATCTCCTCAACCCACTTAGCTTTATGCCAATCAAGCCGGGCCTTCATGTTCTTCAAGAGGATTCTGTTGGTTCTTTCTACTTGGCCATTTGCTTGAGGGTATCCCACGGAGGCAAAGCGATGTTTTATCTCCCAATGATCGCACCATTTTTGTAATCCTTGGTCAGTAAACTGCAAACCGTTGTCACTTACCAGGCTCCGAGGGACACCAAAGCGACAAATAATACTCCTCCAGAGAAAATTGATGACTGCCCCTGCAGTTACTCTAGCCAGGGGTTCCGCTTCCACCCATTTGGTGAAATAGTCAACGGCTACTAATAGAAATTTCTTTTGACCGGCATCGGGAATAAGAGGTCCCAATATATCAATACCCCACTTGGAGAATGGGCAAGGGCTCAAATGGGGTTCCCAAGGAGCTGTAGGTTGATGGGTCCGAGGGGCGTATGCTTGGCAGGATTTACATCTTTCGGCATGGATTTTGCTATCTTTGGTCATTGTGGGCCAGTAATAGCCTTGTCGGATCAAGCGTCCGACCATACTTTCACTGCTGGTATGGCTTCCACATACCCCCTCGTGAGTTTCTGCTAAAGCTAGTTGTGCCTCCTCTTCATTAAGGCATCGAGCATGGGGACATGAGTATGTCCTTCGGAAGAGTATCCCGTCTTTGAGGAAGTATCGGAGGGTTTTTCTGAACATCATTCGCTGAATATTCTTGTCCGAGGAGTATCCCTCGGGATTCTGCAAATAGGCTTTGATAGGGGTCACCCAGCTAGATGAGGGATCTGAAATGGTATTCACCTCTTGGCCTTCGCTCTTTTCAGATTCATTGACATGCAGTAGAGTAATCTTCCGAGTATGTATTGCAGCTGTTTGTGTAGCCATTTTGGACAAAGCGTCCGCCTCTTGGTTTTCTTTTCGGGGAATTTGAATTATATCATACTCTTCAAACCATTCAGATCTTTGACGAACAACTCGGAGGTACTCTTGCATTCTTTCTTCCTTTGCCTCATATGACCCCTTAATTTGCTGAACAATCAGTTGGGAGTCACTATGGAGGAGTACTCTCTTCATTCCCCCTTCCCTTGCTAGTCTCATACCGATAAAGAGAGCTTCATACTCGGCTTCATTGTTAGAAAGGGGGTAATCTATTCTAACCGCAAAATGAAGTCTTTCCTCCTCCCCTTCTTGGTTTACCAAAACTATTCCAGCCCCCCATGTGTACTTAACGAGGATCCGTCCACATATACATGCCATCGTGGCTCCTTTTCCTCGGGTCTTATGCTCGTAAGTTCTGTTACAAAGTCCGCCAGAACTTGCGCTTTGATTGATGGTCTCGAAGCATAGGAAATATCGTACTCAGTAAGCTCTACGGCCCATTTTATCAGTCTTCCTGATGATTCAGGCTTGTTAAGAATTGCCCTCAGGGGGTGCTTAGTTAGCACGGTAATTGGATGAGATAGAAAGTAGGGACGTAGCTTACGAGCCGTGGTAACCAATGCTAGAACTAGTTTCTCAGTTAGGGTATATCGGGTTTCGGCTCCGAGGAGGGTTTTGCTGACGTAATATACCGGGTGATGTTCCCCCTCCTGTTCTTTGACTAAGACAGCGCTAATAGCCTCTTCTCCGACTGATAAATACAGAAACAACTCTTCTTGGGGTATAGGTTTTACCAGCAAAGGTGGTTTCAACATATATCTTTTCAATTCTTCGAGAGCTTCCTCGCATTGAGGGGTCCACTGAAATTCCTTGACATTTCGAAGTATCTTGAAGAAGGGAAGCCTTTTCTCTGCAGACTTAGAGACAAATCGACTCAACGAGGCCATTCTTCTAGTTAATTTTTGGACATCTTTCACCGTCCTAGGGGTAGGCAATCCCATGATAGCTTCTACTTTTTCGGGGTTTACTTCGATTCCCTTCTCCGTAACCATAAATCCCAAAGATTTTCCTCCTCGGATACCAAAAGAGCACTTCCGAGGGTTAACTTTCATGCCAAAGTTGTTCATAATGACCAACGCTTTCCGTAGGTTCTCGGGATGTTCTTCGGCAGTGTTACTTTTAACTACAGTATCATCTACGTAAACCTCTACTGATTTCCCAATAAGTCCTGTGAACATAAGACTTACTAACCTTTGGTAGGTAGCTCCCGCATTCTTCAGCCCAAATGGCATAACTAAATAACAAAATGTGCCTGCATCTGTGATGAAGCTGGTCTTATCTTGGTCAATAGTCGCCATTGGGATTTGGTTATACCCTTGGTCTCCATCTAAAGTTGATAGTAGCGCGCACCCTGCGGTAGAATCAACTAGCTGATCTATGCTCGGTAAGGGATAACAATCTTTTGGGCAGGCTTCATTAAGGTTGGTAAAGTCAACACACATTCGCCATCTTCCTCCATGCTTGGGTACTAGCACGACGTTAGCTAGCCATTCGGGATAAATGACTTCTCGAATTTGCTTCAAACTAAGAAGGCGTTGTATTTCCGATCGGATAATCTTGTTGCGCTCGGGTCCCATCTTCATTTTCTTCTGTTGGACAGGTTTAGCCCCGGGCTTTACGTTAAGAAAGTGTTGGCATACCTTATTGCTGATTCGCCCGGGTGGTCCACCTTCCCATGCAAAGAGGTGATGGAACTGTTTGAGGAGAGAGATCAGTTGACCTTCTATGATTGGAGCCATATGGGTGCCGATTTTGATTACTTTCTCGGGGCTTCCTTCTACTACTTCCACCATTTTTAACTCTTCCACAGGTTGGACTCGTGTTTCCTCGGTTTTACACTTTTTGTTCTTTCCGAGTGAGTGTTCGTTCTCTTCTGAGGGAATGGCATTCATGCAACATTCTCTGGCTTTCGACTGACTTCCTCGGACTTCTCCGATTCCCGAAGAAGTGGGGAATTTCACTTTAAGATGCAGAGTGGAGGGGATAGCCTCAAAGGCCCGAATAGATGGTCTTCCGCATATGACATTATATGTTCGTGAGGAAGCTTCCACTACCCAAAACTTAATAGATTCCGTTCTTCGAAGGGCTGATTTCCCCCATGACATTGGCAGAGTAACAGTTCCGAGGGTTTGACAGGCTTCTCCTGAGAATCCTACTAGCGGGACCTCAACGGTTTCCAATGTTTCTTGTTTCAACCTCATAGCCAGATAGGTAGGTAAGAAGAGTACATCCACGGAGCTACCCGTATCTATAAGGATCCGTTGGATCTCATACCCGTAGATGACAGCAGAAATAACCAATGGATCTTCATGAGGGTATATTACGTCCATAAGATCCTCGGGCCCAAAAGTGATGCTAGGCAGATTTGATCCTTGAATGGAGCAGACAGACAATCCTTGTTCTGCTCGTCGGGCTTCTTTCAAATATTTCTTCTTTTTACCCTGAGGTATCATGGAAATTTCACCCCCTTCAATCATATTGATCGTTCTCCCTGTTGGGGGGTTGTTTTTGTAAGAGTTAGGTGGAGGAGGCAAACTCTGATTCCCTGTCGTTTTCTCTCGTGAATTTTGCCGACGATCTTTAATTCTCTCTTGGGATCGGAGACGTCCCGTTGTCCCTTCTCGTGACTTCCGACTAAGTATCCTTTCTTCCCTTTCTTGTTCTTCCTCCTCTCCTCGTGATCTCTTCCAAACATGAGCTTTGGGCTCCTCCGAGTTATTTTCCTTGAGGTAATTCTTCAAATACCCTATTTCTAACAGGCGGAGCACCTCTAAACGAAGGGTAGTACATTCTTCTGTAGTGTGCCCGTAAGTTTTATGGTACTTACAATATTTCCCCGTGTCCTTGTCTCGGTTAGGGAATTTAGTCGGTCTGGGCCAGTGTAACTCGTTGCTACCCCTCATTATATTGAGCACTTCTGGTGGGGTAACAGTCATCGGAGGTAGGTGCACGGGTCGGAGGAACTTCTTAACCACTCCTCCTTCGTCCTTGCGCTGAAGAGATTTTCCTTCCTTATTCTTTTCTTTAGCCTTTGCCTCTTTTTCGACGCGCTCTAGGTGTTCATTATCCTCCTGCTCCATTTGTTTTTTTGTTCCCTCTGCCTCTTCCATCAAGATATGGATTTCTGCCTTTTGCATTAGTTCATTCATATCCGTGATCCGATTTCCCATAAGGTATCTGAAGAAATCCCCCGTTCGGAGTCCCTGAGTTAATATGTCCGCCATAATGGTCGGACTAACGTTGGGAACATCAAGTGCTTCATCCGTGAAGCGCTTTATATACTCTCGTAAGGTTTCATCTTTTTTCTGTTTAATAGTGAATAGGTGTGTGGCAGATTTAGGGTACCTTCGATTGCAGGCGAATTGTCGCACGAACAAATGGGCTAATCGATCAAAGCTCGTAATGGAACAAGGTGGAAGGTGAGTAAACCAGGCTTGGGCCCGCCCTCCGAGGGTAACAGGAAACACGCGGCATAACACGTGGTCAGGGGCAGAAGAGAGGTCCATTCCAGCCAGATATTGATGGATGTGATCCTGTGGGTCCTTTCCATCAGCTTCTCCAGTGTATAATGGGATATTGACAGGTCGCATCCCCGAGGGGATAGAAGCTGAAGCGATTTCGGGAATGAAAGGAGTGGTCTTGAAGGTAGGGTCCTCTTCAGGGACCATGGTCTTCTTTAGGTCACCTAATTCTTTTCGTAAATCATCCATCATTCCCCATAAGGAATGTTCAACCTCTCCTTGATACTCCGAGGGGCGAGAAATTTCTTCTCTACCCCTCTCTGGAATTCTTTCCTGACACACATACCTTCGAGGCATCTGTCGGGATTCTCGTTGCCAAGGATTCGAATTTGGGGTCCACGCCATCGGAGGTACATCTCCCTCCGAGGGGGAATTCCCATTATCGAAGAGCACAGAGGATGCGTGTCCGATAGGTTCATTCCTCCGGGGTGTTCGTGCAGCATTTATAAGTCTTTCGTAAACAGATCGGGGAATATTAATAAAATCTCTAGTACCTGGTTCGTAATTGGACAAAGTTTCTTCTGAGTCGCTGTTCGAGAAAGGAAGGTTGTCACTTTCGAAAAGATCGTCCATCCTAGCTGACATCTGCTTGAATTCTCTCGAGGACAGATATTATGGCGTTCCCACAGACGGCGCCACTTTGTTAACGGGTTTGGAATTATTCCCTATTTAACGGAAGATATTTATTTGGGTCGGAACGCCCTGTCCGTGATTCAGAGGCAATGACAAGTGGAAATAATAAGAATAGCTGCAAGAATATTCCCTTCCTTTATTCACTGAACTTTTCCTCATTTCTTTCTTTTTATGTATTTGAATGTCAAGTTGTAGTAAGTAAACTGAGTTATCTTAGGTTGTTTTTCTTCTACGGATCACCTTCCCTTATATAGACTCTGGTAGGGACAGGTGTTATTGTGCATGTGCTTTGGTAAGGACAGGTGTTGTCGTTACCTTGATACAGGTGTTTAAAATAAGGATAAAGTTTATCTTTTATCGACTAAGCGCTGACTAGATTTAATCTCCATCTTTTTTGATAGCTCCGAGGGCCTTTGATGTGGATTGTTTTGATAGAGCTATTCTTCCGAGGGACTCTTTTTCTCTTTCTTGATTTGGATCCGTTCTTTAATGATCAGGAGTAATCTCCGAGGGCATAATTTGATCTCCGAGGGCATGGTATAATCTCCGAGAGTTAAATATGATCTCCGAGGGCTGAATTTGCTCCTTTTGAAATGGTATTTTTTCATCTAAGTCCTCGGAATATGTTATATGGGCACTCTGTTATTTATTTATGATTTTTCTCCGAGAATGAGTCCTCGGGCGATGGTCCGAGGGGCGTCTTTTTCGAGGAGTGTTCAGCAAGGAAGTTTTCTTGTAAGTTCATGGGACTCGGGGTCCGTTGTGGTCTCTCTTGGCGCATTGGTGGATATCGGAGTCGTACGAGTCCATCGGGTTCGCTCTTTTTCCGATGCCGTGCTGATATCTGTTTTTTTATTCACCGTTTGACTTTTCAAGGGACACTTATGTTCCTCCTCGGGTGCTCTTGTAAACCTTTTCGGGTCAGTGACTGAAAGGTAGGGCAATCCTCCGAGGGGTTTTCTTTATATGTACATCTCATCGGAAATACTCGTGACAATAGTATTGTCCATTTATTGTTTTTTCCGAGTAAGAGTAATCTTCTTTATTTTATTTTTGGGTTAACGGATTTATTATCTTGTCAATGACTTTATGAAATGATAGAAAGCAAATTAATTAGGAAAAGACGATCTGATTCTTGTTTTTATTCTATTTTTAGTTATGAGTTATGACATAAATTTGAATTACTTCAACTAAGGGAAGATAATTCAGATAAATGGTGCTTGTCAAAGTTTACCTTCTACAAACTTTGACTTACGACTTAAATCAGAAAGCTTAAAAATGTTGCTTTGGCAGCAACATTTTTTTTTATGAACAAATAGAAATAACATGCGCCCTTAGACTACATCAAGAGAAATCAAAGAAGATAAATTGGGTGAAAGGCTTTATATCACATAAAAGTCTCCATCCATGTTGAGATCTTGTTTTGCAAGTGCGCCTGCAAGTCCGTTCTTTCTTCGCTCAATCCAACGAAATTCTTGTGTCCATGGTTTGCGTAGAAGTCTACGACACTCATCAATCTTCTCTTTGAGGCTGTGGCTGCCTTCCCCATCCGTAGAGATTAACTTATGAGCCTCTAGAGAGTCGGTCTCAACGCAGATTTGTTGAGGCCTTCGTTCACACGCCATTCTTAGTCCTTGTCGAAGCGCTTCCACTTCCGCCTCCAAAACAGTAGGAGAATGTAGTTTCTCTTTAAATCCCAGTAATCATGTGCCTGTTTCATCGCGTAGTACACCTCCAATAGCTCCTTTATTGTGTGCGAAGTCCACACTTCCATCAACATTGAGTTTTAGCCACCCAGGTTTCGGTTTCTCCCATTCTTTTTTTGTATTTCTCGCCTTTCCTCGGCCTTGTGCCTTCCAAGAGTCGTGGGCTAACTGTTTTATTTGGCAAATTGCCTCAACGTTTAGCCCAATCTTTCCCCGGAAAACCCTTTCATTCCTTTTCTTTCATAGGATCCAAATAGTTGACGCGAAGATAATACCCCACGGTATGTTCGGCATAATTAGGCAAACGTTCTCCTTGCTTTGCAGAATTTTGTTCATCCAAAGCTCATCCGAGTAGCTATCGAAGATTCGCTGTTCATCTCTCGCGAGTAAGGTGCGCCATACATTCGCAGCGGTCCGACAACGCCTCAAGATATGAATCACAGATTCTTCTGAATTTTTGCATATTTCGCACGCTCCTGAGTCCGTGAACTTTCTAGTTTTCCTCAACATGTTCGTTGCCAGCCTATTTTGGTGCGCGAGCCAAATAAAGTGTCGGATTTTGTTGCGACATTGCAATTTCCATAACCATGCGTAATTATTTCTTCCAACGGTTCCATTCTTTCACGGTACATTGCTTTATAAGCACTTTGACAAGAAAAAATATCTGACGCCATTTCATTCCATATCGGCATGTCTTCTTGGTAATTCAATGTCGGGTTTTTCCCCTCTATAAGGCTTGTCCAACTCGGATCAGTTGGTGTATGAATTACGCCAAAATCCCAAGTCCCGTTTTCGTCCATAACATCACTTAGAGTTAACTCCAAATCCGCTTCCACAATAAATGGTATAAAATCACAAAGTCTAAGATTTTCCCAACCAATTATCAAACTAAAATGAAATCGAGTTACCCTTACCAATTCTCCATCTTAGGCAACGACACGCTATCACACGCTATCTCCTTGTAAGCTAATGGTCGAACGCCCTTAAGGTATTTCGCTTCAACAATGTCGCGCCACAGCCCGGGCTCTTTCGCAAGGATTTACAAAGCCGATTTTGCAAGGAGTGTTTGGTTATTTATTCGAGCAAGTTGTAGCCCGAGTCCCTTTTCTTTTTTACCTTTACTCACCTTTTGCCATCCAACGAGGTGAAGTTTCCGAATACTCGGATCGCTTGACTTAATTTTTTTTAATGTATAATGTTCAAGTATGTAGTGTTCGGTACCAGAAAGACATCCCCTATGACATTTTCTAGGGATTTTTTTTATAAAATGGTCCCAAAATGTGTAGCCATTTCTAATTTTGGTCCCCTAATTATACTTTTTATAATTTTGGTCCGAGAGTGTTTTAATTATCCAATTTTAGTCTCATTTTCACTAATCCAGCCATTAAACTGCAAGTGACCTACTAATCTCGTACTTCATTCGTTAATAAAATATTTTTTATATAAGAGGATTTTAAACTAGTTCCACAATGTGCAACCTTTCTAATTCTGGTCCCCTAATAATACTTTTTACAATTTTGGTCGCATAATGTACCAATAGTCCATATTTGGTCCAACATTCACTAAAACAAGCAAGTATTATATTTGTATAAGATTTTTAGGTTTAAATAATGTACAAATGTTCGGCGAGAATGTGTTAATCTTAAGATCATTGTGAATTACTTGTTTATTTATTATTTCAAGATGTTAATGTATAGTATGTCATAATTACCAGAAATGTTTAATTTGCCAAAGCGTACCTCTATTATATTTTATCTGTATACTAACAATTATCAAGTTACTATTCACGTATTTTGACAATAACAATTATTTGCTTGGTTATATTTTGTAACATTTGATTTTAAAGGCTTTGCAAACGCTAATCTTTGAAAGTCAGAGCTATTAATTTATTTTGCGGAGAGTTCAGTACGTACTACATAGCTTCACATATTTTGTGATAGGACTTCAGATTCAAGTGGCATTTATGGTTATGAGGGTTTTATGATGAAAAATAAAGATGATAATTTAAAAAACCGAGTTACCTAGGTTTATGGCATCCGTAGCAAATATATTTTCAACCACGAGTTTAAATAAAATTTATGGCTACACTCTACTGCACTACCATTGCGATCAAGATCCATTTGTCCAGTTTTTCTATAAGTTGAAGTTTTTGTTTTATTTTGAGGCAATCATACAAGTCGGGAATAAAAACCTATTAATAAATCATAAACTAACACGAAAAAGGCATACTGAAACCGCATCAAAATAACGTACGCAACATACACATAAATGGAAAGTTTTTTTCCTTTACAAGGATAAAAAACTTGGGCAGCTTTATTAGTCATTGAAGAGCATTGCATTTTATTAAACTTTTATTTTATTTTATTCCTATTTGATAGAAAATGTTATATATATATATGTGTGTGTGTGTGTGTGTGTGTGTGTAAAATTGGAAAGGATTTCGTTTTAACCGAATCATTTGGATGATACTCAACCATACTAGTTTGTAAGAGTTGACATCCCAAGGTTGCACGTAAGAATGCTTGAGGTCAACAATTAGCATGTAATGGATCTTGAGTTTTGTAAATTGACAATTTTGGTCTCATCTTAAAAGTTTGTACAATTAGATCTTTAGTGAAATGACTAAAACTGGATGATTAGCAAGTACGTGAATGAGACCTAAAAGTTTATACAAATATAACTCTTGATTGCATTAGTGAAAACGGGAATCAATTTGGACTATTAGCACATTGTGGGACTAAAATTGAAAAAAAGTATCATTAGGGGACCAAAATTGGAAAAGCTACATAATGTGGGACCATTTTAGAATCCTCTTAAATAAAAAATATTAATTAATGAACTAAGTACGAGATTAGTAGGTCATGTGCGGTCATGTGCAGTTTATTGATCGGATTAGTGAAAATGTGACTAAAACTGGATAATTAGAACAACGTGGGACCAAAATTGTAAAAAGTATCATCACGAAACCAAAATTTAAAATGCTACACGTTCTGTGACCATTTTAGAAAAAAATTCCTATTTTCTATGGCATAATTTTATGCCATGTGTCCTGTGGGCCATATATACATATATATAAGAAATTGTTTGTTAGCAAAATACATGATGTTAGCCAAAATAGAGATTTTCATCTGCTTCACCCAAAAATAGGAAAGAACAATTGTTTTTTCTATTTATTATCACTCCAACAATACTTATTTTTCATAAGTAATAATCGAGCTCATCGTTGAAAAGGTGCAGCTGCATCTGATGTAACCGAGCTCATCGTTGCTGGCAGAAGTCGAGGGGAGATAGAACAACTGTTGAGGTGCTCAGAAGATCTCAACAGTACCGATATTTTTATGTTTCAAGCTATTCATGTATTAAACTGTACAATTTGTAGAGTCAAATCATTGCTTTCAAATTAGAAAGCGGGAAGCCTTTATTTTCTTGGCATATACAACAATGGTTCATTTTTTGATTTAGAATAGTAAATCAAGTCGATCAACCTAATCTAAGTGGGGAAGTGATCTGAGGAGAGAAACTTGAGTGAGAAAAGGTAAGAAGAGGTTGAAAACTATGAAAAGTGAGCTAAACGATTTCCTTGATGTCTTAAAAAGCTACAGTGAGAAATATATATACAAGTGGATGCTCCAATGAACGGTTTAGATCGTTTTGATGTAACGGTTGTGGCTCGAGTCTACACAACTTGAACTATAAAAGGAAAAAACAAATGGTCCCTTATTATGACCGCATTACGATAATGGTCCCAAATTATGGTCTTGTCCACACTGAGTCCCTTAATGTGATTTTTAGTTCAATTTTGTTCTCTAGTCATTTTTGTTTTGTCGAAAATTGCACGTGACCTCATGTGCAGCCCATTTTTGAGAATTTGTGTCTCACAAGTGCCCAAATCTTATAACAAAAACCGATCGCGATTCAGGCCCGGAATTTCCCCCATTTCACCCCCAATCCCTTCTTTTTTTACCTTTCACAATTACGTTATTCTTTTCTGAGTATGCACATGCATATCTTTCATACTTTAATCATCTTTTTTATTTTGTGACAACAATTTTATTTATAAACTTAGTTGAGGCATTGGTTGAAATGATTACCTTATTGGATTCTAGCGAAAAAGTGAATAGTGAGAAAGATATGGATTCTGAATTATGGAATGCTAGTGCTGGTAGTATGATTCAATTGCCATCAATAAATTCAAAGGTGTTTTACTTCCCTCAAGGCCATTTAGAGCACATCTTTTCGAATGCCGGTTTACGGGAGTGTGCGAAGATTCCATCTTACGTGCATTGTCGAGTATTTGTTGTTAAGTTCATGGCAGATTCGGGGTCATATATACGAGGTTATCGCGAAGATACGACTGAATCCCATTTTAGGAAATGAGGCTGATGTTGTTGATGAGAATGATGTTTCAGCGGTTAAAGAAAAGCAAATGTCGTTTGCCAAGTCGATGATGCAATCTGATGCAAACAACGATGGGGGGTTCTCGGTTCCTAAGAACTGCGCTGGCATGATCTTCCCTCGACTGGACTACAATGCGGATCCTCTGGTTCAGACTCTCGTGGAAAAGGATGTCCATGGAGAGAGTTGGTCTCAGACATATTTACGAAGGGATGCCCATTAGGCAACTCTTGACGACCGGATGAAGCAGTTTTGTGAACCGTAAGAAGCTCGTGGCAGGGGATTCGGTCGTATTTTTAAGGAAAGAGGATGGGGCTCTCTAAATTGGAATCATGCGTGCGAAAAAGGGGAACTGGTCAAGACTATTATTCAACGTTTATGAGGGAAGATGGTAAACTTTTGAGTAGAAATGGAAATGTGAATCTAGGATTTGCTGTTAGTAGGGGAGAAGTGGTGAAGGGACAAGATGTCATCGAGGCTGCAATGCTTACGGCTCGTGGACAATCATTTGAGGCTGTTTACTATCCTCTATCCAGCACATCTGAGTATTGCGTGAAAGCCTCTCTTGTGAAGGCGGCAATGCAAATACGGTGGTGCCCCTAGTACTAATTTTAAGATGGCTTTTGAGACAGAGGATTCTTCGCGTGTAAGTTGGTTTAAGGGAACCATATCATTTGTTCAGGTTGTCGATCCAATTCAATGGCCGGATTCTCATTGGAGACTTCTCTAGGTATTTTTGCCTTCTGTTTAGTGCAATATGTTATAAACCTACACATAGTAACCTCAACTTTGATGTTGTTAGCATAAATGTCTCACTCAATATGTTGTTTGGTTTCTCGATGTCATGTTATTTCATATGATCTTTATTGACATTTTCTTGATATGTGACTTTCGAGATTAATTACAATGAATTGTAACAGGTGAACTGGGATGAGCATGATTTGCTTCAAAACGTGACACGGGTGAATCCGTGGCTGGTCAAATTAGTATCAAACATGCCCGCCATCCCCTTTCCTCATTTCTATCCTCCGGCTAAAAAGGCTAGATTATCCTACCACCAAGAATCCCCTCTTGGTAATCAAATTTCTATTGCGGGATTTTTAGGCAATCACATTCTTAAATCTAGCAACCCAATTCGTTGTCATCCCAATGACGTTCTTGCTGGTATGCAGGGAGCCAGACACGCTCAATACGGTTTGTATCCAGTTGGTTTCTCGCCCGCTGATCGATTTTTTATACCTAATGGAACCTCGAGTCTTGTCTCTTCAACGCTCGTACTTTTAGAGAATCTTTCTTGTTTGCTATCCATTGGAAATTCTACTCAAGGATCAAAACTCTCAGATAAAACGGCCTCGTTTGTGCTTTTCGGTCAGCCAATATTTACAGAGGAGCAAATTTGTATGAGCAACTCCAATGAAGGTAGAATTGTTTCACAGGTTCTTACTAGCTACTGATCGTCCAATGGAAATGCGGATCAAACGACTGATGATCAAGAACTATTGTCGTGTGAAGGGTTCGAGTCTTTTCTCGGTTTGGAGGCCATCTAGGTGAGATTTGCTTAGCCCTCTTTATGCATAAGTTCATGGTTTGGTTATAAATGTATTTAAGTCATATGAAGTTTGATAGAGCAGAAAGTTAGCACTTCTATTTTAGGAGAATTGCTATGACTGTTTATCATATATTCTGTACAAATATATTAGTATACTTGATTTAGTTTCCAATTGTATGTGTTATATTAGTGGGATTGACTCTCACTTGTTATGTATATATTACGGATCTGTATTCTCATCAAAACCATCAATGAAATAATACATATTCTACATAATTCTTTATGGTACCAGAGCATTCTCTATCTTGAATAAAGTTTGGTCCTTGGCATATAGCAATCCCCATTCTTCTATTTATCATATTGATGACAAACTCTCAAGAAAATATCGAAACGACGGCCACATCGCCAGCAAATACTGAGCCAGCGATCATCACAACCCCTGCATTCGCTATGGCTCAAGGTAACTCTATATCTTCTCATAGCAATCTCATATCACTCAATGCCTCTTCACAAATTCCATTCAAACTTGCCAAGAATGGTGAAAACTATGCATCATGGAAGTCTCAAATGACCAACCTCATGTTTGGTTACGGACTCCTCAGTTTTATTGACAAAACTCATCCATGCCCACCATAAACAGAACCAACATATCAGTTCTGGACGCGGCATGATCGTCTTGTGCTTCTTAGCATTCAAGCCACAGTTCATAGTGCAACTGGTCCAACAATAAACAATTGCACAACATATGCGGATGCCTAGAATAAATTAGAAACAACATTTGCTAACCGTTCTCATACGCGTATGCTCTCACTGATGTCATCTCTTATGACGAATAAAAATGAAGGGAAGACAGTTGATGCAAATATGGGTAGAGTGAAAAGCCTCGTCGAAGATTTATCACTCATTGGACATTCTCTAAATGATGCCCAGATTATGTCATACACATTGAATGGTTTGGGTGACGAGTTCAAGGAACTAACAGCAGCATTCCGAGTTCGTGACACGCCGATGACATTTGAGGACCTGTAAGATAAATTGCTCGACGAGGAACTAATGCGCAACCATGGAGAGCCTAAAGAAGAAGACTTACAGATCACTGCACAACTGACCCAAAAAGGCCGTGGTGGTCGAGGAAGCTTTCGTGGAGGACGAAGAGGCCATCGCGGTGGCTACCAGAATTCACCTAACGACTTTGGCAGTACAAGAGGACAAACCGTGCAGTTTAATCGACAACAGCCTTCCTATGGTCGAGGTAACAGTCCTTTAAATGGTCCATCATACTCACCATCATGGAATTCAAACTTTTCTCAGGGAACTCAAAGCCAACATCGCATTGTATGTCAACTATGCGATAAGCCTGGACATGGTTCGAAAACTTGTCGTTCTCGAGGGCAGCCTTCTCATTTCTCTCGCCCTCAAGCAAATCTTGCAGAAGGAGAGTCAAGTCAAGCTAACAACAATTGGGTTCTAGACTCCGGCGCCACACACCATATCACCTCAGACATTCAGAACTTGTCTATGCACTCTGACTATGCTGGAAATGAAGGCATTGTGGTCGGAAATGGTAATGTCCTCTCCATCTCTCATGTTGGTTCGTCCGCAGTCGATTCCCCTGTTACTTCTTTTGTGTTAGATAATGTTTTATGTGCACCACTTATAAAAAAGAATCTCATATCAGTCTCTCAATCTTGCAAGCAAAATAGTACGTTAATTCAGATCTTTCCTAATTATTTCCTTATGAAGGATCTGAATAAAGGGGCATCCTTGGCAAAAGGCCGGAGTAAGCAAAATTTGTATCAATGGCCCTCCTCAAACTCTTCAATCAAAACATCCTCTCCCAGCCCTTCCACTTCCGTTTCACTCTCTTCGGAGTTATGGCATCAACGACTCGGACACCCGTCTCCTGCTATCCAAAAGAAAATTTTATCCAACAATAAAATTAGCTCTTCATGTTCCTTAAATAAAGTATGTGATCCATGTATGTGTAATAAGAGTCACAAACTCCCATTTAAAGATTCATCTATTCACTGTGATAAACCATTCCAAGTTATCTATTCCGACGTATGGGGTCCTGCCCCTGTGAACTCTTTTGAAAATTTTAGATATTATGTCATATTTATTGATTATTACACAGAGTATACATGGTTATATCCATTAAAAGTAAAATCAGATGTATTTAAAGTTTTTGAAAACTTTTGTAAACTCATTGAAAATTATTTTCAAACTAAAATCAAAACAATATATATAGATGGAGAGAGGAGAATACCAAGCCCTTGCTCATCTTTTAACCAAACTTGGCATTTAACATCTCAAATCTCCTCCATATACACCTGAACATGTAGGCTCCGCAGAATGTAAACATAGACATATTGTCGAAACCGGCCTTACTCTTCTTCATACATCCGCTGTTCCTCTACGATTTTGGTCTCACGCTTTTCAAACCGCTGTTTATCTAATTAATCGAATGCCTACACCTGTTCTCAATAATAATACACCTTATTGCAAATTGTTTGGTCAAAAACCAAAATACACCTCTTTTCGAGTCTTTGGTTGTCTCTGTTATCCATGGCTTCGGCCATATAACACCCATAAGCTCGAGCCTCGTTTATGACCATGCGTGTATCTCGGGTTCTCTCCCTCTCACCACTCATTTATTTGCTTTGATAAACACTCTGGTCGTCTTTTTATATCTAGACACGTTGTATTCTTTGAAAAAATATTTCCATTCAAAACTAAGTCTTATCCTGACTTGTATATTTCTGACGAAACATTTTCGAAATACCATTCAATCTTTGCTCACAAGAACTCGCTCCACGCCAATGCACCCTCCAGTCACACAACTAAATCCAATAGTGCATCAAGTTCTGCCCCACATCAACTTCCTCATGTTAGTCTTCCTAATCCAGCCAATGACATCCATAACTCCACCCCTATGTCATCCTCTAAGGTTGCCTCTCAACCTCCTTCAACGAGAGTAAACACTTCATCCTCCATATCCGACTCTCCCGTAAATTTCAGTCCTCAAATCCCTTTAGCAAATGCTGATAATACTTGCTCTAATGCACCAGAATTATGTGTTGGAGACTCTTCTAACTCATCTCATACCATATCTCAACATGATCAGCCCTCACCTTCCAAACCATCTCGGATGGTCACCCGTGCCCAGAACAACATTCATAAGCCAAAAAACTCTTTTTGCTAGCAACTACAGTCTCTCCACCGGAGTCACAAATAGAACCCACGTCCTTCTCACAGGCTAACAAAATGTTTCAATGGCGTGATGCCATGAGAGAAGAGTTTGCTGCTCTTCAAAAGAACAATACATGGTCACTCGTTCCCTCATCTCCTACTCAAAACATCGTTGGATGTAAATGGGTATATAGAATTAAGAAAAATCTCGATGGTTCTATCTGTCGCTACAAAGCACGCCTTGTGGCCAAAGGATTTCATCAAAGACCTGGTATCGACTTTACCGAGACCTTTAGTCCGGTTGTTAAACCTGCCACTATCCGTGTTGTTCTTACTATTGCGGTGTCTCACGGTTGGGCTTTGAAGCAATTGGATATTAATAATGCATTTTTGCAAGGAAATCTCTCTGACTGTGTTTTTATGCAGCAACCTCAAGGCTTTATCGATCCCCAGTATCCTTCTCATGTCTGTAATTTACACAGAGCAATTTACGGTCTTCTTCAAGCCCCACGGGCATAGTATAATGAACTTCGTTCTTTTCTTCTTAATTATGGCTTTACTAATTCTAAGAGTGATGCTTCATTGTTTATATACACTTCGGGGCGCTGCATTATATATCTACTAGTGTATGTGGATGATATTGTCCTTACAGGTAATGATTCTTCTACTCTTCGTGATTTTACGACTACGTTATCAAATAGATTTTCTCTCAAAGATCTGGGAAACCTGAGCTACTTTTTAGGTGTTGAAGCAACTCGATCTTCAAGTGGGTTGTTCTTATCTCAACAAAAATATATTCAAGGTCTTCTTATTCGGACTAAAATGCAAGAGGCAAAAGAAGTCAACACTCAATTATCAACTTCAGATGTACTCAAACTTGATGATGGCTCTTCATATCATAATCCTACTGAATATCGACAAGTACTTGGTTCACTTCAATATTTATCCTTGACACGACCTGATATTAGCTATGCTGTTATTAAGTTGGCGCAGTTTATGCATAAACCAACCTCCACTCATTGGCTTGCTGTTAAAAGAGTTTTGAGGTATTCAAAAGGACTTTAACTATGGTGTTTGGATCTCTGCTCACTCTCCTCTTGCTCTTCATGCGTTTGCCGACGCCGATTGGGCTGGTGATGCTGATACGCGCCACTCTACATCAGCCTATGTTGCTTTCCTTGGCTCCAATCCCATTAGTTGGAGCTCGAAGAAACAATCCACCATTGCCCGCTCTTCAACTGAGGCGGAATATCGCGCCATCGCTGCTGCTACTGCTGAGGTTAATTGGCTTAGCAACTTACTTCGTGAACTCAATATCTCTCTTCAAGCTGCACCAACCATTTATTGTGACAATATATGCGCTACTTACTTATGCTCGAACCCCGTCTTCCACTCGCGAATGAAGCATATAGCCATTGATTTTCATTTTGTACGCGATCAAGTGTCTCGAAACTTACTGCGGATATCTCGTGTTCACACAACGGATCAACTCGCTGACTCCTTGACAAAACCACTTGCTCGAAAACAATTTTTGATTCAACGATCCAAGCTTAGTGTCCTTTCTAGACCCTTGCGCTTGCGGGGGCATGATAGAGCAGAAGTTAGCACTTCTATTTTAGGAGAATTGCTATGACTGTTTATCATATATTCTGTACAAATATATTAGTATACTTGATTTAGTTTCCAATTGTATGTGCTAGATTACTGGAATTGACTCTCACTTGTTATGTATATATTACGGATCTGTATTCTCATCAAAACCATCAATGAAACAATACATATTCTACATATTCTTTAAAGTTGTCGTCTTACCCTTTGTTTATAGGATTTACATAACTTTATATATATATATATATATATATATATATATATATTCGATCTCCAACACAGTCTCTTACTTATTGGTTGCTAGAATGATTTTGTTAGGCCTTTCACTTGACATTTTCATTTACGATAAGCACTACAAGAATCCGGAGTCATTCGTGACCGCCGGCTCGTGACCGTCGGGCGGTCACGGCCAACAATCCCGTGACCGCCCAACGGTCACGGAATGCCATAGGCGGGAAACTTCCCGCCTATGGCTGGCCTAGTGGCGTCCGCGACCGCCCAGCTGTCGCGGACGCCACTAGGCGGGATTTTGACCGCCATGGCGTCCGCAACGGCTAGGCGGTCGCGGATGCCACTAAGCGGGAAATTTTAAATTCTTATTATTGTAATATTGGACTGTTATTGTAATTTTTAGTTTTAATTGAAATTCGTAAAGTCAATTTTTTAGTGTACTTTTATCACATATAAAATGTTGTTTTATCACAACTGTCTTTTACAATACTACCAAATCGTTACAAATAAAGTGCGTCACAAAGTAGTGTTTTAAATTATTACAAAACAGTTGAACTAATCAGTATCACTATTTAGCTCCATGTTTTCACTTTCTTCATCTTCCTCTTCAGCTTCTTTTTCTCCTCTATCTTGTACATCTTCGACGATCTCAAACTCATCTGCCCGCCCCAATTGTATATCCATATCAAACGCGCTAAAGTCTACGAACATATTAATTCCTACAGATGCGTTCTCTTGGAACACTTCCGTTGGCATCCCTATTTTTGTTTCTGTTTTGCTCGAATCACTTAGTGACGACATGTCGACCACGTGCCTAGCCGGTATAGTAGATACAGCCATCCATCCATTTTGACCTGGTCGACCATTCGTAAGTTGTGGATACGGGGCATAGTACGACTGAAGTGCCTGATTGGCAAAAATAAAAGGCTCGTTGGTTGTGAGAGACCATCGTGGGTTAATATCAACCAGTTTGTACGTTTCGTGAACACGAGTCCCTCGAGCTCTAATATCATACCACCTACACTTGAATAATACAATGTATAGCGGTCTTCTGTGCCCCCAATATTCCACCTCTATGATTTCGTTCAATGTCCCGTAGAAGTTGGTGGCGTGTGAAATTGTAGGACCATGGATTGACACAACACTTTTTGAGAGTTAAGCTGGAATTGCCTTAACTCTATTTTGATCTTCTTGATAATAATAATGTGCAGCGGAAGTAAGAACACAAGAAGATATAATTTTAAGAAGTTTTCAATATTATTAAAAACTTCCGAGCCTTAGGCCAAATAACCATAAAGGTTTTATCAAAAACGTTCCTCACAACAATTCACTCACGCTCTTTGTTGATCGGACTCAACGAAGCAGACAAGTAAGAACTACTTAACTTCTATGAACTAGACTTAAGCAGTTGATACAAAAACTTCGCAAAACAAAATGAAGACCATACAAAGTATGATTAATCTCTTGGATTATTGGCACGATTGTCTTGTCTTCATCTTGATGAACTTCACATCTTTATAGTTTCTTGAGTCTTGAACTCCAAGATGTGTTGTTCACAGTTTTGGTAACTCTTGTTGTTCCTTGTTGAAGATTGCCTTCTTTGTGAACTTCATATCTTTCCAGAATATGTGTTTCCTTCATTATTGATTTAGCAAGGTAACACATCTTCTTCAATTCGGAGAATCCTGGAAAGAATCGCGTTGCAAAGAACAACTCACCTGTTTCCTTCTTTTGAAAGCGTGTGAGTTGACTATTCAACTTAGCTTGAATTATGGAAACCTCAAGTAAGGAATCTTCCAAAGCTCTTCCTTATTTTTAAGATACTTTCCTGGACATAAACATAAACAACCAAAACTGTGGAACTTGATTAATAAGTGAATAAAGGCAAAACTTAATTTTGGCAACTAAAGAACAGTTTTCGCTCAAGCTCTCGGTTTTCAATGTTATCCTCAATGTTATCTCAATATCGTCTAACATTTCATTGTCTAACATTGATTCCAGAAAACCTGCACTTTCAATCTGCCCCTTTTTGCCTTTCTTCACAAAACCAATACATGTTCCAATCAAGTCTTATATCCAGAAAGTTATAATCAACAAGAAACAAATTAAACTACCAAACTGCTCCCCCTTAATACAAGATATCATAATCAAAGTTAAATTAACCAAGACAAGCATTAAGGTCATCACTACATTCACATATGTACACATGTTCAGACCTCAACATTCATCATTGTTGCCTAAACATTGAAACCAGTAAGTTTCCTGCATAAAGGTTATCCAGACAAATAGTTCAACATGCTCCTTCATAAGAAATAGCAATTAAGGTTAGTTAGAGCAGTTCAACAGCAGTACTTAGATTTACAGGCCATAGCTAAAATATCAAGGACATATCCCTTGATCAAATAAAACCAAAATGTACCAGCAGTTCAAAGAAATTAGTAGTTCATAGAAACAGACCATAAACTAGAAGACTAAAATTAAAATTGGAACTACTCTCCCCCTTTTTGTGAAGAAGGGAGTTCCTCCAAATTTTTCACAATGTCCTCCAGTTCTTTGAGGTGTTCCTTCCTCTCCTCGATCTCCCTCTGAGTATCAGCAATCTGCCCCCTATACCAGTTCAGCATATGATCCACAAAAGCAGAAGTAATGACCATGCAATCTTCCTCCTTGGACATAGGCACTGAAGTTCCAGCAAACTCCTGAGCCTTCTTCTTTTCAGCCCTTGGTCTCACCACTCCTTTTGGGTTCTATGGAAGGTCTCTCACCCATGATCCAGACAAGTAGCTTGGGAGAATTATTAATTTAGAATCATTCTTCCTCCAGCCCACAGTGACACTTGTCTTCAATCCTTGACTGCCAAGGATTTTGCAGATGAGTGAGGGATAGGGTAGCATCCCATTCTTCCTTCCAGCAACTTCAGACATAGACTTCACAATCCTCTCCCCCATGTTTACAGCTAGCCCATTCTTGATTTTGTACACCAAGATTGCTGATTCATTGGTAAGTACAGTCACATTCTTGCTTGGCAGCCAGTTGAAACAAGCTATCTTGTGTAAGACAGCACTCATGGAGGTGAGTTTTGTGGTTGGCAGAGCATCTCTCCAGATTTTGACCAACCCTCCAGTCAAGTCTTCCATTACATCATCATAGTAGGGGTCCTCAGATTCATCAGCAGTAGGGAATCCATAGATCTTGTTGATGGTGTAGGGGTCAATGTTGAAGACTCTCCCCCTCACCCAAGCCTTTCCAGAATTTGGAGATCTGTAGTCCCTGATCCATTTGGAGAGATTAAGGTAGAACTCCATGACAATCTCAGGAGCATAGTCACTCAGCTCCATCACTGACTGTTGCAGCCCTCTTGCCTCAAGCAAGTCCATCTCATTGTTCTCTTTGAAACTGGCCATCTCTATAGCTCTTTCAGTGTGAATCTCCCTTCTTTTGAAGGAATCCCACTTCTTCTCCAACTCTTGAGAGAGATAGTAGGGAGAATAGCAGTTCTCCTCCTCCTCAGGGTAGACCACATATAGCCCATCTGTATACTCCTCTGTTCCTGATGTTGCCCCAACATCAGCAGCAACATCCTGCTCCTCCTCAGTCTCCTCTTCCTTCTCCTCTTCTTCTTCCTCATCCTCAACATCTACCACCTCAGTTTCCTCTTCCATTACTTGCTTTCCTTTCCTCTTTCTCTCAGCAGCAGCAGCAACAACCTTCTTCTCTTCTTCAGCAGCCTTCTTCCTAGCTGATCTCTCAGCTTGTCTTTTCCTGGCCTTAGCAGACTCAGACATATTTTTCAATTTCTCCCCATTGCCCTTTCTCTTTTTTCTTTTGAGCCATAATCCACTTCCTCACCATCTTGTCAACAGACACATCAGCGGATATCTCCACAGATTTTTCAACAGAGCCACTACCCTCCCCCTCAACAGGTATATCAGCATCAAATTCAGGGATGGGTTCAACAATGGTTGGTGATGGTGATGGGAGTGGTTGGTTCCACTGTTGGCTTAACATTGGAGGTCGATTCTCCCTGTTTGGTCTTCTTTCCTCGTCTCACATAGGGAATCGCCTTCCTCTTAGCATCAACATGAACCTCAACTGTTTTTGCAGCAACACCTCTAGTATGTGAGCGAGTGCGTGCGGCAGTGGGTTCACTTCCTAGAGCAACATCTGTAAGAGTTTGCATGGGAGACTTGCTTGCCATTGTTAGTAGAGACGTTTTGAAAGAAATTTGCAGAGAAAATTTAGAGAATTTGAGAGTTGAGGGAGTAAATTTGCAGTTTAAGCACAAATAATAACCTTGTAAGCACAAATAAGGTAAAAAGGGTTTTGATTTTTGAATTAGTCGTGAATTAAGGAAAGAGAATGAATGTTAGTGGGCAGTTACCAAATTTGAACCATGTAAAACTTTCCCACTATGTTTTCCCGTGCACATGCTTTGATATTTAATTAACAGTTAACCAGAGCGGTTTTCAGAAAAAAACTGAAAACTTATAAGTTCCTGTTTTCAATGTTGACCTGCGACTTGGCATAATGTTGGGATAACATTTGATAACATTCAAAATCGAAGGTGGAGGTACAGGCTTCACCAAGGCAAATTCATGTGAGAGCTTGAGATACATCCAAAAATACATCTGAAACTTAACCAATATAGCAAGTGAGTACCTCAGACATATTGTTCAGATCAAAATCATGAGTAAGCAACATAGAGAACAAGAAACACACAGAGATAAGCAGTTATGAATTCAAGGAACAATTCACTTCCTCAGCATAGAAAGTCACAGAACAGTGTGTCATCTGCAGTATGTCACCCAAATTGTATGCCTCAACACATGAATTATACTCCCCCTAAGCCTAAACCGACGCAACTCACAAACAAGAAAGAAAACAATGCAGTCCTATATGAATGCAACAATGTAAAGTCAAATAGGCCGATGGTAAACACTAATGAAAAAACTCCTCAAGCCAGCACAGTCACATCTATTTATAATCTTTATTAATTTCATAACTCATCTGAACCAAAAACTGAAGGTTGCTAAACACAAAGCTAATGTCACAACTGAATGAGGGCAGCCTGAACTCCACACACCCCAGTAACAACATTAACAACAACAAGTTAGGCAAGTAAAAAGGCCTTGAATGTTGGCAATTCATTTATCATGCACCCCAACACCCCAATTTCTTATGCATACTTGTTCACCAACCTGCATTCAAGAGAATCGCCAAGTGATCAGTGCTACTAAATGTAAGAAATCGAAACCTCAAACACCCTAGTAGAAAAGATCACCCTCATGTGTTCATTGGCCAAGCAAACAAGAATATGTAAATAAGCACAACTGAGTAACACTGAAGCTGTCAACATCATGCACCCCAGCTTCTCCACATGTCATGTACACCTTCCATATGAATAAGACACAACTGAATAGACATCAAAGTAGTGAACTTTGTGTACCCCAACTTCTCCATATGTTAGGCAATCACAACCTTAGACAAACAGAAAAATTTTATTAACTTTTTCAAAACAAAGATGTGAGACTGATAACTAGAAAGAGTTGTTCATCAAAGAGTTCAACCACACAAACCAAATATGACAAAACAAGGATTAAATGAGACTCACAAGGAAATAAACTCAACGAAGGAATAACAACAGAATATCTATTACACCACAACCAATATACCAATGCTAGTCAGTGGTGTTATGACAACACTGGTTTTCTCAACATTTTCACATATCACACATGCCAAGAGATTTCCTCAAGCTGAAGAATCTCTCACTATCTGAAGGTTTTGTAAACATATCAGCTAGCTGATTTGTTGTCTCAATATGTTCAATGTTGATTACTTTGTCCTCTACCATATCTCTTAGGAAATGATGCCTTATGTCTATATGCTTGGTTCTAGAATGTTGAACAGGATTCCTAGAGATACTTATGGCACTTAGATTGTCACAGAACATGAGAAGTGTATCACTATCTAGCCCATAATATGAAAGCATGTGTTTGAGCCACACAAGTTGGGTAACACAGCTGCCAGCTGCTACATATTCTGATTCAGCAGTTGATAATGAAACACATTTCTGCTTCTTGCTATACCAGGAGAACAAATTATTCCCCAAATAAAAACAGCCCCCACTTGTGGATTTCCTGTCTTCCACATCACCTGCCCAGTCAGAGTCACTCAAACCAACCAAGTTAGTGTTAGTGTCATAAGAGTACCAAATGCCTAAAGGTGAAGTTCCAGAGATATATCTAAGAATCCTCTTCACAGCAATCAAGTGAGATTGCCTTGGCTCAGCTTGGTACCTAGCACAAACACATACTGAAAACATGATGTCAGGTCTAGAGGCAGAGAGATATAGCAAACTACCAATCATGGATCTGTACAATGTTGGGTCAACATTGCTGCCAGTGCCATCTTTTGTTATCTTCACTGAAGAGGACATAGGAGTTTTGCAAGGCTTGGACTCTTATAGCTCAAATCTCTTCACCAGATTCCTTTCATACTTCTCCTGGTTCAGAAAGATACCATTTTCCAGTTGCTTGACTTGTAGTCCCAGAAAGTAGTTAAGCTCACCAATCACGCTCATCTCAAATGTTCCTGTCATAGACTCAACAAATTTGTCTAAAGTAGACTTGTTAGTAGAGCCAAAGACTATATCATCCACATATATTTGAGCAATGCATATATCAGAGCTTTTTCTAAGGACAAACAATGTTCTATCTCCATCTCCTCTATTGAAACCTAGGCCTAACAGAAAATCAGTTAGCCTCTCATACCAAGCTCTAGGGGCCTGTTTTAAACCATACAAAGCCTTTTCAAGTTTGTACACATGGTCAGGATGTTTAGGATCAGCAAAGCCTTTAGATTGTTCTACATAAACCTCTTTGTCAATTAAACCATTCAGAAATGCACCTTTAACACCCATTTGGTATAGTTTAATCCTAAGACAGCAAGCAATAGCAAGGAGTAATCTAATTGATTCTATCCTAGCTACTGGAGCAAAAGTCTCATCAAAATCTATACCTTCTATCTGAGTATAACCTTGTGCAACCAACCTAGCTTTGTTCCTCATAATTACACCATTCTCATCAGTTTTATTTTTGAAAATCCATTTTGTACCTATTACATTCACATGTGATGGCCTAGGTACTAGATTCCAAACTCTGTTTTTGGTGAATTGTAAGAGTTCCTCTTGCATGGCATTAATCCAATAACTGTCCTTAAGAGCTTCAGTTACATTCTTAGGTTCAATGGAGGACACAAAACAAGATGCATTTTCAACAGTACATGAAGAAGACATACAAACACACAACTTAGCCATATCCTTGTAATTTACCCTTTCTTTGTTGCGTGTTCTAACTCTTTCAGTAATTTGACCAACTACTTGAGAGGCTGGATGATCTCTTTGTATTCTAAGAGGGGGATCTCTTCTGGATACAGGAACCACTTCATCTTCAAAATATGACAGCACAGATGTTGGCCTAACATTGGGGGTTTCTGGAGTTAAGTCAACATTTGTTCCAGTTTCCAGTTCAGCATCTCCAGCGTCTGTGTTCAATGTTGAGTCCAATGTTGGAGTAACATCTGAACTAGTGACTTCTTCAGTACCTGCAGAAACAGTTAAATCATTAAATATGACATTCACTGATTCTTGAACAGTATGCAATCTTGGATTGTAGACCCTGAAAGCAGCACTATTAGGAGAATATCCAACAAATATACACTTTTCACTTTTGGGATCAAATTTGCTCAAATAGTCTCCATCTTTCAGCAAATAGCAGTTAATACCAAATTCATGAAAGTGTGCTACTGTTGGTTTTGAACCCTTCAAGATTTCATAAGGTGTCATAGTAGTACCAGGTCTAAGATAAACTCTATTACTAATATGACATGCAGTATTCAATGCTTCAGCCCAGAGTTTCTTAGATAGGTTTTTAGAATTCAACATAACTCTAGCCATCTCTTGAAGTGTTCTATTCTTCCTCTCAGCAATCCCATTTTGCTGAGGTGTCTCAGGTGCAGAGAACTCATGGAAAATGCCTTTAGATTCATAGAAATTAGCAAAGCTTACATTTTCAAACTCTTTTCCATGGTCAGACCTAATTCTTCCTACAGAAGTGCCATAAAGATTCTTAATACTAGCATGCAGAATCTTGAATGTGTTGAATGCCTCTGATTTTTCTTTCAAAAATTTAATCCAAGTATATCTTGAAAAATCATCAACAATAACAAAAGCATACTTCTTACCATTTAGGCTACTAACCTCAATAGGACCCATGAGATCCATATGTAGCAATTCAAAGCACTTATTAGTTCTAGGGTTAGTACTCTGTACCTGAAGTGGTGGATGAACAACTTTTGTTTGTTTACCTTTCAGGCAGTCTTCACAAACAATTTTACCTGGGCTAGTCAACTTAGGCAGTCCTCTTACAGCCTCTAACTTATGTAGTTTTTCCAGATTTCTATAGCGCACATGTCCTAACTTCTTGTGCCACATGATAGATTCATCTACCTTGGCATGGTAGCATTCAGCTTCATCTTGAGCAAGATAGCAGTTATCCTTTGATCTTGTACCTGTCATGACACAAACATTGTCACTATTAAATACTTCACATGAACTTTTATCAAAAGTAACTAGCAGATTGTCATCACAAAGTTGACTTATGCTAATTAAATTTGCTTTCAATCCTTCAACCAACAACACATCCTTGAGTGGTGGAAATCCTTCAACATCCAGTACTCATTTTCCAATGATTTTCCCTTTAGTGCCTCCTCCATAGGTAACTGTTCCAACAGTCAAAGGGATTACATTTTTCAGGTTGTCAATGTTTCCAGTCATGTGCCTTGAACATCCACTGTCAAAATACCACTTACCTGCAAGGTTAGAGTAAACAGTAGAGAAGACAACATTGCAAACAATTTTAACCTTAGGAGTTTTTATCTTCTCAGTCCAGGTTCTACTTTTATGTCCTTCGGATTTGTTACCTAATGTTGGGATAACATTCAGATAAGAGGTTTTCCTAACATTGGTACAACTATTAATTACTGTTTTCTTCTCAATCACAATTTTATATTTTTTACAATAAGGCTTAATGTGACCAGGTTGAAAACAATATTGACAGATAAAAGTAGGCATTTTCACAGTGTTGGAAGAGATTTCACAACTCAAGTTATTGCTTTTCTTGATAAAACCATCTTTCAAATAGGCAGAATTAACATCTTCAGATGAAGGTTTCTCAACATAGCCCAAACCATTTTTACCTTGATTTCCCATACTCAACACTTCATCAAGCAGAGATGTAGAAGAGCTCCATTTGTTAATGATATGTTCAGCTTTATCTAATTTTACCTTTACCTCTTTCAGCTCAGCTTCAGTTTTGTCAAGGTCTTTCTCATACAGTTTCAGCATCTCCTTCATGTATCCAATCTCTTCCTTCAAGCTTTTGTTGCTCTTGATGAGTTTGTGATTCTCAAGCAGCAGTTTGTGGTAGATAGACTTCAGGTCCTCAATGATTTCCTTCTGGGACATTTCACCTTCAAAGAAGTATTCTTCATCTAGATCCACTGTGCCATGAAAACAATCAAAGTTAGATTCATCAAAGTAGGACGCAAGATAAGGTTCAGAATCAGTATCATATTCATCCCAATCTGCAAAGAAGATCTCATGTTCTGATGTTGGATCCTGAATGTTGGGGTAACATTGAGATCCGAAGCAGTTCAGGGAGTCTTCTGGTGTCCAGTCAATCTGAGTGAGTAGCGCAGCAGTTTGAACCTCTTCTGATTGTTCTTCAGCTTCTCCAAAACTAAAGTCATCTTCATTGAAATCATCTACACAAACCCAATGAGAGTTTCCTCTTTTTTCTAAGAGTGTTAGCACACTCATTAGCCATATGACCATATCCTTTACATTCAAAACATTGAACATCTTTTAATTTATCAGCTTCTAAAGGAGTAGGTTTTGATGCCATGTACTTCACAAACTTAAGAGGTAATTTCTTATAACCTGGGGAACTATTACTAAGGTTCTTTTCTTTACCTTTTCCTTTAAGATTCAGCTTATTGAACTTCTTAGTAGTTTTCCCATAATTTGAAGAAATTATTTCAAAATCATCATCACTTTCATTGTCAAGATTTGAACCTCTTAAAGCAACAACCCTATGTTGGCTAGGTTGTGAGGCAAGCTCCATCTCAAATTCTCTAAGAGTATTCATCAAGACTTGAAACTGTAGATTAGCAAGGTTTCTAGATTCACTCATAGCAATTTTCTTGAGAGCAAATTTAGATGACAGTGTTCTCATACCTTTATACACCATTTCTTGATTAGTCATAGCAAAACCTACATTTTCACATTGGTTAGCAATATCAAGAATTTTCTCAAAATAACTGTCAACACTTTCATCTTCTCCCATCTCAAGTTTTTCAAATTGCAAAAGCAGTTGTCTATGTTTAGAATCTTTAACAGCAGAATCTCCTTCACAGTGTAATTCAAGTATATCCCAAGCATGTTTGGCTTTTGTACAATTCTGGATTAACTTGAACATGTGATGATTAACCCAACTAAAGATAGCATTAAGAGCTTTCTCATTAGAGTTATAGAGACTTACCTCTGCTGCTGTCCAATCTGCTTCTGGTTTTGGTACTAGATCACCTTTACCATCTCTTGGTAATGTTGGAAGAGAGTATCCATTGATCACGGATTGTCAGGCTCGAATATCAATAGATTTGATGTGAGATCTCATCCTGATCTTTAAATATGCATAATTGGAGCCATCCAAAACTGGAATCCTGTTGGTATTAGGATTGACAGTGTCCATGGTGTTGTATCACCTCCAAACCACCAATGTAGTCGGTGTTTGGCTTTGATACCAATTGAAATTGTAGGACCGTGGATTGACACAGCACTTTTTGAGAGTTAAGCTGGAATTGCCTTAACTATATTTTGATCTTCTTGATAATAATAATGTGCAGCGGAAGTAAGAACACAAGAAGATATAATTTTAAGAAGTTTTCAATATTATTAAAAACTTCCGAGCCTTAGGCCAAATAACCATAAAGGTTTTATCAAAAACGTTCCTCACAACAATTCACTCACGCTCTTTGTTGATCGGACTCAACGAAGCAGACAAGTAAGAACTACTTAACTTCTATGAACTAGACTTAAGCAATTGATACAAAAACTTCGCAAAACAAAATGAAGACAATACAAAGTATGATTAATCTCTTGGATTATTGGCACGATTATCTTGTCTTCCTCTTGATGAACTTCACATCTTTATAGTTTTCTTGAGTCTTGAACGCCAAGATGTGTTGTTCACAGTTTTGGTAACTCTTGTTGTTTCCTTGTTGAAGATTGCCTTCTTTGTGAACTTCATATATTTCCAGAATATGTATTTCCTTCATTACTGATTTAGCAAGGTAACACATCTTCTTCAATTCGGAGAATCCTGGAAAGAATCGCGTTGCAAAGAACAGCTCACTTGTTTCCTTCTTTTGAGAGCGTGTGAGTTGACTATTCAACTTAGCTTGAATTATGGAAACTTCAAGTAAGGAATCTTTCAATGATCTTCCTTATGTTTAAGATATTTTCCTGGACATAAACATAAACAACCAAAACCGTGGAACTTGATTAATAAGTGAATAAAGGCAAAACTTAATTTTGGCAACTAAAGAACAGTTTTTGCTCAAGCTCTCTGCTTTCAATGTTATCCTCAATGTTATCTCAACATCGTCTAACATTTCACTGTCTAACATTGATTCCAGAAAACCTGCACTTTCAGCGTGGGATCCTCCCATGTCCCCCTCCACATAAACCCCACTACAATCACTCTTCTTAGGGCCCAAACGCATATTTGTGTGAAATCGGAACCCATTCACAATGTACCCTTCATAGTACAAGGCTGAGTTGAGAGGACTTGCGAGCAACGGCTTAACACGATCGCATGTCATGTACTTGCCACTCGAGTAGGTCTGCTTGAACCATGCCACGTACTCTGTGTTTCTCTTCTTTTGTACCTCCATGGGAGTAAGTCCACCACACTCCTCCTCAATAAACAACCTGTGAGTTACACACAAAATAAGTTAGAAATACGTGATACATACAAGTTATCCTTAATAAAGAGTGTTCGCACGTAAAATAAAGAATATTGACTTACTCGACCCATCCATCCAACTCTTCACAATTAAGAAGCGTGTACAGTTCAATTTGCTCCAACTCTTCGGACGACAACCGCCTCTTCTTGTTTAGTGGCCCAAGGGCCTTCCCTTTCTTTCGAAATAACATCAGCTCATCATCCCACTCTGAACTCTCAAAAGTCTCGTTCATATTGAGTCGGTTATATCTAGTACTCGCGGAGATACCAGATATTGTGCACACATATTGGATAGCTCTGAAAGGAGGTAGGAATTCGCTATGCATCCTTCTACCCTTGCTTTGTTCATCACTGACTTTTTAAAATCAAACATACGCCTGGAAATATCCAAAAGTCAATAACATATAGAATACACTTTTTCGAATAACAGTAGTTAATTAAACTCATTAAACATTGTGTACCTCTCGAATGGATACGTCCATCTGTACTGAACCGGGCCGCCTATTTTAGCCTCGTATGGTAGGTGTATGGTCAAATGCTCCATAGAATCGAAGAAGGAATGAGGGAATATCCTCTCAAGCTTGCACATATCGGTGGCCGAAACCTCTGAAGCACAAATTGCCCGGAAGAATAAACTAATCTCCACCAATGTTTCCCAAATGTTGGTGGGCAGGAAGTCGCGAAAAGCAATGGGAATCAATCTCTGCATGAAGACGTGACAATCATGACTCTTCATACCAAATAGCCTATGTTGTTGCTTTTGTACGCATCGTCCCAAATTTGACGCGTATCCGTCCAAAAATTTCAGATCGCCCAACCATTTCAAGACCTTGACCTTTTCATCCCGCGTGAGACAGTAGGTTGCCCTTGGCTTCACATATGCGCCTCCTCGTGATTGTTCTAAAAATAACTCTTCACAGTTAGTCCAAATCTTCAAATTATGTCTAGACTTGATGTTGTCCTTAGTCTTAGAGTCATCCAATACTGTGTTGATGATGTTATCGAAAAAGTTCTTCTCACAATGCATGATATCTAAATTGTGACGAATCAAGTTTGTGGACCAATAGGGAAGTTCCCAAAATATGCTCTTCCTCAGCCAATTATGATCCGTATGAAAACCCGGTAGCTTTTTCACTTTGGCCCCAAAACCAACATCCCCAAGTCCCTCCACAATTTCCCTCATTTCGTCGCCCATTTTCCTGCAAATAGGTTCTTCTAGTGACTTTTTCCCTTTTTTGAATGAATTCTTGTCATGCCGCCACCTATGATTTTTGGGCAAAAAACGACGATGGCAATCGAACCAACATGGTTTACCGCCATTCTGCAACGTAAATGATTTCGTATCTCCCATGCAATAAAGACACGCTAACTTCCCGTGCGTACTCCATAGAGACAACATTCCATACGCTGGAAAATCGCTAATCGTCCACATCAAGGCCGCTCGTAATTGAAAGTTTTCCTTCCTTGAGCTATCAGACGTCTCCAAACCAGTGCTCCATAAAGCATTAAGCTCGTTAATTAGTGGTCTAAGATAAACATCCAAGTTCTTCCCGGGACTATCTGGACCGAAAATGATAAGGCTAAAAAATATGAACTCCTGCCTTATGCAAAGATCGGGGGGGGAGGTTATATGAGGTTACCATCACTGGCCAACAAGTAATATTTCCCAGATGAGCCATACAGTGTGAATCCATCCGTACACAAACCGAGTCGTACGTTCCTAGGCTCAGCTGCAAAATCCAGATGCGTCCGATCAAAGTGTCGCCATGCCTCACTAGAAGCCGGGTGAATCATTCTATCTGTAGCCTCTCGACACTTCAAATGCCAAGTCATATGCTTTGCAGTACCTACGGTATAATACATCCTCTGAAGACGAGGACCTAGGGGGGAAATACCACAAATGCTTCTTTGCGACCTTTGACTTCCTACCTTTCTCGTATCTATCAATCCCGCGTATCGGGCATTTTAGGAATTCCTTGCTCGCCATAAACCTGTAAAATAGAAAACACTGATTTGTGCAAACATCGATCTTCTCGTACCCTAACCCCAAGGTTCGCTCCATCTTATGCATCCCTTTCGTGTCTTGAGGTAACAACTTCTCAATCTCAGGGTCGAACCCATCTTTAGACATCTTTAAAAAATGGTCAGAAATGATGTTACTCGCCTTGTGAATAGTTTTGTAATTCACCCACTCTCCAACCCACGGCAGGACGGTTTTGCTCTTCTTATGGTGCATCTTCACCTGACCTAGACGCATCAAGTCGTAGAAATCTCTCGCATCGGGATTCAGATCCTCGTTACGCACATCGTCCTCATCAAATCGGCCTCCATATGCATCCACGACCATCTGTCTAAACGAATCGTCAGCACGAATAGGGCTGTCGGGAATATTGGCATGTGATGGGCCGGGAGGTTCGTCGATAAACGTCATAGAAGTGGTGGTAAACTGCTCTCCATGCAAAACCCACTCAAAATATCCAGGCGTAAATCCCGACTTATGAAGATGATCACGGACTTGGTATCGATCAAAAAACTTTGAATAGTTACATTTTTTGCACGGGCACCTAATACACCCCCTAGACCTAAATGGCCATCTTGTCGCGAAGCAAATTCTATGAATGTGCGAACTCCCACCACAAAACTATCTCGCAAATAACCACTGCTCTCGAATCTATCGTACATCCAATTCCTATCTACTTGATAGTCCATTATTTTATCTAAGATGTAAATTTTAAAGGAAATAATTAATTACAATTAATACTACAAACAATTAATAATTAACAATTTAAAACGTAACAATTATCAAGCACGATAAAAAATTGATCAACTTACTTCTTGAAGCGTAAAAAAATGATCTTCAAGAATCTTGTGTCCTCTACGAGTACCCTCGATGTGTTTACGACAATATCTATCAAGAAACGAATAAACAAGTTAACATATCATACCAATATTTAGTATTTAAAAATATAGTTGACCATCTAAATGAAAAACACGAGAATACCTTAAAAAATGGTGAAGACTGTTGTGAATTATGAAAGTAAGGGAAAGGGTATTTATAAATGAAAATCTGGGAGTTCGTGACCGCCTGGCGGTCGCGAATGCCAACTTGCCATTGTCATTCGTGACCGTCGGGCGATCGCAAAAGCCAACTAGCCGTTGGCATTCGTGACCGCTGGACGGTCACGAAAGAGGGGTCATTCGTGACCGCCCGACGGTCACGAATAATATTCATAAAAGAAATTTTGATTTTATGGATTCATCTTGATGTGTTTATGATTTTTAACAATAAGTCTTATTACTACATGTGAATTGAAGTAATAGATTAGTACAACATTAGTAATTAACATATTAAAATAGCGAATTAGATGTGATTAGGCGAGTTATGAACGAATAACCTATTTTATGTTCTACAACTAATCATCATATACACTAAGTTGTTTTAGATGTAATGTGTTTTAGATGTAATGTGTCATTTTGTGATAAAATCTCTTTTAATTTACTTAGTAGTAACTATTTTATCAATTTACCAAACATCGCACCTTAATTAAATCAACGAAAATCAAAACTTTCGAATGAGACTTATTCGTGACCGCTAGGCGGTCACGAATAAGGGTCTTTCGTGACCGCTGGGCGGTCATGAAAGAGGGGTTATTCGTGACCGCCCGTTGGTCACGAATAATATTCATAAAAGAATAAGGGGGGTCATTCGTGACCGCTGGGCGGTCACGAAAGAGGAGTCATTCGTGACCGTCTGGCGGTCACGAAGAAAGTGGGGCGACTGCCAGGCGGTCACGAAAGACCCCTCGTGACCGTCGAGCGGTCGCGAAAGACCTTGAAATTGGGGAAAATTCAAATTTTTTGAAAATTCAAAATTTTCACCCAAATTTTATATATACCCACCATTCCACCCTTTAATTTTCACTACACTCAAATTATCTTCTCTAAAAAACCCAACACTTTTCCTCATTTCCTCATTTCCTCATTTCCCAATCCAAAACATAAACACCAACAATTTTTCTTTTCCTCTTTTCTTATATCTACAAAAAACAAAACACCAACAATTTTTCTTCTCCTCTTTCCTTATATCTCCAAAAAACAAAACACCAACTCTCTTATTTTCTTCTTTTCTTTACTTATAACATAAATCATTCTCTTAAATGATGTTTATATAAAAAAATCGTCCAACCATACATTATATTCGCAAAAAAACAAATATATATTCCGGTATTTTGTCAGAATATATTTTTTTATTTCGTTTAATATCATCCATGACCGCCAGGCGGTCACGGATGGCTTGAATATTATCCGTGACCGCCCGACGGTCACGGATGTTTTAAATCTTATCCGTAACCGCTTGGCGGTCACGGATGACCGTCGGCGTTATCCGTGACCTCTGAGCGATCGCGGTCTTGTCCGCGACCGCTGAGCGGTCACGGTGTTTCCCGCGACCGCCGAGCAGTCACGGATGACCCAGGGGGCATCCGTGACCGCTCATCGGTCGCGGTGTTGTCCGCGACCGCCGAGCAGTCACAGATGACTGTCGTGACCGTTGGGCGGTCGCAGATGACCCCTGGGGCATCCGTGACCGCTCGGCGGTCGCGGATGACTGTCGTGACCGCTCGGCGGTCGCAGATGACCTCCACGACCGAGGTCTTCCGCGACCGGTCATCCGCGACTGCCGGCCGGTCGCGGATGACCATCCGCGACTGAAAAAAGGGTCATTCGCGACCGCCCGTGCGGTCGCGAATGACCCTTTTTTCTTGTAGTGAAGTGAATGACAATATATTTGACCTCATCTTTGAATACCATATTGAATTGTTGTCGTAAAGTTTGGGATAAAAGCACCATACGCCCTAAACTTAACGACTTTTGGGCACCACCCATAAAATTTGTAAATAAACACTTTGCTCATATGACAAAAGATATTTAACATAAGTACAATATCTTAATAAACACTTTGCTCATATGACAAAAGATATTTAACATAAGTACAATATCTTAATAAGATATTGTCATATCAATCGCTTTTATCTATGTATCTATCTATATACAATTAACTCTGATCTTTATGCACTTTGAAATCTTAACAATTTATCAATTGTTAGTTTCATGACTTAGCTTTTCTTTTTTTCACTCCTTAGCTTATTTGATGTTAAATACTACTCTCCAACCCTTTACTATCTTTTTCTTTTCAAGTAGAACAAAATCAAAAAAAAATATTTATAACAATATCTACGACTAATTTATTCCAAAGGTGGTTTTTTTTAAAAAAAATATATAATGTTCAAGTATGTAGTGTTCGGTACTAGAAAGACGGCTGACGGCCTATTGCATATATAATTTTATGCCATGTCTCCTGTGGGCCATATCTAATATACTTATATATAAGACATTGTTCGTTAGCAAAATACATGATGGTAGTCAAAATAAAGATTTTCACCCGCTACACCCAAAATAGGAAAGAACAATTATTTTTTCTATTTATTATCACTCCAACAATACTTATTTTTCATAAACAATAATATATATAATTTTTTGTAAGTTAACCTTTCATTAGCACGGCCATGAACTGCCGCAAAAGAGATCAACGTCATATACGGAACAAAATCATGAACTAAAATCAACGACAGACCCAACAAAAAAATGAACTACTCCGGTGGTATATCGACAGTTCCGGTGGCAGTCTCCGCTAGATATGCGCCAACTCATTAGATGATTGCCTAGTCCATCGCAACGAGAACTGTCACGAGCGAGAAAAACGCTACGGCAGTCTCGAATGACGTTAGCATATGTTGCATTCTCAAACTGGCCGTGTAGGATATCGTTGACCACGTTCAAACAGTCTCCCTCAAAAATCACCTCTAACCACCCCATTCCCATCGCGAGTCGAGGAGCCCATAACACCGCACGCGCTTCAACACTTGCGGGTGCAAAAGTTACTGCAAATCAGCGTTGAACACAAGCGACAACAACTCCCTTGTGATCCCTTGCCACAACTCCAATACCCACTGCTCCATCCGCCTAAAAAATAGCCCCATCGAAATTAATCTTCACACAACCCGTAGGTGGTGCAATCCACTGCTCCGCACCAGCCTCCTCATCACGAGACACTCGGTCGCCCAACCACATTGTAGCATAAGTTAGGCCAAACCGTGCGATATCCCTAGTCCTTCGCGGCACCTCTCCCACCAGCACACTGTTGCGATTTTCCCACAATTGCCAACAAACTGTAACAACCACACAAAGTCGTTCCCTCGACTCGTCCCATGTGAACAATCCAATCTGTGAACCTCTCCCTCTCTTTTAACAAGGCCGTTTATGAAAATTTTGTAATTGCCCACACTTGTTGAGCAACTGGACATCTAAATATACGTACGTCCTCCGTGTCCTCCTTACACACAACGCATATAGCCATCTCACAAATTTTGCGCCTTTTAAAGTTCCCTCTAGTTGGGAGGATTTTCATACAAGCTCCCCAAACAAAAATCTTAATCTATTAGCACAATGAACAGGGACGGAGTAACTCTTGGGCTCACCTGGGCTTCAACCCATGTGAGAATTTTGCCAATTTTTTTTAGTAGTGTATCACTTTTATCTTGTAAAAAACAAAACCCCCCAGTAAATTTGTATTAAAGGCCCAAATGTAATGTATCACTCCTTTTGGTGGTGGTGAGGGGGGGGGGGGGGGGTTTACAATTGCGGCGGCTGATATAAGAACTTTAACAAAAAAAAATAATATAATAATATTACAGTTATAAACAAACCTGCAGAGAAACAAACAGAAGACAAAACAACTTCTCTTTAGTCTTCACCCGTGTCGTGCCAAAGGAGGGGGAAACCCTAATTAATTTTATGTCCAAATCTATCCTCCTAAGTGTTTTACTCTTTTGTTGGGTGATTGTAATAGAGTTAAATATGTATTTTGTGAGAAGTTTAGTACAAATAAGTTGAATCTTCAATTCTTGATTGGAATTGTGTTGAGGCTTGTTAAATAAGATATAAAGAGACATAACTTATGCTACTTGTGCTAATTATTAAGGGATGAAAAATGTTAAGTCTCATACAAATGAAATTATGTAAAATTAGGCATCTTTTATGTAAAAAATAAAATTAAGCATGGTTTTTATTTCATTAAATTATTTTCTTATTAGGCAGTTTTCATGTTAACATATAATATTTTTATGAAGTATTGATGTTAAATGTATTTAGGTGATAATGAGTTCTCAAGCAAACAAGACGAAGAAGAAAACTATGCTCTCTTTCCATAAACCGAAATAGCATAGTTCAACAAGTATAGAGCATATTCCGGCGAATGATGCTACCACAACTCATGATGATCAACATCATTCAGTATCTCAAACTGTTGAAGAAAATATTGGCTCTTTACAACGAGATCATGGGTTACGTATGCAGATATCTCATTATAACGAAGTTGTGAAAGTTTGCACAGAGTATGACATTGACATACCTGATATGGATTCTTGTTACAAGTCTTCCACAAGAAGCTCTTCTCGACGGTATGATTATGTTACTTCTTATCATCACTTTCGTTTCGATATATTTAATGTTGTTATATACTTTCAAATGGAGGAGATCAATAATAGATTTAATGATGAGGTTGTGGAACTTCTCAAACTAAGTACTTCATTGGATCCTCGAGATGGTTTTAAGTTGTTTGATATGGATCATATTTGCAAACTTGCTAAGAGGTTTTATCTTGATATTTTTGTGAACAAGATTTACGTTATTTGAGAATTCAGTTAGACCATTATAAATGTGATATTATTTGGCATGAGAAGTTTCAGAAAATATCAACAGTTTCTGAGTTATACCAACGATTATCTGAAACAAATAAGAGAGAAACTTATCATTTGATTGATAGGTTAATTCGTCTTGTTCTGACTCTTCCTGTTTCTACGGTAACAAAAGAGCAAGCATTTTCAGCAATGAAGATTGTGAAAATAGTTTTGCGCAATAAAATGGAAGAAGGGTATTTGGCGAATAATATGGTTATCTATATTGAAAGAGAACTATCAAAAAGTATAATGTAGATTCCGTAATTGATGAATTTTATTCCAAGAAGGATCGTAAAGCTCATCTCCAATAGTATTGTTATTTTTGGTGTTTAGTAGTATGAAGTTTATACATTTAGAATTTTGTATGAATATTTCTCATTTTATTTAATATCTTCGTACTTTAGTTTTTGGATAAATATATATATATATATATATATATCTTCCTCGAGTATCAATTAGCCCAGGTGAAGAAAAAGTCCTGGCTCCGCCCCTGCTTATGGACCTCCGAAGTTGTGCCCCCATCTCCACCTCGACTAGCCACACCATGCGTCATAATAAGGTGATAAGCACTACGGACCAAAAAGCATCTGTTCTTTTCATAATACCAAATCTGCGTATCGACATTAGCAGCGCTACCAATTGGAATGGAAATGACCAGATTCACATCCTCCTCCCACAAGAATTCTCATAGTAAAGGCACGTTCCACCAACCTATCTCCCAATCTATAAGCTCGCTCACTCTCTCAAATTGCACTAGCGGGTTACGAGGTGTTATGGTACTGACACGGGTCTTGGGATCCATGCATCCTCCCAAACGCCAATGGACTGCCCTTTTCCTACCCGCCATCTCACGCCTTTTTTTTATAACCGCAATGGCCTCCCAGATACAACGCCACTAGAAGGACAACGCGCTTCCCACCCGAGCCTCAAATAACGGACATGAAGGAAAATATTTAGCTTTGTAGAGTCTACTAACCAAACTTGGGTTTATGAAAAATCTGCCACGCCTGCTTAGCGAGTAACGCCATATTGAAAGCTTTAAGGTTACATAAACCCAACCCCCCATCCTCTTTTTTCTGTACATCACATTCCACGCCACCCAATGGAAGCAACTCACAGCAAATGAAAGCAACTCTCTTGGATGAAAGCAACTCTCTTGGATGGAAGCAACTCACAGCAAATGAAAGCAACTCTCCAGAATGAGTTGAGTTCGGTAAATGAAAGCAACTCACAGCAAATGATGGAATGACTTGCGTAACAGATTTGATCATGACTTCCTTCCCCAAGTGTCTTGCCCTTAAATCCTTGTGCCCGTTTCCAAACACGCTCTTGGATGTAGTCGAAGAGCTCTGTTTTATACCTCCCCACCACAGAAGGAAGTTCCAAGTATTTCTCTTGTCAATCCGCCATAGCCACGCCCAAAATATCACCAATCTCATGTGCAAAGTCAGCCCCCACATTCTTACTAAACACAACGACATATTTTTCCATATTTATTTTCTGCCCCGAAGCCGCTTCATAACGCTGCGAAATTGTTTGAATTTCCAGTGCTGCCTCCCGTGTGGCTATAAAGATTATAGTGTATATGGAAGTGAATGATATTTATTCATCAAGAGTACAACATATATATAGGTTACAAAAATAACTAATGAAAGAATAATTACAAATAAGGAAAAGAATACATTATATCGAAGAACTAAGGAAAGAATAATTACAAATAAGGAAAATAATATATTTTAACTAAGAACTAAGGAAATGATAATTACAAATAAGGAAAAGAATATATTATAATAATATTATCTAATACGCCCCCGCAAAATGAACGTTCCATCAGCAACGAAGATTTTGGAACGAAGAAGGCAAAATCGAGAGCGAGCAAGGGGCTTGGTGAGAAAGTCCGCAAGTTGATCGAGAGTGTTAACATAAGAGACTCAAATAAGTCCTTTGTTAACAAGGTCCCGAACAAAGTGGATATCCACAGAGATGTGCTTCATCCGAGAGTTTTGGACCAAATGGAGAGACAGACGAAGGGCACCCATGTTGTCACAATGAATAAGTGGTGACGAAGGAAGTGAGAGACCAATTTCTCCAAAGAGATGTTGTAGCCAACATACTTCGGCCTAGACAGTAGCGAGTGCACGATACTCCACTTCAGTGGAAGAACGAGCAACGGCCTTTTGCTTCCGAGAAGACCAAAAGATCGGATTGGGACCGAGGAAAATAATATAGGCGGAAGTAGAGGTGCCGGTTCGAGTGTCGCCGGCCCAGTCCGAATCCGAGAAGGCCGTGAGGGCAAGAGACTTTTCTGTCCGAAAAAGAACACCAAAAGCAAGAGTACCGTTAAGATAGCGAAGGACACGTTTGAGAGCGGTCCAATCCACATCAGATGAAGAAGTCATACGTTGAGCCAAGCGATTAACGGAAAATGCAATGTCAGGGCGTGTAATAGCAAGATATTGTAGACCCCCGATAACTTGCCGAAATCCGGTGGCATCAACTGAGGATGAGGACGACGAGATAGGAGGATTGGTCGCCATATGTGTGGCGAGTGGCTTACCACCATCCATCTAGCGGCGGGAGAGCAAGTCGTGATGTACTTTTGCTGAGATAGAAATAGCCCTTCGTGACATCGTATAACCTCAATGCCCAAGAAATAGGAAAGAGCACCCATATCCTCAACCGCAAACTTGGTGGCAAGTTGTGACACAAGAGAAGCTATCGTAGAATCACAAGAGCCAGTCACAATAATGTCTTTCACATATACAAGCACAATGAGGCGAACAGAGACACGAGAGAACACGACAATGATGTATCAGATTTAGTTTGAACAAAACCAAATGAGATGAGTGCAGCACTGAGGGCGAGATACCAGACCCGTGGGGCATGCTTAAGGCCATATATAGTCTTATGAAGAAGACAAACATGATCAGGAAAGGCCTTATCAACAAAGCCAGATGGTTGGTGCATGTAAACAGTCTCAGATAGATCACTATGTAGAAATGCATTACTAACATCCAACTGACGAAGAGACCACTAATTCATAGTAGATAAGGAAAGTATGGTGCGAATAGTTACCGGTTTGACGACCGAGCTGAACGTTTCCTTATAGTCGATGCCAGGACGCTGATGAAAGCATTTCACCACAAGGCGTGCTTTGTACTTGTCAATAGTCCCATCAGGATGCCGTTTGATGTGAAACACCCATTTGGAGCCAATAATTCCACGATCAGCAGGTGGCGCAACTAAGGACCAGGTGCCATGCTTCGTGAGCACAATGATTTCCTCTGCCATGGCCGCTCGCCACTTCAGATCAGTCATAGCCTGAGTCGCACAAGTTGGTTTAATGGGAACCAACTACCGGGTGTTTGGTGATGAGGTGAAGGACCTTAGGCTTGAATATATTATTGCGAGACCGAGTGACCATAGAATGAGTGCGGGTCAGTAGAGGAGGGGAATTCGGAATAGAGGATGGTACATTAAGAGCTGGTGAAGGTGGCTCTGACGGAGGTTTAGGCTTAGCAGGGGCCGAATGCACCGATGAGGAAGGTGGCGGATCAACTGAAGGCGGGGCAGGCGTCGTGGGACCAGTGACAGGCCGTGGTGAGGGCAGCAGAAGTGATAACACGACAGTGGTAGGAGTGATGGTGAGAGAGGCCAGGGGCAGAGCTCCCAGAAAAATAGTTTCCACGAAGCGAACATGTCGAGAACTAAAAATTCGGCCAGAATGTTGATCAAGACACTTATAAGCCGCCTGTGAGGTGGAATAATCGATGAAGATGCAGGCCCCGAGATGGTGGAATTAATTTGCTCGAATAATACGGACGTAAATAAGGATAACAGAGCCAACTAAACACCCGAAGCCGAAGATAAGTAGGCGCACGACCATGAAGCACCTCAAAAGGTGACTTATTATGCAATACAGGAGTAGGAAGCCTGTTGTATAAGTAAACGGCCGTAAGAAACGAATGATCCCAATAATTAGGAGATAAGTTTTGTTGAGGTGTATGTGGTGCCGTAGTTAACCAACTTATGTCATTCATTGATAAATATGTACGAAGTGCCAAAAATTCTCCACCATTATCAGGATAAATTTTTTTAATTGGCATGTCAAATTGCTTTTCAACAAGAGCATAGAATTGTATAAAAATCTTGCACACATCAGATTTTGCAGATAGCATATAAACCCAACAGTATTTCGTAAAATGGTCAACAAGTATCAGATAATAGCGATCACCGGAGATAGATACCACAAGAGACGGACCCCAAACATCACCATAAATAAAATGCAACACATGATCTGAAATAAGTGACGAGCTATTAAAAACCAACGGTTGACTCTTGTTCAAAAACATGACCTACAATGCTCAAAGTCCTTATTATTCGACGGCTAAAAAGGTAAATTGTACTTGTGCAATATCAAAGAACTAATCTTCAAGGAGGGATGACCAAATCGCTCGTGCCAACACTTTTTATGAACCCATTCTCCAACTAAGGTTGTCATAGGCGGGCACAAGTTGCACGAAATACGAACACAATACAACCCATCCACACAATCACCACGCATCAGTTTAGCCCCCGAACTGCGATCCTTAACAATAAAATGTGACGAGTAAAATTCAATAGAAACATCATTCGCCTTAGTAAATTGATGAACAGATAAGAGATTTCGTCGCGAGCGAGCCACACATAATATATTATTAAGTTTGAACGTTCTATTGGCATAAACAAAAGAGAAGTGCATGTGCGGGATATACGCAAACATGTGCCATCGGCAGTGTTAACCTCATCAGGCCCCTCATATTCGGAATGAACCGAAAGATTGTTGAGATCAAATATTAGCGAGTGAGATGCTCCGGAATCAACGAGCCACTTGTTGTTGGATGCGATCGGGGCCGAGGGCAAAGCGGCAGATTCAGTAATTTTATACACGTGCGCGCACCGTGCCCATAAATGCCACAAATTTGGCAGGTGATCCGAGGCCTATTGTTGTTGGAACCGGAGGGTCGAGGCTATACGCGGGACGATCCACGAGAATGCTGAGAGAAGCCACGGTCGTGGCTGTGTTGTTGCCCACGGTTCTGACCCGAGCGCTACTGCTGCATGGACGAGTGCTGCTACGTGGACGCCATATTAGCGATGGAGACAAGGGTTGTTGCGTCAGATTCCAGTCGACACAAATAGGTTTCATGATCCACCAACAAGTTGTGAAGTTTTTGAAATTGAATAGAGGTTTCTCGTGCGCAAATAGAGCCGGCGATATCCCTATAGGTAGATCCGAGGCTGGTTAGAACGTAGAGAGTGATATCGTCGTCTTTCAATGGACCATCGATGATGGTGAGTTCGTCGGTTTTTTATTTCACCAAGTGGAGGAACTCCAAGACTGATTTTGAACCCAATTTGAGGGAGTTCAAGTCATCCTTCAATTGCATGACTCTCGAGCGAGAGCGATTAGCGTAGGTACGTTGAAGAATACCCCACGCATCAGCCTAGGATTTGGCGTTGTAGATGAGTTGAATGATTTCCAGCGAAACCGAACCAAATAGGGTGGAGATGAGCCGTCAAGCTCTCCGATGTGGAACCCGGAGGAGGACATGGAGTCGTGCCATCCAAGAAACCAAATAGTCCGTAGCCAAAGAGGAGATGACGGACTTGTGAATGCTATGAGGCGTAGTTACTCCCGGTAAGTTGAAGCGGGAGTTGTTGGTGAGCATTGATCGGAATCAATGCCTGAGTGCCCGCAGAGAGGTCTGCCGCAATAGGAAGCGGGCGCGACTGAATCGCGGACGAGGAGTCATCCATGGTGGGGCTGCCGGTGTTGGAGTCGGACGGGGAGGTGGCGGATTTCGTCGGATTAGTCATGGATCAAGATCTCGTTAGAGATTGTGGTGTCTTGATACCATATAAAGATTATAGTGTATATAGAAGTGAATTATATTTATTCATCAAGAGTACAACATATATATAGGTTACAAAAAGAACTAAGGAAAGAATAATTACAAATAAGGAAAAGAATACATGCTATCTAAAAACTAGGGAAAGAATAATTATAAATAAAAAAAATAATATATTCTAACTAAGAACTAAGAAAAGAATAATTATAAATAGAGAAAATAATATATTATAATAATAATGTTATCTAATAGGGGCGCCAACAGTGTATCATCAGCAAATAACAGTGTATCATCAGCAAATAAAAGATGTGAGTCTTCTCAAGCTTAGTGGTGGAGCAAAGCTCGAGAGGTTTCTTATTATTGGTGGCATGCTACTCAATAATTTTGATTTCGATACATCAAAAATTTGGGGTGCATCCATGTTCATTACGTGCCGAAAATGTGAGCATCCATTCGTTGGAGTGAGTGGATCACGGTCTCGAATATCAATCAAAGGATTCTCAAGTTTGAACTCTTTGAGACTTACTGGTAATATATATAAGGTTGGTTTCTTCGACACTTTTCAGTTTGGATCTCATTACTTAATTGATATGTTATTGGTAGTTTTGTATGGAGAGTATTTATATTTCAAGCGACACTACAAAGAAAGAATAATACTAAGCTTATGAGCTTTTTCTCGAAGTGACTTCTTCAAGTGTACTCCCAACCAAAAATGTCGTCAAGGCGTTTGTCGTCACTTTAAAACATTAACACAACTAAGTAATCAAAAAATAGTAATAAAAGTCACTTAATCAAAACAAAAAGAAAATCTTGAATAGTGCGATCTAAATGGTTCGCATTATTATAAAAATATATCAAAAGGACAACGGCTCCAATTTTTCATGTATATATTAGTTGCTGATTTATTAATTAGTTGCTGATGTATTACTAACTTAATTAAATTCATTAATACATAAATAAAACACTTAATCAAAACAAAAAGAAAATCTTGAATAGTGCGATCTAAATGGTCCGCATTATTATTAAAATATATCAAAGAGTTCAAAGCTTTCATCTTTATAGCTTAATAATCGTCATTGTCTGTCATTGTCAATTTATTATTTTCATACATTTGTAACAAAATGGAGAAAATAGAAAAAAAGAGAAATTGATTGTTACGTTACAAAGAAAGAATTATACTAAGCTAGCCCGATGAGGTAAATAATAGCTCTAACCTAGCCTTCGCACTGGACTTGCTAGAAGAAAGAAGAACTCGGGTTGCTATTAGAGCACGGGGTTACAAAGCTCGTATGGCCGACACTACAAAGAAAGAATAATACTAAACTTATGAGCTTTTTCTCGAAGTAACTTATTCAAGTGTACTCCCAACCAAAAATGTCGTCAAGGCGTTTGTCGTCACTTTAAAATATGAACACAACTAAGTAATCAAAAAATAGTAATAAAAGTCACTTAATCAAAACAAAAAGAAAATCTTGAATAGTGCGATCTAAATGGTTCGCATTATTATTAAAATATATCAAAAGGACAACGGCTCCAATTTTTCATGTATATATTAGTTGCTGGTTTATTAATTAGTTGCTGGTTTATTACTAACTTAATTAAATTCATTAATACATAAATAAAACACTTAATCAAAACAAAAAGAAAATCTTGAATAGTGCGATCTAAATGGTTCGCATTATTATTAAAATATATCAAAAGGACAACGGCTCCAATTTTTCATGTATATATTTCCTTAAGAATTCTTCACATCACAACAAATTATCAAGTTAATCGCTTGAAATATAAATACTCTCCATACAAAATAAATTATCATGTATACATAAACAAAATAAATGATAAAGTGCATAAAAAGATTATAAATAACTAACCCAAATTTCAAATGGGTCCAAGTTTTCCCAAGTAAGTCAATGAAGTACGTTTTTTTTTCCCAAACAATACAACGTTTCCAAGATGAAACGGCTTAACTTTGGACAATGCGAAGGTTTTAGATGGTCAAATGTTCAATTTATTAGTTCTTACGTTTTCTTAACTGTTTTATGAGTCTTTTCTAATTTGGCTTTTTTTTTTTTTTATGTCTAAGCTTTCATCTTTATAGCTTAATAATCGTCATTGTCTGTCATTGTCAATTTATTATTTTCATACATTTGTAACAAAATGGAGAAAATAGAAAAAAGAGAAATTGATTGTTATGTTACAAAGAAAGAATTATACTAAGCTAGCCCGATGAGGTAAATAATAGCTCTAACCTAGCCTTCGCACTGGACTTGCTAGAATTCGCACTGGACTTGCTAGAAGAAAGAAGAACTCAGGTTGCTATTAGAGCAGGGGGTTACAAAGCTCGTATGGCCGACACTACAAAGAAAGAATAATACTAAGCTTATGAGCTTTTTTCTCGAAGTGACTTCTTCAAATGTACTCCCAACCAAAAATGTCGTCAAGGCGTTTGTCGTCACTTTAAAACATGAACACAACACTTCTTCAAATGTACTCCCAACCAAAAATGTCATCAAGGCGTTTGCCGTCACTTTAAAACATGAACACAACAATATCAATAACTCAATGAAGATGCTGAGAACATGAAATGAAATGATAATCAAATTAATATCAGAATAATGACAATAAACATGATCTAAAAGAGGTTAAAGTGATTAAAAAAAATAAAACCATACCAAAATCAATAACTCAATATGAAGTAAAGAAATCCTGAAAGATTAGATGGAATCAAATAATCTAAAATATCTTAGGTGAAACAAAAGCTTGCAAAACAATGGAAGAAAATAATATTTAAAAGAATCAGATTACAAATAAATATTCCATTTACCTCATTCGGGCTTAAACCAAATTGGCCTTCTCCAACTTACAGTAAGTTAGCAATTTAAGAATATTGCAACAACCAAAAAAAAATAAAAAAAAATAAGAAGTGGTGAGACCAAAAATTAATATAGAAAGCCTAGCTAATCCATTAATTAGAAAACAACATGCATACAGTATGCAAATTAAGGGAAACAAACCCGAAAAGTTTCCTAAAGAGAGGAAATTATGAAATTGAACGATAAGATCAATGAAAAATGCAAACAGTTAACAAACTAAAAGTTCTAATAAAATATGAGCTATGATATTCAAGAAACAAATTAAATTAGAAACACATAAAGAAAGTAAATTAATAGTATTGTGTACGTAAAATCTCCTCGAAGATCTCACTGCACATAAAAACATCAACCAAAAATCAATTCATAAACTAGCATAAACCGTGACAAATAAATTGAATTAATTATTAAAAATTCTGAAACAAAAGTTCACTTTGTAATAACCAGAAACCCAAAAAAAACAAAAAAAAGGGAAATGAAAAAATTGAAATGCATCGTGTGGACTGACTTATGGAGTTAATTGTGGGTGGTTATATTTCAAGTGCCTGATTTATGGAGTTAATTGTGGGTGGTTATTTTTAAAATTTCCAATTTCTTTCAATAATTGAGCAAGTAGAAATCAAGATTTTTTAAAAAAATCCCTACATGAAGTTGGGAGAAAAAAAAAGGAAGTAGATGGAACATGGAGTTTGGTATTACGATATTAGCCTTTTCTTGTTAATTGATGTAGGGAAGAGGTGGGGGTAAATATGAAAAATATTTTATTGGACTCCCAATTACCAAAAAGTGTGAGGAGTGCTTGTTTGCTTATATTATTAATAGATATTTAATTGTTAGCTAGAGCCTAGAAGTAAAAGTGACTGAGGGATTAGAACTACAAATGAGGTGGATAAAGAGAGGCAATATACCCCATGGAAGGTGGATGGAATTTGCCTGATGCTCAAGTATGTAGTGTTCGGTACTAGAAAGAATTTTTTTATCGCATAATTTTATGCCATGTGTCCATGTGGGCCATATATAATATAAGACACTGTTTGTTAGCAAAATACATGATGGTAGAGAAAATAGAGATTTTCATCCGCTTTACCCAAAAATAGGAAAGAACAATTATTTTTTCTATTTATTATCACTCCGGCAATACTTATTTTTCATAAATAATAATATATAATTAACTACTGTAAATGTCCGTTTCATTTTACGTATTATTTATTTTTCTTAAAATCTCCTTTGCATGTTTAACATCTATATGGGAGTATGCAGATACTAAAAATATTAATTTATGCCACATGCTAAAACCTTTATATATGTAGTGTATTTAAAATTAAAAGTTATTTATTACGTGTCATTTACTTTTCTTAAAATGTGTTTGCATATTTTAAATGTATATGATGTATACGAAGATTATACAAATTTTAAATTATGCTGCATATATATATATATATATATATATGATAAACCCTTTATACATAATAAAATTTTATTGTTATAAAAGTCATATACTACACAAACATATTTCCTAAATACAAGATTTTGATATTTATATCGAAAATAACAATTGATTTTTACATAAAATTGTAGCAATGTGTGAATTTGAAAAGGATACACTATATAAATTTAATTTCCAATTGGTATTTCTTTAAATATAGGAAAAAATGGTAAACTAGACCCAACCTATTCGCGTTTTTGTGAAGCTATACCCAACTTTTGTTTTTGCAATTCTGCACTCCACCTTTGGCGTTTGGAAAGTGTTATACCCATACCTATTTTTTGGCAAAAAAATGTCATAAATCGACTTTATTGCATCACCATGCGCCATACATGAAGGGTAAAAAAGACATTTCACTCTGCAGCTAATTTAGGTGGCAATTGGGGAACAATCTGTCATAATTCTCGCTCCAATTTGGGGAAAAATACGAACCTTAATTTCCCCATTCGCACAATCACTCAAAATCCTCCCCAAATTAACACGATTTCGTTGAAGTTACTCACCTGAGAGGACACTACGACAATGGGGTGGAAAATCCGAGCTGAAGACGCAGACATTCCCGATCGATCGTCCAAAGACCCGATAGTCATCATTGATTTGGTCGAAATCCTGGTCAAATCCAACACATCCCCGCTGAAACACATTTCTTGTGAAGTGATCTTGAAAGGAAGTTGTTGTATCTGGCTAGGACTCGCATAAAACATATTTGAGGCATTTTATACTTGAGCTTGCTGAGTTTAGAGTATTGGAAAGCTCTTTTCCCTCATCGTTACTAATAGTTTTGATATGCTGGTAGTTTTGGTGCATATCTAAGTAAATCAGTGTGCATAGTTTTCTCAGTTTCCAATATGAGATCTGTAAAACTGTCATCTTGTTTGTCGTCTAAACATAGCGACCTTATAGACGTGAAACAGTTTATTCGCATTTTCAGCAGTGGTATTAAGCATGGTCACCCTAATTGTACTGTATATTGATAATGGTAAGTGAACTTACATTATGATGAGTCCGTAATCAAAAACTTTCTTCAAATGAATTCTGAGGCTTCATGATTTTGGACTTGTTGACCCTATTTTTGAGCAGCAAATGAGCTCAAAAAAAATCTGTCACAATGTGTTACTATTGTGCTCAATCGTGTGACACTTTTCCTACTTTGTCCTATCTTAAAGTTGCCAAATGCATAAAAAAAGGAAAAATGAAAAGATTCATAATAGTTAGTCTTAACTTGAAGTGCATCACTCAGAGATGTGACAGAAAGACATATTCTACTTCCTATGAAGTTCATTTAAGCATTGACAGAAAACTTACCCGACACATTACGACCAATCATAAGCCAAATTAATCTCATTTCCAGGATGAACTTCGTCCCGACTAGACATTATCTGATAATACATCATCCATTTCTTTTGTTTTGCAGGATTCATTTTGATGGCTGTGATTGGAGATGAATGTGAGAAGGGTTTGAAGAGACATGCTGTGATTTTAATTTGTTTGCTTGTTTAGTTATTTGTTGTTTGATGCGGGGTGATTTCGTCTGACTAAGCACTCCACGTCAGACTAACCCAAGCTCCCTATTGGTCCTGAGCTAGCTTTGAGTTCGGGATACCTGCATAGAAAAACACGGCACGTGAACTAGGCCGGGGCTGACCCGGCGAAGGTACTCCGATGCCTAAGTCAGTTGATGCCCGTTGAGGGACGAACCTACAGGCACGTAATAGGTCGTATGGAGCCGTTGAAATATAGAACAAACTTGATAGATCAAAATTGTATAGGTCAATCTCCGTAGATCAATCTCTATAGATCGCATTCACTATAGGTCAATCTCCGTAGATCAATTTCTGTAGATCAATCTTGATAGGTCAATCTCTGTAGATCAATCTCTATAGGTCGCATTCACTATAGGTCAATCTCTGTAGATCAATTTCTGTAGATCAATCTTGATAGGTCAATCTTTGTAGATCAATCTCTATAGGTCGCATTCACTATAGGTCAATCTCCGTAGATCAATTTATGTAGATCAATCTTTATAAGTCAATCTTCGTAGATCAATCTCTATAGGTCGCATTCACTATAGGTCAATCTCTGTAGATCAATTTCTATAGATCAATCTTGATAGGTCAATCTCCGCAGATCAATCTTTATAGGTCGCATTCACTATAGGTCAATCTCCGTAGATCAATCTAAGGACTGATTATGAGAAGAGAAAAAAAAATGTAACTTGATAATGAGGAATGCTTGGGTATTTATAGGCAATTGGCTTCCACATTTTTAGGTGGACTTCTTGAGCCTCGCACCCATCTTTGAGTTAGGTCAATTTTCTTTGGTCAATTTGGAATGTTAGGTCTTCACTAACCCCACCAAGGTTGACCTACCAAGTTGACCTATGCATTTGTTTTAACCTACAGGCCCATGCTAATTTTCCGGTCCGTTTTGATATTGAATACGTATTGGTGTCTCTTAGGCGGTGAAGATCATTTATTTGCTAGAGTCGATGTCTTGTGTAACATTTTTATTGGTAGCATAAATATTTTGGCACACCATTGTTGTTTCAGCAGAAGAGGGTATTTCAAGTTTAATTTCAAATGTTTCATTATTCATTGTCCATTTTTATTATATTATGTACAATTAATTGTATCAACTTGCATTTAATTGTTTAGTCGGAAATTATTATTGTTACTAAGAGTTGTCTAATTTGATGGTGCATGTTAACTGAATTTGATATGTCTCTCAAACTTGTATGTCTGGTAGTTGTGTTCCAGATGGAGCAGTGGAGGAAAATTTTGATTTTAGTTTTTTGTCAACTTATCCTTTTTGCGCAAATATTGTTATGTTTTTTGATCATTATGCACAACCATGAATCTGAAGTGGCTTCTGAACATCAACGGGTGATTTTCTATAGCATGTTGGATAATATACCTTAGATATATAGAGTCATGTATCGAATGACAGTGTTGAACGATGAGTGTTGCATAGCCAACCTTAGGATGGATAGGAACCGTTTCGTAAAATTATGTTGGCTACTTATAGAGATTGGTGGACTTAGGGATGAGAAATACGTAACACTATGCAAGCAAGTCACTCTGTTCCTCAAGCTAATGGCACATCATGATGCAAATTGAACCGTTGGCTTTAGTTGGCATAGATCCGGCCAAACTGTTAGTCGTTACTTCCGACGTACTCTTAAGGCTCTGCTCGATCAAGTGTAGTCAATTACTACTTGTGGATAGTGCTCTAGTGATTACGGTCTATGTTGACGAGTTCATCAAGAAGACTAATGATACCATTGAGAAAATGAGGAATATATATTTTTTATTTTACTAGAAAATCATAAGTATGTTATAGAACATATACATGACAAAGACTAATAGTTTTTCGAATTTACTTAGTTTACTATGACCATTAGCATGCATGTGATGCATGTAACAAGACATTACATTACAAGATTTCAGCAGTTTTCCCGACCGAAAACTCCCGACCGGATTTCGGTCGGGAGCAATCCCGACCACATTGCGGTCGGGACAACTTTTCCAGACCGATATGCGGTCGGGAACTTTTGTAAAACCATTCCCGACCGCATTGCGGTCGGTAAAAAGTGTCCCGACCGAATTGCGGTCGGGAATGCTCTGGGCGGGAAATTTCCCGCCCAGAGTGTCGCCCTAATCTTGGCCCAGCTGGGCCGCGCAGCTGGGCCGAGACTTCCCGACCGCATTGCGGTCGGGAAAGAGGGAGGTATTTCTATAAATACCTCCCTCCACCTCTTCATTCTCACTCTCAAAAATTTCACTCCCCCTACTTTTCCCGACCGCCGATCAGCCTTTCGCGACCGCAATTCCGTCGGCACTTCAAATTCGGTAAATCTTTTCGCTTTTTCTTGTGTTTTAGGTTATATTTAATGGTTTAATATTTATTTTTTATGTTTAATTGTTAGATGTTGTAGAAATTGTTAGGACTTAATTAGGAAATGCCTTTATGAGATGTTAGGCTTTGGAAAAATATTAGATTTTTATGCCTTTAGGAATCGTTAGGCTTTAGGAAATAGTATAGTTTTAATTAGGAAATGCCTTTAGAAATTGTTAGGCTTTGGGAAATGTTAGACTTTTATGCCTTTAGGAATTGTTAGGCTTTGGGAAATGTTATAGTTTTATGATTTTAGTAATTATTTATGCCTTTAGGGAATGTTATAGTTTTATGATTTTAGTAATTATTTATGCATTTAGAGAATGTTATAGTTTTATGATTTTAGTAATTATTTATACCTTTAGGAATTGTTAGGCTTTAGGAAATGTTATAGTTTAGTAATTATTTATGACTTTAGAAAAACTATATATAATTTTTATATGTGTTAATTTATTTATTTGGACGTTAATTATTGAGTTATTTATGTTATATTTAATGTTTTAATATTAATTATTAATGTTATATTTAATGTTTTAATATTAATTATTAGATATTGTAGAAATTGTTAGGGTTTAATTTGTAAATTCCTTTAGAAATTGTTGGGCTTTGGGAAATATTTATACCTTTAGGAATAACTTAGTATTGATTAAACTTAGGTCATCTCTACAATCAGAAAAATTCTAACTTAGATGCTTTTACTTAGTTCGTAGCACTCCTCTTCGACGACATGTCGTCCCGTGATAGCGATCGCGGCCAGCCCTCGAAGAGAGGGCGTAGTGGTCCATCGAGCACTCCATCGAGTACTCCACCTACGACTGGTCCACCGAGGATAGGTCCTCGTCTACGGATCATTCATTCTGGCGGTGCACCACCCGCTCTTGTCGATGCACCCGATACCGGTCTTGGCGAGTCCCCTACTTCTTCACATCCACATAGGGGTATCGGATCGAGGGGCGGTACTCCACCAGATCTAGTAGTACCATTTCGACTAGATGATGATCACGTATCATCGACACCATCGTCATCATCTAGGCCATCGTCTTCATTGAGGCCACCGTCATCATCGAGGCCTACGGCACCTAGGCCACGTTCTACAGAGTCTACACCGACGGGTCCTAGTACTTCTTCCCCTGAAGACGTTACCGGTGCAGGACCATCTTCAGCGACGCAGCAGAGACCGGGCCGAGGTGCATCGAGAGGGCCGCAGGTTCTGGCTAACCGTAGAGCCCGTCGTAGGATCCAGTTGGATGAGCACGGCGTATTTATGGATGGGAGAAAGATATCGACGACGATTACCTCGATCATTAGGGAGTTTATGAAGACGTGTGTTCCTTCATACACCGAGGTCGGTCCGACAGTCCAGGGACAGATGTGGGCTAAGTTTAAGGTGCGATTTAGAAAGTTTACTAAATATATATATATAAATAGTAAGATTTTTATTTAACGAAACCTTAATTAAAAACCTTATTTAATTGTAGAGCATATACTACATTCATCCAGATGACATGCTTCGTGCACATTCCGCATACGATGCGAAGGCTAAGAGGTGTTATAAGGAAATCGTGTACAATGCAAAGAAGAACTATTACGACAGGCTCGATGATCCGAAGTGGGCGTCGCGTCCGAAGAACAGTTGGATAAGCGACAAGTTAGAGAGGATGTTCGTGACGCATTGGGAGTCGGAGGACCATGCGAAGAAATCAGAGTCAAGCCAGAAGAACAGGCGATCGGGAGAGGCACCAGACCCTAATCTTCCTGCACGAGCTACTCATGCTAGTGGGCCCCGAAGCTATACGGAGATTCGACGTAGAATGGTATGTCTTATTAAATTGAGTTTCTATACGAATAATATTATTGTCTTAAATTTAAATATCTAAAATAACAAATGTATATCAATATGCAGGCTGCTTCTAGACCTCCAGGAGCCCCTCCACCTCGGCACGATGAGGCATATCGTTATCAGCACACACATGTGTCCAGTGGTCTGCCAGAGGAAGCTCCACGTCGCCGCGTTTGGGTTCACCCCAAGTATAGGGCTATCTACGTAAGTATTTAACTTGTATAGCATTCTTTGATTACTGTATTAATATATGTCTTCCTTAATTACGTACTAACAATTATGACAAAATTAACAGGAGGAGTACATGCGCCTTATGACCGAGAGGTACGAGGCGGATCGTTCTACGTGGCCACCACTAGATTAGGAGTTGTGGAAGCAGACGATAGGAGGATTGAAGAAGGGGAAGGTTGCGGGTCTCCCTTCGGATGCACGTCACGATCGGTTTGGTTTCTCGACGAAGAAGAACCCAGACACGACACATGATTATGTGAGGGCGTTGGAGAGGGAGAACCGTCGTATTAGGACTGTTACTGATGCGAGGATTGACGAGCTTGCTACTCAGGTAGATTTCTTGACCCAGCACATCTCCCAGACTACATGTACTCCTCCATCTCGACCCATGCCTACAGGGGGACTCATGCGTGATGCTCGTCGAGTCGGCCAGCGTTCCTCGCCACCCCCTCCTGATCCTTTTGCGCATGGTGCTCCAGATTGCACGCTGTATGATGATGAGTACGAGGATGACCCCGATGAGGACCACGAGGATGACACTCTCGGTGGTGATGCAGCCGATCTTGCCGGTGATGGTGATGATGGTGTTGGACCCTCCACAGCTCCTGATACATTTGGATTTCATGACGAGGACTATGAGTAGTAGTAGTTTTATTTATTTTAGGGACATTTTAGTATTGAAAACTGTGTTAGTTGTTTGTATTTATGTAATTTGTTTGATGCTTGGACCAATTATGTAATGTTAAACTAGTTTCGTATTTATTCTGTAATTATGTTGTGTATTATTTGTTCGTTTGATGCGGAGTAGTGGTATTATTTGTTCGTTTAATCTAAGTATTGAAAATTGTGTTAGTTGTTTGTTTATTGGTAATTATGCCTATAATATGAAATTAAACAACGTGAATCAAATTTTTTTATAAAATTAAATTCGACCTACTAAACCATAATCGATGCTAGTCATACATACTATCCTCAGAATCTGAGTCACTCATTATCTCTTCCTCTTCCTCTTCCTCATTGCCCTCGTCTTCCTCGTAGCCCTCCTCTTCCTCATTGCCCTCCGTTGCTGCCTCCTCAACAACCACATTAAATCCCTCGTTGGCCAATTGGATATTCATATTGAATGAGGAAAGGTCCACACATAAGTTAAACCCTTCAGATGCATTCTCTTGTAGCACTTGGTTCGGCATCCCTGCGTCGACATCTTTTGATCCTGCAACTGATGACATATCGATTATGTGTCTGGCAGGAATAGTGGATACGGCCAACCATCCTCTCTGTCACGGTCGCCCTGTCGTCTTTTTTGGATAGGGCACATAGTACGCCTGTTTTGCTTGGTTAGCGAATACAAAAGGCTCATTGGTGTTGAGGGTACGCCTCGGGTTGATGTCAACCAACTTGTACGTTGAATGCTCATGCGTACCTGCGTTTATATCATACCAAACACATTTGAACAAGACAATGTATAGGGGCCGGATTATGCCCCAATATTCCACATGTATAATGTCTTTCAACGTTCCATAGAAGTTGGTAGCATCGGATCCTCCCATGTCTCCCTTCACATAAACATCGCTACAATCACTCTTCTTCGGGCCCAAAATCATATCGGTGTGAAATCTGAACCCATTCACAATGTATCCCTCGTAGGTTGCCACTGAATAAGCCGGACCTATGATTAGAGGATCTATTCGTACGTCGGTCTCGTATTTCCCACTTGAATATGTCTGCTTGAACCATGCTACGTACTATTGGTTCCTCTTGGATTGTATCTCCATTGGACTTAGTCCACCGCACTCCTCTTCTACAAACAGTCTGCATAGGAAAATCATCATAAGTTAGTTGTCTTTAAAGCGCTTAATCATTTTGTTATTAAAAATAATTAACTACCACTTACTCCACCCATTCGTCAAGCTCTGGACAGTTTAGAAGCGTATAAAGTTCTATTTGCTCCATCTCATCGAAAGTCAAGTATCGCCTTTTGTTTAGTGGCCCTATTGGCGCCCATTTCTTTTGAAATATTGTAAGCTCATCATCCCACTCCGTGCTATCTAGTGTCTCGTTCCTGTTGAGTTTTTAACATCTCGTAGGTGTTAACCCCTCTACTGGTTGAGAAGGTCAGTCGGGTGCTTAATGAAAGTGCAGCCGTAAGAGATGTGACGGAGTTTATTCTTGCTGACAGAAGCCGAGCAGAAATCGAAAAGTTGTTGAGGAGCTGAGCTGGGACGACCTCAACGCTGAGGTTGATGCAATTATGGGAGCTATTGAAAGGGTTGCTCCTCCTGTTGAACCATGGTGGGGTCAGTGAATGGAAGGAACAAGCAAGCAACAAGCAACTAGAGTCTGTCTGTCTCACCTTTCTTCTTTTATGTTCAAAAAGTGTGCTTTTAAGTAAGAATATTCATTTTAATGGTTGACTGAGCAAAGCCAACAAATTGTTTGCATTTGCACCTTATTATGCATGTAAAGTCATTTTTGCAGTCACAATGAATGAAAATATTATCCAGATCTTCGACATATTATTATTATTCAACCACATAATTCCTTGCGATAGATCAATTACAGAATCGTAGTAAGAAAGAGTCTCAAACTGCGTACATCAATAATCAGGGGTGGAGCCACCTTGAGGGCTAGGGTGGGCTGCAGCCCGGGGTAAATTTTTGATCTAAATGTGATATGTATTATTTATAAAAAAGAAAAGAAAAACCTCCACTATGATATCATGTGGCACATACTTAATTCTTTTCCATCTGAGAAGCTAAGACATGCACCTTACTAAGTGCCCTGATATCAGCATAACTCTAAAACTAATGGGATCTTAGAGGAAGAGAAAGAGGCCAAAATATAGTTCAAAGTTATGCAAGTGAGTTGAAATTTCTTCCTCGATGTCTAAAAAAGTGAAAGTCATGTGGTATACATGAAACGAGCATGGCTCAATGATTGACCCAGATCAATCTAATCTAACGACTCTAAAGGCTAAAAATATGTTCTACACTCTTTTTACAATAAAATGAGTTGGCAACGCTCTAGAGAATTCTAATTATTATACACAAGGAAGGATCTAGAGTTATCATATTTACATGATAGATAGAGCCTAAGAGTTAGAAAAATTCTGGTGCGGCCCTAAAACTTTTGTTGTTGGATCGGTCACCAAAAGTGCAGGGCTCTTGTGCATGCTTCACGCGCGTCGTTTTGTCTGCTTACGTACCTAGTGCGCGCTGCTGGTTGGATGATGCAGGCTCCTGCTCGCTAGATCGGGCGAAAGTGTGATCGCCCGTGAAGTCTTTCCCCACCGGAATAGGCGACATATGGGACAGCCATAACTCGTTCTCGGTCTTCTAGCTCGCCTCTGCCTCCGACATTTCATTCCATCGAATTAAGTATTCTCACCAAGGCTTGACAACTTAGGATTGACGTTTCTTTCGACCAAGGATCTAACAAATTGTTGTTCCTCTATTTAATAATTCACAACAATTAAATAAAGAAACATGTAATAAAATGAAATATTACCTCGAAGGATGATCAAGAATATTAGCAACAAAAATAAAGTGACGATATTATCGAAACTCCATCGGTTCACGTCGATTGTGAAGTATTAATGCTAGGTTGAGGAGCGTACTATGTCATCTCTCTTTAAGACGATTCGCGCCCCTAGTTGGTAATACACAACATGCAGTAGGGTAAAAACAATCACGCGTCATCTCCAGGATTCAACTATGACTTTGGTTTACTAGAGACATCGACGTATTGTTTTAGCTCGGTGGAAACCAAATCTTTTTCCTTAGGATCCTCTCAAATAGAAATAGAGAACGAAGTAACGACAAAGATTATTAGAATGACCATCATTCTAGACAGATCAAATAGAAAGCGATTCATTTTGTTTGTATTCAGACAAAAAACTGACATAGGTGTTATGGGTAGAGTATAATAAATTTTATTGTTTAATTTTATTTTCTAGTAGATGATAGTCTTGTGTATTCAAACTAAACTTATTATTTTGTTGGCGCTTTAAGGTAATACTATTAAAGGTCTTTTAAAGTTTTCTTTTTGTAGTTCTATAGATAAACAAATATTTTAATTAAAGGGGGAGCATATATATTCCTAAGAGCTTGTTTACAAGTGCTATTAATTAATTTTATTTTTTAAAGAATTCTTAACTTCGATAACATATTTATTTAACATGTAATTTTATTATTTTGTACCAAATGGTAAATATTATTTATTATATTGTATTCATTTTATTATATATATATATATTATTTGAGATATTGTAGCCCGGGTCCAAAGAAATTCTGGCTCCGCCCCTGTCAATAATTCTTCTAAACTCAAGAAAGGCAGGCACCCAAAAACAAAAAGATTATATATGATTCTTTCAAACGGTTTAAAAGCTCGCCTTCTTCGATTAAGGTAAAGCCCAAAACAAGCTATTAACATAGCCACATCTACATTCTAAAAACTCGAAAATCAGGTACCAGCAGCAATAAAGGGATGTCATAATTCAAGAAATAAAACCATATAATAATACACAAAGATCTCAAATCACAACAACAAAAAACACTATCTTTGTACCTTCTTCATGTATTGGTTTGACCTAGGTCACATAATTCGCGCACCCCCCCTCACGCACTAGCGCTCGATTCGCGAACTCACGAATTGAGTGCGCGTGCGGCGCTCCAGTGCGAATTAGTATTTACTAATTCGCGAACTAAGAAATACTAATTCGCGAACTAAGAAATACTAATTCGCGAACTAAGAAATACTAATTCGCGAACTAAGAGATACTAATTCGCGAACTAAGAGATACTAATTCGCGAATTAAGTGTAAATGCGTAATTTGTGCACAAATTTTCCTTTTTTTTCTTTTTTTTCCTTTTTTTTTCCTTTTTTTTTTACTTTTGAAATTCACATGAACAAAAATCATATATAATTAAGATTTGGAGGGATTTTTAAATCTACCCATTAAGTTTGCCATTTTTCTAAAACTACCCAAAAATATGTCGTAACTATATGTATATCTTGTCAAAAATACCCAATCTCTATTATTTGGGCTATTTGGTCCACGTGGCGGCCACATCGCCGCCACGTAGAATTTTTAGGGCATTTTCATCAAAACTTACAAAAATTCTACTTACAAAAATTTGTTCATAATAGAATAATAGAATAATTCTACTTACAAAAATTTAACATATACTTTCAGAAAGCAGAATATTTTCAACAGACATAATTGTTTAAAGCTATTTCGAATTAAAACATCAAGCTTAAAAAGTATTAATTAGATTTGTTGCAAAAAATTAATTTCTGAAAATTTATATCGTTTGATCAAGATGAATTTTTTTTGAATTATTAATTAAATAAAAATCTAGTTTAATTAATGGAATTCTTATTTTTTTGAATTTTCTTTTTTTATCACGTTTTTAAATAGTATAATATCAAAAAATTTAAGATATACATATAAATAGTAGTTAAGTTTTTAAGATATAAATATAAAAAAGTAAGCAAAATAATAAATACTAGTAGTTTAGTTTTTAAGATATAATATATTTTGTTGATGCTTGCAAGTGAGTGAAATATAGCATGTCACCACGTCACTCATTTTCTGAATGTAATAGCAAGCAATTTAGATGCTGTGATGAACAAACTGACATTTTGATGAATGAAAAGACTTATCTTGTTTATGATTAGTATTGTTTTGGGGAAAATAATCATTTTGTTGCCTAATATTAAAAAATTTACTTAATATTATTAATATTTTAATATTTTTTTAATAGACGCATTAGAGGCGCATTAAGAAGTGAATTTTTGAAAATAGGCGAACTGGCGCACCCGCACACGCACACGCACACGCTCGCGTTTACGACTTATGTGACATAGGGTTTGACTAATTAACCAATTAACACATGTAATTTAAGAGGGAACAAAAAAGCTAATAAAAATTATTACCTTTAGATCAAAAGTGGCTGTGGTGGCGGGTCGGAAATTTGATTCACAGAGAGATCTTTGATCTGAAAAAAAAAAGGTAAGATTTGAGGAAAACAGGTATCAACGGTCGTGATAGAAAACGATGCCGTTTTAGCTATTTCCTTTCATACGAGATTCTGATAGATACGACTAAATATTTTCCACTCTTTCTTCTTACCTTATCAAATAATAAAGTAAAATTAATAAATATATATTTAGTTACAGAAAATCGGGGCCTTTTCTTCGTTCTATTTTTTCTTTTGCTTTTTACTTTTATTTTTCAAATCGGTTTTCATTTTCTAAATAAATCTTTCCGGTCAAAAATATTTTAGTTTCTACCAAAAAATATTAAAGTCTTGTTTAAGTTCATATCCGTTACTGATTCATCTAATTAATCCATTGGTAATCTTTACACGTCCAAAAACAGGAGGAAACAAAACGACTTTTCTTTGTCACTATTTTTATATTTAAACTATATATATGATACTTTTTAATTTTTCACATTAATATTTTTACTTTGTAATTTTTCTGAAGTGTAGTTAAAAGTCGAAACTGTTGAATATTTATATGCCTTGACTTTCTTACCTTATCAATATATATATATTAATTAGTTGCTGATTTATTACTAACTTAATTAAATTCATTAATACATAAATAAAACACTTAATCAAATCAAAAAGAAAATCTTGAATAGTGCGATCTAAATGGGTCGCATTATTATTAAAATATATCAAAAGGACAACGACTCCAATTTTTCATGTATATATTTCCTTAAGAATTCTTCACATCACAACAAATTCATTATCAAGTTAATCTCTTGAAATATAAATACTCTCCATACAAAATAAATTATCATGTATACATAAACAAAATAAATGATAAAGTGCATAAAAAGATTATAAATAACTAACCCAAATTTCAAATGGGTCCAAGTTTTCCCAAGTAAGTCAATGAAGTACGTTTTTTTTTTCCAAACAATACAACGTTTCCAAGATGAAACGGCTTAACTTTGGACAAATGCGAAGGTTTTAGTTGGTCAAATGTTCAATTTATTAGTTCTTACGTTTTCTTAACTGTTTTACGAGTCTTTTCTAATTTGGCTATTTTTTTTATGTCTAAGCTTTGATCTTTATAGCTTAATAATCGTCATTGTCAATTTATTATTTTCATACATTTGTAACAAAATGGAGAAAATAGAAAAAAAAAAGAGAAATTGATTGTTACGTTAGAAAGAAAGAATTATACTAAGCTAGCCCGATGAGGTAAATAATAGCTCTAACCTAGCCTTCGCACTGGACTTGCTAGAAGAAAGAAGAACTCGAGTTGCTATTAGAGCAGGGGTTACAAAGCTCGTATGGCCGACACTACAAAGAAAGAATAATACTAAGCTTATGAGCTTTTTCTCGAAGTGACTTCTTCAAGTGTACTCCCAACCAAAAATGTCGTCAAGGCGTTTGCCGTCACTTTAAAACATGAACACAACTAAGTAATCAAAAAATAGTAATAAAAGTAATTATCAACTGACAATTGAGAAGATACTGAGCATATTTCTTTATTCATTTTTTGATTGTTAAGATATTAATTTTAAAATGGGTAGTTACTATACTATTATATAAGGAAAGGCAAATTGTAACACCAAACTTTTGATTTCCGGTTTTAGCCTTATAATTTTATTGTTAGCACAATTGTTTAATTATTGAGTTCCTAATTTAGCCTTATAATTTAAGTAGAATCAATAACTATCTATGCTATTATATAAAGGAAGCCATGTTGAGACCAAACTTTTGATTTTTCTTTTTACCCCTTGTCCCCTTTACACACTATGAAAATTTATTATTAGTCGGGATATAACTGTAATTTACTTTACCTTAATTATTATTTAAATCTTTTTATTAAAGGAAACTATTATTAAATAATCTATTGCATAAAAAGAAGGTTAGGATATGTGGATTTTCTATCCATATTAATTTATATTAAATTTTTACCATATTTACTTAAAAATTAAAAAAAGTAATTAATTGCGCAAGGACCGCGTGCCAACGTTTCTAGTATTAATTATGGTGATTGATGATTTAGTCTCCCAAAATTTGGAACTTTTTATATAAATTCTCTATCCTTATTTATTTGATCTTTACTTATTCAAATTATTCTTTGACCATATAAATCAAAATAATTTTTTAATTACGCGGGGACCGCGTGCCAGCGTTTCTAGTTGATACGATAAGAAAAGTCCCAACTCCAATCAACAAAAAAGTGGTAGGTAAACTAATGGATCCTGGAGCCATAAGTCACAACTAGCTAGATTTTAGTATTTAACTTTCATGCATCCTTAATTAATTTTCAAATTTAATACCATAAGGGCCCAAAACTTGAATACAAAACGATACAAAAGTCGTAAAAGCATCAAAATAACAACATGCGTTTGTTTCATTGTACGTAGGTCACAAAGAAAGTGTAACGGCACTTAGGGGGGACCAGCGGTGCACCCGTTGCAGGTGGAAACTCCTCCCACGACGGAGGTGTCTAGTGCTAGAATGAAAGACGCGCAAGGCATGGTGGGAACTACCACTAGACTCTTCCTCCGCCGTCTCTCGTTGATTATGGCCACCACCTCCGATTTCCCCTTCATAACGGCATTTTTGTGAGTTTATAAGCTCCTTGCCATTTTCGAGTTGGTTAAAATTAGGTTTTTAGGGTTTAGCAAAAGGGTAAATTTACCGTTGGGATTATCGTGCACTTTTTTTCAATTGAACTCGCATTGTGGCCTCTATTGTTCGGTAGTTGAGTGGGTGGGGTGGTGAAGTTCATTTAGATGTTGGCATGGCTCTTATTGTGATACTGTATTATATATTGAAGCTTGTTTTCCTCTGTATGTACTGTGACGTACTGTGACAGTTATGCGCTTATGGTGAAACACGGTTTCTGGAATAGTTTGGTTCCCTATTTGTTGGCTTATCAAAATATACGCAGCTCTGACATCACCTAACTGTCACCATAGCATTAGACACCGGTCCCGCAAAAATGCTGCTTCGAACCAAGAAAACCTGGTCGCCTTCGAAGAAATGGCCTCATAGTACGAGACAAGGATGACACAATATATTTATCCTATTAAATCTTATCTTAGTTACATTTTCCTTTACGGGGGTAGTTGTAACTAATGAGGTAATAATTATATCCCACCCATATTGTAAGTTCGAGCAGCTTCCCCTACCTATATAAAGGGGAGAACTCTTTCTGAAAAGAAAACACACCAGAAGATCCATAGTACAAACTATCTCTCTTAATAAGCATTTTTCATATCCCCTCCATAAAACATCAACTCCATACGAGAACAAACTTTCTCCTCGTAAAACCCTTTTATCGCGCTAGTCCCTCCCTTCCATTTTCATCAAAAAGGACATGTGTTCTGACCCCTTCCAATTAGAAGGAGAAATCATATCAACAATGGCGCCGTTTATGGGAACACCATGGTGCCCTTGAGGAAAATCGGGAAAAAAAACTAATAATATACATATAATAAGCTAAAACTAAGGAAATAAGGAGAAAGGTACATGCTTATACCATAGCCATGGAAAACCTCCACCCGCAAGAAGGCTCAATAAACCAATCAAGAGGCGACCCAAAAATCCCACCACCAGGAGCCTCCCCCGCCGGGACCCGGAGGTACCCAACGTTGTACAAATCCCCCGAAGCCTCTACGAGGGTATCATAGGAACTACGTTACGGACTCGTGTCTGACAACCTCAGGTCCCCCCAACCACTAGCAGTATCTAGCCCATCCCTAGAAGACGAACGCAGTAACGAACCCCCTCCCAGAATACGTCCAAATGGACCCCTTTTCGATCCCTTCATGGGGATGGGGACGACCCCCTCGTAGACCGTCAGCGCCTGCTTCGCCCCGGATTGGAAGATGAGCCACATGCCTGCTTATGTCCCGCAACCCTCGCCCAGGGGGGCCTAGCAGTTCCCGCTTTGCCCCCGTTTGAGGATGTTTAGGGAGCCTAAATACAAAGCCATACCTTCGGAATAGGGTCGGAAGGTACGTTGAAGAATTATCTGACCCCTTGTGGGAATTGTAGACAACCTTAAAAGAGAAGTCCAATTCCTGAGAAATGATGTAAATCCTCACGAAGAATCAGTTCACAGAGGGACCCATTTTGCCTCAGGAGTGGCACGAGTCCATATACCACCTGGCATGAAACCCGTCAACATATCTATCTACACAGGGGACAAAACTAGTCACAATTTGCAAGATCACGTCAATCAGTACATAGCCAACATGGACCTAGTCTCAACTTCCGACCTGGTACTGTGCTGAGGCTTCCAATCCACACTAACTGGAAGGGCCCAGGCCTGGTTCTCCCAATTATCCGAAAGAGTTATTCACACCTTCGAACAGTTGACCCAAATGTTCATACAGCAGATTGCCTGCAATCGAAGATATTCCAAGTTTGCTAGTCATCTTTTTGCCGTAAAATAATCGATGGACAAGATACTGCGAGGTTATATGCGTCTCTTTGTCGACAAAATGCTTGACGTGCCACACGTTGATCCTACCATGCTCTCCTAAATAATAGTGCAATGTCTTTGGTCGGGAGACTTCACAGATTCCCTAATAGGTACGAAGGTCAAAGCCTTGGACAACCTCATGCAAAGGGAAGAAATGTTCATCCTTCACGAGGAGGCTCATAAAGCAAAAGAGCAACTAGAGAACGTGCAAGTCTTGAACCCGATCGAACCTAAAGCACACAAAGAGGACAAAAAGACAAGCCATCCCGACGTCGAGAAGAAAAGACAGGGCCTTGGCTACACTTAAACCCCGTACTGCTAGCCCTCATGTCCATCAAACCTGAAGAGGTCTTGGAAATCATGGAACACGATAAAGCCATGCATCGGCCTCAAGAAGCTTGGGAACCTGAATGACTTAAGCATGCTGGCAAATACTGCCTATACCACCGCACATACTGGCATCATACCAATGACTGCATCTGGCTGCAAAATGAGATTTGAAAATTATTAAAGATGAGGTACTTGGAGAAGTTCGTGATACGCGGCCCTTGAGAAGGCAAACCACGTTTGATAGAAGAACAACTCCTCCCACCCATCAAGAGAGGTCGCATAGATGAAGGAGAAATGACATACCCGGTCCGATAATAAGAAACCTTGACGAGGGGATGAAGTTCCTCACCTCTTTGCCCTATTCATATAATGACAACACACCCACCAGCATGATCGACGGTGAAGTCTGGCTCTCTCCACTCTGCACATAAAATGAAGTATGCGAAAAAAGTGAGGCAATGACCTATGACAAATGCGATATTAGCAGTATGAGTAGCACCAATCCCACAAATTACCTTTGGACTGAAAGATCTAAAGAGAATTATATATCCCCACAAAGACCCCATCATAGTCCCCGCCACCATTTTTAGACACATGTACATCGTATCCTGATAGATACCGAAAGTTTGTTGGACGTCCTCTTCCTGACTACTTTTCGAGCCATTGGACTGCACGACCATCAAATAAAGATCGTAGGCGTCTCCTTGGTAGGATTCTCTGAAGAGTGTTGCCCTACGGTAGGAACCATCACCCTTTTCGTATCATGGGGACAAGGTCAGCTCCGACACACTGAATCTGTAAAGTTTTAGGTTGTGGACGCACCTACACGAACATACAACACGATATGCAGGCAACCTTCCCCACGATTCTTTGAAGTCATCCCTTCTACGATACATCTTAAAGTAAAATCCCCAACATCAATAGGAATATGAGACATTCGGGGCAACATATCCCGCACGCGTGAATGTCGCATAAGTACCCTGCCTACTCACACAACACCATCCCCTATGGAGAAAGATAAGTTATATCTGATCCATATTTGAAGAAGATTAAGACTGATGCAGCCAAGATGCAAGAAGCTGAGGAACTTGAGACGATGGACATCTTCGAAGGAGAAGGACACAAGGTCCAAATTTAGACATCTCTTGATCCTCGAAACTAGCAGAAAATACTTAAGGTTCTTACAAAATATCAGCACATGTTTGCATGGGAAGGAGGACCTCCACGGAGAATCCCTACCGAACATTGCCAACACTTCACTTCCTTAACGTCGAACCGAATGCCAAACTCGTAAGGTAGAAGAAAAGAGTGATGGGGGTGGAAAGGAACATAATCATTAAATCGTAGGTACAATGCCTACTCGGGTTATTTCATATTCGAGAAGTTATGTATCCCCCATGGCTAGCCAATGTGGTCCTAGCCCCAAATCCAGGAGGAAGATGGCGCATGTGTATAGACTTCACCAACCTAAACGAAGCATGCCCTAAAGATTATTACCCTTTGCCTAGTATTGATCAGCTAGTGGACTCCACATAAGGATGAGACTTGCTATCCACCATGAATGAAGATCAGGGGTATAACCAAATAGTGATGGGTGAACAAGACTAGGACAAACCAGCTTTATCACAGACTTAGGAACTTTCTACTATCTAGTTACGCCCTTCAGGTTTAAAAATGGGGGAGCCACCTACCAACGCCTGGTCAATAGGATGTTCGATAAACTAATAGGAAGCACAATGGAGGTTTACATGGATGATATGATTGTGAAGAGTCTAAAATCTGATGACCACGCCTCTAGACCTCACCAAAGCATTCCTCTTAATGGATCAATTTGGTATGAAGATAAACCTCGAAAGTGCTCATTTGGGACAATATGCGAAAAGTTCCTAAGCTATATGGTTACTGAAAGAGGCATTGAGATAAATACCAAGAAGGTTAAGACAATCGTAGAAATGACACAACTTGAGTCCAAAGGTTTTAATGATTTTCGTGTGTGCTTCAAGTTTAGTGTTGCGTTGCAAGACAACATCATACTTTGTATTGATCAAATCCAATGTGCTTTCCTCATTGTCTGAGTCGTTGTCTGATTCTGTAAGAATATCACTTGCAACTACATCATCTGTCAAGGTAGAAAAACTAACCATTGAAGAAAATGCAACATTTGTGTTTTCTTCAGACTACTCATCGCCATTGTCGTCGGTCTCATCATCGCTCCAAGTTGCAGTCAATGCTCTACTTTTTTTTTTCTCAAGAAGATTTCGACAGTCAGCCCTGACGTGACCAAATCCTTGACATTCCCTACGTGGAATACATTTCTTCCATTTCTTGTTCATTGTCGAACCTTTTTGCAAGAAGCTCCATCCATTGCATGATTTATGTATTTGGGTTGTTTTGTTGAAGACTGGCTTGGAGTGCAACTCCTTTAGCAATAGTGTCTCCTTCTCTCTTTAGCTTCATTTACCATGTCGTGAGTGATCCCATCAGATCGACAAGATGGAGTTTTTCAATCTCTTTGGCTTCTTCAATCGCTGAGACTTTCATTGCAAATCTTCCAGGAAGAGATCTAAGCATTTTCAGCACAATTCTTGAGTCAAGAAAGTCTCACTCAAGGATGGTGGCCTCAGTTGCAAGATGTCTGAGTTTTGAGTGAAATTGAGCAATCGTTTCTATTTCTTCCATCAATATGAATTCGAATTGATCATTCAACAGTTGCAACTTAGATGCTCGGACTTTGGAGTTTCCTTCATGAGCATTTTTTTTATGACTTCCCAAGCATCCTTGGCAGCTTCACAATTGGCAATGCTTTTGTATTGATCGTAATCCACAACAACAATAATGTTCAAGGCAATGGAGTTATAATTTGAGAGAGGTTCCTCTGCATCGGTCCATTCAAGTTCAGATTTGACTCTGCCCTTGTCATCTTCTGGCGAACTCCACCCTTTCAAGATGCTTTTCCATGCCTTTTGATCTTGTTGTTTTATAAAATTTCGCATGTGATTTTTCAGTAGGAGTAATTTGTTGTAGTTAGCATGGATGGTTTAATGGTCGAAATACCTTCTCTCATTTCTTCCATTTTAAAAAATATCTTTTAAATCCAAAATCTGCACTATTAAAATAGTGACCTGCTCTTGATGCCAACTGAAAGATATTAGGTCTATATTGCTTGTAATAAAACGGATATAGTTATAAGTAGGAACAATTATAACATTATATGAAAGCAATAACGAACACAATGTTTTAACGTAGTTTGGTCCAAATGGTCCTAGTTCACGGGATTTTCACCCAATTTCAACTCAACTCGTGTACGTCTATTGTAGATTTACAATCCTAGGATTTACTCCAAAGTAAAAGTATACTTCCTCTATTTTACTCTTGCAACACCTAAGCATATACTATTTAGATATACCCCTTTTGAGTCGAAAAACTTCAAGATAGCTCAAAGTTCATTTGACAAAAAGTTTTCTAATAAAACACTTTGACTCGACACAAGACGAATGGCTACAAACTATCAATCAAAGCTTGTCATCTATACGTCTCGAGTCCTCTCCTTTTATAGGCTTGGAGAATCCTAGTAGATCGTTGTTGTAACATATCCTGCGATCCTTTGCATCTCTTCCTAACTTATCGTCGTTGTAAGATATATTCCACGTATGTACACCATAATCACGTCCACATTAGTTGGAATAAAGACCTAAAATAAACATAATGATATGATTGGTCAATCAAATAATATGATAAGCTTATACAACATAACTTCCATATTAAGGATATTGACAAGTATATCTTGAAAAATCTTGAAAGTCTATCTAAAAAGAATAAGGAAAGGATATCTGATGAAGATTCTTTCCTTAAAGACCAGATATCATATTATCTTTCTAAACAAATCTTTTAAACATGATATATTAGAATATAAACTCAAGAAAATACTCTATTTACCACATAAGCTAATTTCATTCGTTGCAGCGGAGCTGACCGATTTTGAAGTTGTAGCTGACAGATTTACTGTCCCAAAATAGCTTGGCTTTCCTTCATAAAAAGATCCTTGAAAGTTGATTTTAAAAACAATATTAACATGGTTTATTGAACCAGATAAAATCGATTCTAACAACAACTAATAAGCTAAAATGTTAATTTATATAAATAGAGGTAAAAGCAGGTACTACATAATTACATATAACAAATCCTCAAATGTAATAATTCATACAACTTGGATTCGGATTTAATCTTATTTAATTGTCTATGATATCTTGCTTGATCAACTAATAATGTATCTATTGGTAAGTAAGGAGCTAACTTATGTCAACCTAAGTCCCATAGTTGCGAGGAAGCGACATAACCTCATAATTGACAGATCGGTTGAGTAATCAAATTCAAACCAGAATCATGATTCTTGCGACTGCTTTGTGGACTTGATCTTGCTTTCTCGAATATACATTCATTTGAGTTTGTTGTAGTGACTTCAATATAAACTTCTCATCTCATGCTTAAGTCGGTTACTAACAGTAGGTTGAAAGTATCCCTGATATGTCGTTGTACGTTTAATTAGCAAGAAGCAATCACATCGATCCATGAAATTTTGTATTTTATATTCACCTATAACGATAAACCACGAGAGAGACCGAAAAACACGTAAAAGGAGATCATATAAACGTCGTGAAGCATAAAGACCTAAATAAATAATCAAAACGAATGAAGACAAATTATATATGTACTCAACATTCATTTATAAATATATAGTCTACTCTAATTTATTAAGGCTAAGATCTATAAGCTAATGCCAAGACTCGGTCTAAGGTGATAATTGCAACATACAAGGCAAACTCATGTAATCATGCACGCACTCGGCTTGCTCAAGAAGCATTTACACGACCACTCGTGTTCATCTGACTTCGTTACAACAAGACATGTAATTTACTCCTAGATATGAGATATTACACTAATACTCCAATGGTGTCGAATCATTAAAATAAAATGAAAAACTATTGAAAATCAACTTGATTGACCGCAAAAAAGTTCTCTGCGAAGGACCCACGTCGTAACTCAAAAGCACCCTGAAACCAAAAAAGAATTCAAATCGAACAAAACTAATAAAAGCGTTCTCACGCTTTTAACAGCCCCATTAGCAACACACTCACAAAAATATTCTCCCTTACCAGTAGGAGTGTGTAAGTAATTGCTGTTACACTGTAAAAATAAATATCGAAGCCAACAAAAAAGCTGATGAGCGGTCCAGCGGTGCACCCGTTGCAGGTGGATATTCCCCCCATGACGGAGGCGGTGGCGCCGCCGAGAGCTAGGATGAGAGACTTACAAGGAATGTCCGGAACTAGCACCGGACTTTTCCTCCGCCTTTGTCAGTTCATTTTGGCCGTCGTTTCGCTTTGCGGTATGGCCACCACCTCCGATTTCCCCTCCGTCACGGCGTTTTGGTGAGTTTTTAAGCTCCGGTTACTGTTTTTGTTTGATTCGATTCGATTGAAATTAATTTTGTTAGGGTTCGGAAAGAGAGAGAGAGAGAGAAAGATACTGCATTTATGAAAATAAATTAATTAATAAATAGCTTCAGTGATGAGTAATTGATGTGCATATGGCTCTTATTCTGTGATACTGGAATATGTGATGAAGCTTGTTTGCTCTGTTTATTAGCTACCTTGTTGCTGCTGTTGGATTGCAATCTTTGTGGAGCTTTTCTCTCGCTATTCTCGATGTTTATGCGCTTATGGTGAAACGGAGTTTCAGGAATACTTCGGTTGTCAGTCTGTTTGCTATTGGCGACGGGGTAAGTTTGGGATGAAATGATTGGTTGGATGCACTTTAATTGTCTCATAACGAACTTTGTTGTGCGATATTTTGTTGGTCGGTAACTCGGTATGACATGATTTTCTATGTTTTGGGGTTCTTGCCGTCATTTCGTAAACCACGTGGTCTATTATCATTGGCGCAGAAAATGTGTGGGAAAATTTGCTTATCTTATTTGAACTCTATAATGTCGTTTGTGGTTTAAGAGACTATAATGTGTACGTCTGGTTAACGTTTTCGAATCTTTATGCCAAGTATATGAAATGTTCATTTCTATTTTCTATAAAGTTGCTTATCGCAACTCTTTGCAGAATAGGATGTGATTGTGATCCTCTTTTGGCACATTTAAGTTCGTTTAGAATTTTTACTTAAATTTCGGAATAGTTTTGTTGGCTTATATGCATCAATGGTAATTGCTGTACACTCATACTTGCATCATATTTGTAGATTGTAACTGGAACTTTGTGTTACTGAAAGGACACAATACTTAATACACTGTGGCATGTTTACTTAAAACACTGAAACAACTTTGTCTCTGACTATAGGTCATAAAGCCTTCTGGAAGTTTTGTCGTATTCGACTAGTTTTTAATTCTCTTTTTTAGCACACATAATGAACACACTTTGTCGCATACCTGCTTCTTTAGCTAAAGATCTACGAATGTGTTACTAAAAGTTACCCTGATTCTCCGTACATAGTAGTGTCAACGATCAAACATATAGTTGCATAAGCCTCTAATGGTGCATTTTTGTATTTTATAACTATTTGCACCTCTACCCATTTGTTCACTTGCAAAGATCTGTGTCGATTCCATCGCAGGTCACTTCTACTCTGACATTTGCTGCTGCATGCGCATCGGCGGGTATCACCGTACTCATTGGAAATGATCTTGATAAATGTGATATCAACAACTGCACTCGATTTATGACCGCAACGGCCATGGCTTTTCTTAGCTGGTTCGCTGCGACCCCATCGTTTCTGCTGAATTTCTGGTCACTGGCTTCCCAATAGTAGGTCGTTAGGTGTACATAATAAAAAGGATGGGATCAAATGGGTTTTATTACTCCTAAGTATCATGGTCATTATGACTTTGATAAACAAGCAGAAAGATGAAAATACTTGTACCTTTTTGTACCAACTGACGTTGTTTTGTAAACTTCTTATGTAGTGGAAGAGTTTTGGTTACTGGCTTATTGCAAGCGATGTGAATTATTTTTATGAAACTGTCTTGTCTAGGTTGGAGGTTGTATTAGTATCGTGGCATTCAAGTTCAAAGATCAAAGTTTCTCTGCATTTCCTTCTTGAAAAGTATTGAAATATTCCTATATTTTGAAACATAGAAAAGATATATATGTATTTTTCACATTCCAATAACTAATTCTACAAATACCTTAAAACACGCCGAGAAGATCTTGAAATATAGCAAAATGACTTTCCAATGAAGTAGAATGAAATCCAACTTCCAACATTTGTCCAATTAGGTTGCATTGCCCAAAAGCTCGTGAAGATAACTAAGTAAATCGACACAAATCAATATAATTCCTTAGGAATTAGAATCAAACAAAATTTCTAAAAGAAAAGATTATTAAGGTGACCTAAAAGGACAGTTTATGATTGTTGAGTTGAATGAATGTGCCTTCAAATGGTTGTTGACCGTCTACGAAAGAGAAACGAAAGGTACGGTTGATCATACAGTAACAGAAAATTATACATTATTGAAGGCTTTGTTTGTGGTAAACACAACTCATAAGCAGTGTAGTGAATGAGAAACAACCACCAAATACTAAACTGAATGGTGTTTCAGAGTACAAGATTAGCAGTAAATAACCTTAACTGTACCTTGTTCATTTTCTGATTCTCATCTTTACATCTCAATTTATCGATTGTCACTACGTTTGTTCTTGTTTTCCGTTTATACTACTCCCTCCTACTTCTCTATTTCCACCATTGCCACCCTGTGCAGCTCCCAGCGTCTGCTGCCATGGCCACCCCTCAGATATTTCCTCACTGCAACTACTCCATGATGGAAGAAAGCACCAAAAGCAGTACTTCTTTTTGAGAATTACGCATGTTGCATACTACAATATAGCTTCTCAGCTTCAAGCTCTTGTTTCAAACTCTCAATCCTTTCACGCAAATCAAAGTTTCCTGCATAGGGAAACAACAAAAGAAAGCTTAAACTAAGAGAGCGGTGATTGAGATAGTAATATTAAGTAAAGCAAACAAGCACCTTTTGCAACATTTCCATTTTGTGATTCAGGCCAGTTGCGACCCCTGACTTTTCGACCAGCAATTGCTTAATCTGTGCAGAGAAAATATTGTAATTAAAGTTAGTCATTCTTTCCATTAAACTAGAAAATCAAAAGCATTCATTTTCATTATCCTAAAAATTATTTCCTGGGTGGTTCTAGCAAAAATGGTAAGGAAGAGACAATTAATCTCGCATCGGTTACAAAACAAGCTAATCTTGTTCCATCAGCGTGCATAATCCTTTTCTATTAACGTGATCATATAAGCACAACAATATCAGTTGAAGCATGAACAGACATCAACTACAAATCATTTTGCATAGACAGAACAATAGCCGAACAAAGATAGCCTTTCTAGATATGAGCACGACTCAAACTCCAATTTACATGCAACTGTGAAACAGAACGCACTTACTTCCTCTAGTTCCCTAGAGCACTTGGTAGCTTTCTCAAACTCCAAATCATATCTCCGTCTCCACTCTGCAGATTTATCCATAGCTTCTCTGTTAGCAAGATCAAACTATCTCCTACATCACGTAAATGGACATTAAGAAAACCAAACGACTTATGGTAATTGATACATAAAAAGCAACCGAAAACTAGTCCATCGTCTACTGATTATCCAAAAATTCGAATAGAGAACTGGCGCATCTTCCCGTTTTTCAAGCAGCAAACGCATTATCTTATACTCTTAATATCCACTTTCTTTTGTCCGATCCGACTTCAACTCTTTGCAGTACGGGATGTGATTGTGATCCTTTTTTGGCACATTAAACTTCATTTAGTTTTTCACTTGAACTCCGGAATAGTTTTGTTGGCTTATATTCATCACTGGTAATTGCTGTACACTCATATTTGCATCATATTTGTAGCTTGTAACTGGAACTTTGTGTTACTTAATGGACACAATGCTTAAAAACACTGGCATGTTTAGTTAATGTTAGTCTGACTACAGGTTATAGCTTCCGGGAAATTTAACCATACTCAGAAGTTTTTAATGCTATTTTTTAGCTCACGTAATGGACACACTTTGTCGCATAGCTGCTTCTTTAGCTAAAGATCTATGAATGTGTTACTAAAAGTTACCCAGATTCTCCATCGAGAGTAGTATTGACCAATCAAACATATAGTTGCATAAGCCTCTAAAGGTTCATTTTTGTATTTTGTAATTATTTGCACCTCTACCCATTTGTTCACTTGCAAAGATCTGTGTCGATTCCATCGCAGGTCACTTCTACTTTGACATTTGCTGCTGCATGCGCATCGGCTGGTATCACCGTACTCATTGGAAATGATCTTGATAAATGTAATGTCAACAACTGCACCCGATTTATGACTGCAACGGCCATGGCTTTTCTGAGTTGGCTCGCTGCGACACCATCGTTTCTGCTGAATTTCTGGTCACTGGCTTCCCAATAGCTGATCGTTAGGTGTACATAATAAAAAGGGTGGGATCAAATGGCTTTTGCTACTCTGAACTTTTATGGTTATTATGACTTTGATAAACAAGCAGAAAGATAGACACTTGTACCTTTTCTATCAGTGGAATATGTTCTGTAAACTTCTTGTGTAAGTGGAAGAGTTTTGGTTTCTGTAAGCAATGTGAATTATTCTATGTAAGCCATCTCGTCGAGGTTTTAGGATCAGAGTAGACATTCATAGATCAAAGTTTCTTTCCTGGAGTAGTATTGAATTTTTCTATTTATGAATATATAGAAACGAAAATATACATAATTTCCACGACGAAATAATTAAATTTTAAGAATTTTTGGAAACATATTAAGTTATCTTAAAATATTACGAGTTTTTTGAGACATCAAATTATCTAATGGTTTTCATGTATAGAAGATCAAAATATGCAGAAATATGAACAAAGGAGGGTGATCTATTGGGTTGCTCCAACTGCAGTGACAAAAGTTCTACATTATTGAAGGCGTTAATGTATGGAAGATCCAAATATGTAAAACGGACGGTGATCTATAAGGTTGCTCCAACTACAGTAACAAGAAGTTCTACATTTTTGAAGGCTGTGTCTGCATAAAGAATAATTATTGAAGGCTGTGTTATACAGGATATAGTGAATGAGATAAAACTACCAAACATGAAAAATAACATTAACTGTAGCTTGTTCATTTTCAAATTCTCATATTTACAAAATCAATTTATCATCTGTTACGACGTTTGTTCTTGTTTCCCTTTATATTACTCTCTCCTACACTATTTTCACCATTGCAGACCCATGCAGTACCCAGAATCTGCTGCCATGGCCACCGTTCGATATTTCCTCACTGCAACAGCTCCGTGATGGAAGATATCACCAGAAGTAATACTTCTACTTGACTATTACGCACGTTGCATACTACATCTAGACTTCTCCACTTCAAGATCTCGTTTCAAATTCTCATTTTTTCCACGCAAATCCAAGTTTTCCTGGATAAGGAAACAGTTAAAGAAAGTTTAAACTACGAGTACGACGATTAATATAGCAACGTCAAGTAAAATATAAAAAAAAAACCTTTTGCAGCATCTCTATTTTCTGATTCAGGGCAGTTGAGTACCCTGGTTTTTGGATCAGCGATTGCTTAATCTGCAAAGAGAAAATAGAGTTAGCCAGGACACAAAGACGTCTATAATTCAAGGTTCACCTCATTGCTTTCGTTATATCATATTAGGGAATCAAAAGCTTTCTTTTTCACTAACCTAAAAAAAGTTTTCCTTTTCACCTGGGTGGATTCAGCAAATATGGTAAACCAAAAACAATTAATATATAAAACAAGCTAATTTTTTTTCCAACCAGAACAAATAAGCACAAGAGCAGTGCTGTATAACGCCATACGCGTTAGATTTTTGAATGAAGCAAGCATTTTTTTGTGCTGCAGTGCACTTTTTGCTGAGACAAGGCATAAGCTAAAGAGTAAAGTGCAAGGAACAAAGGAAAACCACAGGTACCTAGGTACAACTTTGGCTTTAGCCTCACTTAAGGGTACTGAGACACAGCTTTACTCCTAGAGGACCTCAACTTAAAGCCAAAAACAGATTAAGCTTATATTACAGTCTAATTCTATTCCTATAGTTTCTAGTTGAATATTGTTTCCTTTTTTTTTAGCTCTAAGTCGAATTTGCACCATATCTATACATCTGAAATGTAATTCAACATAAAAATATTGACTTTCTGATATAAATGTTGCATTCAGTCAATTGAAAGATCATCCTCACTACTCACTAGTCTCAGCAGAGTTTGATAAATATCAGTTGAGGCATGAACAGACATTTTATTTACATATTTGTTTGCCTACACAAAACAATAGCTGAATGAAGATTGAAGATAGCCTTTCTAGATATGAGCACGACTCAAACTCCAATTTATAAGTAACTACGAAACAGAACGCACTTACTTCGTCTAGTTCCCTAGAGCACTTGGTAGCTTTCTCGAACTCTAAATCATATCTCCGTCTCCACTCTGCAGATTCATCCATAGCTTCTCTGTTAGCAAGATCAAACTGTCTCTTACATAACAATGTAAATGGACATTAAGCAAAATCAAACGACTTATGGTAATTGATACATAAAAAGCAACCGAAAACTAGTCCAACGTCTCAGACATATAATCGAGAACTGGCGCGGCGCATCTTCCCCCGTTTTTCAAGCAGCAAACGCATATTATCTCATACTCTTTAATATCCACTTTCGTTTGTCCGATCCGACTTCAAAAATCTACTTACTAATATAGTAACTGATTTGTCTGTCCAATTTGGTACAAATCAAAACATTCACTATGCTATCTTAACATTTCATTTACAAGATAATCAATCAAGTTAACATCAGTAAAAACAAATGAACATTCATTCAATTCCTATTTTTATTTTCACAAGTAAAGCAAAAATCAGATTTAGTGCTACAAATGATTCCTCCTCGATACACATATTCATCATTAGAGAGAGAGAGAGAGAGAGAGAGAGAGAGAGAGAGAGAGAGAGAGAGACCTTATCAATTCGGCGTCGTTTGAGGAGATGCGATAGTCAATAGTCCAAAGTCTAAGGTAAACGGAGATCCCCATCACCATTACGAGCCCTAAAGCTATTAATACTTGCTGCCTTTTTACTCTCGCCATTGTTCTCCACTCGAGCTCACTGTAATTGTAGCTGAATTTTGACTTTGACTGGTGAAGAGCTGAATTTGGGTCAAACGTCGGCGTTTGAAGTTGTAACCGCCTAATTTGCTGTTTAATATGGAAAAATAATAAGGGCTAATTCATTTATTATGGACTTATTGTAGTCAAACAATTTTATGTAATTTTTCAGTTTTATCAAATATTATAATAAAACAGTTAATGGAATTAACACAAATAAATTTAAATATCTGATCTAATCAAAAGTGGTTTCTTCTAAACTATTTGAGTATTAAAAACTAGTAAAAAAATGCACCAAAAAATCTCGTGCAAAATTCTTTTTAGTGTAAAAAATGTGTTAGACTTTACTGTGACAACTAATAAAACTATACCTATATAATAGACATGGCTATTAAGTATTTAACAATCTACAATATTGATAGAAGTTATTATTAGAGTATGTCGTCCAGATATAATCAACAATATTATACATTTCTTATACAAAAGAAAGACTAAAATGAAATTCTTAAAGTTTTTCAATGACTCCAAAGTCCAAAAAGAATAAGGCTCATAAGTTTCTTTAAGTTTCAATTACCAAAAAAAGTACGCTCAAAAGAATTACCCCTCTAATAATACACCAAAAATGAGTTAGTGGTACCACAAAAAGAATCAACCGAGAAAGAGCAACTTCATACAATAAAATGTAATAAAAGTGAGAAACATATGTTGGTACTTATAAGCCGATAAATAAGCAGAAGAGAAATAGAATCACACTTAACATGTGCATGGTAATATATTATGTAGGGAAAAAAAGTGAATTTATGTTGCTTTATACAACTAAACACACTTGTTTGCCACATAAAACTGATCGTTACCCTGTGATTATCCAATATTTTAATCACAAACACAAAATTTCGTGGAAAAACTCCATATTTTCAATAATTAATTATAGACCCAAACATCATTGAATATAAGATAAACGTAAGATTGTAAAGTGTCTTTTGTGCGTACACACTCCTTTGATTTTCATACTCTGCAGCATACCATGGTTATAAAACAAAGATATAAAAAATTAAACATAAAGTTTACACAAAAATAATAGTGTGTATCTATAAATTGATTTCGACTTAGTACAATGTAACCTAGACGTGGCATCACTATAAACTTATTGAAATAATGAAATGTATAAAACAATAAAATCAATTAAATGACCAGCAAATACATTTTGTTGGGACATACAAAAAATTAAAATAACCAAAAAATAATAGTTTCTAATTTGAAGTAAAATATAAAAAAAATCATATTACAATATAACTAAATGAGTTATTCTTAACGGACATATTTGTTTCGCCCATAACAATCTTGTTTCTTGCATAATTGCAATTCTAAAACTTTTTTTAACAAAAAGGCATGCATATCCTTGTACAACTTTCGGTCCCAAAGTTTCTCTGTTTTCCGAATTAGGGAGGTTATTAGTTGAGAACTTGAGATGTCAAGTTGGAGTTGTTCCTCTTTCTTCGAACCTTCTACAGAATTTAGACCAACAACAATGAATGTATCCACAATCTATTATAGCAGAATTTGTGCGGAAGGCCTAATCGAAATTACTGCATGCAAAACGTCAGAAAGTGAGATTAAAAAACTAAACTTAATTGCAATATCAAATAATGGCGAAAAAATTGTTCAAAATAAACCGACTCCTGACATGATTTACAAGACCTACCTTCTCTTTTCTTCTCATCTCACCTCATCTTCCAAATTTTAACACCTCTAAAATATGAATAACACCACCATGAATTCCAACTCCAATTTAAATTATAAAGTAAATTGATTATTGCTATGTCTTAGACATGTATCTACTTATCCCAATTTGTTTAGTATAAATTAATTTGAATCCTTAGATCTGTCTCGTCTAGGGCACAGTAATTCAATCAAATTATTGATTAATCATTTTTGCTTGTTCTTGATTTTCAAATCCGGCCCGTCAAAGACAAAACTTTGGAGAGACAATTCGAAGATGCATGGTATACTTGAAATTGCCTTGTTACTGTTTAGTTGGTGTTGGAGTATCAGTCTCAGTTTCCAGTGCAGTGTCATGTTGAGCATGAGTAGGAGTGTCAGTATCAGACTTGTTTTTTGCAGCAGCCTCATGTCTTTCCCGAGCAGCCTTCTGATGAACCCTTGCTCTGATCAGGCACTCAGCCTCAGACGAGCGTGTCTCCTCCGCACGGGCAGCATCGTTCTGCCTCGACTATTAAATTAGCCTTATGCTCAACTCTGATTTTAGCTTGTGCTTCTTTGGCAACCTGTGTAATTATTAATTTATGTATTCATTAAAATGCTCAATGTCTTGTATAAATTAAGTCTTAATTGTGATATTAATTTTCTTCTATGAACTATTATCACCCTAATCATTGAGATCTGAATCAAAATTCCTCTAAGATCCCTTTAGCAAGAAATTAATCCCTAGAATATGATTAACACAGATCATTGAGACTTTTATCACTCAAAGTTAAGGCTTGCAGCTCAATTAAGGCGTCATGCTCTTAATCGATCAATCTAATCTAAATGGGGACGTAATCTAGGGAGAGAAACTAGAGTGAAAAAGAGGTAAGAAGATGTTGAAAACTATGCAAAGTGAGCTACAAGTGATAAGTATATATATACAAGTGGATGCTCTAATGAACAGTTTAGATCATTTTGATGCAACGGTTATGGCTCGAGTCTTACACAACTTGAACTATAAAAGGAAAAAACAAATGGTCCTTATTGTGAATGTGTTACGATAACGGTCTTCTCCACATTGAGTCCCTTAATGTGACTTTCAGTTTAATTTTGTCCTCTGGTCAGATTTTTTGTCAGAAATCTCACGTGATCTCACCGGCTGGCCTTTTTTGAGGATTTGCATCTCACAAGTGCCTGAATCTTATAACACAACTCGATCGTGATTCGGGCCCAGAAGTTCCCCCATTTCACCCCCAATTTCTCAAGAACTCGAAATATTGTTGATGTGCGTATTTTACTGTCATGTGTGATTAATCAGATTAATGTGCAATAACCAGAAGTATACAAGTCAGGTAATAATACAATGATAAGTAAGTATACTTGACCAAGTATCGAATCCCCATAGTATGCGCAAAGATATGAAATACACTATATGAATTTGTTTGAGGCATTAGTCATTACCTCGTGTTGTACATCAGAAGCTCTCAAACTAATACTCCAATGGTGTCAGATCATTAAAAGAAAATGAAAAACTATTTAAAACTAACTTGATTGACCTCAAAAAAAATTCTAAACTCTTTGAAGGGAGAAAGTATTTCTTGTAACCTTGTATTACTGACGAGGTGCAACCACTAACAAGGTGTGGATAGGATTATGGGGGTTGATTATTTCCTACATTCTAGAAAAAAGTTAAATTCGTATTTAATATGGATTGTTGGTTGCACCACATAAGCTATGCAACGGTTGCATAATTTATTTTTTTGCTTTAAAAGACCCCATTCAGAAGAAAACAAATAACTCAAAAGCTTTATATATTACTCGAAAGAAACGTTATAAATGTTCAAAATAGGATAACCATCATCCTAAAAATAATAAAGCGATAAATTAGAGTTCGTAAAAGAGTTAGACTAGGAGTTCAAAAATGTCGAATTAGCTAAGTTATGAGACCCTCAGTAAATATGCTTAAATTTCCATCGGCCCAAAGGTGCCACATTTTGCGTATTGTGATCCCTATAGGATAGATTACCCAAGGAATATCTTTGGATTCGTCAATGATCGCTTCTATGAGTTTGAGGCAGTCCGTCTAAACAATACCCTTAGCAATTTATGTCGATTGGAGTTGGTGGCAAGCTTGAAAAACTATCAAGGCTTCGGCTGCTATTGGCTCCCATACACAACTTTTGTTTAGCTTGTGCGAAAAGGATAGTTCCATTGGAGTCTCGAGTAAGACATCCTCTGGACGTTTTTCCATATCTCAATGATGCATCACAACTGATTTTAAGCCATCCATGAGTTGGTCTTTCCCACGAGAGAGCATACCCAATTATTTGCTCCAAGGATTTGGCTTTTTGGGCACTCCAATATGTTATGTGGTTCGAGAGTAAATTCTTTGTAGCACTTCCTGAAAATTAGTTGTGTTAAACCTACGAGTAAGAGAATTTCTATTAGACCATACAATCTCACAAGTAACACACACAAAAAAAAAGCATTCCTCTCTTAAAAGATTTGTAGGCAAGGGCGGAACCAGGATTTTTTTTTCACCTGGGCTGCTTTAGACTTAAGTAAGGTAAAAAAAAAAAGTACAAATATATTAAATAAAATAAGAAATTATCATTGTTCGATAAAAAATTATTAAAAAAAATTGGATACTGAAAACACTAAAAACAACAATACTAGTTTTCATGGAATAAAATTCTTCCATTACTGAATCTACATCGATATTTTTAATAATTTCTTTCAATGTAGATAACCATATTATTTGAGAGTACCCTTAATCCATTTTATTGCAAATGATTGTTTTTAACAAAAATCACTTAATTAAAGATGATAAATAAATCTCCTTAATATCATATGTTGGAAAGCACAAAGCATATTAATTTTAGTTGTATACAAAAACGTCAACAATAATTAGATTAACAGTTAGACAATAAACCAGTAGAAAAGTCATTTCTATTATCTAGGATTATCTTAAATCTTAAAACAATTAACATAAAACAAAAATAAAAAACTAACATGGCTAAGGAACACAAACCAGTACAATCATTCAACTTATTGGGCTTTCTTTATTTACTAGTCCATTAATATAACACTACTTATTTTTTGGCTTCTCCAATTCTCACCTGGGCTTAAGCCTATGTTAGCCCTAATATAGGTCCGCCCCTGTTTGTAGGGGAGAATGTTCCAATATTGTTCAACATAAATAGTAGTAATCTTTTTATACTCTAGTCTTTGAAAGGATAATAATTAATATGACATCTCGAATGGAGCCAAATCTTAATTGTAAGGGCATCAAATAAAAAGGTGTTCAAGACTCTTGTCTTCCCAATTACAAACGGGATCATTAATCGTAAAAATTGTGGGAAGAGCATCATGCATAATTTTCCAAAATAAAAGCTAGTGCCTATTATGAATAGGAGCACTCCAAATAAGTTTAAAAATTGTTGTATCCTCACAATCTAAAAAAGAAAAATGGTGCAACAATTAGTAATATAAGCGCTCTTTGAAGTGAATTTCTCATACGCTTTGGAGATCCAAAGAAGCGAGTGGCTCAAGTTATGAGAGTGAATATGAATTTTGAGTATCTTAATGAAGAGGAACTGTTAGAAATGGCGTTAAGCTTACTTTCATTCCAAGATTGATCGACATGATTGATAAAGCTTTTCACAAGATGGTGATTGGCATTGTCAAGATTGTTACAACTTTTCGGCTTTGGAATGAAATCAAGTAAGCCCGGATCCCACGACTGCTCAAATTTAAAATATCTTAATTAAACCGAATATGAAAGCAAGTACCTTTGATGATAAAATCTTTAGATTGAACAATATCTTTCCATATCCAAGAGCCCGTTTTAGAGTTTAGTAAAAAGAATATCACTAGTGCACATATATTTAGCACAAAAAATAGTAGCCTAAAGACTTTGATAATTCGACACAATCTTCTAACAAAGTTTAGTAATCAAAGCACGATTAAAATCTTACATACGCTACAAACCAGGCCCACCTTTAGATTTAGAAGAACAAACCCGAGCCATAATTAAGAGCCAAAAAATTACCCGTTTTCATTTTCACCCCACCAAAATTTACGACATGTCGCATCAATTTTGATGCAAATAAAAATAGGCATGAGAAAGGTAATAGGGCAATAAACATGCTTGAGAAAGAAGTCCAAGATATGTGATTTTGTGATTGCATTCAGAAATATTCAAAATACTTAAAATCTCAATGTGGTCACAAGGCAATGTATTAGGCCTGAAATGAAACTCAGAAGGGTAGGATATTGTCCCTTTAGTTCAAATTTAAGGATCAATTGACAGTGAAAAAAAATCATGAAAATTGTACCTCGCAACGTTTTTAAAAAATGCTTGTATCTTTTGCTTTGTTAAAGTTGAAAAGTAAATAATTAGGTATTTTCAAAAATGCGTCTAATCATGCTTTGTCCGTGAGAGTCTACTTTGTAGGTAGTTGGCCTTGTACTCTTCTTCATCATTCATTGATGCCAAAAAGTCACGCAAACGGATAATCTGCATAGTAATCGTTATCCAAACAAACAAGAAAGAAAACGAATGGATGATTGGATTTTACTCAAGATTACTTACGTGCGCTTTCTTTTCTCACCTACCAACATTTAAATTTATTTTGATGTCTTACAAGTTACAACACACCCTTTTTTTGCCTAAATTGGATGCTGGTGGTACACTCATACCCAATATACATACACATGTGTATGTATATTGGGTATGAGTAGCAGCATCTAATTGGCCCTTTTTTTGTACTTGATTTTACAATTACAATGCAGTGCAGTGCAACAAATTAAGATTTCAGAATATTTCGTATTTTGAATTGTGTACGACTAAAATAGTTCTCTAAAAATAGAAGAATAAATCACATGATTAATAGATATTAATCCAAATCAATCCAACAAGAAACCAAATTAATCACTACTTCATTAATGCAACTTTCTTTTTTTTGATAAGCATTAATGCAACTTTCAAGGCTATTACAATGTTGGTTTTCAATATTAAAACCAAAGTTAGAGAAAGAGAATTACACAATATTTAATACAAACCGATCCCTCTTAATCTAATGTTAGCCAAAAAAAAAAAAAAAACAAAAACCAGAGGATCGATCACCAATCGCAAATTCTAACTTACAAACCCCAAACAAAAAAAAAATGTTAATTCATCATAAATATAATTCTAATCCTCAAACCCGGTTCGTTTCCAAATGGCGTCTCTAACCCGACTCAAATCCCTACCTTTCAGCGTCCTCCCTGCACCCTCGTGCACCGACAGTGACGCCACTCGAGTCCTCAACAGATACTCGTGAGGGGCAATTCGGTCATTTCGCTCCTCTGAATCCTCCTCCTCGCCATCGTCGTCAAATTCTCCGACGGTACTCTTCCGGTACTCTGTTCTTAATATCTTCGACCAATCCGGAATGTTCACCGGCAGAGATCTCGGACCACTCGCCGCCTGACGCGTGTCCTCCCTCACCGGTTTCCGGATTTGCCTGCGGTGAGTAGATTTGTTGGTGTTGGTGTTGGTGTTGTTTGTGGACGACCAAATCTCAGCTTCGTCGAACTCGAATTGATCGGTGGTGATGGTTGGGTTGAGTTCCGGTGGGGAGAAGTAACGGTGGTGGGTGGTCCACGTGGCCGCCATTGTTGATTTGATTGTGTTAGAGAGAAGAAAAATTTGAAATTCTTTTTGTGATGATGATGATGAAGAGAAGAAGAAATGGTGTTGTTGGGGGTCATGTGTTGGTTGTGATGATGGGGTATTTATAATAATAATGTGCAAGAGAAAAAAGAGTAATGGATAAGCTCATTGAAGGAAGGAAGTTACCCCATTTACTCATTAGGTGGTGTAGTGTAGTGTAGTGTAGTGTATTTTATTTTCCTTTTTCTAATTGAAATTGGATAAATCCTAGGTGGATATAGTGTGCTTAATAATTTAATTATTTGATTGATGATTGGTTTGTGGTATGATGACGTGGTGGGATTAGATTTTATTATTTTTGGATAAAGAGATTACGAAGAAGTTATTTTCATGAAAATTTAGACATTATTCTATGTTGTTCGTGGTAGTTGGTTTGCACAATCGAATGCAACAATTGTGATGTGATGGTATAGCCAATTTGAATATTAGTGTTAATTAATTCATAAGATAAGAGAGGTGCGCTTTGTTGAAGATTAACGTAACGTGTGTTGTTGAATGTCATTTTTTCGGGTTAGTCATACTCATACATTGTTTAATCCTAAGCATGAGTAATTAGTTTGTATGAGATTTATTTAATTCTTGGTGTTATTAACACGTAATAATAACGCGGTTAGTAGGCACTTAACATCTATGATGTAGAAAAAAGATGTAATCATTCTTCATATTTGCTTGCAGCAGTACTCAACTTTATTAATAGCATGTTAACAGAGTTGTGACCACAACACTTAATTGATGCATATAATGTCGTTCGAGTAATTAATTTGTGTAGACTTCTGTTATTAAGGTAAATGCATGTCGTTCGAGTAATTAATTTGTGTAGACTTCTGTTATTAAGGTAAATGCATGATATAGGGGGGGGACTAGGAAAAGGCTTGCAAATGATCATCTGCTATAGTTTCTTTAATCAGTGGATTTGGATGTCGTAACATTATATAATTGTGTTAGGGTGATTGGTGACCACAACATTAAATAATTTCATTCGGGAAACATCCACATGTTTCATTTGTTTGTATAAATTTCGAGGATGCAACTTTTATATTGTCTATTAATTTGTGACCGCATGATTTAAAGATGGTTACAAAAGTCTTGTAGGCCTAACTTAAATGTAGAGAAATTACTTCACACGGTATAGTAAATCCAGTTTAGTTTTTAGTGATGACTCACATTGCCTAAACCCTAGTTAATTAAAGTCTCGCGTTAAAAGCATGCATATCATTGGATATTTTTCTTTCTATTTTCTTGCCGATAAATTAAAAAAAAAAAAAACAAAGTTTAACTAGCTAGGAAAGAAGAGGTGGAATTACGACAAAAAACCATCCAATCAAATGTGAATGACACGTTGGAATCTGGTGGGATCATACTCCATATCTATAAGCATAAAAAAATATATAAAATACAGTGTGTAACTTTCTATAATAATAATTTCTTTTCAATAGACTTGACAAAAGAATTGAAATAGATAGAATAAACTTTATCCCAAAACCAAAAGTTAACAACATATATGTGGACCAATGAAAGAAGGTCTTTTAAGTATATACGTTTCATTATTGCTTTGGGGCTCCACGCTTTCACGTAACGCGGCTTGTCATGACACGTGCCAGCCATATGAGAAATTCCGTCGACGGTATTTTGTCCCATGCGGAACCATATCTTTCTATAAAAATATAATAATGTTTATAATAATAGCATCATTTAATCATTCGATGCGATGATTCGTTTCGGTAATATAATAAAAAAACTTATCGATTCAATATAATTTTTGCTTCACGTACTACTATCAGAAAAATATTTTTAAGAATATTATCCCTACAGCTCAGAATGTAAATTTAAGTTTGAGCGTAAACTGGTTACTAATTAAATCAATGTACCTTCTAATATTGTGGGAAAAGTAGTACTAATTCTTGAAATATTTGGTCATAACATTGTTAAGTTACTCGTGAAACCTTGATCAAGAATTTAGGTACAAAACTAAAGCTTTGTTTTTCTAACGTTCACATTAAGATTTAAATCTAGCACAAATAATACTACAAGCAGCTGCAATGTACTTTTTCTCAGCCTGAAAGTATTACTTAACTAATCAAAGTATGAACACATTGGAATCACATGCAATCAAATGTATCTAGGCAATTTTTTTTTTTTTTTTTTTTTTTGATATAACAAAAGGCTTCATTAGCCATACGAAGAATCCACCAACGGGAAACCTCCGTCACAAAAAATGTTTACAGGAATATCAAAATAAGGAACAATCCCCCGCCACGATTGTTCCCACGCCCACGCAGAGAGATAGGCAATTAAGTTTATAAAAATGTGTTTTTATAAAGGGTGAGAATAAATAAGGTTATCCGCTCGTTTAAGGAGCCCTTTTCTATTGGGTACACCCAACCCCACCGACTTATTATTTTTTAAAATGAAACAACTAAAAGTTCTATAAATACGAGGTCTTTTTGTTGGGTACTAAGATATCAGTTAAATTAGATATATCATATATCGTTTGTGAATCGAAAAATTGAACATGAGCTTGACTTTTTTTTTTGGTAAAGAGTTACTGGTGCATTAATCATAAAAAGAGTTAAATAAGTCATTACAATCAGAACAAAAAGAAGCCTTTACAGTAGGCATAACAGAAAGTAAATCAGGGGGCAGAGAGTTGTTAAAAAAGAAGTCATTCCAGCGGTTGTCATTAGCCCATTTTGCAAGGTTATGCGCGTCCTTATTGTCGAGGCGAGGAATTTTACGGATTTTCCAGTTCGAGAACTTACTCCAGATTTGCTTGATTTTTTCAACATCATCATCACAAGTCCAGAAAGTCAGGTGTTTAGCTTCGCCAATTTGGTTGACATCATCAATAGAATCTGACTCAAAAAGACAATTTGAGAATTCTTTTCGATCCAAGAATACAGAGGCAGCAAGAACAACTGATATCTCAGCATTTGTTGCATCAAAAGCAGATATATTTTCAGCAAAGGCTGCCATGATTCCACCACAGTGATTACGGATAATGAAAACAATTGTGGCCTTCCCCTCTTTAAAAGCCGCATCTGTTGAGATTTTTATCCAGTTACAAGGCGGAGGCGACCAGCTATAAGAAAACGGAGCAGCAACATTGTTTACAGTTTTGTGGATTTGAGCTCTCATCCATTCTCCAGCATTTAGGTCTGCTCTCTTAGCAATAGAGATTTCATCCAATGGATTAAGATTATGTATGACCTTGTTCCTGTTTTGCCAAACAAGAGAGCAGCAATATACGTAGAAGTTAATGAACTCAATGTGAGCATATAGAGGGGAGACACCAGAATTAGGATCAAATAGAAGTTTCAGCCAATCAATAAATTCTAAGTCAGAAAAAGCATTCAGTTTAAAGCTCCATTTAGAGGAGAATAAAACTTTTTGCATGAATCTGCATTGAACAAAAACATGGTGAATATTTTCAGCAGCAGATCTGCAAAGTAAGCATGTATCATCATGTAATTCGAAGAGATTCTTTAATTTGCAACGAGTTGGTAGGCAGTTACAAGCAAGCTTCCACGCCAAAAATTTTAGTCGGTCATGAATAGGTGCATTCCAGATTCTTTTTAAGAGGCAAGAGAGAGGGGGGTTGAGGGTGTTAAAGCGATGTGATTGATTTACCGTATAGGCACTCTTAGAGGTGAAAATCCCATGTTTATTGGGAGTCCAGATCACACGTCGTATGTCTTCCGTGGAAGATATTTTTATTTTCAAAATCTCATGTAAAAGGGTGGGATCAAATAACATGTTGAGGGTGTTTGTGTTCCAAGTTCCAGTAGGGGTAAAAAGCTCCTTAACATAAACCTGATTCTGATGATGATTTGCAGAGGAAGTGGGCTTGAAACCTGTAGCGGTAGGGATCCACGGATCTGTCCAAATTTTAAGAGAGGAGTTACGAGTGACTTTGAAACATGTCCCTTTGGATATGAGATCTTTGCAGCTGAGAATATTTTTCCACACCCAAGAATCCCTCGGCTTTGAGTTGGTTTCAAAAAAGTCTTGTTCTCTAAGATATTTCAGTTGGAGAATGTTTGCCCAAGTTTTGTTTTCCTTACTGACAATGCTCCAGGCGTTCTTTGCAAAAATGGCTTTATTAAAGTCTCTAATCCTTTTGAAACCGAGGCCACCATTTGCTTTAGGTTGACAAATACCATCCCAGCTCTTAAGAGCAATGAACCTGGAATCTGATTTAGATGACCACCAAAATCTTCGAATAATTTTATCCATGATATCACTTACGGTTTTAGGTAAAATGGTGTTGGAGAACAGGTAAATAGGAAAACTGAGCGTTATAGACTTGATAACAACAGATTTTCCGGCTTGAGATAAATTAGCTGCTTTCCAACCCGAGAGAGCACCATCAAAACGCGTAAGGAATTCGTTGTAGTTCCCCACCTTTTTGTCACTTTTACAGAAAGAAGTACCAAGGTGTTTGAGGTTGTGGTTGCATAGTTTCATACCAAGGTAAGCCCTGATGGAGTTCTTTATCGACGAGAGGGTGTTCTTACTGAAATGTATAACTGATTTGTCCATGCTTATGTTATGTCCAGTCCATTCACAGAAGCAGCTGAGACACTTCAAAATGTTTTGCGCATTCATCAAATCTGCCCGACAGAAAATAATGACATCGTCGGCATAAAGGAGGTGTGATATCGAAGGGGAATTCCTACTAACCTTGATCCCGATAATTGATGACTCTTCTTCAGCCTTGTAGAGGATTCGGGATAATAATTCAGCAACAATGATGAACAGAGCCGGGGAAAGGGGGTCCCCCTGTCTAATCCCCCGAGACGGTTTGAAAAAACCGAATGGAGAACCATTAATGTTGGTTGAGAAAGAAGAGGAAGTGATACAGTTCATAATAAGCCGAATAAAGAAATTATCAAATCCCAAACATTCTAACATTCTTTTAATAACAGCCCACTCAATACGATCGAATGCTTTAACGAGGTCTACTTTAATCGCCATAAGTCCGAATTTACCTTTCTTATGATTTATGTAATGCATGATTTCCTGGGAAAGGATAGTGTTTTCGGTGATGTTTCGGCCTGCCACAAACGCTGTTTGGGAGGGGGAGATAATTTTCGGTAGAATAGTCTTCAATCTATTAGCAAGAATTTTTGTGATGATTTTATAGAATAAGGAACATAGACTAATTGGCCGAAATTGATCAACGGAGCAAGCATTCGGAACTTTAGGGATTAAAGCAATAAGAGTGTGGTTGAAAGCATTAAGGAACGATCATGTTTCGAAGAAGTGTTGAACAGCAGTTACGACGTCCACCTCAATTAAATCCCAATAGGTTTTGAAAAAAATTGGTGGAAAACCGTCGGGCCCAGGACTTTTAAAAGAATCAAAGCCAAAAACAACATTTTTAATATCTTCCTTAGATGGGACAGCAAGCAAGTTCATATTATCTTCCTGGCTAATGACATGGGGAACCAAACCATCAAAGTCTTGTGGGAAGATTGGATTGCATGAAGTAAAAAGCTTTTTAAAATGGTCATCAAATGCTTTCCCAATCCGAAACCACTCAGAAACATGACAATTAATCTGATTATCAAAGACAGAGAATATGCGATTCGAACGTCTACGAAAAAATGAACTCATGTGAAAGTACCTTGTGTTTGCATCTCCAGATTTAAGCCACTCCTGTTTTGCCCTTTGCCTCCATTTCATTTCCTCCTTCAAGAGAAGGGAGTTGAGTTGGAGTTGTAGGTCTCGCTCATTGGCCAAGGATAAAGAGGTGGTAGGGGAGGCTTGAATATTTTCGATATGAGTGCGAATATTGGACATAAGTTGGGCAGTGGGCTTAATGCGAGAGGAGTTCCAAAGTTTGAGAGCACGACGGGTGGCTTTGGCTTTTGAGTGAAGAACGAGTGGTGGAGCGCCACTATAATGTTTTTGCCATGCCGAGGAGATAACAGAGTGACAGTCCGGTTCCATGATCCAAGATGCTTCGAATCGGAAGGACTTGGGTCCATGAACACAGGGGGGGAGTATGGAGGATTAGAGGGGAGTGATCAGAATTTATTGCTGGAAGGTGGGTAACAGAGGCAGTTTCAAAAAGTGTGTTCCAACTCGGATTTGAGATGGCTCGATCAATTCTTTGTTTGATGTTTCCCTCCCCCGGTCTGTTATTAGTCCAAGTGAATTCATTCCCTTTGAAGATAATATCTTCCATATCAGTGGCATGCATGAAATCAGAAAGCTCCTGATTTGAGGTCTGGGCAAAGAGGTTTCCTCCTTGTTTGTCGGCTTGAGAAGTAATAGCATTAAAATCCCCTATGAGAACCCATGGAAAAGCATAGGGGGGAGTCAAAGAAGGCAGTTCATGCCAGAATTTCTCTTTTTGCTCATAGTAGCAAGGAGCATGAAGGGTGGTGATATACCATGGTGTACTAGATTGGACAACACATTGAAAGAGCCAATGGTTGTGGAAAAGAACTTTGAGATTTGTGTGCGGATTCCAAGCAAGAAGAGTCCCCCCGGCAATACCGGTCGGAGGAACAAACAGGTGAGAAGAGAGATTAGAGCGGGCGAGCGAGAAGGTGACAGAAGAGATGAAAGAAGTTTTGACTTCACAAATGAAAACAAGATCGGGAGAGTGCGTATGTACAATTGCCCTGAGTTCACGCTTTACCTCGGACTGGGCAAGTCCGCGGCAATTCCAAGAGAGCACAATCATGACTACTTCTGAAGCCCCTCTGGGCCCTCGATATTCATAGGAGTGTAGGAGTTTATTCTATTAGCAGATTCAGGTGGTTCTGTAATCTTCACAGTGGTGACGGAGGAGTTGGGATTCGTAGTTGGGGTGGGATTTTTGGTGTTTCGAGCAAGCTTTTTTTATAGCGGAGAGGCGTATTTTAGCAGGATGAGGTGCCTGGTTCAGAGATTTTGGTGAGAGAGAGTGGTTTTTGACATGATTGAGGTTGGAAGTTTGAGCAGATGAGTTCTGGGAAATTTCTTCAGAGTTGAAAATGAGTTTTGGCTTTTTAAGATATCTGGGACCTTTTGTTCCAGATATTAAAGATGCATTCCTTTTGAGCCCAATTGGTTGGATCAGAAATTCAGTGGTGGGTTGAGGGAGGTACGGCCCATTAGAAGGAAGCCCAATTGGTTGGATCAGAAATTCAGTGGTGGGAGGTACGGCCCATTAGAAGGGGTTCTTATCCAAGCCCAATTATGGTGGTCATTCTCGTTGGGCTTAATGGAAGGCCCACAAGAAGGATTAGGTTGAGAGCTATGCAGAATAGGGGAGTTGACTGGAAAGACAGAATTATCCTTACCAAAGGACCCTGAAAATTTGAATCCTGGGGGTATTGTTGGGAATTTCTTGGCCTCCCCATCTTTAGAGCGGGAAGCTTGGTCTGAAACCTTGCTAGGGTTTGGTATGAACTCGACGTCTTTTCGAAGCCAATCACCATACGGGTTTGGTGTTTTCCCTTTTCCGGTGAAATCCTTGGAACATGTATTTTGCTTGTGACCAATCCTCCCACAATAATAGCAGAAATCCGCCAGCCGCTCGTATCTAGTTTCAGCATAAATGACAACGCCCTTATCATCGGTGAAGGAAATGGATTCTTTCAGGGGAGCATCAAGATCCACAAGGACCCTTATCCTCATAGATCTTTTCCAACATTTCTTCTCCGATCCCAGGTCTGCCTCAATGAAAAGACCAAGCTGATTTGCCATGATTTTTGCCATCGGGGGTGTTTTGTATTTCACCGGTAAATCGTAAACGTGAATCCAGAACGGCGAGGTATCAAAGCCCAGATCTTTGAAAGAGTACTCCTCTATCCATATTTTTGTTACCACCAGTTGTTTATCAAAACACCATGGGGCACTTTCCATGACATTGTCTGCATCGACAGAGGATTTGAACAGAAAAGCAATGGTATTTTTCTCAAGGATATTTGTGTCAACTTGAGCTTTCAGTTTCCAGGCTTTCAGAAGGGTTTTGATAGCAGCGTTGAGATTATTTTCACGATCAGATATGATTTTCCCTACAAGGGTATAGTATGGATGGGGGTTGGGAATCTTAGCATTTTCTGTTTCAGAGCAGTTTAGGAGGTCTGTTTGCTTGATGATGGAGTCCATGAGGAAAGAGAGAGAGAGTAGCAAATGAAAGAGAGAGGAGGGGCTGGAGGGAGGAGATGGAGGAGCAAAGGAAAGGATACTAAAAATCCTAGAGGGAGAAGTGAACTGGAGGAACCCTAATGAAAGGGAGGAAAAAAATTCCTTAGGCCAAGGAGGAGCTCTACAGGGAGAGCGGTTTGCTCACATAAAAATGAGCTTGATTTGTAAGAATGAAACTACACATATGAGTTTTGATGATATATCATCCAGGGGCGGATCCAAAATATTATTTTAACTTGGACTACGACGAGATATGGGTAAAGAGTTGGTAGAGCGGTCTACATTAGTTTTTGATCTTCTTAATTTATTTTAAAATCTTACATTTTTTAGTCCGTCAATAAAATTTATAAATGAAACAAGAATATTATTAAGGACTTTATCTATTTTTGACTTAGAATTATAGAATTTTTGATTTATAATAAAGAAATAGTGGACTAAAAACACATAAAATATTGTTTAGCGGTGTAAAATATAAAGACTAGTATTATGAGTACTAGATTTGCAAAAATATCACCTGGGCTTGAGCCTATGTAAGCCTAAGCTTAGGTCCGCCGTTGATATCATCAAATATCCGCTTAATATATGAAGCGCGCCCTACTCGAACAAAAAAGAGATGATGTTGACGAGGAGCCCTCGAAGGACTTATCCAAACTCAAAGATAAGAACTAAGATACACGACATTCTCTAATGAAAAAACAGCACATTGACTCTGAAATTCACCACACGTCCACCAGACTTTAAGCTACGCGAAGCGGATATACACGAATTAAATCAAGGAGGACTCACCTTCATCTGACGTGGCCCATTCCCACTCGCCAAAGCAAAAATACAAGCCCATCCCCATCCCTAAAAATGGAGGTTACGAAGAAAGGGTGAGATCTCGAATCACCTAGGTCATAAGAGGCACATTCCGACCCAATGTAAATAATTCATTCGTAAAATCCAAGGTCCTTTTCGACCCTGTGCGAGAAATTCCATTCTTTGGGAACAACGAAGAATTGTAACCCCTTTCTCAAAAATCACTCTCTTTGCATAATACATTAACACACAGGATAACAAGTATCATATGTGGGAAACGAATGTAACTCCTTGAGAACGACCTCCTCGTACGGGAAGGCAATAGAGGGGTTCATCATGGCCAAGAAAGATAAACCATTTTTCTATCAAAACAAGATTGACCCTACAAAAACCAAACACCCAAGACTATCACGGCCGGGCAACAGTAAGAAATGGTAATACACAAGTCTATAAACTATAAAAACGAGCCGAGGTAGATTGTCTCACACCAGCACTTCCGTGTAACCATGTTATCCACGTAGACCTTCATGGTGTCTTTGATGACTCCATTGAACATGACAATGACTAGTGTTTAGTATGTGGCTCCGTCATTCTTGAATTTGAACTGCATAACCAGGTAGCAGAATGTTCCTACGTACGTGATGAAGCTGGTTTTCTCCTGATCCTAGTCGGCCATAAGTATTTGGTTGTATCCCTGATCTCCATCCATAGGTCTAGGAGTCGTTGTACCTCTAACCATGTGGCATTTATTCTGTTGTACCGACATGGTGGTCGCGTAGATATTGAGCTCATGTTGGCATATCTTCTGGTTGATCCTACCAGGAGTGCTTCATTCCCAGGCAAAAAAGTGCTAGAACTATTTTAGAGTGTTGGTGATCGCCTTTTCCACATCTTCCTTGATGTTGGTTCCTATCTTCACGACCTTCGCTTGATCGCCTTCGCCGTTTTCTATCATTTTGAGCTCCTCGACTAATTGGACTCTCACTTCTTTGATCCAGAGCTTTTTGGTCACATATCCGGGGAGAGCATCTCCGGACTCGATAGGTAAGACATTCATGCGGCACTCTCGTGCTTGGGCTTGGTCACCTCTAACTTCTCCGATGCCCGAGGTTGTTGGGAATTTGACCTTCAAATGTAAGGATGACTTCAAAGGCTCTGAGTAATGGTCGTTCTCAAATGGCGTTGTACGTTTTGGACAGGGAGTTGACTACCCAAAACTTGATGGATTTTGTTCGTCTCGTGGCACCTCCTCCCCATGACATGGGTAAGGTGATAGTTCCAAGCGTCTGCGATACTCTCCAGAGAATTATACCAGTGGGACTTCCAGGGGTTCCATTTGATATTCTCTTTGCGTTATTATTTTTTGTTGTTCATTGCGTTCTCCTCCAGAATCGTCTGATCTATTGTTTAGATAATATTCTTGACTTTAAATTTGCGTAGATGTATGATTAAAATGGTTTCCACAAATCATGAAAAATCTTTGATTGTGTTTCTCTTTAATCAGATCTATGCTTGATTGATACTCTATTTGATTGTGTTCCCCTTTGAAATAAGATCAATGGGGGTAAGATGTTTTGGAGATTTAATGAAGTTTACAAAAGAAGCGGATAATTTGGAATTGAGGTATGTAATTGTTTCCTTGCACTTGCAATTTGCTTATTGTTTGTTTCATTATTTTTACTTGATATTCAATAGGTAATTTTTAGATGGCCAGATGATCTATTGTGTGTATAATATATTATTTTTTGTATTGGTTTCTGAAAATCTTATCCAAGTCTGAGATCTGTAGAGACCGAGACCTGCTGGTTTAATCGACTGTTTTTTACTATGAGAATTAATATATATGTCATGTAACCAACATGTGGTTTAAATGTCTAAAAACTGGTTTATATTGGAGTGGAGGTTGTCATACTCTTTTGCAATTTACTAACTTATGAAATGTTGGTTTAATTGACTCTTGTACTTTTCAAAAAAAAGGCTAATGGAATTCACATCGTGGGAAACCTATGTTAACAGTTGTGGCTCGAGTCTTACACAACATTAATTATAAAAGGAAAAAACAAATAGTCCCTAATTGTGACCGCATTACGATAATGGTCCCAAATTGTGGTCTTCTCCAAATTGAGTGCGTTAATGTGACTTTCAGTTCAATTTTGTCCTCTAGACATTTTTTTTGTCGGAAATTGCATGTGACCTCATGTGCCGCCCATTTTTTAGGATTTGTGTCTCACAAGTGCCCGGATATTATGACACAACCCGATCGCGATACAGGCCCAAAATTTCCCCCGTTTCACCTAATTCCTCAAGAACCCAAAATATTGTTGATGTGCGTATTTTACTCTCACGTGTTATTAATTAGATTAATGCACAATAGTCGCAAGTATACAAGTCAAGTAATAATAAATGATAAGTAAGTATAATTGACCAAGTATCGAATCCTAGAGAGTACACGAAGATATGAGATACATTTGTTTGAGGCATTAGACATTACCTTGTGTTGTACATTAGAAGCTCTCAAACTAATACTCCAATGGTGTCAAATCATTAAAGGGAAATGAAAAACTATTGAAAACTAACTTGATTGACCGCAAAAAAGTTCAAGACTCTTTGAAGGGAGAAAGTATTTCATGTAACCTTCTCTTACTGACGTGGTGTAACCACTACCAATACACGGCGTGCATATGATTATGGGGGTTGGTTATTTTCTACATTCTAGAAAAGGTTAAATTCGTATTTAAAATAGACTGATGGTTGCACCATATAAGCTATGCAACGGTTGCATAAAATAATTTTTGCTTTGAAGGACCACATTTCGAAAAAAGTAACTCAAAAGCTTTATATATTACTTGAACAACAACAACAACAACAACAACAACCAAGCCCGAAATCCCAATTAAATTGGGGTAGGCTATATGAACCATGAATGAATCACGTCGAGTCGTGAACATGAATCTTCTGCCTCCATAGGTTTCGGTTGATGAGCATGTCTTTATTTAGATCTTTTAGCTTCATGTCGTTCCGTATGACCTCCATCCACGTCTTTTCCCATCTCCTACGAGCTCTGGCCGTCTGTCGTAAGTCTAGATCTTCAACTCGTCGTACCGGTGCATCTATAGGTCTGCGTTTAACATGCCCAAACCATCTTAGACGATTTTCTCACATTTTCTCGTCGATGGCCGCCACACCCAGTTTATGTCGAATATCTTCATTGCGCACCTTATCTCTCCTTGTGTTACCGCACATCCACCGAAGCATGCGCATATCTGTAACGTTCATTTTCTGTGCATGACTTTGCTTAATAGCCCATCACTCGGAGGCATAAAGCAAATCAGTTCTAATAGTCGTACGATAGAACTTTCCTTTAAGCTTTAGAGGAAAGTTACGTTCGCACAGGATCCCTGTTGCACTATTCTACTTTGTCCAACCAGCTTGGATGCGGTGGTTAACATCTCCGTCTAACTCTCCATCAATCTGTAGTATGGAGCCTAAATACCAAAAATGCGCACTTCTTGGTACCTCTTGGCCATCCAACTGAACCGTGTCATCGTTGTTTCTTCGTTGTTTGCTAAACTTGCATTCGAGGTACTCTGTTTTTGTTCGACTTAGTCGAAATCCTCGTGCCTCTAATGTTTGTCTCCATCTATCTAATTTAGCATTAACTCCCTTTCTCGTCTCATCGATGAGCACAATATCGTCTGCAAACAACATACACCATGGGACTTGGTCTTGGATGCTTCTTGTGATTTCGTCAATTACAATGGCAAATAAAGATGGGCTCAAAGCTGACCCCTGATGTAAGCCAATTGTAATTGGGAAGACGTATGTTAAACAGCCACAAGTTCAGACACTTGTCACCACATTCTCATACATATCTTTTATGATGTTGATATATTTAATGGGTACCCCCTTCTTCACCAAGGTCCACCATAATACCTCTCGAGGTACTTTGTCATATGCTGCTTCTAAGTCGATAAAGACAATATGCAAATCTCTACTCTTTTCTCGAAAGCGTTCAATGAGCTGACGAATCAAATGGATGGACTCTATGGTCGACCTTGCGGGCATAAATCCAAATTGGTTCTCAGATATGGGAACAATTTGTCTCAATCGGTGTTCGATCACCCTCTCTCATAGCTTCATGGTATGAGACATAAGCTTTATCCCATGATAGTTAGAACAGTTTTGGACATCGCCCTTGTTCTTATATAGAGGTATTAGCGTACTCTTCCTCCACTCTTCTGGTATTTTATTTGTTCTCCATATTTTGTTAAAGAGGTCCGTCAACCAGGTCACCCCTATCTCTCCCATGCTTCTCCAAGCCTCGATAGGGATACCATCTGGGTCAACAGCTTTTCGAGTCTTCATCTTCTTCAAAGCCTCTTTGACTTCCGACCTTCTAATACGACGCATAAAATCGCGGTACAGATCCTGAGAGGACTGCGAGATGTCACCCATTGTTTGGGTGGGGCCTCCATTGAACAGACCCTCGAAGTACTCCCTCTACCGTGCTTTGACCTGATCCTCACGCACTAAGACAGACTGACCTTCATCTTTGATGCATTTCACTGCATCTAGGTCTCTAGTCTTCCTCTCTCTAATGCGAGCAATTTTGTATATATCCTTCTCGGCCTCCTTGCTATCCCTCTTCTCATAAATTTTCTTGTACACAGCCTCTCGCGCTAGTCGAACAACTTTCTTTGCTTCTTTCTTGGCTAGCTTATACTTTTCAAAGCTTGCTCCATCATAGTTCTTCTTCAAATCTCTGTAGCAATCATGTTTGGCCTTGATTGTCGCCTTTACTTCTTCATTTCACCATGACGTGTCTTTACCTATCAGGCTACTACCTCGGGATTCACCTAAGAGGTCTTTAGCTACCTTCTTAATACAACAAGCCATTTTGGTCCAAGTTGCATCTGCATCGTCGTCACTCTTCCAGTCTACCTCTTGAACCACTCGCTCCACAAAGGCCTTTTGGGTAGACTCCTTAAGCCGCCACCACTTAATTCTAGGTTCCACCCGGTGCCTACTCCTCTTCACTCATTGCCGCAGTCTAATATCCAATACCAAAAGCCTATATTGCGTAACCACACTTTCTCCGGGGATGACCTTGCAATCTAAGCAACTACTTCTATCCGCCCTCCTAGCTAAGAAGAAATCTATCTGGCTCTTATTTAACCCACTCCTATAAGTGACTAAATGAGATTTTCTCTTCTTAAACCAAGTATTTGCTACAAGCAAATCATAAGAGAGGGCGAAGTCTAAGATAGCGTTACCCGGCTAATTGCAATCCCCAAAGTTGTACCCGCCGTGGATGTCCTCGAACCCATCACGGCTAGATTCTACATGCCCATTAAAGTCACCTCCAATGAAGAGTTTCTCGCTACTAGGGATCATTTGTACCATCTCGTCCATATCTTCCCAAAACTTACGTTTCACAGCTTCGTCTAGTCCTATCTGTGGTGCATAGGCACTAATGACATTCAAGATATCCTCGCCTATGACCAACTTTACCAGTAAGATCCTGTCGCCCTTTCTTCTGACCCCCACCACGTCTTGAGTCAAAGCTTATCTATGATGATCCCAACACCATTTCGGTTCTTCTCTGTCCCGGTATACCAAAGCTTACAACCCCAAGGGTCTACTACTTTGGCCTTTTCACCAACCCATTTGGTCTCATGCACGCACAAGATGTTGATCCTCCTCCTGGATATTGCCTCGTCTAGCTCTGCCAATCTTCCTGTGAGTGACCCCACATTCCACGATGCAAGGCGGAATCGTCGTTCCTGGACTAACTTCTTTACCCTCACTCGTCCTGGAAAGTAAGGGAACCCTTGCTCATTTGACACCAAACCCGGGCGTCGATGTGGCGTGTCGCTTTCGGGCGACGACCTAGCAACCCTTGCCCATTTATCACTACACACGGGGTCCGATGTAGCGCGTCGCTGAGTAGGGAACGACCCATCGAAATTCATAGTATGGTTCATATCATAGGATGTGACGAGATTTTTACGTTGGCTGTCACAAGCCTACCACAACCCTCCTCCTTCATCATAGCTTGGGATATGCAGTGAAAGCTCACTGGCGGAGTTTATATATTACTTGAAAGAAACATTATAAATGTTAATATGGGATAACCACCATTCTAAAAACAATAAAGCGGTAAATTAGAGTTCGTAAAAGAGTTAGACTAGGAGTTCAAAAAATTCGAATTAGTTAAGTTATGAGACCCTCAATAAATATGCTTAAATTTTCATCGGGCCAAAGGTGCCACATTTTCTGGATTGTGATCACTATAGGATAGATGACCCAAGGAATATCTTCGAATTCGTCAATGATAGCTTCCACGAGTTTGAGGCAGTCCCTCTAAACAATACCCTTAACAATTTTTAATGATCTCCACTCAGCGACTTGTACTGTGGTTCGTACTTCTAGCAAAATAAAAAGCTTTTTTCTACCAATCTATCTTGCTACGTCTAGGTCTTCGATGCAGAAATGGCCTTAACCCTCGTAAGACGGCTACCTTGAAAGCCCCCTCCCCCCTCGACATGAGGATAATTGTTTGTCCAGCTCTTGGGAAACAATCCAAGGCCACATACGCCATTGCGAAAAGTTCGCCCAAGACAAAGTCAGCATCGATACCCAGCAATGAATGTCCCAAGGAACTCTAAAACGAGGGAACAAAGGTCGCCCATCCACCATGACTCAAGAAACTTGCCTCGATACACAACACTGCAATTTACAATACATGTTGTAAGTCCCTTCATAACTAAGGCTCACAGACTATTTTAGAAGGACAAAATTTGCATCCAAAGCACTGCACTGCACTGCATTATACATATTGTAGGCCCTTTCGTAACTAGGGTCATTGCATATCCTGATGCCCCCTACGACGCTCTATTATACATGTTGTATGTCCCTTCTTAACATATTTCCACGGAAGTAACCCTACATTTTTCAGGGCTAATAGAAAATCCGGGAGAAACTACTCATTTGGGTCATTGAGTAAGTAACTGATCCTACCATAGAGAATTCATGAGGAACCCTGAGCTTTATGGTTACGACTCGAAGAAGAGATGTCCACAACAATTTGACAAAGAAAAAAAAACTAAACTCTCCAACCTCGTCTACCACGAACCTGCAGACTTTGGGAACATCTGATAATGCATAAATATGCCGAACACGAAAAAGACCGAAATACCCCGCCATACCATAGAGCTTCGAAAAAGGCCCTTTGTACAAATGATCCTCAATGGCTTCTTTATCGAGGGCCTAGTATAGCTACCCATTCCACACAAAGAAGGATCTCAAATGTAGTCATACGTTTAACTTTCCACTTGGAGGAATCACGCGTGCAATCAAGATTGCCAGACATAATTAGCACAACCACCCTTAAAACCGCGTGATCTACATTAATCACTGTTTGTAGGCACATCTCACACGAGGCGGCTTTAATAGACACCCATGCCTAGCATCAATGAAGACCGAGTTGACACACCCTTAAACACGCTCAATATCCTATAAGTAGGAGGGAAATTCTCCCATTTTAATCAACTCGGATGCACATAACACACTTGCACTTTCATTTCAGCAAATCAATATGTCTCTTTAGTACTCTCTTTTGTTTCGTCTCTTTACATATAAAGAAGGTCTTCGTAACCCGAAACCCCCTCATAAAATCACTATCATATAAGACATTTTCTCTAAAATCACGAGAATTGCATTCTGAACCACAAATATTAAGGATAATAAGGGAGTTATTGGACAGGAAGATTCTGTGTTATCGCTGCTAAATTAAATATTTGTGTTAAAAATTGGTCATTTTTAATCACCACGACTCAAAAGGTAACAACTAACAACGAGCCCAACATTCCCCACTGCCCTTAGATCCCACGGCGCCACAATTATATGATGGTACGTACAAGATCAATTATTCGGTTTAATTTGTTGTTTTAAAACATATTGAATTGTCATTTCTAAGCCATTGAATTGTCTTCTATCGCATGTCACGTGCATGTATAATTATTGGTGGAGTATCATATAATTGGTCACAATTATCAATCATAATCAGAATAGTATATTATTATAAACTTACTTCTACTTCTACTACTACCGTCATCTCTAATATAGTCCGTGCAGCATTTTGTTGTAGCTTATACTTTCCTTATTTTTTTTGTTCGACCAATCAATTCTGTCTCATAAGCATTCTAATGTAGTTGAATATGGTGTAATTTCTCAAGCTGCTTTTACTTTTATGGATTTATAAATAAATTAATTAATTAAAGCTCCTTGTTAGAGTGACCTGTTATATTTGATGTGTTTTAACATCAAGTTTTGGGATAATTTGCACAAAAGCAATGTAAGCAGAATTAAGTTAGGGATTTAAATTACACTCTTATGATAACTAAGTCATCGAAGTTTAATCGCAGGATCGGATAATCAAATGACTGATAATAGTCAAGCTCGTAGAGAGTATCACGAATTAGATTTCTATACTCAAAAGCTTATTCGTATGTTTTTTTATATTATGGATGGTGAACTCTTTGCCATGAGTGATTTGGGACTCACCTTATATGAGTAAAAACATGTCAAATCGGCGCGTAGATCTATCTACTTTGTTATCGGTTGACAAATAAGTCAAGGCCGGATTAACTTTGCCGTGAAAACGATGATTGATGGTCGGCGAGATTGTAAAATTGAGGTGCTCTTCTAGAATATGTGGATGAATTTTCACCTCGCCACATGTCATTCTCTAATATGGCACATTAAATATGAAAATTGCTTGCATTCTAGATTGACGTCGTATGCGCGGATGAATTTTAACTTTTACGTTGATCGGTGTTAGTTGCACGTTTAAAGTAGTAGTCCAGCATGTTTTTGGTGACTTAAACTAATAAAAAAGCTTTAATTATTCCTCAAATGGTGATTTCCTACACGAGTGGATCACTTCATTGTAATAGAGCCATTAAATCCTTATTCATGAGAGAAACGTGCCATGCCATTTCAAAGAACCGTGTTAGGTACAAACGTATGTGTTGTACATAGTCCAAAATGCTTCATCAAACCAATTTAGTCTATATTACTCACTTTACATCTTAGTTGTTAAATCGTATGGCATAAGCGAGACATTTTTCATAGTTAAAATCGAGGCGTAGGGTGTAAACACAAAGAATATTGTCATTTTAATATATTTTACGTATAATATTATAAATAAGCATATAATAATGCAAAAAATATGAAATAAAACAAAAGAAAAAATAACTTATATAACCTTGAGAATATTCAAAATATATTCAGTAAAAATCAAGTTGCTCATATATAAGAATATTAATGAAATAAGATGACCGCATAAACACTTATTTATCATTTTTATTATTAAAATAATAGAAGAAGAAAAATGATTGAGCTTCAACATTAACTTGTCACAGTTTCTTTATGAAGGTGGAGGTGACTTTTAATATTTCATATCTTTTGAGAAACTATTTTCCTTTTGTTTGACTATACTATTATAGTTTGGGCCATTTTTTTATTACTTTATTTTGTGAGTTAGAAAACTAAAAAAAAAAAAACAATCGCAGTTTTTTTCCTTGTTGGGATGGGGGGGGTGCACATCCAACAAAGGCGCAAGCCCATGTACTTTTTGTGTCGTGGGCGCATGCCCTATTGTTAGGGGGCACAAACTTTCCGTCCCAATTGCTCACCATGAGCATTCTCGGCCCAATTTCGTCAAGGGCACTCCTCTCGCTGTTGTTCTGGGCACGCCTTTCACAACAATGGTTTACCTAAGCATAAGCACTTATGTTTCATATTTTTATAGATACATATTTTATTTATTGTGACATTTGACAATTTTCTTTTCTATCGCATTTAGTTAATGCACACCCACCTTATTTTAGCCAATGTCAATAGGTTAACGTAAATAGGTCGCAGGTTAAATAGGATCATGTAGCCAATGTAAATTGTCAAATTTCCCTATTTTTCAAATCTTACGTGGAGTAAGATAATACGAGTTAGTCAAAACACTAAGGAGGTCCTGCAATTTACCCTATCTATTCGCAATTCATGTAAGTGTAATAGTGTATTACTATAAACCATTAATATTAAAGACTAACAATAACTTCTCCGAATCCCTGTTTGACACATGGAACATGACAAATTAACGATTGATAAGTATTTGTTGGGATTTAGAGAGTCATCAAAATTACCTGTCGCATCAACGGTTAACATTTAAGGAAAGTTATTCCATTAAGATAAGGTTTTTATATTAATTATGTGTCTTTTTCTTTCACGCAAACAACACAAGCTCACGCTTGGTGATGTGATGCAATTGCTTATGTGAAATTGTGAAGAAGAAGACACTGGTACATTCAGCTACATTCGTCATTTAATTATTAAATACAAATGGACTAATTAATTATCCTCTGAATGATCCATTAATTCCTCATTAGTTGGCTGCGTTTTAATTACTACGTGGTTTAAGTATTTAAATAACAATTCTTGTCCATTTATTAGCTGACGTCTGACTTTCCGTTGCGTTATAGTTTAAGACTTAGAGTAAAGTAGATTTTCGCTAATAATTAACTGTTTTATGCCATTGAATGTTCACACAAGTTTTGAACAATGTGAATCTTTTGTGGTGAATTGGGAAGACTTAGACAAATAAATGTTATTATTAATCGCTTAACCATTAGAAATTCTCTGTTACCTAAGCTAATTTGTCCGATAAGATTAGTACTTCTAATCACGTTGTCAGTGCCGTGTTAATTGACCGCATGCATATAATCAGCAAAGTAAGAACAAGATGGATTACTATTAACTTTTGTTTAATGCAGTATATGTCAACATTATTACCACACCTCACGGATTACGATTCAGCATCTTCATTAAAAACTTTATCTAGCCAAGCCTAACCTTTTTGACCGTGGCCCGCGGAAAGGGAACGATAAGCACGAGCCTGTTATTTATTTTCAATTTTTTTTTGGGTAACTAAGAAAATCAAAGTCCTTAAGCTAAACCGTGTACAAAATAGGTACTAAACTAAGGAGAGGGATTACTAACACACTAACGTCGCCCTCTAACACATCTGAAGATTTCACCATAGCATCCACCACTTATTTTGCCTCCCTTCCAATCCATCGGAATTTGTGATCTCACGGTTTATGAAGGAGAATACGACAATCCTTGATCTTTTCGTGGAGTTCGTGATTTTGGATCTTCTCATCTGTTAAGATAGTGAAAGCTTCTTAGAGTCGGTCTCCACTCTCCACCTCAATTTTTCCTATCCTATTTTCCCACGCAATGGTAAGTCCCTCGTTGATCGCATCAATTTAGGCTTCAAGAACAGTCGGACTCAAGAGTTTCTTCACAAAACCCCACACCAATTCGCCTCTATCATCTCGCAAAACTCCACTAGCATATTCGAGATTATTTATGTTGGACACACCTCCATCCGTATTCAATTTATACCAGCCCAAACTTGGTTTTTCCCACTTGTGATTCTCCTGCGGAATTCTTGTCATTGACACTAACAAAGTTGCTTAATTTGACACAACACCCCATATGTGGTAGTGTTGATTCCTTTAAATATAGGGTTGTTGCGAGCCTTCCAAGTACACCAGATTTCAACTGCGAATACGATGTTCGACACATTTTTTATATCAAGACTAATTGTACCTGCAAACACCATGTTCGTTTTCAGCCACCTCCTATCTTTGATTTCCATAAAGCGAGGCCACAACGTCCGAGGAATTAATACCTTCCAAACTTTCTCCGCTTTTGGACAATTTCGTAGGATATGTATAGTCGATTCAACGGTACCTGGGCAAAGATAGCAATCCGCACTCTCTGTTAGGTTTCTTTCCTATCTAAGAGCGTTCGATGCAATCCTTTGTGGCTAGCGAGCCATATAAAATGCTTCACTTTATTGCTGCATGGAGCCTCCCAAATCCAGCTCATATTCGGACACAAACTGGTCACTTGCGAGTATTTCTGAAATAGTGTTAAATAAGCGCTTTGGCACGTGAACTTTTCGTCTGCAGTTGGGCTCCAAATTCATTTATCCTTTTCCTCGCGCAACGTTATATTCTTGCCCAGTATTTTCACTCTCCATTCACCTGGTATTTGTGTATCTAAATCCTCAGATTTCTAGCTTCCATCTTCATCGATCAAAACCGCAAGTTTCAGCTTATACTCCTCGTACTCTATCTCCTCAATTACGTCGCATAAACGTGTGTCACCTATCCAATTATCGAACCACAAAAAAACGATTTTTTGTCGCTAATTTTCCAGCGGATAAATGGTTGAATGCGCCCCCATACACCTCATTATTCCCTTCCACGTCCTGCGGTCTCGCGTTTTAATGGCATACTCCGTGATGCCCGTGTTTTTTAAGTACTTTGCTTTAATCAGCCCCAACCAAACAGAATCTTGGTTTTGTAAGATTTTCCAGCTAATCTTATATAACAATGCCTCGTTATTAAAATGAGTCGAACGCAAACTGAGTCCCCCATCGTTTTTCCTTTGCAACACTATTTTCCAACCGACCAAGTGGAGTTTCCTCGCGTTCGGATCATCCGCCCACAAAAAATTGTGATTCATCTTATCAAGTTTGTCACAAACATTTTCCAAAATCCAACATGACTGCATAAGGTGAATCGGGACAGCCGTGGAGACGGATTGGATTAATGTTGCTTTACCCGCTAGCGATAATGTATTCCCCTTCCATCCGGTCATCTGTATAGATAATTTGTCCACGATATCATTAAAATTCTCACGGACAACACGACCGTGCACCAGCTGAGCTCCTAAATATTTTCCAAGGAGTCCGTGCGTACGAAGCCAAGGATAGAGCATATTTGACGCTTCATATTTTAGCCCCCCTTGTTCGAGAAAAAATATTTTTGACTTTCCTGCGCTTAACTTCATCCCCGAGGATAAACAAAACCAATCCAAAATCAATTTCATTTTCCTCGTGGTTTTAAGATTTGCTTTGCCCATTAAAATTAAATCGTCGGCAAAAAATAGATGCGATAGGCATGGTCCTCCCCTACATGGAACAATCGGATCCCAAGTTTCTTCCTCGGTCGCCTCTCAAATAAGATATGAAAGCATTTACACACAGAGCACGAAAAGGTACGGTGAAAGCGGATCTCCCTGTTGGAATCCGCACCAATGATTAAATTCCTCAAGTGGCTCACCGTTCCACAAAAATCGCGTTGACACATTGCGCACGCAAAAAATAATGAGCTTGATGATGTTTGAGGGAAAATTAAACGCTATAAGTGTTTCCTCAAGACACTCCCAATTTATCTTTTCATAAGCTTTTCAAGATCGAGCTTAAGTATCATACACCCGATTTTATTCTTCTTTTTAACTCGAAGAGAGTGGAGGACTTCTTGAATGGTGAATATGTTGTCTTGGGTGCTACGTCCCTTAATGAAGCTCGACTGAGTAGGTGTAGTGATTCTTGGCATAAAATCCTTCAGTCTCAATGTTATACATTTCGTAATAAACTTATATATAACATTGCAAGGATAAAATGGACGAAATTGTGAGATGAGCGTCAGATCTGTAACATTGGGAATTAGGCATAAATGGGCGCTACACACATTTCTGTCAAACTTCCTCTCTTGGAGCGCATTCCTCACGAAGGATAATAAATATTTACACGTCCACGACCAATATTTTTGGAAAAACAACTTTTGTATCTCGTCCGGCCCTGGTGCTTTAGACGGATGCGTTTTCCAAACAACATCCTTTAGTTCCTCAATCGTGGTGTCTCTTCCTACAAAAGCCGCCTCTTTTGTCCCCAAGGATTTCTTGAAATCTGGAAACGAAAAAGTTAATTATGCCGTGCGGTTCACCCCTAAACAGACTCATGAAATATATGCGTGCGTGACTCCTTAATACCTCTTCATCGTTGCACCACAAATCCTCAACTTTCAGCATACTAATAATGTTTTTCCTTCTCCGAGCTATAGTGGATCTGTGAATAAATGATGTATTCCGGTCTCCCTCGGCTAACCACTTCACACGGGATTTTTATTTCCAGAAAATCTCTTCTCTTATTAGCACCTCATTGTATTCGCGCATCAATTTTTTCTCTAGATCTACAAGAAACGCATGCGGCTTTCGAGTTATAGCTTTTTGCCTCCCCTCAATCCGACTTAGAAGAATTCTTTTGGTCATGAAAATATTTCCAAAACTCTTTTTATTCCATGGTTCCAAGACTTCTGAGATATTCTTAATCGTATCAATGATATTATAATGTTTTTCCCTCATCTCCTTCACAAGGTTTTTACATTCGGGGTGTGGGGTTCACATAGCTTCAAACCTGAACGGTTGTGTTGAGTGACGTGGTGCTTCTCCAAGTCAATTAATGAGAATAGGATGATGATCCCCATGTGTGCGAGGTAAATGAACCACCGCACTATCCGGGAATTTGTCGATCCAGGCTGAATTCGCAAGGGCCCTATCTATTCTTTTCTGAATTAATTCGCCTACATCCCTTTTGTTTAACCAAGTGAATTTTGGCCCATTGAAACCCAAATCAATAAGCTTCCACTTCTCGATCCATCTGAGGAACGTTTGGCATCTTCGACTCGTGTTCGAACTCCCCTCTCTTTTTCGTGTGTATAGCAATTTTTGTTGAAGTCCCCTTGAACTAACCACGGGAAGTTCATATGTTGTGCCATTATGCGATACATTGCAAGCTTTCAAAAATTTGAACTTTATCTTACGTGTGCGGTTTAGCATAAATTCCGGAAATCACCCATTTCTCTTCCCGTTTTGGGCCAACTCTCGCATGTATACCTTGATCCTCGACGTTTAGAATTTCAATGTCAATGTTGTCATGGTTCCATAGCATCCAGACGCCTCCCCCATACTATCCACCAGAGCAATGCAATAAACTGAGTAACCCAAAAATGGTGCGATATCATATGCTCTCTCCATGGTCACCCGCGTCTCGAATCTCGTTCCTTGATAGTTCCATGTAACGACTTTCATTAGAAACCTGTGTAGCAGATTTGAAGGAGGGGGTTGTCAATAATCTGACCCCTCCATTGGAGCGTCTCTTGGCGTATAAACTCCCGGATCAGATAATCTTGTCTATTTCGTTCCCATGTGCTCATGAATATCTTCTGTCAGCAAACCGGCATGTTCACGAATCTCTCAATTTCCTGGGTGTTTATTTCGAACTCCCAAATTGATGACGGAATCGCCACCATGTACGGTCCTCAGATGGATTCATAATATCTTTGAGAGACCCTCGAATGAATGGTTCAAGGTTTCGATCGCCCAAAATTGTGGCTTAATTTGCACGATCAGCTCTCCGTTCTCTATGATTATATTCAGTTCCTCATCTTGTTCCATCGGATGTAGTGATTATATTATTAACTCCAATGCTCAGCTCTTTATTTTTAGACATGAGATCTTGCACATCTTCGTCAGAATATTCAAGAGCGGCAAACGGGTTTAGGGATGATATATCACTCGCGGTTCTCGTATCTTTCTCTCTAGGGCTATTTTATTCTTACCCTTATTAGAAGATACCTTATTTCCACTTGTTGCCTTAGGAACACTCCTTCTTTGTATGGGATTCTTTTGAGATACGGTTTCCTCTCCTAATTGGAACATTTGTTCCATTCCTTTGGCTCCAGGTTTTTTAGTGATACTCTCCGGGTTTCCTTTCCTTTAGCTCCAGGATTTTTACCGGTAGAAACAGTTCAACTAGACAATTTGATGTAGCAATGGTACTGGAATTTTCATAGATTAGTTAAGGAACTTGTGCTTAACAATAAACAAATTCAGCCTTATGACTTCTAATATTCTACCTTATACCTCCTGACGAGGAGCGACTTCACAAACAATCACGAGACATGCTCGAGTACATGTCGATCCAGCACGTAGGTTACAGCCAACTCATGGCTTCAAGCGGCGTCTAGATAGATGGGTATCAAGCGAAATTACTTAAACCGACAGTCCTTACTGCCCGACAGTAACTCGACTCAATTCATGGGCCCAACTTCTCAAAGACGTCCTAATGGGTATAACAGATAAACAAATAAGCTAATAAACCGGATAATAACTGTTGCTCTTTGAGCTACATGTCCCGAATACAGTCTATTTCTCTTTGCACAGTTCAAGAACCAACATATGAGATTATATCAGAGAATTACCATGATTATGAATCAATATGATTAATAAATGATTGGATATTATTTAAGGACGAGTAAGAAAATAATGTTATGAGATGAGATGCAAAAACAGAAATTTAATGAAATATAGGTTGTTCGAGGTTTCGTAATGGAGTACGGGTTTTTCTGTCCAAGTTTCTCAGGGCCAGATGCCAAACGGGGCTAGAACAAATCAGAAATGAAATATCACATTTACTCGTACGGGGAACCTTGATGTCGTTGATTAGTTCGTCAAACCTTTAACAAATTTAAATAATAGTAATCAACTGAATTTATAATTTACCACAACAAATATTAGTACTTTTTCTTCAGTTCTGATGTTGGTGAAATTGAGAACGTTCTTGTTAAGAATGTTAGTTACAATGTAAATCTTAGTAAATAACACATAGTCCTAATTTATGTCATTACACAAAATATGAAAATCTTTAAAGAAAAAACATATGCTTTAACTGAATATGGAATATCTATTTTTTTAACCACCTTATTTATACCTCAAAATTATATTAAACAATCATATTTTCAAACTTATGACTATGAGTGTTCATGTTAAAGTCATTTCGACGACAAGTAACGATAACAAGTAAAGTTTGATTAACTATCCAGTTTGATACATAATCAATCCTTAAAATATGTTACTTAACCAACTCTAAGAAAACTCGTCTTTTTAGCCTTTAATCAATTCAAAATTTTTAATAACCACACATCAAATAAGTATATGAAGTAACACCTTAAAAGGTCTAACTTAGTCAATTATTACTTTATTTTACATAGTTAGTTTAAAATGCAAATAATTATGTTATAACTTAAATATAAAGACATAACATGGGAAATTTATCAAACCATGTGAGAAGAAATGTTTATTATGATAAATAATCGTATTTGATGTTTAAGTCATGAAGTGGCAATAATAATCTTGTAAGACCTATGAAAGTAGTATGTTAAACATGATAAATCTACCATTTAAATGATATAAATAAAATCACAAAAATATCAATTCATGATTATAAATTATAATAATCTAATTATAACAAATACTAAATCATTTTAAGTTCATGTGTGTGATAAATACATGAATTATGATGGTGATATAACTTATAAACTAAGAAAATAAAGGTTGTGCCAAATAAATTGAAAAATCACCGTAATTTTTATTTTAACTTTGATCGAACATTCAAATTAAATCTTTTTATTTTTTATGGTTTGTAGCATCATGGGGAATGTGGGTATCCAAGATTTTGAGAAAACACAAAGGTTTGCTATGGTAATTAATTCTTGCAACATAAGAGTTGCTATCGGGTTTCTTGGTAGCAGTTTACGATTTACGGATTACGGCCTCCTAGATCATATTATTTGGGCAAGATGTATTCATACAGAAGATAGAAGACACCAAGAAGAATATATATCCTAAAATTGGTAGTAAAATAATGTTTTTACTATTTGATGTGATTTTTCTAAGGTGACATGCAGAATCAGCATTTCTTGCGCAGTAAAAGTTTTGGCGTCTTTTTGGGTAGAAAATAACAAGATAAAAATTTGGAAAATTTATTTTTCGAACGAAAACACAAAAAAGAACAACTTTTTTTCTTGGTACGTTTGCAGAATCGGATTATTTTGTGTTGTATAAAATGTTTAACATTGGTGAGTTTTTATAGGCGAAAATAATAATTTAATCATAACTATTTATGTCCCACCTTGATTATTTTATAATAAATCCCGAAAGATCTGAATTTAATCATGCTCTTAAAGATGTCATGCCTTACCTCATCAAAAATAGGTCATGACTTATTTCATCAATTGGTTAATAGCATATTAAGTCCCTCAATTATTTATAATTAAAATTCAAATAGGTATAATTAGATTTCTTTGTTACATACATATTTACTTATGTAATTTTTCTAGGTAATTCGATCAACTTAGTTAATATTTGAAATTGAAATATATGTTTTAGGATTAGAGACCTATAAAATAATAATAGACTAACTTTTAAGTCGAGGGACTAAAAGGGAATTTTTTTTAAACATTAGGGTCAAAATGGAAATTCTCAAAAGTTCAAGGACTAAAGTATAAATTTATTTTCTTCCTAATTTTTGGGGCGTTACACTGATCACATTTGTAGCATAGCATGGGCAGATTATCGTACAAAATTCAGTTCGTTTTGGCTCTTATGATCACTCCTCCCTCCAGTGTTTGTTCATTAGGACGCATACTCAGGCAAATTTATCACGCGCGGCGTTAAACGTATTCCCGTCAGTTTTAATCGGCTCTCCCACACTGCTTGCAATTTCCATGATAGCTATTTCTCCAAAGAATTAGAAAGGTAGTTTTAGGATTCGAATCAACGTGATGATGCAATCGAGAGAATCGTTTTCCGCATTTAAATCGGGCATCCATGTTTGGATGTGGAGGAAGCTTCTTGCAATTTGCCACAGCCTTTGAGTGAGTATGAATTCTCTTTGTGAAGTCGTTAGGCCTCGGATTCAATAACTTCCATGCGTTCAATCAACAATATCGCACCCTTCCGTGAGTTTCCACATTACACTCAGTTTGTTCACCAAATTAGGGTAATACCAAGGTTTTCCAATCACCTTAATTAGAATTGTATTTCTCCATTGGCCGCACATGGATTCATATAGATCATCCGCGAATTCGATCGCCCTGAACTTTTTGCTCGCGAGCACTTACCCCCCTCTGTTTGTGCAATAAACAACTCTTAACGATATTTTAAAATATATTAAAAAAATCTAGCTCCACTATACAATGATATGGTTCATAGCACTTATGTTGCATGAATTAGCACTTCAAAAACACCATGGCCATGTATCTGATAGTTCACGTACCATATCATATTATGTGATAGTAGTTGGTATCTGGTAGTTCACCCTGTAAGAAAGTATTTTTTTTTTCATTTAGTTTAAATATCTTGCTCTCTTATTCTTTCAACTCAATTCATTTTTTTAATATTTTTGAATGCTTTTATAATTACAAAACCAAGAAATTACATATTAAAAATATTTATAAACCAATTGAAATCTTGCAATGCAACCTAGTGTTTAAAAAAGAAAAATAGTTCATAAAATTAATGTTGTACTATGGACTTGCAAAATATATGTACTGTGCCAAAATAACGGACACAACTATGAAGGTAGGTGAACGTGGGCCCGCGAGAAGACTTGAAATATAACTTGACAAGATTATTTAGCTCTGGAAGACGTGAGGTGATGAAGATCAGTGGGTGCAAAATCTCCAATAGAAGTCTTTATTAAGCCACATACAGTCTATTAAACCTTTGTTATTTTAATAATTTAGGGGTGCAGAGGCACCCACATGCACCCCCTTCGTTTCCCCCGTGGATGCGGCACTATATATACATTCATGATTTATATGCGCACATTTTAAAAAGGAATTTGACGGATTACGCGTTTATTACTATATATAAACTAATATTTGAGGCATCATAGATTACACTTTGATGTATTTCATTTGCAGTAGTATTTCTCTTGAGACATGCTATGTTTTTCCTCTTTATTCCTAAGTAAGAGGTGATCTAGTCATATGCATCAGTTTGTGGATTGCGGTCTCACACACTAATCCTTACAGGTGCCCGTGGTAAGTCCAATGGGAACACGGCTAACCCTATAATTACTAAATGCTATATTGATTGTCGCCCTGCACCTTACTACCTTACCTTTCTTTCCTTCGATCACGAGAGTGGTTTACTTAGGATAGTTTCAACCTAGTCCTTTTGTGGAAGTTTATGACAAGGGATGTTATAGTTACGATCGACGTTAACTAGTACTTTGATCGAAGACTTAAGCTAACTAGACTTTCTGTCTTGTAAAGGGCAGACACGAGGTAAATACTAATATTTATAGTTGCATATATTTTATTCGTTATTATTCAGAAATTATGTCAGTGTCCTACTAGGACATATCCATATAATCATGTTTGTGTTCCCGCAACATAGGAATGATACAAATGATATGATATGATGCACTCACATAGATATGACACAACAGAGACACTGACATAGACAATAATTTTGCAGCCAAATTCGAAATTTGGTGCATCTGGTCAAATACACATGGTACAACACGAATGAATTTTTTTTTAGACGTGTAGGTATATCATAGTTGGTATGTCTAGTATCTTTTAAGACAAAAAAATCAAATCTACATATCAAGTTAGTTATTGGATCAAGGCCCATTGGCGAGTAACCTCTTGGCCCGGGACAAGGGAACCATATTAAGGATAATATTTTTTCATATATTTTAACTTTTTTTTTTCTAAAATAAACACCACATTCTTTTACCCAAAGAAACATGCATTTACGAATCGACTTACACTAAGGTAGCCCATCACTCCTAAGAATTTACCTAACAATTGCTACTTAGATACATTTAAGATCTATAACTGATGAATCCCGTTTCAAAGAAGAGTAATTGACAACTATTTTCTTTTATGAGTAGGAATAAACAAACTACGCATTTTCGGCCTCTAATAAAGTAAGTGCGCACGCCGGGGGAGAATCCATGAATACTTCTCGGTCGTTTCTCCCAATATGCATCTTCACAATTTTATCTGCGAGCTTATTCGCCATCCTCGATATTTTCTTCACTTCAATTCTCCACTCTCGCTGAATAAGCTCGCGGCACTGGGCGAGTAATCTTGTATTCGTCGTGCTAAGCTCCTTTCCTGTGACAAGCTTGTGACATTCCTCCGAATCAGTCTCAATGATAAGTTGGGATATATTTCGCTCCCAAGCTAGTTGTAGACCTTTGCGAATCGTCATTAGTTCGGCCTCGAGCACCGTTGGGGTCGTCAATCTAACCTTGAAGCCCCATAGCCACTCCCCCGTAGCAGATCTCAGTACACCCCCCAACTCCTTGACGAGTCTCTATGTTCAGCTTTCGTCTACATTCAGCTTGCACCAACTGTCCTTCGGCTTCACCCATATCTCCTCGGACTTGCCCACATTGTACTCAGCAAACGCATCGCCAAGCTCTATGCTCGCCAGTTTTATTTTGAAGATTAAGCCGCCAATACTCTCTTTTTCCAGCTGGAACACTAGTAAATTCCTCGCCTTCCACAAGCACCATATCGCTGCCACAAACACGTGCAACCAACTTAAACCCGGTAAAATTCAGTTCGTAAATTTTCCTCCCGTTAAGTTGTTGCGAATCCAGTTAGCATCGCCCCATTGATCATATACCAGCAGGTCTCTCTCAGCCAACAGAGTCTTCCACACCTCCTTCGTGGTCGGGCATCCCCTCAACAGGTGTAGGACTGTTTTGTTCGAAAATTTGCAAGTTGGACACATCGTCGTGTCCGACATTTTACGAATTCTTCGTAGCGAGTTGGTTGCTAGCCTGCCCCTCACGACTAACCACACGAAGTGTTTGAGTTTATTACTTAGCGGGAGTTTCCAAATCCATTTGGCAGAGATTTTATTTTTCGGCTCAACCCCATATAGTTTTTGATAAGCGTGATACGCCAATTGACATGAGAAGACACCGTTTCCAGATTCACTCCATAAAACCTCATCCGGTTCATCTTTCAAAATGATAGAAAATTCTTGGATTTCCTCAATAATGTCCGACGGAATCGATGTACGTCGCTCGTCTAGCAGCCAATTATTTGTATTCGAAAAAACGTCGCTTAGCTTCAGTTTCTTCTCGGTATTATCAATATTCTCAACAAAGTCACAAATTATTTTACTTCCCTACCATTGGTCGTACCAGAAAGATATAGATAAACCATTCCCAACTTTCCACCGTAGGAGCGGTTTCATAAGGTTTAAGCATCGCGTCATACCTTTCCACGTAGCATTCGCCACCGGCTTCGGTATGTGACTAAAAAAGGGCTGCTCCTTTAAATACTTGGCCTTAATCAGGCCACTCCACACCGTATTTTCATCTTTTAGCACCTTTCATGCTAATTTTGATAGGTGGCTTTCGTTGTATATTCTACTAGAACGGATACCAAGTCCGCCTTCTTCCTTTGATTGAACGACATCGTCCCACCCTAAAAGATGAATTTTTCTCTGATTAATGTCCGTTGACCATAGGAATTTTCTGTTTAATCTGTCCAATTGGTCACACAAGTTCTCAGGTAGCCATAACGCGTGCATATGATATATCGGTATTGCTGAAGACACCGATTGGATGAAGGTCGCCCTTCTGGCCAAAGACAAGTAGCATTTCTTCCATCCACAAAACCGTGACATCAATTTTTCCATAGTCTCCGCAAAATCAGCCCTTGTCCGTCTTCCATGGGAGAGACGAATGCCTAAATATTTCCCAAGATTGCATGTTTGCTCAAATCCGAGGATACCACTAATCGCTCTTTTGAGACTCACACCCGACCGCTTGGAATAGAAGACCTTCGACTTATGGGGACTGATTTTGAGGCCGGACTTCCCGCAAAAATCAGTAAATACTTTGTTTATTAGTCTCGCCATCTCTTTCGTTGCTTTTCCCATCAAAACAAGACCATCCGCGAAAAAGATTTGAGAAATATGTGGCCCACCCTTACAAGGCACGATCGGTCTCCATTTTTTCTTTTCGACTTCCTCATTAATGAGGTATGACAACTTTTCCACGCATAGGACAAAGAGATACGGAGATAAAGGATCCCCCTGGCGAAGACCACATGTATGACTGAAAGGTTCCAGCGGCGTGCCATTCCAAAGCAATCTAGTCGACGTGTTTCGAACACAGAACATAACTAGCTTCACAATATTCTCCGAGAACTCGAACGCTCTCAGAGTGTCTTCCAAAAAGTCCCAGTTCACTTTGTCGTAGGCCTTTTCGAGATCCAACTTCATTGTCATCTCTCCCACCTTGTTGTTCTTTTTGGATCTGAGCGAATGGAGTATCTCCTGAAGTAAGAACACATTATCCTGTGTACTCCTACCCTTGATGAAGCTCGACTGTGTTGGGGCCACAATACGGGGCATAATTTCTTAGAGCCTAGTCGTTATGCTTTTCGTAATGAATTTACATATAACATTACATAACAATATAGGCCGAAACTGAGATATTACCTCTGGGTTAGGAACCTTCGGAATAAGACATAGAAAAGCTTCGCATAAAGTTTTCTCGAAGCTACCCCTTTCGTAGACGTGTTTCATAAATTCAAGTAGGGACTCTTTAACCCACGACCAATTCGTCTGATAGAAAATTGCTTGAAGACCATCCGGACCGGGGGCTTTCATAGGATTCAAGCTCCACACGACAATTTTGAGTTCCTCCATATCAATCATTCTTCCCACCTCTAATTTTTCCTCCTCCGTCAAAGTACATTGAAATCGCGACCTCCCGTCTCCCAATTGCATGATGTGTCCGTTCGAACTGAATAGGTTGGCGAAATAGCCACGTGCGTGCTTTTCGAGCTCGGTTCCATCATTAATCCACTGATTCTCAACCTTGAGATTTAGTATTTTATCTTTGCGCCGTCTCATAATCGTGGATTGATGAAAAAACTTCGTGTTCCTCTCCCCTTCGCGCACCCATTGAATTCTCGACTTTTGGAGCCAAAAAACCTCTTCCTGTTTGAGAATTTCATTGAACTCAAGAATTAAGGCATTCTCCAACTTATTAAGATACTCATGTGTTCCTTGCATGCTAGACTTTTGGATCCCTTCTAGTCGCGCCAAAACTCTCCTCTTTCTTGCGAAAATATTGCCGAACGTATTCTTGTCCCACCCGCTCATTACTTTCGGCACCTCCTTGATGGGTGCTAGAATATTGCAATTCGACTCCCATATATATTTAAGGATGGTGTCACAATCCGGGTGTCTAGGCCACGCCGCTTCGAACCTAAATGGTCTTGCTCCCATTCTCTCATCCTGGCCTTAGCAAAGGGTTAGGATCGGGCTATGATCGGATTTTGTGCGTGGGAGATTAAACACAGCATTCTCAGGGTACACGTCCATCCACTCTTTATTAGCCACAACCCGATCGATTCGTCCTTTGATAATGACTCCATTGCCCTGCTTGTTCGTCCATGTAAACTTCGGACCCCAGAATCCTAAGTCAATCAAGCCACACCAGTCTATATAGTCATTAAAGAATCGTAGCCTGCTGACCGACGCTATACGCCCTCCTTCTTTCTCGTGGGACAGCCTAATTTCATTAAAGTCGCCCGTCACAAGCCATGTGAGACTATCTTCCTCGGCAATTTGCACTAGAATGTCAAAGGCCTTGATTTTATCTGTCCTCATTGGTCTCGCATAAATTCCGGACAGCTTCCAACACAAATTCGCGCTTGGTCGAACCATATCATGAATAACCTGTTATCTACTCTTTTAATAACCACGTCGACCTCCTATTCGTTCCATAACATCCATATACCCCCTTCCATCCCATTGGTCGGGGCCAAGATAAATTTGGAGAAACCAAGTCTTGCAACGATTTCTCTTGCCCTTGTAGCGTTGACCCTTATCTCGAGAATAAACAAAATAGTCGGTGCATGTACATGAACCAACTCTCGGAAATTTCTTCTAAACTCCCCATCTCCTGCCCCTTGGCAATTCCAAGATATAATTTTCATTGGATACCGATGTATATGTTGCGGCTCCATAGGGTTATCGATATAAAACCACATCCATAGCGCCGCCATCTGTCTCAGTGATTCGATCATCATTACTATTTGCCTTCGAATCTTCCATCGGCTCAACCATGTTGTCATCCACCATGTTCTCTGGACCCCGATCCGCCTTATACATTGTACTCTTGTTTTGACCTCCCAAACCGTCAAGGAATTTTCAGTACTTGAACCAAATCTGACTCTTGGGTGGTTCGTAATATCTTGGAGATGCAGTGAAACACGTGTGTTCGAATCTCTATCTTGATCCACCTCGCAATGAGTGCCCCGTGGTAAAAAAGTATTTCGACTCGTCACATTGTGGTCTGGGTTCTCTTGGCTGAAGATCTGAATGCTCCTCTATTGCGAGTTGCTGTTCGGTTCAGTCCTTTCCTGGTCCCCTTCTGAGTTCTCTTTGATTCGAGAAAACTCTCCCACGCCTTGCAACACGACGAAAGAATTTTTGGTGTTTTTAGTAGCTATTCCTTTAATCCTTCCCGAGTTATTAACTTTCTTTTTCCCTTTCAGATCACCTCTTTGATTATTAAAGTAACTAGGAAGTATCCTGCCTTCCTTAGACTTCTTATTACTATCAACTTCCTTCCCTGGATGTAAACTCATTCCCTGACTCCCATTACTTTTAGTTCTCGTTTCCCTTCTTTCCTTCCTCGGATTACCCCGCGTTGCGTTTTCCCTGAGGCTCCCTTTTACTTCGTTTTTAAAGGCTCGACGCGGCTGGACCTTTATCCAGTCCCCAAATTCAACATTCTTTACCTTCTCGACTAGCCATTCCGACGGATCCGCTTTTATTTCCGTTGTATTCTCCCTACCTCAATCTCTTGCGCAACGTCGGATATTCTCTCTTGTGTTTTCCTCGCTTTACAATTATTTTCATCGTGGTCCACACGTGCGCAGGTGTGACAAGAAATTGGGAGGTTTTCATACTTCAATTGATAAATTCTTCCCTTCAATCTTAGCCCTTGTGCCACTGGTTTATCTAGCGATAACTGCATGCAAAATCTCGCATATTTCCTTATCGTAGCTGTAAACGTATTTCCGTCAATTTTGATGGGATCTCCCACCTTACACGCGATGGATTCAATCATTGCCTCACGTTATGCACGATGGATTCAATCAATGGGATATGCATGATCCGTACCCACTATATCACGCAATCAATTTTGTCGCTATCGGCGCAGAATTTTGGTGTCCACTTCCGGATCGATAGGAAACTACTGGCTAATTTCCATGGACCTTGTGTCAAGATGAATTCCCTCTGACTCGTTGTAATCCCTTTAAGGCAGTACACACCGAAGTCCATATCTAGCAATTCGCAGTCACCTGTCAAATTCCACATGAAACTAAGGCGATTCACTAGCGCATGATAGTTCCAATGGCGCACGTGGAGTTTCAAGAGCAGTGTATCCTTCCATTGCGAGTACATCAATTCATCAATATCCTCATCCATATCCAGGCTAATGATCGGATCTTCCGCCGTTGGTTTTGTAGCACTAATTTTATGTCTCAGTGCTTCGTTTCAGCTTTCTTCAATCCGCACATCACTTGGTCTGACTTTGAACGCATAGGACGCTTGCGGGGAGATTGGGGCAGCGTGCATTAGGTTAATTGGCCTTTCCTTGCTTCCTTTCGTACTGAATTCGTACATATGACGTTGTCATTTTTGCACACCATGCATATCAGTTGTTTGGATCTCAAATTGTGAATTGATCTCAGCCCCCCTCCCCTTCGACTGCTGCTCTATAGTGTATGGTAATTTCGGCCAGTGATTAATAACACTCGCCGCCGGTGGAGATTGCATTGTTCGTTCGTTTTCGCTATGATTTTTAGAGATCTTTTTTTATTGACCACTATTACGAATATGGAGAATTGGCCAAAGTTCTACTACTATCTCATCTGATTACCGATTAAACTCAAAGAAAATAGTAGTCTATCTAAAGACTTAAGTTCATCGGTATCTTTGATTATTAGCAGTGTTCTTAAAAGCGAACCGGACGTTCAAACGATAACGTAACTGGTTACTGATTTGATCGGTTCGATCGGTTCGATCGCTGGTCCGATCGGTATCTACTATTCGATAAAAAATCATTATACATAGTTCATAGATGTTATTTTAAGAAAAAAAACATGTATCTGTTATACTGCTAGCTATTATACACTTAACAAATATAGAAAAGAAGATAGCAATCTTTTTTTAAATTAAGTGAAATTAAATATAAATTAATAACAAAAACTAATATAACATACTCAATTAGAAAAGTCAACTATGGAATGTACTAATAAATCAACAAAAAACTAGTCTCTTACTTAAAAAAAAGCGACGTTAGCAATTGATTCAATTAAGAGTCACTGCTAATTAATTACGGCATTAACACTCAACTTCGTTCAATTCAATTATCCATCTCATTCCCGAAATTGTGTAATCAGTTACACAATCCTAACTTTTAAACTTACTGAAGATAAGAAACACCAAACCCAAAAAAGAGGAGCAGTTTTTTTTTTTCTTCAAAAAAACATTACTGGAAAACAAAGCATAACGATTTCAATCTTGAATCGCCGCTTTACAGCGCCACTCCGACCTGCAAATCAGCTGGTTCTCGACCTAGTTTCACCGGTTCCCGCTTCCCCTTTTCGCCACCGGCCCAAAAGGGCGGCGCTGACCGGAGAGCCCTCCGATTCGCGGTTGAACCGAGCGGACCGACCGATCCGGTCCACTTTTAAGAACACATATTATTAGTTAACCCTACGCGTTTTAAATAGGTATACTAGTTTAAAAGTTTTAAGGAAAACGTCAGCTTAAATAAATAACCAAAAACGTTGGTACGCGGTACTTGCATGATTAAGAATATATTTTAATTTATATGATGAAGAAAATAACTTACGTAAGTAAAGATTAAATATTTAAGAATATGGAATTTATATAAGAAGTTTCAAATATTGAGGGACTGAATCCCCAATTACCATAATTATTGTAGTTAATGATTCTACTTAAATCTTAATGTTAGATTAGAAACTTAATAATAAAATATTGTGTCAGCACTAAAATTATAATGGTAAAATCGAAAATTAAAAAGTTGGTGTCACAGTTTGCCTTTCTTTATATAATATTATAAATTATAGATTATAGATAAGATTATGCAAAATTGAAATATTAGTTGACGATCGATATATTTAGCGAATAAGCTCAAACTCCATGGTCCCAATTTCACTCGAAATCACCAAGTGATTGATCGACACACAAATTTTATGCTAATAATTAGCTAGTTAGAAATCTTGGTAACTTAATCATTAAAGAGTTGTCCTAGTTCACATGTATTGCTTAAGTGCGAGTGAGTAAGAACATAATTGATCCAAGTGCAACACAAAAATTAGATTGACATCCATGTCGAGTCATTCTTTCAAGTCACAAAACATACCATAAGCTCATTTTTTGAACCGCCATTTAGTGTTTTTTCCCCCAAGTGATTGATCAATCCAAGTAACTATGATAGATTGAAGAAAGCAAGTACTCAAATCTCACATGACCTTCCCTTGTTGCACCTCATCGAGAAACCATATTAGTAACATGTTTCATTTTTTGACTTCTTTGTTTCTTTAATTCAATACGAGGTCAATCTCAACTACTCCTCAATTTAGTGAAGTTATTTAATCGTAATTACACGTAACAAGAACATAACCATGCTATGTAGGTCCAATAACCTACTACATCACCTTTTTGGTTCTACTGAAAAGAACTAAGATTGCCTTCTCATCACAACTATAAAGAACACGGAAAAAAATCACGTTTGGTACCTTAATTTGGCCTCTGTTTCCTTTTGGTACCTTAATTTGTCACACCAACTTTTTGGTACCCTATGTTTGCAAACTTGGTCACGATTGGTACCTCCCTAGCGGTGTCCCCAAATTAACCACCCAAATGTCTACGTGGCTCACCGTTGACTCGTCCAAGCTCAATTTTGACCAAATTAAACCCACGTGGACATGCTGACTGGATTAAAAAAATTAAAAAAATATTTCTCCCTCCTAATAAATTATTATTTTTAGTTTTTATATTTCTTTATAATTAATTTTATTATATAAATTTTAAAAACTTATTATGTAATTCCTTTTTTAAAAAAAAGTTACAACTAATGAATTTTAAAGAAAAATAAAAAAAGTAAAACAAAATAAATTAAAACAAAAAAAAGTTAAAAAAATATAATAATCTTCAACAGCCCCCCCCCCCCCCCCCCAACCCACCCACCACCAGCCATCACCGCCACCCACCACCCCCATCAACGCCATTCTCGATCTCCCTGTATGGGAACGAGTCCGAGAGAAGTTCATCACCTACAATTATTCATATAAGATTTATTAAAAGCTAGTTCCCAACAGAGATCGATCAAGAAAAACAAACAAAAACTCCAACGAACATAAGAGCAAGCAAAAAGCAGACAATAATATACATAAGCATCAAAAAATTATATCACAGCTTAATTAAGAAAAACAACTGAATTCTCTCCTTATAATTAAACAGATCCTTGCAAACACCAAATCGACGGCATTTTGATGGATGGGTCTGAGCGGGGGCGGGGGCGGCGGCGGGTGGGGGTGATGAATTGATGGTGGGCGGGGAGGGGGGGGGGTGAATGTTGAAGAAGATGATGAATTATTATATATTTTTATTTTTTTTGTTTTACCTATTTTTTGGTTTTCTTTAAAATTCATTAGTTATAATTTTTTTAAACAGAATTATATAATAAGTTTTTAAAATGTATATAATAAAATTAATTATAAATAAATATAAAAACTAGAAATGATAATTTATAAGGAGGGAGAAATACTTTTTTTAATTTTTTTTATCCAGTCAGCATGTACATATGGACTTAATTTGGTCAAAATTGAGGATTTACGGGTCAACGACGAGCCACATAGACATTAGGGTGGTGAATTTTGGGACGCCGCCGCGTGGGTACCAATCGTGATTAAATTTGCAAATATAGGGTACCAAAAAGTTGGTGTGACAAATTAAGGAACAAAAAGAAACAGAAGCCAAATTAAGGTACTAAACTGATTTTTTCCTAAAGAACACAAATTCTTTTTGTAAGTATGTATTTATTAGACTACAGGCCCATTGACATTGACGAGTAACCATCTCATCATCACAAGCCCATATTAATTAATTACAGTTAGCCCAATCCCAAAAGGTTAAATCCGTCATTTGCTCCTTCTCAAAAACCCTAGCCACCATAACCGTATTAACCCTCACTCCTCTCAAATTTCACACACACTCACCTTCAATCACCACCTGCAAAAATGCCGCCAAAGTTCGATCCCAGCCAGGTCGTCGACGTGTTCGTCCGCGTCACCGGCGGAGAGGTCGGCGCCGCCTCCTCCCTCGCCCCCAAAATCGGTCCCCTCGGTCTCTCCCCAAAAAAAATCGGAGAAGACATCGCGAAGGAGACCGCAAAGGACTGGAAGGGCCTCCGCGTCACCGTCAAGCTCACGGTGCAGAACCGTCAGGCGAAGGTCACCGTTGTCCCCTCCGCGGCGGCGCTCGTCATTAAGGCGTTGAAGGAGCCGGAGCGCGACAGGAAGAAGACGAAGAACATCAAGCACAACGGTAACATTTCGCTGGACGATGTGATCGAGATCGCGAAGGTGATGAGGAGTAGGTCGATGGCGAAGGAGCTGGCCGGGACTGTGAAGGAGATTTTGGGGACGTGTGTTTCCGTTGGGTGTACGGTTGATGGAAAGGATCCGAAGGACTTGCAGACGGAGATTGATGACGGCGATGTCGAGATTCCGCAGGATTGAGGTTTTTGGGAGATGAATTTGTTATGTTATGTAAACTTTTTTGTTTTGCTTAATTTAATGGTTGGAACTCGTATGAATGATTATTAATGCTGCTGTTAGTTTTGATGAAATGAGACTTTTGAGTTTATTAGAATGTTGTTTTTCGTTTAATCGACGGAGTTTTGATTGAATGGTATACGCTGTTCTGTTTCGATGATGCATAGTATAATGTCTCTTTCTGACATTGTTCATTTATTGTGTTGTATCCGGACGGACTACATTGGTGATGAGAGTGAGTGTGTTGATAGCACGATTGTTGTACAGCTTCTTATGGATTTAAACACGCCTGTATTTGATTGTAGGGAGGGGGTGGGTGGGTTGGAGCATGTGTAGCACCATGCCTGATATACTGCTGTTACTTCTGTGGAAATGAGGCTTAAGTTTATTAGAATATTGACTTGCTTTAGTTCTGTGAGCTCCTGTTGCAATGGTGTATACTCTGTGTCTGATGAGTCCATTGATCATTCTATTTCTGCCGTTTCTATAATGCTCATTGTATTATGTGATTTATATGTTTTGCAAGTCATGTCTGTGGAATTTGTTTATGAACTCTGTAACTGTTGATGGCTTGATTGGATGTGACTTTTTTCATTCTTGAGTACCTCTATGCTCTTATGCAATTTAGGTTTGCTTTCACTAGTCCACAGCAGCTGTCATTTGAAGTTTCTTTGTTACGTAACCGTTGGAAGTAGTTGATGTTGTACTTTTTGGCCCAGGTCATGTTGTTTCAGCCTTGAAGCGTTTGTCTGCATTCATTTTTGTATGGAGATCGAATATTTTCAATTCGGATAGAGGATGCAGTAGCGTTGTTTATTAGTTGTGTTTCTGTTGGATCTGAGAAGTGTGAACTTCAAGTTCCGGGATTACTATCCATCAAATGAGCATTCATGATTATTGTGCGGTGTTGTGGTGGTTCTTCAAATGCAAGAGTAAAGTGTCATTGTAGTACAACTTCTTATTGACAAGTGTCGTGTCTAAGTTTGATTGTGATTTGGGTGTCCACACTCCTGCTGTATCCCGTTTGTGGTGTAGCAGGTCTGGTATTCGTTACCATGGCGCTGTTGATGCAGTTTTGTTGAAAGGATTGTGAACATTTGGTTACCTCTTTGTTTCTTTTTTTTATGTTGGATAATCATATATTCAATGAATCATTTGAATTGGCGATGAAACCTAGAATGATGCATTCCCCCTTGTTGTAATGGCAACCTTAGTACTCTTTGCAATCCTTTTTAGTTCTTGTAAAGAAATTTGATCTAACAGTTCATGAAAAAGAATGAAAATCTTACAGTCCATTAAAGATAGGTTTCATTGTATGCCAAGTACAGATCCCGTTGTGGAGTTTTAAGTACACCACTTTTCGACTGGATCTTTAGTTTGCTAAAAGCGTTATGAAATGCCATTTTAAAGCTGAACTTTGTTGGTGATAGTCCAAGCCCAGTGCCATTGTATATGCATTGGACCTAGAAAAGTATTGGCGCTACTTTGGTCTCAGCTCACCGCGGTTGCCACTACAATTGTGCATGTCTATCTTATGCCTTTCTTATAGTTGTTTTATACGACAAAATAAAACGACAAAATCAAATTTCTAAACTTGCTAAAGGAGAAAAAATCCCAACAAAAAATCATGTAAGAATCGAAAGAAAATACAATTAGACGTGGTGACGACAATGGGTTACCGTTATTAATATACGAAATGCCTCTCAAAAAAGATTGTTTCTCCAAACAGTCGCCGAAATGATAATTTCAAAGGTTTTTCGTTGCCTCCTTTTCAGCAATCGTTTTTTGTTGGTACAATACTGTGACCTCTTTCCTTGTCTTTTTGTTGGTCGCAAAGACTTCATATCTAAACCTTCATAAAAAATTACTAGGCATTTAAACCATAAAAGGCATATTTTAACCATAAAAAGGCTTAATACTTTTGTTCATGATATATTGAATCAGCAAGGTGTATAACAATATTCTTTCAATATGAGTTACCATTAGTCTATTATTTATTTTTTCAACAAAATCTATTTATTGGAATAGAATCCAAGAGAGAAAATAGAAGGTTTCTTATAATAAAGGGGGTTATTTTGCAAATAACTGAACGGGAAACCTTTCTTTACTCTTGTCATCCCCAGCGTTTCCCGCCAAAGCTGAGCCGCAACATACAGAAAATCAGGGCAAAATCAATTGAAAAAAAAAAAAAAGTTAGGAGAAAACCGCAAAATCCCCAAAATGGCTCCAGTTGCCGATTCACCGCCGTCGTCTCCGCCGATCGCCACCGGAGAAAATGACTTACAGGTATCTCTTTAAACCTACAATCTCGTTTCTATATACACAGTTTCAACTACAAACTAATTAGATTGGCCATACGCCTCCGTCAGCCCTTCTATGTTCTTCATAAAGCATCTCCGCCTCGAAAATCCGCCGCTAAAGCTCGACGAAGGATCGAACTCTCTCCGAAAGTCGCCGACGAAGAGTACAGCGAGAATTTGCGGTCCGAAACGTTCAGATCTCTCTGGTCCAAAACTGAGTCCACCATCAATGTGAGATTCTCGCTCGTATCCTGAATATGTTCATAGGTAAATGTGACTGATTATGATATTGTTAACCTAATTTGTGATTTTCAGGAAGTACTGCGAAATATGAATACCGAGGTTTTCGATAGAGTTAATAAGTGGATTTGTGAATCGTTCGATGCAATTCAAGCTTGTCGGAAGATAGACAGTGCTGTCGCCACTCATCCTTACCCGATTTTGGATGGTGCATCAACTTCAACCTCGGTTGGAGTACGCCAGATATTCACTGCTTTGATTTGCACCAGTGAGTACCTCTTATACGAAATTAAGGTTGAGAGTTGTCCTGCGGTGTTTTATCAGCTTTGTTGCTGTTTGGTTTTTGATGGTTTGACTTGGAATTCGCAGAAAATCTGGAGTTTGTTGATGATATACTGACTTTTGTGGATCTTGGAGCACACTTAAGGTCCCAAGGATGTTACGTGGCTAATCTCACATCTCTGGATTTTACTGCAAAGAATGGTGTTGGTGGTTGTCTCAAAGCTTTATTCAGACAATTTTTGAATATCAGTGTCGATGTAAGCGTTTGCATTTGTAGTTTTAATCATCTTTTTTGGTGTAACTCTCTATTCCACAATGATCATATTTGTTCCTGTGGTTTTGTTTTTATTATTTGATAACTAGGCGCCTGACATGTCCATCTTAGCGTCATGGTACATTGAACAAGGAAACTCTGGCAAACCGATAATTCTGATAATCGATGACGTAGAAAGATGTTTTGGTTCTGTCTTGGATGATTTTATTATCATGCTGAGGTATGTTAATGTTTTTTGCTTTGGCATCCCCACCTGTTTTTTTTTTTTTTCATGTGATGTTCAAGCACACATATGATTACTCACTTGGAAGGTTGCCTTTTTCTTTTCTAAAAATAGTGTAATGGGGTGAATGGTTCCTCGAACTTGGAGAGTGGATGCTGTTCCTTGTTGTTTAGTTTTATTTGAATGTTCCATTGCTTCTGATTTCATCTTATAGGTTTATAAATCTGTAAAAGCTCTAGTCTTGCCGTTATAGCACAAGAAGCGTGTGCATAATCAAGGCCAGTGATGGCTACTTAAGTGGTCAATCGCACAATTTAAGCTTGCATTCAGAAGCACGCTGCTGCTTGCAGACTGAGGAATTATTGGACTATTTTAAAAACAAGCATAGATAGTTTGTTAAACTCTAACAACAAAGTCTAGGCTATGCTTTACAATTTATCATACACGGAAAAAAACACTTGTTTGTTTTTTCTTTCAACCACCTTGTTATAGCATTTGTAAAACGTAAGCTGATCAATAATAATTTCCTTAGTCTATGTGTTATTTTTATGCCATTGCAAAATATCACCTATAGTAACAAGGATCTGCCATGAATAAAAATAAATATTGCGTTTAGGATTTTGATAACAACCTGTCATCTACAGAGTGCTCTTCATTGGTTAGTTGCTTTTTTAAGAGTGAAGAGAAGTTTAAATTTTGGAAAGGTGACTTTACAGGACAATCAAATGGTAAACTGTATGTTATTTATTGCTGTTTATGATGAACATTAGGATAACGAGTCCACCTTTCTTAGGAGCAAAGTTAACAAAACTTCCACGGAGAGGTCCTAAGCTTACAGCATTATACAATTCTCAATGGACATGCGAACTTACCTCTTTACCAAGTGTTTTCCACAAATGCCTTTAATGAGTGCGATTTATTAATTCTGTTAATGAGCAGTGTCTTCTGTATCTCAGCACCCTTTATGTATGCTAACCAGCGCGCTCTTTGCAGGGAATGGTTTTTAAAAGTTCCAGTGATCTTAATTTTAGGAGTTGCAACAACTATTGATGCTCTGAGAAAAACTCTATGCTCAAAAGTGTGCTCGTACCTCTCACTTTCTGAGTTCACTCTGGGAACCCCAGCTGAGAGGATGAATGCAGTCATTGAGGCTGTCCTGATAAGAGATTGTGATAGCTTTGGTATTGGGAAGAAAGTGTCAACTTTTCTACGAAATTACTTCTTAAGACATGATGGAACACTGACCTTTTTTGTTAGAGCTTTAAAGGTTAGTGCAGAATCTTTAGGAGCAAACCTTCTGGTTGCTATTTGTTTCAGTGAGAATACCTAACTTGTGCATGCTTGTCATGTCACTTTCACTGAAATTGGTTTGTATAACAAACTATTTTCCAGATGGCTATGGTTCAACATGTTTACATGGAACCTCTAAGCTTAGCACTTGGGAAAACAAGTGAAGAAGTAGACCCCAAGGCAAGATATATTTTCAAATCTCCATTCCTTGAATCTCCCTGTTTATTGCGCTTCTTGTTCCTTAAATTGCTAGTCTCTTTATGCCCTTTTTGTTTTATTAATTTACGGCACATGATCATCGTCCACTTGTATTTTGAAGCTTGGAAACTCTCCATGCACAAGGATCTCTATTGTCTTAACGGTTTTCTTGAAAATGGACTCTCTCTCTCTCTCTCTCTCTCTCTCTCTCTCAATCGCTTATTCTTAGAGAATCTTATAGGGATCAGCACTACTTCGTATTTCCTGGTGAATTAGTACAGTGTATTCATAGATACTCCTATTAAAAAATATCATTCTTTGCATATAAGTTTATGTGCATATGACCAGGAGTATATTGTAGATGCTATGATAGGAAATAAGTTTGCTGCTGCTCATGATGCCTTTTCAACCATTGCAGGAATTTGGTGGTGACAATATTTTACTTGGAAAAACTTTGGTCAAATACACTCTTGAAAATCCATCTTTCTTAAGGTTCGGAAGAAATGAGTTGTTTTTGCATCTTCTGAAATGATTGATATGTGCTGAGTTGCATTGAAGTTTGTTACTTGGTTGCTGAATTTTGCTAGGTCTAGTCACCCTAGCTCAAACGATGATGCATGGACAAATGGTTTATCCAAAATTAAGGGACTTCGAAAGATATGGAGCTCCATTGTCATGGTAAGATTTCTTCCACTTAAAAATTATTGGCCAAGCATATTATTGTCAGCATCTTGGAAGTTACGGAATACATGAGTTTGTCTTAAGGCCCTTAGAAAGAAACCAGCTCGTTTTGCCCAACTTTGCGGTCCTCCTTTTCAGTTTTTTCGATATATCACCCAGGATAATAGGTTTTCAATGATAATATATGTATAAACTTATCTAGTTCATGTGTAGTACTTGATAAATTCTGATTGGAAGGCAAAATGCTTACCTCCATGGAACTTTATACTTTTCGCTGGCATAGTGTGTTTGATGATTAATGTTCACCAGATTTTTTCTATTGTCCAGCCTCTTCCAAAACACTGTAGACCGTTAGGTAGTAGTTTATGTCCAGAGCCTAGAAGTAAACTGCAACGTGAATTTCTGTCCTTTGATAGATGAAGTTTGTTGCAGTGCCTATATGAAGTTGGAAAGTATCACAAGATCTCCCTGTTAGATTTCTACTGTGAATTGCTTGAACCTGAGGCATCTGATCAGTTGCTTCGCTGCTTGCAAAAGGGTGGTTGCATTCACCGGGCAATTCAGATAGTAAGGTACTTACTGGATAAAAAGTGTCTACTTGCTCGTGTTGCATAGCAGGACCCCCAAAACGACTACTTTTACATTTTTCCATACTCAAGACACCTGGTTATTGATTTGCAGTTCTCGTATATTTGGTCTTCTTTTTAATATCTAGATTTATGCATATGACTCATATTATCAAGCTTTGTAGGGATTTACCAGTTGCTGAGTTGTACAAGTTGCTCAAGAATTGGGAAATGCATACTAGTGGCATAAGTGAGGTCTGGTCCCTATTTTTCCTCAAAATTTAATAGGTGACTATATTTATTTCCATTCATCTGTATTCTAGTGCAGGAGACAGGAGTTAAAATTCAGTGCAGCTATTCCTGCTAGTTATAATGCCTTCGCAAAGGCCTATGTCTTCTAGTGATAATTTAATAGCATAAAAGGTTTTCATGTGTGGAGAGTAGATTGGATTTCAAGTTAGCAATATGCTCCATAATGGGGAATTGAATCAAAATTATTGATCATTTGGATGGAATATGATTGGTGATTTAGGTTTTAGAGCCAATATGTATGACATTTAAAGAGCTAGAAACATATTTTCTAAATACAGCAATATTGCACATTTTTGCTTTAATTTTGGTTAATGCAAATGAGGTACCAATAAGAGATCGGAATGGGACATTCATTTTTTTTTTAAGAAATATATTTTGACTGGTGCTATTATGATTATTACTCTATATGAAGTGAACAATGACTGCTTGTATCCAGTTTGAGTCATCACTCTCTTGTTGACATTAATGTTCAATACTAAGTTCTTTCCGACTGCGGGCAGTCTGAGAGCGGAATGAAGATGAAAGTGTCATAAGATGTATTTCATTTAATGTGTAGTGAATGTATGGCGTGAAGCCTCATTTAACTTGTTATTTGAAGACAAAAAGAATTTCCTACAAGGATCGTGTTGTCATGAACTCGGCGAAATGGGGTGACCATGGTAGTTTTGAATGCGGTTAATGGAACACAATATGAGTGTCATACATCCGGTTGTGGAGAGATCGAGATCTTAGAAAAGAACGTCTGGTGGTTAATGGAACACAATATGAGTGTCATACATCCGGTTGTGTATTCTTAGAAAAGAACGGCTCAAGTGTGTGTAGTGTTTGTGGTTTTTTATATTTACTTGTTACGCCACTTTGGGGCTTTTAATCCAAATATCTTCTACCTCTAGTTTAGAGAACAGTATATCTTTTACGAACTCTCTGCCTTCATTTGTTTGTGATGCTTTACATTGTTGTATCGCTGACAAAAAGATTAATATCTCCAGATTCAGGAAAAAGTGATGGAACTTTTGTCCCTGAACTTTTTTGAGGAGAATCGATCAAGACAGGACGCGACCGATGCATCCAGGTAACTTCTGTTTGCTGCTTGATATATACAAGTTGAATAATTCGAGTAGATAAAAATTCATCTTCCACTTTAAAATAAACCTGAGTTGACTGTTGGCATGATGTAGACTAAATTTAGGATGTATCTACAATTAGTAGTGATATTGAGTGTAAGTTTGAATTACCTAATATTGATTTGCTTTTATCTGAGTGGTTGCGTTTCACATACTTCTGGTCAAACCAATGCATCATCAGCTCAAATTGACTGCCCTTTGAACTATTGGTCCATGAAGTTTTAACTTCCTATGTGACGGCTAGCTCCAATACCAATTTCTCTAGGATGTGATATTGTTGCTTTAGATGCTTAAAATTGTTGCTCATGAGACCAGGAAGTCTTTAGGCTTTAGCCCATCTGACCTCATCGTCATTATATGTTTGTTTTCTGGTCTGTACCTTTAAATTTGCACCTTCAGAGGATTCATATAATTTGAATGAAGAACACAGTACACAGAACTAGTATCCCTATTTACAATTGTTGATTGTCACAGGAGGCCCACAACGAGGAATAATGTTAATGATAAAATGGATGAAGCCAAAACAAAGGAGAAGGTTGCCAAATTCCTCGAGTATATGGTCAAGTAAGTGTTCCTTTGCGTAAGTTATTATTCATTTTCTCATGAATTTGGCTTAATGTTGGTGTCAGTCAATTGGTGCACGACCGGTTCATTGATTTTCGAACATCAGTCAGACGACTTAGAACAGTATGTGCAACTGAAAAAATTATCCAGCTTGAGTTTTTCGTGTATTATGCCCGCAGGTTAACTGTGTAATGCAATATCAGGTCTACTGTATTATTTCCAAAGTGACTCACAACCCTAAACCTACTATAGATAGATGGGGCGGGGGGGGGAGAGAAATAAGCAGATGAACCTTTTATCAACTTAAAAAAAAATTACAGGACCAAGAATCCATAGCTGTTGGTCTCAAACAGTAGCATCTTGTAATTCAATAAAATTCTTGAGCAGAGTGATGCTATTTCCAGAATAATCAAATATCTAACTTCTGTTTGCTGTCCCAATTTTCAATTAAGAACTATTTACGTTCTATCTCACAAGTGATTGTATAAGTTGTTTTGTATTGATATGCCTTCTGACTCGTGGTTTGCTTATGGATCAGGGAATGCATGCTGTCCACTAAAAGCATACCACTTAAAGAAATATTTCTCTTCAGCAACATCGACAAACTTCAAGCGGTACGTATTCTGGAACACTTTTATTCTATTGGAGTTTCCTTAGCCTTTCAGTGAATAATTATGTCAAAATGCAGTCGTAAGATGGTGGGATAACTTCAAGACTTAGGCGAGATTACAGTTTCTTAATATACAATCCTACTCTGTTGCATGCCTTAGGCCTTGATAGGAGATCCCCGAAGAAGAATTCAAGCTGACCTTCTTGAGTCTCAAAAGTTCCTCAAGTGTTCTTGCTGCAGCAAGAATAGCAGTGCTCCATTGCCATCAATGCATGATACATCAGTAATGTAAGTAGTGCCTCATTCGCTATTGTTGAAGATGTGCAGCGTAAACCTTTAAATTTCTACATTTCTTATTTTTGACCCAAAATTAACTCCACTGAAGCTCATATAACAATGAGCAAACAACTTGAAGACTTAATATATAATACAAATCAAGCTTCCACCAGGAGACAATACCGTGTGTCCCTGATTAGATATTTGTACTAAAATTATCATACTGATTATTGAGTTGATCTCTAGACAACATGGGTCTGTAATTTTGTTGTACAGGTATTCCCTGGCTCAAGAGCATGGTGATCTTATCAATGTTCATGAATGGTTTCACTCTTTCAAAGCCATCGTCTCACCCACGCAACTGCAAACCAAGAAGAGGTTGAAACTATCGCCATCACCTAAAAAAAGAAAAGATTCTAAGGAAATCCTGACGAAAAGTGATGCTTCAGTTCAGTATCCTTCAATGTTTTTTTTTACACTGTGTGGTCCTCGATTTATCTATTCAACTCCGAAGCTTTTGTTAGATCCTGAATCACCGGCTATAGGTTCCTATATTGTTTCTGCTACTGCACTAGAAGATTTCCTGACTTTGGCCCAATGAAGTAGACTACATTTTCTTGTAATCTGTCGATTTCCTTAATCTTTCTTGTAAAACAGAGCAGAATTCTGCAGGGCAGTCACAGAGCTGCAGATAACAGGATTGCTTCGCATGCCCAGCAAAAGGAGGCCAGATTATGTGCAGAGAGTGGCTTTTGGACTATAAGAATAGAAGTTAATTAAAAGGTAATAGTATCTTCAGTTCATTGACGTTAGATTATGCATCAATCTTATTACAGATTCTGTTGCTTTAAAAAACAAACGCTCTTCGATCACTTGAATTTGATTCCAGATTGCTCCTTTGTTAAAATTAAGTTGGGGGTGAGCTAATTATATTACTGTAACAACAATCTTGAATTCCTTGCCACTATGACTACTATAACCTGTAACGTATGTTGCACAAATACTTCTTCCTTTCACTCGTATCGTATTCAATACTTCCTGTGCACAATACTTTCTGTATTGTACGTTACATACTCAGAAAATTTGGGTTACAGAAGATTTATGAAAATAAAACCTTATTCAAGAACCCCAGATGAGAATCTCAGTGACCCTAGTACAAGAAAGTTCTCATTAAATCACAATAGCATGTGTTAAAATTTCAAATGTCACATTAGTGTAAGAATAAAATAGCATGTTCTGTTGAGAGATTTGTCAGGTGTAGCCTTGTAGGAATGATTTAAAAACTCCCATTCCACGCAGAAGGATTGAGCTACCTAGTATTCCATTCCTACATGTATCTTAAATATTTTTCTGTCCAGACAAATCACATGGGGGATGGACTTGTTCAGTCACAAGTGGGCACAATGATGTAAAGAGGCCCATACCGGAAAATTGGAACAAAAGGTCAATTGAACATTAATGTGTCGTGTAGACATGCAAATCATGCAGATTCTGCCATTGAATTAGTGCAGGAATTGGTCTAGTTAGCAGATTGTTAGTAGGTTTTATGATTATAGTCTACAGTTAATGTTGTGATGGTTATCTTTAAGCTATTAAAGTCTTTACTGAGAAAGATAATCGATTTTCAATTTGGGCATTTATAATATGATGTATTTTGTTTTATTTATTATGAACAATGGAATCATAACCATGTGCAACTCTTCCTGAGCAAGGCCTGAGGCTTGGGTAGAGTAGACGTTAAACACAAGTATTGGTAGATCAACAAAATCCGTGTTTGGTCATGTTTATTCGCATCAATTGTGATCTCTCAGGAGAATATGTTATTCTTAGAACTATAGTACAACATAGTCCATACTTAAAAGTTCAATTGTACTATTTTTTTTTTATTATTATTCATTAATTAAGTCAAATTTGACCTAATCACATCTAGACAAAATAGAAATAAAAATAAAAAAACCTTAGCCTCGTTCATTGAACCTTTTCTATTGGTTTGGACTATCATATCACTCACATGCTCCGCAGATTACAAAATATGGCAATAGATTCGCTTTTGTCTGCATTTTTGGACGGAGTTGTATAATGTTTGACCAGATAGGCAGTAGGTACACGCCTCCATGTGTCCTTTTTACATATGCACCTACCTATTTCAAACCAAAGTAAAAGTATTTAACAGTCATACTACTTATCCAGTTAATTTAATTTGGTAGCCACATATCTGAAGAAAAAATGAAGAAAATATACAACAAAAGAAGAAATTCACCATTTTCCGCCCTCTAACTTGACCTCGTTCTACATCAGGTCCTCATACAGTAATAAACGAGGCCACCTTATGGTTAATTAAACACCACTTGCGCATAATGTACAAGTTAATACGGGGTTTGATTAAATTAAGAATTATGTGAATTTGTCGGTGTAGGTTAGATCAGTAACATGTGGGAATTTAATATCAGGACAAGAAAAAGACAAAAACAACAATCCCGAACAGTGTCGATTGCCTTTAATTGCGACAAAGCAACGGAAAGAGGGGATGCGTGTGCATGTGCATGTGCATGGCAAAAACAAACCAAACCCCAAACACATTAATTTATTCAATAAAACCTTGCAAATTGTCAAATTTATCATATGTTCCACGACCAAAGATTTGTTTAACAATTAACTAAACACCACAAAAGGCGACGAATTCGGATTTTGTCGTTTTCAGCCCCAAGTGAAAGCAAATTTGTTTATTTGCTGGTCGGTACCTTTACCAAATTATCGTGTTTATTTCACTTTGGTCCTCTAAAAGAACTCATTTCATTTTGAATACCTCAAAGTCCACTCTATGTGGTTCTCTAGTACTATGAGGAATTTTCAACTCGAGCCATCTGTATATGCATGTAACTCAATTTGTCCATATGTAAACTGATGCTGCACTCAAGGACGAAAAGAGAAATAAGCTAATATTGGAGTACCACCTTGCAAATCAACATATTTTAATCAAACTACCCGCCGTAAATTATTGGAAGTTATTTACGGTTATAACATACCACAGTAGATTTAAGCTCCCCTCCAACGGCCTACAAAGAAAACTAAATATGACAACAACAATGACAAATTGATAACCATACCACCTATAGTTCTCACATTCTGCTCCCAAATAAACACGATCATATTGCCAAAGCAGAAATTGTTGTTGTACAATTAAACAGATGAAGAAACTTTCTTTGCCACTATTATCCCTCCTTATCCTCGTTGAATCCGTTTCAGGGTTCGGGTCGATGGGCCCGATAGCAGCCTCCTATGGCGACCACGCCCTGTTCTGCGCTATCGACGCCAGCGGCCAACAAACTGTCATATGTTGGGACGCCAAAAACAGCTCATCAGTCGACTCCACTTCAATGCATTACTCTGCTCTTTTGCCTCCAATGGCGGCAATTTCCGGTGGGGACGGTTTTCTCTGTGGCATATTGGCTAACACCTCGCAGGTTTTCTGTTGGGATTCAATGGGAGTTTCCGAAAGCTCTGATCTTGTTCCTGATGCGGTTAAGATAAATGTGTATGCTCATGTTGCTGCTGGGAGGGATCATGTTTGTGCGGTAAGAGGACCGTATTGGTCGGAGAACGATTTGGGTGGTGTGGATTGTTGGGATGTTGTGAGGGTGGAAAACAGCAGCTTCAGTTCGAAACAGAGCGAAAAGTTCGATTTTGGCGCTTTTGAGGTTAGTAAACTTGTTTCTGGTGATGGGTTCAGTTGTGGTGTTGTTAAGGATGGCGGGGTTCTGTGCTTTGGTCCGAATTCGGAGAATTTGGGAGTTTCAAGTATTTTGGAGAATTACGTGGCCTTGGCTTCTGGTAAAGACTCATTTTGTGGCGTTTCAGAGCTATCTGGTGAGGTCAAATGTTGGGGTGGTGGTGATGATAATTCACATGTTGGTAGGACTAGTCCACCACATGGGGTCAAATTTGTGTCGTTGGCAGCTGGTGCAAAGCATTTTTGTGGGATCAGGGAGGATAGCCATGGGATACATTGCTGGGGGAGCTTCGATGAGTCCTTGATTCCTAATGGAGCTGGTTTTCTCGCCATTGCTTCATCCGATTTTCTCACTTGTGGAATTAGAGAAGGTGATTTGGTACTCGATTGTTGGTTCGCAAATGTTTCTTCGCCTGCGGATTACGATCCTCCGTTGGAGCTGTGCAGTCCGGGGCTATGTACCCCTGGTGCTTGTGGTGAAGGGATGTTTGCGTTTAATGCTAGCCAGCTAAACGAGCCAGATTTGACTAATTTATGTGTTAAGAAAGATCTAAAGATTTGTGCTCCTTGTGGGAAGAATTGTTCGGAAGGATTCTTCCCTTCGAGTTTGTGTACCAAGAATGCGGATAGAGTATGTACGCCTTGCTCTCTATGCGAAAATAGTTCCTGTTCGCATGTTTGTAGGCTCAAATCTTCGACAAAGAAGGATCAGTTGCATCGAGTACTTATTATAATCGGGTTTTCAGCTTCAGGATTGCTTGTAATTTTGATTGGCTGGTGTACTTTTCCCCTTTTGATGGAAAAGGCGAAAAAGGAACGATATTTTTGGTGCATTCGCACTCCTGAGCCAGTGGAAGCCGACAAAAACACTTATGAACGTTCGCCAGCTTCAGTGGCGCCATGTCCCGGAATAGCTCAAATATTCCGTCTCTCTGAACTAAAGGACGCCACAAATGGTTTCAAGGAGTTCAATGAGTTAGGGAGGGGAAGTTATGGCTTTGTATACAAAGCCGTTCTGTCGGATGGAAGACAAGTAGCGGTAAAAAGAGCAAATGCTGCTACTATAATCCACACCAATAGTCGGGACTTTGAAATGGAGTTAGAGGTCCTCTGCAACGTCAGACACGGTAATATCGTGAACTTATTAGGCTATTGTTCAGAAATGGGAGAAAGACTTTTAGTATATGAGTTCATGCCACATGGAACGCTCCACGATCACCTCCATGGGGGTCTCTCGACCGTGAACTGGAGCCTCCGGCTCAAAATTGCTCTGCAGGCCGCTAAGGGACTTGAATACTTGCATAAAAAAGTTGTACCTCCAATCGCTCATCGTGATATTAAGAGCTCGAAAATCCTATTGGATGCTGATTGGGGAGCTAGAATCGTGGATTTTGGTCTTTTGACTCCGAAAGAAAGAGATTTTAACACTGACATGAAGATGGATGTTTATGGATTTGGAATCGTGCTTCTTGAGATTTTAAGTGGAAGAAAAACGTATGACGTGGAATGCACACCTCCTGATATAGCAGACTGGGCATTACCGAAAATTAGACAGGGCAAGGCGGCTGCCATTATCGATCGGTACTTGGCCCTACCTAGAAATGTCGAGCCTCTGCTAAAACTTGCGGATATAGCAGAACTTGCTTTGAGAGAAGATCCCAACGAGAGGGCTACTATGTCGGATTTGGTGCTTTTGTTGGAAGAATTAGTGAAGGATTGATTAAACTTGTGATTTCATAGAGGTTACGTTGTAATTTTGTTGGCGTAATTGTTATTGTTCGAAAACCAAAAGATAGCAGCTTTTGGTAAGTAACAACCTCCTGCAACTGTACATTTCCTATGAGCTTCTTGTAAATTCAACTGCTTTATACATGTTTAAATCTTCATAATTTTGCTCAAATCAAATGTGAAGTTTGTTTAATGAAAGTTTTGCTATTACACAGAATAAAGAGAGGCTTTTAACGTTTTTAGCGACGAAGATTCATTTTGCATCTCTAATCCAAGAACTTCCAAACAAAAAATTTAATGAGGAAATCAGAGAATCTTGCTTTATGGTCCCGGAAAAAAAAAAAGCAAAAAAAGATTCCAAGATTGCACCTTTATCTTGTTGTAATGAGCTACAATCTTATTCATGTGATGTTTGTTGCTGATAAAAAGGAAAAAAGAAAAGAAAAGCAGGATATGATTGGTTCAGGTGAAGTGATTCCTTCAGGATTTGTGGCTTTATATACAGGGCTGCCAACTCAAAAGCTCCTTGTTCTTTTTCTTTTGACAGAAAAAAAGGAAACTGATAAGGGGGGACCTGATGTAACACATTTTTTCATTCTCATTCTCCATAAATACAGTTTCATACTCCTCAGTCCTCAGTCCTCAGTTCTCACTGATTCAACATATTGATTGTTCAAGTTCTGATTCATTTTACGAAAAAAAAAAAAAAAACTCGAGTTATACAATGCTTGAATCGTGTTTGAAAATTGAAGGTATGTTTTTTATTACCTTGGAGTAAAGAGGTCGTGTGCCTGGCTCCCCGTATGCCATTCCCGGAGTACATCCATGGGTGGTGGCCGTCGTGGATGGCATGCTCGGAGCTGTGCATGCGTTTGTGTACTAGATTACCGTGTATATTTATCTTCGTCGCTTATATGGTTGATAATTTGATGTTACCTAGTAGTTTATGTATGGAGGTAAGATTGCAGGTCATAACTAGGACTAGCTCAGTATTTTCAGTGCTACTATTAGATCCACAATTAAAGAACTTGATAACACATCTGAAGTTTCCTTGGATCAATCTGGTTGGTGTCCAAATAAAGAAATTAATTGTGCTTGGAAAAGGTTTTTGGTTGGATTTTTCGCGTGTCATTTGTGTTAGAAGCTGCTTGAAGAATCTTGAGGCTATTTTGTAGCTGAAGTTAGCACAAATCTAACGAGAATTGAATCATCTATATCACTTTATGTGTCACTTTGTGTGCTCTTTGGTTGTGAACTTGTGGTGATAACAAAGTATACTGAGTCTGAATACATAAAAGGTATGAGGTTATATGGCACGTCGATGTGTTATATGGATCAAATCTTCTTCGAAATCTCACCCAACTTCTTAAAACAATATGATTTTTTCTACAAGTTAGTGACCAGTGTTTTGAAAACCGGACCGAACCGGCCGGTCAGACCGGTCTGACCGCGCTTCGACACCTTTTCCGGGCCATTTGAAGTGAAAAACCCGCGGGTCATTTCACTCGAGTTGAACCGCCCAAAAACCCGGGTCAACCGGTCGAACCGGTCAACCGGACCGGTTAGTGAACCGGTCATTTTTTTTTAAGGCTAAATGACTTATTGGTCCCTACATTTAAAAATTAACCTAATTTGCAGCAAAGGTATACACACGTAAGAAACTGAAATTGATTTATATTTTATAGATACAGACTATATGTATCAGATTATATATATATATATATATATATGCAGATGTATCAGATTATATATATATATATATATATATATGTGTGTATGTATCAGATTATATATATATATAAGTGTGTGTGTTATACTGTTTTGACTTATATATATATATATATATATATATATAGTGCATATGTATATGTATCAGATTATATATATGTATGTATCAGATTATATATATATGTATATGTATATATATCAGAATCTGAATATATATATATATATATATGCAGATGTATCAGATTCTATATATATATATATATATATATATATGTATCAGATTTTTCAATACACTTTGACCGGTTCAACCAGTGGTTTAATCGATTCAACCGATCGAACCTTGACAAGTAAGGTTGCCGGGTCGATGTCCGGTCCGGTTTTTAAAACACTGTTAGTGACTATAAGTGAGAGACAGTTAATTCATGATTAAAAAGTTTTTCATATTTCAAATCATATATAATGTGTGAGAATGAATAAATAATTAAAAAGGCATTTATCCATCATCCATGACCGTATAAGAATGTAAATGGTAATTAGATTCCTCAATTTCTCTATATATACAGAAAGAAAAGTCAAATCGTATGCACTAGTATGATTTTTTTTTATTTGCGTGTGATTTTTTTACTAAAATCTAATTCTTCTTTTAATCGCACATTTTGAATTAATCAAAAAATGATTAGTTTATGTATTATAATCATTATGATTAGTAGTAATGGTATTAATATTACCAAAATAATAAGAGTAGTGTAAAGAGGAAGATTTTTTTCAATATACCTCTCTGTAGATTTCTAATAAAATCATGATTTCACTGTAAAATTATCATACATTTTATTCATTCTTACGTACATAGTGGATATATATATATATATATATATATATATATTCTTTATTAGACACTTCATAGTATTTTACACGTTATTTATTAAAATATAAATCAATTATGATAATTGTATTTAAATATAAAGAGAGAAGAAACACGTTTGGAAAATGCAAAAAATTAGCAACTTAACATAAATATAAATAACTAGAATCTTAATTAGAAGTGTAAAAGGGAAAAGTAAAAAAACTAATGTGTTATTAGGAGAAAGAATTGCTCTCTATATCATTTGCCAACATTATAATTGTTGGATTAACACACACGTTCTATTCAACACAAATAACAATTTACAACACTTAAAAACTCAAATTCATCACTCAAATTTCTCATTTACTCTCTCTATGTGTATGTTTTTCACTCTTGTTGTGGTCTTCATTTGCAACCGGTATACAGGAGATGGATATGAGCCAGTTGTTAAACAAGCGTGATTCATGTGGTGTCGGTTGGTGAAGTGAGGAGAGGCTGGACTTTGTTCAATTTTCCCACAGTTATCAATCAATTTGGATCGAACATAATTAGTATTTTAAAATTTAACTAACTATTGCTTAGGGGTCCTAGGACTTAAAATTGTGTAATTATCTGCTGCTAAATCTCAACGATCTTTAAGATATGGGCAGTTGTAAGCAACTATTGGGCCGATGTCTGATTTGGGCTACCTCTCAAATAATATTGTCGGGCCTCGACACGAGTGCAAATAGCTGTCAAATACAATTTGTATACTTATAAGAGTAAACCTTAATTGACTTTCTTGCCCTCACTTGTTCCACACTAGTAAGGCGAGAAAACAGTTATCTATCAACAAATTTGTCAAAATATATTTAAGAAAATCGTGATATTAACTCGTGTCTTATCAATATATTAGCAAATAATGATCTTGAACCTGAATTCTTGAACTGAATCGCACCAAAAAATTAATTATGCACAAAGTGCATGATGTTTACATTGAACACTACGTATATATCAAAAAGACATTGAGCACTACGTATTTGAATTGATTGGTTTAAATAGTTCATCGTACGACAACATCCGATTGAAAGAAAAAGGTGTTGTGGAGAACACTTTCTTTTCCAATAATTAGTAATACAAAATTTTACATACTGAAAAAGGGATAACTCTAATTCATACTTGGCAAAACCATGATTATAAAGTGAATAAGACCAGGTTTTTAATAAAAGATACCGGATTTATAAAGTACAATAGTACTATTTTTTTTTCTTTTCTCAATGAGTAGTAGTCGTACATGTTCGTTTGAGTATAATGTTTAATAAATTGGTAAATTGAGGAGGATAAAAAACTAAACTTGATTTTTAGCACTGGGAAAAGATTGTCAAGTGGTAGTGTCAACGTGAAGTGTGGGTTGTGCTTGTTCGATGTTTTGATTTGATATGATTTGATAAATATCTAATTTTTGATAGTTTTTTTTTATATATATATAAGTAATCTAGGTTTTGATAGTGAGATGTATCTAACCTAACTATTAATATATTCCTATCAAAAAGAACTATTAATATATGTAAATACCTAAAGTTCAAAAATATCTGAATTTAAAGTGACAAATCCCAACATTATCATAAAATCCCCGCTAAGGTGTAGCTAAGCCATCGCTACAACTTCCACCCGCCTTTACCTTTTTCCCTAACAAGAGCAAATTGCAAAAACTCCCTTGTAATAATATCTAGTTAAGAAATCACCGGTTGTTATTAACAAATAACTCATGCTAATTTTAAAAGTTATCAAACTCTCATAGTACAATTTTCCGGGAAAAGTCAAAGGTTGTTACCTTAATTTAGCCTCATAGCAGAATATGTACATTAACTTGTCCAGTCTCGTAAATGGTACCCTAAGTTTCTATTGCTTCTCAAAAATGGTACTCCAATGGTGGAGTTGAACAATTATTTGCCCCAAATGCAGATGTGGATCTCCGTTGACCTCAGAATTACGGACTTTAACCATTTTTTGTCAAATGGTCTTGCTAACTATATTAATAAACAAAACCAAATTAAATAAAAAGATTAATAAAACTACTCTATCCCTCTCATTGTCACAACTCTCCCGCCCATTTCAGCTCACAATCGTTTATTTTAAGGTCATTGAAGGTCCACATGTGTATTTGGGACAAAAATTGAGCAGCTCCCGCCACGGGGGTACCACTTTTGAAGAGAAATAAAAACTTAGGGTACCATTTGCAAGAATGAACAAGTTAAGATACCAAGTCTATTTAGTGGACAAATTAAAGTACCAACATTGATTTTTTCCTAAAATTTTCCTTCATGTAACATTGTTTATAAAAGTTGTATAAACATTAAGAGCACGTTTGCATGCCATAATAAGCACCGATAAATTCTAAATCTAGGCCTAAACTTGTGTTTGGATTGAACCACCTTAAAATCGAAAGCCCGCGAAATGTGTCACTTCTTGGCATTGTCTCCAAGATTACAATCTTGAGCTCCCCCCCCCCCCACCAATTTGAAATCCTGGTTAATCTTGGGTTGTTTAATACCCAATTTAACCTTAAATTCGCGTTATAAAATAACTCTGCATGAACAGTTTACTCACTTTGCACCACTCATTTCAAATACATAATTCGTGGCTCCGGTTCCGACTAGGGTTTGAAGCTGGACGCGACGATTTGGTACAGTTTTTTTTGTCTAAAATTACAGAAGTAATGAAATTCTTAGTTGGATTTTGTGGTAGTAGTAGCGTTTTGCATTCGTCTAACCTTTGAATTCCTAATTCCAGGAGCTGCAGATTTGCAGGATTGTGGCCGTGGTAAACTCTCAACCTCATACACCTATGTTTACTGTTTCTGCGCATCAGCATGTCAAATTTGTGAAGTTATTTAGAAATTAATAGTGGGTAAACTATTATTGTTAATTACAGAGGGCATATGATCTCAATGTTGCTGGTTTTGTGTTATATCTTGTTGAATACAAGTTTTATGAGTTTCTACAGTGGTGTTCTTCAGATTCTTCCTTGTTTGTTAGTCCAATTTTAGACTCATTATCTTAATTGACAAAGTTAATGCATTATGAACCCATAAGGATCTAGAAATGCTTAAATTTCTTGCTACACTACTCATAATGCTAGCGTTCCTTTCATAATTCTTTCTGTTGTCAGGGGTAAAAATGCATCTCAGGCAGAAGCTCTGGATTTTTTTTGCAATGCATCAAGTAGTTTATAGGGTGTCATTCTTTGCATTCATTCTTGCATTACTGTACCTCCATCAATCCGACTTATTTGGACGCAAAGCTCGCCGTGCCGGGATTCGTTACAACATTGTACGCCGCATTCCCTATCAAATTAAGTACCTAGACCAAATCTTAAACCTAGGTGATGTTGGAGTTAAAAATAAACTTCGGATGAACAGAGATTGTTTCATGAAGTTGTGCTATTTATTACATAGCTATGGTGGTTTGGAACAATCGAAGTATGTTAGCATTTCGTGTCAAGTTTCGATGTTCCTTGATGCATTAGCGCATCACACAAAGAACCGTATCATTGGGGGTCACTTTGTTAGATCGGGGGAAACAATTAGTCGGCATTTCCAAAAAGTTTTGCTAGCATTGTTAAAGTGTCACAATGTCCTCCTCTCCACCCCCGAACCAATAGGCGCCGACGATTTAGACCCAACGTGGAAGCCTTTTCAGGTATATGTTTAAAGAAATCTTAATTTGGTGATAAGCAGTCCAAGTTATTATATAATTATAACATATAAAACAAGCCTTAATTATGAAATTTACTATTTCACATAGGGCTGCCTAGGTGCACTGGACGGCACATTGCTCCATGTTCGAGTCCCGCTTGTTGATCGGGGTAGATATAGAAATCGTAAAGGAATACTGGCATCAAATATGCTGGCTGTTTGTGATAGGAATGGATTGTTCGTCTACGTACTTGCAGGGTGGGAAGGGACGGCTGCCGATAGTCGTGTGCTTCACGATGTGATAACCAGACCTAACGGGTTACGTGTGCCAACTGGTATATATATTAACCTTCTATTAATATAAATTACAATAGGATTTTAACAAAATACCCCAATAATTGTACTGATCAGAATTATCTAAACATTCCCAAGTGGAGTTACTAAATAACTTGTGTCTTTAGGTTGTTATTACCTGGCCGACAGTGGATATACTAATGGTGAGGGGTTTCTTGTACCATATCGTGGAGTGCGCTATCACCTTAGGGACTGGGAAAATAGCAATCGTACTCCACAAAACTACAAAGAGTACTTTAATTTGAAGCACGCCCGTGCCCGGAATGCCATTGAGTGCTGTTTTGCTGCTTTGAAGGGAAAGTGGGGCATTCTTCGGAAAAATTCTTGGTACTCCTTAAAGCGTCATCACCATATAGTAATGGCGTGCGTTTTGCTACACAACTTCATAAGGAAGAACATGCCTAACTCCCATTTAGAGGATGACTTTCCTAGATCACCGTCGAACCATGATCGTGAACCGGATTACATTGATGTTGTTGAGCCTTCAGAGGCATGGACCAACTTCCGTGATACGATGGCAATGGAAATGTACGCGGAGTGGCAGGCCAGGCGCATGACTTAGACTCCCACATTGTAATTCCAGTTAATGGAAAGTTCATTATTAGAATAACATCCCCTGCCACTAAATACGCCTAGATTATCATTAATGTACTGTTAAGGACTAGTCGGGCTTTAATGTTCTTAAGTTTTCAAGTGTTTATTAATTCTGATTGTAATGGGTACACAAATACTCTGGCTCTTTTAAATTAACATTTCCATTTGCAGTACTGTGTGTGACCATGCAGTTCATGAGTCCAATGGTTTATGAATATTTTGGATGCCACTCGGCGTCACTATTGTAATGAATTGTGAATTGATCATATTTGTTGTTGATGATATTGGTTGTTTAAGAAATACTATTCCAGTTCATAAGTGAATTATATCTGCCATTATATGGACTGTGTTATTGTTAGTTAAATGAACTATACCGGCTGGTACTTTGCAAATATGGCTACAAGTATCATATTTTTTGTATTGTTGCAACTATTAAGTCATTCTTTTGCCCGTGTACTACTATCCAACCTGATCTGTGAACTATAAGTTCAATATAATGATACTATGGCAGTGGTTGTCATCAGGTCCTTCAACATATACCACAAGGAAGGTGAGTTGCTGTATTCTGATTGCCACTGTAATTATAGACAAATCATCGGTCATGCTATCGATTTATAAAACATTCATGTATATAATTTTTTTATCCTGGACTGGAGCATGTATAAAAGTAGGATGTGTTAAATTCATGACTATTATGGTCTAACATTTATTATCAGTGGTTTAATATAGCAGAATCTCCTTTCATTGCTCAATCTGACTTTTCTTATTATCTGCAGATGGAACCAACACAAAGTAGCTGTCCTAGTGGACTCCCACGCTATCGCAAACCATCTGGAGCTAGGAGGGTTTGGACACATCCGGAAGAACTCATTCTGATCGATGCACTAAAGGATCTTGTTGCGAATGGTTGGCGAGCAGGCAATGGGTTCAGGCCTAGTTACTTGGCGGCTTTGGAGCGGGCAATGGCACTCAAATGCCCCCACGGGAAGCCTATGAATGAGAAACATATCAACTCAAAACTAACTGTGTGGAAAAAAACTTTGGCGAGTCTGCACGCATTGGTAGACACTAGCGGAATTGGATTTGAGACTAGCAAGCAGATGGTTAGGGTTGATTCACAAGATGTGTGGATGGAGTATGTGAAGGTAATGCAAACAATGCAAATATGGGTAATCTTTGGATAAAAGGTCACCCACTGGAATTGAATTTGTTGATATATGAACATTGTATTCTGTTTACGTATATCTAACCTTGAACTGTATGATTGCCCTGAAACTGATGTTGCCAAAACCAGCAATATAAAATGTTAGATTTCCACACTTCTTTATTTTATTAAATTCTTATGTGAGTTACATGTAGCAATTGCGTACAGTGATGTACATCAAGTAATAATTACTACTTGTATTCACTGTCTTGAATGTAACTGCAACAAGTGCATCCCGAAGTTGAGTCCTTCCGCAACAAAAGCTTTCCTTACTACGATGACTGGTTATATATCTTTGGAGGCGATCGCGTAAACGGGAAATCGGCACAAGGAATCACTGATGCAGTCCTAGATTTGGAGAACCCACACCAAATATATGAAGAGGTTTTTGACATCCATGTGGTAAGCGGAGCTCAAGGTAAGGCTAAAAGCACCGGGACATTCGATCACATGAACCGTCCTCGAGACGCTGCACTGGAAGACCCTATTGATACCCAAGAGTATAGTTCATCCAACAACCCTGTACATGACAATGGAGCCAAAAAGAATGGGGAGGCCTCGTGCGTTACCGATAGAAACCGCAAGTCTCGTGAACCTACAACTTTACCAGAACAACTAGTTAACCTATTGGGCAGCATGTTGAGAGAGAGTAATGGCACCCTAGGGGATATGGCTAAAGAAGTCATAGCTAGTTCGATGCCACCTACACCGCCTCCTCCAACTCCTCCGGCCCCCCCAGCGCCGACAAAGAGTAAAATGGTTTTTGATGTCATTGCTGCCATGGGATTAATGCCTCTCCAACTACGCATACTGGTTGCCCACAAGATTGTTAACAATCCTCAATCAACTGACCTTTTCTTGGGTATGGACGAAATATTTCGCGAGGAATACATTGGGATGGTGGTTAGCGGTGCTCTTGATCCTTCAGCCAGGAATCCGTAATCTACAGCTACTGAGTACCTGTTTGTGACTCACCATTGGCACACTTTTGGAAGCATATTAGCCCCTTAAATAACATTACTAGTTATGTACTGAAGGGTTTTTTGTTGTTGCGATAATGCTACTCCTATTTTGTTATGTTGAATGATTCTGAAAGCTTGAAGGAGCAGACAAATGTGTACTGTACCTTAACCCTTTGAACTCATTGTAGTTGTAATGTTGTGTTTTGAATGTATTCAGTTGTTTTCTGTAATCTGTCCAGGTTATCATGGATCTCTTACTTCATAAATCAATCTGGTTTGTAGTCTTTTATGTTGCTATGCTATAGCTATTGAACTTTTGTATCGACAATAGAAATAAGACGTTTAGGTAAGACTGTTCCAACAGGTGTAGCTTATTACTTGAGTTGTGTATACGGGGTTTACATTATCTCATCTTGCCATACAATTGCAACAGATATAACGTGCCAAATCTGGTTTTGAAACCGAGTTACAACTATTAAGTCTACATGGATGTATCTGTGTCAAATATTAAAAGAACACCAAGAGTCACAATCCCAGTTTAACTGAAAAGACTAATAAGGAAACTGAATTCTACAACTTTGTTGGAACAATATTCACAGAGTCAAACCAGAGACAACAAGGAGGATTAATACAACATCTCCTACATAGGGCTCTGCCTAATCAGGAAACAATTCATAGCAGCTGGAGGACTACACTAGTGCAACAGCCATTTATGAGGGAATATGAGATTGAGAAGGAGGAAGAATTGCTACTGGTATATAAAGAACAGTAGCAAATGGTAAAGATAGGCACAATATGAAGACAAGATTATTGCACAGATACACTTGGACTACAACAAAGGAAGAACCACATCTTTAATTATAACTTTTTGATGTATTTTGTGTAAAATTAAAATTTTACACAAAAAGGATTTGTCAGGAGTTTGTTACATGAAATTGTAATATCCTGGTGATTATTGACAGATTAGTTGAAAGTGTCAGCCAGCTCTGCATGAACTTTTTTTAAAATATATGGGTGAAGATGATTCAAATATGTTATGATTTTTTACTATTGTACCGTTTAAATTACCACAGAGGTTTTTGAAATGCCACTGCTATAGACAAGAACATCTGATTTGTGGACAGTATCTGATATTTTGCAGTGGAGTTGTAAGTTTGGCAATGACACAATAATCCTCACTTTGGCTTTTAGAGATATTTTTACATAATCCTTGTTGCCATGGGGTTAGTGAGGTAATATCTGAACAGCTGTTGATGGTAAATGGCTCTGGATTTCTCTCTGGTTGTAGGGCCTAAATTAGTGTTTTAGTAAAAATAATCACAGCTTTTGGCTTTGTGTCCAATGCACTACCATGCTAAAAGCTTAAGGAAGGTAAAATTTACATAAAGCTGACACTCTTATAAATAACGGCATTATAGAGAATACGTACATACCCTCGCCTAAGCATCAGTCCAAAATAACAAGCCAAAACATACCTAAGCTTGTTTTAAACATAAACCACTAATGACACTGAGTGGTTAGTTACACACAAACATAAATACACAACTACACACATGGTAGTACAAAATAAAAACACACAACTTAAGAGTAAAAACATAATATATGAATCCAACGTTCTTGAAAATCAGGCAACAACAGCTTGTATCAGGTGTAGTACTTATCCACCACGCTTCTCCTTACCCTTTTCGGTGACGACTTTACCCCAAGTGCGCCATGGGCTGTTGACAGAACTGCACGACCCTTGGGAGCTTGATTGATCAGTTGAGGGGTGAGGATACTTGGGAACAGGAGGGTGTGGCATCCTAGCAGGTTCACGGTTCTCAGGAATCCGGAAAAGCGGCCTTGCAGTAGCACGATTGCGGTTTTCATCCGAGTCTACGGTACGGAGTTGAGGAGTGTCAGCAACAACAACAGTAGGGGTAGCAGGCATGGTGGAGGTTCCATTAATAACTTCATCCCAAAAGAAACTATCAGTAGCTGAGTGGTAGTTATCAAAAGTTTCACGGGCAAAAACTTCAACGCCAGGAGGTGGAGGACTCAAGGGGACTGGCACATGTGGGATTGGTAAAGGCTCTCCTTCTAATTCTGCAAGTTCTTCCCAGAAAGTATCGTGACCCAAACTAACACTGCCGTCAGTATCCGATGTCAAGTCCACAAACACCGGGACTCCGGGGACAGGTAACGGTGGTGAACGCTCTCTATCCGGTCCAAACAATCTTTGCAAATTCTGCCACGAACCCTCTCCTTCAACCATATACGCCTCCGCTATCTTATATTTCTGTTTTGCAACACATCAAAAATAACAGGTTCGTTAGTGTTGTGGCCTGGTTACTAGTGTAGAATAATAGTGTTAGAAATATATAACGAGAAATATATACTGATCAATATTTAAGGATAAGCAGAGAGGATAATTACCAGCACCACGTAGTCCCACACGAAATCCTCAAACGCATGCACCACGTTATTTGTCTCGTCGTAGTAAACGGATGATAGGCCTATTATGAAACTGAAGACATTGTACCGCAATTCCAGTTTGCGATATTGAGCAATGCACTGGCGAAACGTAAAGTTCCGGTTGAAATCAGCATTGATTTTCTGTTGAGCAACTCTAACCATTTCAGTGTGCCTGATCTGGAAAGGTCCATGACCCCTAGCTTTCTCCTCCAACAAGTACTCCAAGAACATGAGGTCAATAGCAAAAGTCCATGCAGCGCTGTAGAAGAAAAATGCTTGATTCCTGGGGTTCAGAGGAGGAACCATTGCTTTTAGTTTGAGAAAGAGGAAGATATTATAAGTGATGTTTGGTTTGAAGAGTTATATGGCCTGGTTGCTTCCTTATATAATGGCAGGGTAATTCTGGTTTATAGTAGAAGGTCCTACTTACTTAATGGTGCATTGTTTAGTCCATTCTATAATCATGTCATTACACAGCCATTTGTTGAAGTATAGAAGTGATGTTTTCCTGGCAAAGGTATTGATTTGTAGCAATCCCTGCAATTAGATATTGTTCTTAAAGGTACTGAACCTACTGAGTTGACAAAGGGAGATGAATTGTTACTTCTTCGATAGGGTTATAGTTGAATTAAAGACACATTAGGATCAACATTCATTGAAATGCATTTAGTTTCATCCCATCAGTATGCACAGCTTGCAAATCTTACTTTATTTTACTCTTTCATTTTAAAAGTTATTTGAAGTAATAATGTGAGTAACCAAGTGGATTAAATGCATTAAAACTTCCCAACTACAACCCTTGATTTATTTCAATAAGAAATGATGACTTAGTTGCTCTGCCATATGCAATTTTAGTAAGATTCTGGAGAAGAAAGTAATAATACCGAGTTGACAACCAAATCCAGCTCCTATCAAGAAATATTTGGCAATCTGGAACTTAAACCGATTCAACATTTTGTTCAGCTTGGTAGTTGTAGTTCAACTGCCAAGTTTGCGGTTTATTAAATATGGATGAAAAAAGACAAGCAATATGAGATTTTTATGATGCTTACCTCTAAACAGGTTAATGAGTTGCCTGTAATTGTTATTCAGGACCTGAGTTGATCTATTTTAGAACAATGTTCCCTGACCTCAAATTTGAATAATACAACATAAGCTATTCTACATCAGGCAGTATGGCTTAGATTTTGCTGGTACTTCATGGTGTGAGCAAGCAATAATTTCATATCTCATATACTAAACTTCTGTTTAAGCATTAATACTTCCTTATGTAAAATTTCCCTTTTCAGTTATTAGAATATCAATTTTTAGCACAGATTTGCGTAACACTATTACTATCACACAACTAATCAAAGCAGCATATAATAATATAATGATCAGTGACACCTTGTATTCATACTTTAAACGACATACTATTGTTGTTAATAAAAAGGATAACAGGAAATTGAAGGCATGTGTAGAGACAACAAATTTGCCAACTTCACAAATACATTCATCTTAAAGTTTGGTAGTCAAACTGCATTACTCAAAATAGGACACGCCTTAACAGGCCTGAACAAAAGTAAGACGACCCTAACGGCCACGAACAAGATCGAAATAGCAGCAGAACGACACAAAAGGACATAATTCGAGGCTATAAGCCAGATTACATTACATAAAACGCTTCCGTAGCCAAATCCGCTAACTATCTATTAATAATAGAACCCATGGCGGATATTATGCAGGACCGGAACAATATCAAGGTGCTCCTCCGGTAAGTAAGTAGCTTCTTCTTTAATGAAAAACCTCCGGTGCTCGCGATAGTTGTCTGGAGTCTGGGAGTCAAAGTACGAATGTGCATCACACTAGGAGAAAAGAGATTTATGTTAGGTTATTAGGGACAGATAACAGGTTAATGCATTTTCAGCTACAAAATGGTTGTTTAATGAAACAGTTTACGTAATAACATGAGGATGTTTAGCACTGTATTATATAACTAATCCTAGATGCGTGAGCGACAACTTAGTATTCTTTTTTTTGATGAGTGACAACTTAGTATTCAGACTTGTATCCAATATATTTGTAGTACATGTCAAACAGGATTGATTTTCGATGTTCCTAAATTTTGCATGCAACCAATTAGCAAGCAAAAAAATTTGGCATACTCAATCAATTTAGTATTAGGGAAACTCATTGTCATGTTGCGGTAGTGTTTTGTGACACAACACTGTAAGGCATTGTTTTTCCAGCAGGCCACAAGACCGTGCTTGACAATGTATTCATGAAACTCCAGAAAAGGGACACGCCTCCTTCGGATTACTCGTCGAATCTTGTCTAGTGGGACATAAGTATTTTGGCAGGCTAATGTAAGTGCTTCATCAGTCCCTTCTCAGTATGGACTCCAAAAACGTTGTAGCTTGCCGAAACCAGTAATTTGAAAATCCTCGCCTCCTCCAAATAAATCGAAGTGAAGCAATCAATTGGCTCCATTAGGTACCAGTCGCGGAGATGGTAATAGTTGTGTTCTTCTTTCAAGTGAGCAGCCTCATGATGTATGATAACAACGTGCATGTTTCCAACGTTCAGCAATCATGTTGTTCGGGATTCTTTCTCCAGGGGACTCTCCTACGATATGAGGATACAGTAACTCATTAAGCGCATTTCACATTTCACATTACATAATGTAAATATGTAAAAAATAAGAATGGTGTTGCAAGAGAATTAACATATTAATAGATTTAGCGTAGTTACTATACGTACCGTAACGATGTACGGTTCGTAACCCGGTGTCGCAGTCATAATGCCTGTTTCCCAGTCAAAAGGTAGTTTATGAAACTCCACAAACCTCCAGAATTGGTGGAACAGAGATCTACCCCGGATGAATTTATGGCGCACGTCGATATCGGTGGGAAATTCTAGTCGCCAACACTTGTTTAGTTTCTCGGTTGCATGCGTCAATGCCCTCTCCATAACTGCTTCATCCTTGATTTTGTGGTTTTCTGCAACTTGAGCTAGAACTCGCCAGAGCTTTTTGGTTCTCCACGCCACCCACTCTTCACTTTCACCCTCTGGTTCTTGTAACGGCACGTATTGTAGGGGCTGCAAAAAATTAAACCTTTTTAAATTAAGCATTGAAGACCTACAACAGAGATTGATCCAGGACAATGGCACATCAAGTAATAATTATTTCATGCAGATATACCTGATGATTAAAGGTTATTTCAGGTGCAGTTCAACCATGTATTAGAGGCTTTTGATATCATATTTATCTCGTGTTGTAGGTTGCTCAACTTTGCAATGTACACTAATAAACTTTTTAGTTACTCCTTACCATAAAAAAAATACACACTACTACTTAAAGTTTGGTTGAGTTAAGCTTGATAGAACATGTTAAGTACAGTTTGAGTTAAGTTTGAGTTCATATACACACAAATGATCATATACACACAATAGTTCATATACACACAATAGTACATAAAACAACAGTACGAAATATAACAACCAGTTTAAGATATATATACATAATTCTTTGCGAGGTTATCCAAATCACTGAGTTTAATTTACCTATAGAACTCACCGAACCGATTGTGTGGGAAATTAAACCCAATTTCAAATTCTACTCCTCAAGCAAAGCAAGTAAGATATAGTAAATATTTAATTGAGGGGGGGGGGGGGGGTATGTTGCCGACTTACCTTCAGAGGACGCATGGTTTTGTTTGGATCTGTCTGGGAGTTTTCTGATGGCGGTGATTCGGAGCTGTCCCTTGACCTCTTTCGTTGTTGAGTGTCCAATTCCTCCTCACCTGCATCCGTCTCCATGGGTGGTTTGTTAGGACCACTTTTGTTGTCCATTTTCAACTACAAGCGTTTAGTGTTAGAGAAGCACCTTAAATGAGCACGAATTTGATGTGAAGAATTTAGGGTTGATGAGGACGAAGGAGGAAATTTCAAACAAGATTTAATTAAGGCTGACACGGAAAAGGGGTAGATGTGGTGTAGTTATTAGTTTTTGGCAGGTACATTAAGGGTAGTTCAGGTAATAGCATGCTATAATGTAGTGATCTAACTGAACCAAACATTCAACAACTAAATTTAGGGTGGTTGAATCTAGCGACTGTTTTAGTATCCAAATGTCATACTAATTACATATGGGTATATATGTAGTCACCTTTCTTGTTGCAGCACTTACAGTAATAGGGCATGCAAACGTGCTGTAATGGAATACTAATATATCGATAAATGGGCATGGAAGTCACCCTTTTGATCATCTCGACCATATGTCTCGATTCAATCAGCCATATACGGCGTTGTGATACATGTCAACATAGTTTAAAGTTTCTTTTCCTTTCCACGAAAGCTATCAAAAGAATTACGTTTTGGAATCCAACGAACGATGCACACAAGTGTTTTGAACATTAGTTGCATAATGACTTCATACGCATTTTTCAAAATGTGCCAAAAATATTTTGAAGTATTACGACGAGTTTCTAATATTTATCAAACAAAATATGCTCGTGAAACAAGATTTTGATCCATGCATGTCACCTGCTAGTAGTAGTAGTTTCAGTTCCTTCCTCGAAAATTGCGAGATTGGTCACCCATAAATGTTCTACACGTTGTTAATGAAAATTGCATGCTAATTCAAGAAACATGGGATTGTAAGTCCTCACATTTGATCGTGTCTGTAATAATCCAACTTCGCTTTACTTAAACATCATAGGTCTACGACTCTACGTTGAAACGACTAAAGTTCTGAGTGCAAGTTATTCTATAGCTGAAACTGGACCTCTACTCGAATAGACCTAATCCATGTATTCATTCGAGAAACGAGCGAATAAGGTACTCCATAGTTTCACTATAGTGGCGTGGATGGATATTTTAGTGAATAAAAACTACAAAAAGAATTATTTGACAATTGAAAATAGTAAAGGTTAGCTTTTGCAATTTAACTCATTTCCCCACTCACACTCCTCTTCTCGATAGTCTCTGCACCTCAAATCAACACTACTTTTCTCTCTGTGATCATTTTGATTTACTGTTTTTTACGTTCATTAGTTTGTTATGCATTACGAGCTCGGAAATAATTTCGATCAAATGGAAAAATGAGATCAGTGTACTTAGCTCATTAGTCGCGGTCTCACCGTGTCTTTGGTTTGATATAATCATTTATAGCTTATATATTGATTGAAGACAATTAAGGCAACATGGAGTGAGTGCTCGATCTTACCTGATTGGTAATCGGTGAGCTGCTTCTATATATGAATGAATGTTAACTAGATCAAAAGGGCTGTTACACTTACACCAGTGGTTGTAATAGGTTTAAGGTGGATGTGATGATATGCCTAGAATTGGAGCTTAATCTGCCCTGAAATTTTCAATTTCTATTATTTGTAGCATTGGCTGTTTTTCCTCAAACTCCAACTCAATTCAGGCTCAATTGCTCCTCGTCGGAGGAAACATATTTGAAACATGGTTACGAATCATTCCTTTCTCCATTTCTTAAGCATCCATGTCGTTTTCAAGAATTCAAGTTGGCTGGTTTAGATTTTCTATGGTCAAGTCTTAATCATACTTATTCTAATACATCCCACTCTTCTTTGAGGTTTTGCTTTTCTTATTGGTCTTTTCTGCATTGGCTACAGTTGAAAGCTAATATTTGCTGATCATTTCTGTCGATCCAAAAATATTATATTGTTGTTGAAATAAATATAATGGTCTTGGAGCCAGAGAGGGTATTTAAATACTCTCCTTCAGTATGGATACAATATTCCTTCTGGATTTCAGGAAACTACAACATGTTACATTTCGAGAAACCATGGACACTTTCCCATCCCCGCACTTTCTCACCTATATATAACATATATTTCCATTAGTCGATAGATACTCTGACATGTCTACTCCCCTCTTGTGCAGCATCACAATAATTTTCTTTGCTAAGGAGGGTGAAGATTGTTGCTTGACTCCAACAAAAGCAAGCAGACATCCGCCTATCACACTGCACTTTGAACAAGGTCTAGCACAGAAGTTTAAACAACCCTCTGGAACGGGGATAGGTTTCTCAATGTTTCAGGACAATGACATGGATGTGTATCCTCTGGCAATTAAGGCCGAGGCATCAGTCGATAGCCAAAGTGATAACCCTGACAGTGGATCAACTAACTCCCAGATAACACAGGCTGTGTTTGAGAAGGAGAAGGGCGAATATAAAGTTAGAGTGGTGAACCAAATTCTATGGGTCAATGGCATGAGGTACGAATTACAAGAGATATATGGAATTGGCAATTCGGTCGAGGGAGAAGTTGATGCAAACGATCCTGGCAAAGAATGCGTTATCTGCCTTTCAGAACCCCGAGACACTACTGTCCTCCCTTGTCGACACATGGTATCTCGCTTATTTTTGCCACAAAATTTTCTATTAATGATTTTTATTCTCTTTTTTTTTTTGTGCAATTGGAATATTGATGTTTAACGCTGTTTGATGCAGTGTATGTGCAACGGTTGCGCCAAAGTTTTGAGGTTCCAAACGAACCGGTGTGCTATATGCAGACAGCCAGTCGAGCGTCTTTTAGAAATCAAAGTCAGTAATGGGGCTGATCAGGGGCGGAGCGTTTTAGTAGAATAAAAAATATTTACCGTTTGGCATAAAATGATAAAAACTACATGTTAAATAAAGACTTTAATGAAGTTAATCTCTCCAATTGTTTGAAGAATAAAATTGATTAATAGTACTTAAAAACATGGATCAAAATTTATGTGCGTTTTCTCGAAAAGTGCCGAAACGTTTCCGTTTTAGAATCTATCAAAACGAAAAATACATGTAGTTTCTATGTTGGTTATAACCACAATTTTACGAATTTTTTGAAACATGCCGAAAAGCTCTCAAAATATTACGAAATATTTCTAACTTTTAGCTGACAGAAATCTACTCTGAAACCGAAACTTTCCATGCTTCATGCTTGTAAACAAGTTATTAGAAATATACATGTTTCTAATTTAGTTAAAATATTTATGCACTTATAGAACTAGAAAAAAGAAAAACATTAATAAACTTATAAAACGGTTTTTAATAATCTTACTTTAAAGCCCCAACAAACTAATGAGCTTGGTTTGAATACACTAGTCTAAGAAAAATTAAACAATAAAATAATAGTACAACATGCTAAATATCCCAAGATTCGATGTTGAAGGTTTGAGAGAACGAAGAGTATTTTTTTAAGTGTAAAAGAATTTAACGAAGGATTTTATTTTTACATTTAGTGATGGATAGAGATCATTTGGAGGTATCGATTTTGTTAGTTACTTCGGCTTCTTAATATCTAACAAAAACATTAATTGTTGCTACCAAGTTACGAATCTATGACCTATGAAACGCAATGGTACCACTATTTTCTTGCACCATGACCACATTTGTCATATTCTTGTCGAGTGGACCTTTAAGCCTCGAGAGGTCAAGCCTTGGCGACTAACTATCATGGAATAAAACTTATGTCTCATATCATGAAGCTATGAGAGAGGATGATCGAACACCAATTGAGACAAATTATTCTCATATCTCAGAACCAATTTGGATTTATGCCCGGAAGGTCGACCATAGAGGGCATCCATTTGATTTGTCAGCTCATTGAGTGCTTTCAAGAAAAGAGTAAAAATTTGCATATGGTCTTTATCGATTTAGAAAAAGGCATATGACAAAGTACCTTGATAGGTATTATGGTAGACATTGGTGAAGAAAGTGGCATCCATTAAATAAATCAACATCATAAAAGATATGTATGAAATCGTGGTGACAAGTGTTCAAACTTGTGGCCGTTTAACAGTCGTCTTCCCGATTACAATTGACTTACATCAAGGGTGGTTCGAACCCATTTTTATTTGCCATTGTAATTGATGAGATCATCAGAGCCATTCAAGACCAAGTCCCATGGTGTATGTTGTTTGCAGGCGATATTCTCCTTATCGATGAGACGAGAACGAGAGTTAACGCTAAAATAGAACGATGGAGACAAGCGTTAGAGGCACGGGGGTTTCAACTAAGTCGAACAAAAAAATAGTACCTCGTATGCAAGTTTAGCAAACAACGAAGAAACAATGATGGTACAATTCAGTTGGACGACCAAGAGATACCGAGAAGCTCCCAATTCCAGTATTTTAGGCTCCATATCACAGAAGGATGAAGAGTTAGATGGCGATGTTAACCACTGCATTTAAGCTGAATGGACGAAGTGGAAGAGTGTAACAGGGAGGGATTCTGTATGATCGTAACTTTCCTTTAAAGCTTAAAAGAAAGTTCTATCGTGCGACTATTAGACATGCTTTGCTTTATGGCTCCAAGTGCTGGGATATTAAGCAAAGCCATGCATATAAGATGAACATTACAGAGATGCGCATGCTACGCTAGATGTGCGGTAACACCAAGAGAGATAAGGAGTGAAATGAAGATATTCGGCATAAATAGAGTGTGGCGTCCATCGACGAGAAGATGTGAAAAAACCGCTTAAGATGGTTTGGCATGTCAAATGCAGACCCATAGATGTACAAGTACCACGTGTTGAAGATCTCAACTTAGGACGAACGACTAGAGCTCGTGGGAGACCGAAGAGGACGTGAATGGAGGTTATACGGAATGACTTGAAGCTCAAAGATCTAAATGAAAATATGCTTTTCAACCAAAAAGTATGGAGACAGAGGATTCATGTTCACGACTCGACATGACTCATTCATGGTTCATATAGCCTACCCCAATTTATGGGGATTACATGTATGGTTGTTGTTGTTGTGGGTCAAGCCTTGACTATAATACTTAATATAATAGAAGGGAATGCCATAGGCAGATGTGAGCTAGGAGATCGAGGACAAGTTATAGAAGTTTTGTGACGAAACTCAAACATTTTGAAGTCCCCATGCGTCGAGGACGTTGCCTACTCTAGTTTGGGGGGGGGGGGGGGGAATTCACGGGCAACCACACTTTCACCCGATTCAGCGAGCTGAAGCCCGCATCATCCGACCAGCAGCGCGCACCAGCGTACAAGCAGCTCAAATGACACGCGCACCGCGTGTATTTCCAACACTTTGGCAAATCGATCCAAAAACCAGAGTTCTAGGGTCACTCCGAAATTTTTCCAACACTTAGGCTCTATCACGTAATAGGCCAACTATAGAAGTCTTTAGAACGTTGCTAAGATTAGCCAACTAATTTCATTGTAAAAAGAGCATAGAACCTTTCTTTAACATTTAGAGTCGTTATATTAAATTGATATGAGTCGTTCATTGAACTTAGCTCCTTGTATATATATCTAATGACTTTCACTTTTTCAGATATCAAGCAAACAATTCAACTCACGTGCATTATTTACACCAATATTTTTGTCACTTCCTCTCACTAATTTCTCTTTCTCTAAGATCCTCTTATTATATTGGGGTCAAAATTGACACCGGGCAGGAGCCCACCCCAATTCTCAGGGTGGCTTCGCCCCTATGGCTGATGAATGACGAAAGTCTAAATTGTAAAGTTTTTTAAGAAAAAAAGTTTAAGATATACATTTTCTTCGATAGTTGTATTTGCTGCAACTCCCATATTTCAATTACGAGAATGGAAGCATTACCACAGGGGTGGGCGGTTAAGGTTTAACCGCACTATCGGCCCGGTTTTTGAAAGAGCAATTCAGTTTCGGTTTCTCACAATAGCAAACCAAAAATCGCACCATTTAACCGGTTCAGTTTTGATTATAACCGAGGTCGATTAGGTATATATGAGCCGGTTTTAGTTTTTTTATATATATAAAAAAACTATAGTGTATTACTTAGTAATTTGTTCTTTGTAAAAGTCTAATCACTCTTATCCATAAAAAAAAAAAAATTAACCAACTCATAAAAAATTCCAAAAATAATGTGAGTGTATTACTTAGTAATTTATACTTTATAAAAATATAACCATCAACAATCCAAAACATATATAATATAAATAACTATTCGTCAATGTATAATAAAATACAAACACATTTAATATAGATCGTAATTGACAAAAAGCTCCATCACTATTGAAAAAAACAACGAATTTGCCAACATGTCCATCACCATCCAAAAATAAGAAACATCAGCGTCACCAATAAATATTGATGTACCATATTTTGGAATCTACACTTGGCAGTCTCTCATTTGATCACGTGTCACGCAAGCTTGTCGCCTTGTCATGTTTCGTCTACTAAGGTACAACACAAACTCATTAACGTTGGGCTAAGCCCACTATACAAACCCATTAAGGTTGGGCCAATCCCGCAATACAAATTAAATATAGTTGGGTCAAGCCCATCATCACTCAAGCCTATCTAATGAATTCGGGCTAAGCTCATCAGCACCTAAACCTATCCAATGGAGCTAGGCCTAACCCATCAACACTCAAGCTCATCCAATGGCCCATGAGGTATCTATAAATACCCCCCTTAAAGGCAATAGGGGACAATTGAGATTTTACTTTCTCTCTCTAAGTCAGAGCTTTTTCTCTCTAGACATGATGCACAATCCAACACATATTTGCATCATATCCGACCAGCACGGTCCGGCGACATCTCATCTGATAATCCAGCACGGATTGGCATCCTATCCGACCAGCACGGTCCGACGACATATCATCTATCATGGTCTATTGACTCATGAAGCTCTTATGCGATGCAGCATCCAACACGGATGGACATCCAAAGAAACAATGAACTACGTTCGGCTTGATTCTCTATACGGGATATGTAGGCAACTTGGCACAATCCAAGTTCAGTCCGAAATCAACAAACCCTTACTTCACGTATGGTGTTTCACGGTGCAGGTTTCTCGAACTCAAAGCTAACTCAGCACCAGCACGGAGATTGAGTTAGTCTGACGTGGAGTGCCTAGTTAGCAGGACGAAAGTACCCCGCATCAAATATGAAACCATCAATCCCGAAAAAATAAATATGAAACAAGAAACAAAATATGGAAAAGGCTTTTTTTTTTCAAAGATTTTCGTGAAGACTATAACGTATATTCTAATTTGACCTAGATAATTTGTTAATTCCTAGATTACATAATATGGAAAAAAGATACAAAATCTATATTACTAATTTTATTATTCTATCTTGTTTTTGAGAAACATAATATATCCTAAATTAAAGTATTACGTATTAGTAAAATAAAGCATATATTACTTGTTAGACTCCTAAATAATTACTAAATTACATGATATGGGGAAAAAAAAAGTTCCAGTTTCGGCCCGGTTAACCGACCATACATGCTCACCTCTAATGACCACATGCTAATGTATCTTTCATATATTCTATAATCGTTGCCTATTCAAACTTTGAGAAAACTGCGGGTGGTTTTTTGTTTTTGTTTTAGTAAGTGTTCTGTAATTATTCGAGCATTCAAGCAGTAAGTGATTTTTTGTTATCTGACCAAATTATATCGGTGAAAGAATAATTATCTAAAAAAACTATACTGTAAGTTGCCTATATATTATCCACAACGCTTTCATTTATATATACTAGAAACGCCGGCACGCGGTTCCCACGTGATAATAATTATTTTAATTTGTATGTTAAAGAAAATAACTTAAATGAATAAATATTAGATATACAAAGATACAAAAATTATATAGAAAGTTCTAAATTTTGAGAAACTAAATCCCCAATCACCATAACTATTGTAGTTAATGCTTCTACATTAATTAAGGTTAGATTAAGAACTTAATAATAAACTATTGTTTTAATACTAAAATTATAAGGCTAAAAATAAAAGGTTGGAGTCACAGTTTGCCTTTCTTTATATAATAGTATAGATAAAAAAAATTCCACAGTGTTTTCCAAGTGTTCGTCTATGGATAAAATAAAATACCATGTGCAATGTCAAACCTCAAATCTTAATTTATAAGGTTAAAGAATATAATATATTTTTTTGAAAGAAAGAATGATATTATCGATCAATGCCAAGCCGGCTCCATCAAATACAACTGTTTGTAAGATCAAAATAAACAAAAACTCAACAACATCATAAAGCAGTGAAAACTAATGGATTCGGTCCTTCGACGTCACCCGCCGCGTCGCGTGCAAGATTATGAGCCTTCCCATTCGCCTCACGGGTAACCCAATGAAAAGAGATATCATCATGAGAGCGCAAAGCATGGATAACACCCTTTACGATATTGGCTTGTAACGCATCACCCGATTGACGAGATGTAATATCATGCACCACCGTAAGACAATCCCTTTCGATGATAACCTTTTGCCACTACATCCCAATTTGCAATCGGATCGCCCATCGTGCCGCAATCGCCTCAACACAAACATGAGCCAAATTCGCTTCCCACCGTCTCTTCGCCCAAGCAATCGTAACCCCATCCGAATTGCGAGCAACGATCCCAATCCCAACTGCACCATCCTCTCTAAATAAAGCCCCGTCAAAATTAATTTTGATAAAGTTCTCTGGAGGCGCAATCTACTCAAGTCCCCTAGCTCTTTGCGTTAGCGGATTAAAAACCAACGCATACTATAGCAAACGTTGCAATATAACTCGGCATCTTCGGTTTCTCCCCGACCAAAATTGAGTTCCTATTCTCCCATAAACTCCAACAAACGGTGATCGCCAACCGTGCTACATCTGACGATACCGCATGAGCTAATCGAACGACCCAATTCATCACCTCCTCATTCGCCCGAAGCATCAACGAGACATGGAAATTAGCAAGCGACCACGCTTGTCTAGCTACATGACAATCAAAGAAACAATGTCGCGAATTTTCCACTCCCTCAGAACAGGTCACGCACGTAGTATCCTCGCAAATTCGACGCTTCTTAAGGTTCCTCCGTGTTGGTAGAATATTCATACACACCCTCCATAAGAACACCTTAATTGTTTTCGAACATTGAAGCCGCCAAATTAGCTTCCATGCGTTGTGAATGTACGAAGTTGACCCTGCTTCAATCCGAACCCCCGCCAATCCATGTGCCATGATAAGGTGGTGAGGAGTGGTAAGCACTCCTCACGGTGAACCTGCCCTTCCACTCGTAGTGCCAAATCTGCGCGTCCTCATGATTCGGCCCTCCAATCGGTATAGAAAGGATAACTTGGACGTCCACCTCCCAAAATAAATCCCGCAAACATTCCACATCCCACAAACCCGAATCATGGTCGATAAGCTCGCTCACCCGCACGAACGGTTCCTCTTCGCTGCGTGGTGTTATTGGCCAAAATGAAACAGGTCGAGAAAGCCACGACTCTCAACTCTCGAACTGTCGAAGGGTTCCCCAAGCCCTGACAGTTCCAATTTAGGATATTCATTGGGAGCGGCGGGGTTGCGTCGCAACCTCCGCCAAAGATTTATCATTGCATTCACTCCTACCATCCTCGCCTCCCTTATGTTTTTTCTCCACACTAGACTCCACAAGATTAGACCCAGACTTTTTCGTTGACTCTGAACCGCTTTTTCTTTACCTTTACCGTTCCCTCCGTGACGTCGAATCTGTACCTTTCTTAGTTGTCCACTCTGACCCGAATACCCTGATTGCAATTCCCCCGAGGCCTCTGAATCATTCGCTAATTGACACCCCGTATTCAGCCTTTTATCCACCTGCATGCAATCGTTCGGCCTCTCCTATAGCTGCACTGAATCCCCGATGCCCTCCTCCGCTATCTGCAATTGGCGTGCATGTTCAGATGGTACTCCCCTATCTGTGATTGGGACAGCTATGCTCTCAGTAGGTTGTCGTGATGAAACCTCCCTATTTAAGTGCCATGGCTGATCGAAGTTCCGAGTCCTCGACCGCTGATCGTTAAACCACCCATTCGTGGAACTAGGTCGAACGTTCCTATCGGTAAATCATTGTCTCGCCCCTGCCCGCAATGGAGGTTCCCTCAACCATTGACCATATGGTAAATTATCCACGTTCTTGCTCATCAAAACAACCGACTTCTGTAAATTTATTTGCTAGCCCGATGCCATCTCATACACTTGTAAGATCCGACGGATCTCCACATCCGATTCCCTTGTAGCATCACAAAACAACAATGTATCATCGACGAACAAGAGGTGAGAAATACATGGTGCACCCCAACAAACCACCACCCCTCGGATAAGCCCCCTATTTTCCGCGCTAGTGATGAGAGCTGAAAAAACCTCAAAAACGAATAAGAATAGGTAGGGGATATGGGATCCCCTTGCCTAATGCCCCTTTCGGGGAAAAAAACACCCGACTCTCTACCCCCAATTAATGTCGAATAAGAAACAGACCGAATCCCCAACATAATAAGAGATACAATAGAAAAAGCAAAGCCTAATCTAAGCATTACCTTTTCCAAGAAGGACCATTCGACTCGGTCGTAAGCCTTGCTCATGTCAAGCTTTAACATTATAAATCCACGCCTCCCTGTTCTCTTGTTTCAAAAAATGGTTAAGCTCAAAAGCACAAGAATATTATCAGTGATTAAACGAGTGGAAATAAAGACAGACTGGGAAAGAGAAATAATATCCCCTAAGAAAGGCTTGAGTCTATTGGCTAAAGCCTTAGACGCCACCTTGAAACTCACGTTACTGAGGTTGATCGGTTGAAACTGAGTCATCACATCTGCGTTAGTACTTTTAGGGATAAGAACAATATGAGTAAAGTTCACAACATGATCTAGATTGCGGTCATTAAGATAAGCAAGCACAAAAGCAATTACGTCATGTCCCACAATATGCCAGATTTTTTTATAAAATAGAGCAGAAAAGCCATCCGGCCCCAGAGATTTATAAGGATACATGTCATTTAAAGTTATACTAACCTCGTCATTAGCAGTAGTTAGGGGTGTTTGGGCCGGGTCGGGAATAGGGATTCCCGCCCGACCCGTCGGGTTTTTCCCGGACCGGGTAAAACCCGGTCTGATTCCCTCCCGACAGACCGGGAAATTACTCCCGATCTGGATCCCACCGGGAGGCAACGGGATCCAAATCGGATCCCGTTACCTCCCGCGGGATCCCGGGAGGCAGAGGAGGGTAAGATTTTTTTTTTTAATCCCTTGCACTCTTATTTGCTAATCGGGTGAAGAAAGAAGAAAGAGAGAAGAAGAAGGAGAGAAAAATGGAAGAAGACACAAAGTCAAGATCCGTTCCAGAGTTGTACAATTAATATTTAATAATGTAAAGTAGTCTGCCACTCAATCTCTTTAATAATGTAAAGGAGTTCTTAATAATATAAAAAATTACAAAAAGTTATAAAATTATTACATCTTTATTTTTTCTTTCTTACATACACTCACCACACACAGATGCACACACAGGCAAAGCCACACACACTACACACATACACATTCACGCACACAGGCCACAGCACACTACACACACTCAACTCACGCACACACACTCAAGCACCGCCGCCGCACTACCACGCCCGCCTCAACAGCACCGCCTCCAAACCACCACGCCGCCGCCTCAATTAGAGTTTACAAATTGGAATTTCTAGCCCCAAGTCCTTGCATGCGCACTGTCGACCGGGACTTAAGTTCCCTCCCGTCCCGGTGGGGAATCTCGGCGACCGGGAATGCCGTTCCCGGCGGGAGGGAACGGGAGCTGCGTGGCAGCTCCCGTCCCGGTGATTCCCCGTGGGCCGGGGTCCCGTCCCGGCGGGACCCCGGCCCATAACACCCCTAGCAGTAGTTGTCCTTTTTTATAAGGATACATCATACATGTACGCGTTCTCATTTCTCAAAGGAGTGGCAAAAGCAGTAGTTGTCCTTTTTTATTTCTTATTATAAAGTACAAATGCTATATATATATATATATATATATATATATATTCTTACAATTTACAAAAAAAAAACTACCCTTGAGCTTTGGGGTAATTATACAAACCACACCTCATGTTTAAAAATTACACAAACTATCCTTATGTTAAAAAAGCCTAAAAATAATTAAGAAAACCTTACAACTTCATATCATAGTGGAGACTAAAATACGTAGACAATTTATTTGTACTTTCAAGATATTATTTATTTTTGTCTTTTTAAATGAAATTAATGCCTATTTTTTGGGGAATTTTGATTTGTTGTTTATTTTTGTGCAAAATAAAAGAGGAGGATGAATTTACATTCAGCAAAATTTTATAATCTGAATGCGAAAAACCGGTCATAAGGGTAGTGTGTATAATTTTTCAAGTATGAGGGGTGTCTGTGTAATTACCCAATAGTTCATGGATAGTTATTGTAATTCTCCCAAAATATATATTATATATTCTTACAGTTTATAACGAACACATTACATTTCGTCGTATCATGCAACAGTACACAGCGGTGGTCTCAGACAAACTTTAATAATCAATCCACTCCTATTTCAGCTTAAATCCGACCAAGCGCGAAATCCCATTTGGACAGCGTGTCGAAACTGGAGAACAAATTTGAAGTAATTCGCACCGCGGAAGAAAGTACGTGAACTGCTCGATAAAATGCCAAAGAGAGGATTATAAGCTCTGTATTTGCTGACACGAATAGAATAAACAGCGTACATCACAAGTCTATTATCCGCCTTACACATGCAGGTTGATGCAAGTCTGTGAAAGGATAGGGCACGGTTAAAATCGGGTCTGACCTCGTTCAGGCAACCAAACGAGCCGTAAAGCTCCATTTTTTCGACTGTGATTTGGTCTTGGGGTTGAAGACATGCTTTCAACTGGGTTACATTCAGTTCTATGATTTTCAGTTTGTTCTCACCTATTATGATTTTGGCTTTGTTCTCACCAAATAGGACAAAGCTTTTCGCAAGAGGCTTTCATTTTGGAACGCGGTTCACCAGCCCTGCTGCAGAGGATATTATCTTTAAGGCTGCGTGTGTGAATATAAGGCAGAAGAAATGGAAAATCTTGGACCAACTGCCTTCTTCAAGCTTCACGAACTCTTTGTTATCTCGTGTTTTTCGTGAGTTTCGGAGCTCTCCTCAGCTACTTCTAGAGTTGTACGAAAGGATAGGAAACAAGAGATCCATTTTGGATTCACTGGAGTCTTGTTGTATTCTGATTCATGTGATGTTGGATTGTAGGAACTATGATGATGCATTGTGTTTGATGAAAGAACTTATGATAGCCAAAGGGATTTTGCCTTTGGAGATTATGGAAGCACTAGTGAGCAGCTCTAATGCGTGTGGTCCGCGTACAGCGGTTTTTGATGCGTTGGTCAGGGCTTGTACACAGATTGGGGCAACTGAAGAAGCATATGAGGTGATTAAGAAATTGAGGGTGGAAAATCTTTGGATTTCGATTCATGCTTGGAACAATTTTTTGAACCATCTTTTAAAGATAGGTCAGGTTGGTAGATTTTGGAAGGTGTATGGAGAAATGATTTCGCATGAGTATTTTGAGAATGTGAATACTTTTAATCTGCTAATATATGCCCTTTGTCAAGAATGTAAATTGTCTGAAGCTCTTTTGGTGTTTTATAGGATGTTGAAGGTTGGAATTTTACCTAATGTTGTTGGATTCAATATGCTTATTGATGGGGCTTGTCGAGCAGAGAACCTCGAGTTAGCTGAAAAGCTTGTTAATAAGATGGAGACTATGACTGAGGGCTTTGTATCACCAAATGCAGTAACTTATAATTGTCTTCTCAATGGGTATTGCAAGATGGGTAAGCTGGTAGCTGCAGAAGCTATTCTAGGAAAAATGGTAAAGATGGGTATAGAGCCTAATGTAAGGACTTATGCTATATTGGTTGATGGATATGCAAGAAATGGTGATTTACAAGAGGCATTTAGGCTTTGTGATAATATGGTTAAAACAGGAATAATGCCTAATTTAGTGGTTTATAATTCTATCATACACTGGCTTTACATGGAAGGAGATATTAGCGGAGCTTCCTTGTTGCTGGCTAATATGATGGAGAATTACATATCCCCTGATAAGTTCACCTATTCTATCCTCACAAAAGGATTATGCAGGAACGGCCTCATAAATGAAGCTCTGAAACTTCACAAATGGATTGTGGAAAAGAACCTAATGCAAGATTCATATTCTTATAATATTCTTGTAGACTATCTTTGTAGAAGTAAGAGCATATCAGAAGCAAAACAAGTACTTTGCAACATGTTTGTTCAAGGTTTTATCCCTGATACAGTCACATATGGTACCATGATTAATGGGTATTACAAGTTGGGTAAAACGGAAAGTGCGCTTAAGTTTTATACTGACATGATCAAAGTAGAGAAGAATCCAAACTTAGTGATCTTCAATTCTATTTTGGATGGTTTATGCAAAGAAGAATCGATCGACCTAGCCAGATGTTTGGTGGATGAGATGAGGAGTTCAAAAACGTACGACGTCATTACTTTTAACACTTTGTTGAACGGCTATTGCAGTACCAGCTGTATCAAAGAGGCATTCAATTTGTTTACGAATATGAGAAAAGGAGGCTTATTTGTGAACAGTGTCACTTACAATATTATGATTAATTTCCTGTGCAAACTTGGGTTTTTTGAGCATGCGAATAGCCTTTTGAGTATTATGGTCTCTGAGGGCCTGAATCCAGACTTTGTAACTTATACCACCATGCTGACAAATCTTAGTAAAAGTAGCAGTTCTGAAGAAGTTGTCGAATTGCACGATAATTTGGTGCTCCTTGGGGTAATCCCTGACTCTGAAACATATACGGACGTCGTGAGTCCGCTTATTGAGAAGACTGCCGTTTGATTACAGTATGGTTAAATACAATCGTTGTGCTTGATTTGAAAATATCAAAAGCTTGGAGTTTTATTTCTCCATGAGCATTAAGAATTGGCTTCTGATCGGTTCAAACCATGAGGAGTTGGATTGAGGTTAGATAAGCAGCTCTGAATAACTCAGCCTTCACCCTCCTACAACGATCAGTTGTTTATAACTGCTGTAAGGAAGTTCATTGGTCTTATCTTGAAATCAGATATCTCAACCGGGTACTTGCATAGAAGATGATGTGGTTGAACCAACATTTTGGTATAACTTAGTTGTTTTTTGTGGGTTGATTTGCAAAGACATAACAGGGATAGATAAGATGTTTTAATTATATATGGGAAGTACTCATCACTGCCCATTAATAAAATATTTATTAGGAAAAGGGAAAAGGTTATGTTTTTACCATCTCATTCCAGCTTGTAGCAATAATTTATCTGATAAGTGAAGCTTTTGCCCAAAAGCATATATTTTTCTTACACTAGGGATCCTCTGATTGTAACAGCATCAGAAACATCATTGAGGTAGTTTCTGTAGTTAACTCCTTTTCCCCTCCACACTTCTCTTTTACCTCCTCCAACCTCCATCGCGACCTTCTCAGCCATAAATCCCGCCAACGACTACATTTTTCACGGCGGCCCACCCAGTATTTGCCGTCATAATACCCTAATCCTAGAATAACCCTAACCTAATTCAGATCAGTATTTTCAGTACCCTGGTTACTATCTCCCTCTGCCTTTACCTGCCCCTTACCATCATCTCCATGGAAATTGGAGCCATGGATGTTATTGATATGGTGCTGTGATGCAGGGCTAGGTGCCGCCGTTCACGAAGCATCAAAAGGCAGTTATGATTATAAATGATGTTAATTTGAAGGAGACTTTGAGGATGGAGCCACGAGGATATTGCGAGAAAGTATCTTGTTGCATTTATGTTTAATGCCACCTTGGCGGGAAGGTATAAAATGCTTTATGTGCGTTATTCTGTTCGTAATTTGTTAATTCCTTAAGTTTATCAAAATATTCTTTTAGTAAAGTTGCCGTTGTTAGTTTACTGCCACGCAACGTTGAGTAATCATATTGAGTGACTTCTTTGATACGGTGCTTGTGCAGTGTCTGTGCAAAAGTTTTGAAGTTCCAAAGAGGTGAACGATATGCAGGCGGCAGTTAAGCATCTTTCAGAGATCAAGGTGGAATGGTGCTGATGAATGAAGTAAACTGTTGCTGCCTCTCTGCTGTAAAGCTTTTGTTTATTTTTTCCTCTTCATTTACTATAGTTACTATACTTGCTGCTATTCTCGGACTTTGATAATCATAATGCAAGCTTTATTGCAGAAAATGTGTCTTTGATATACTATCCTTTACCTATTGAACTGTATACATTATAGCTTATAGTTCCTTTCACAATTTGATCCGAAAGAGCATATGCCTCTTCTGCAGGGTACTCTTTTGTTTCAGTGTGGGCGTGCGTTTCATTGTATTCCCCTTAATTTGTTTATACGACTACTTATCTACAAATGAAGTCTTGGGCCAGTTGGACAACCAACAATGGCGAATTTGAGTAATTCATTGGGGAGTCGTCTTAAGTTAGGTTTCGATGTAAAGAGTACGTTGGGCTATGGCACGAGAGATACTATTCTGCCTTGTAATTCTTTAAGTTTGAGAAAAAACGTGTAGTTGTTTTAGCTTAGTTTTTCACTAGCTATTAATAGTTCAAGTTTGTGTGATATTTCTCATCTTTTAGTTTGAGCAAATCATGTTCGGGCGGCTCTCTCTTTAATATATAAATATAAATATATATCTACCTATCTACTATATTACAACGGCACGTTTGGATGGCCTTAAAAAGCCTTATTAATTATATAATAGGGTCTAATCTTGTGTTTGGATGGGCAATGATTTGTAGTAGGAGCCCGGTAAATGTGGGCCAAAAATGCACTTTTTGCTTATTAATTAGGGATAAATGCATTAAACTCCCTAAACTATGCATGTTTTTGCATTTTCGTCCTTAAACTAAATAAATAAGCGCTTTGCCCCCTAAACTATGCAATTCTGTGCGATTTGCCCTCTGATCGGGTTTTCGGCTATTTTTGGCCATTCTTGGTCGGAATTTTTTCCCTTACTCGACACATATGTGTTGTACTAGATGTATATTAGTAGTTGATGACAAAAAGTAGGCGAAAAAACACCTCGAACGGAGCATATTCAGGCTAAAATACACTGAAGAGGCAACACATGATGAGTTTACCCTACTGCATGTTGAGAATTACCAACTAGGCCCGAGAACGTGTTAAAGAGAGTTGTGACATAGTCCGCGTCTCAGCCTAGTATTATTACTTCATATTCGACATGAACCGTTAGAGTTACAATAATATCGTCATTTTATATTTTGTTGCTAATATTATCGAATATCGTTCAAAGTAATATCACGTTTTTTAATTTCTTTATTTAATTATTGTGAATTATTAAATAGTGGAACAACATAAATTAAGGGCTTTTTGGGTATTTCGTGCGTGTTGTATGGTTTAATATGCTAATCTAAATAAGATATTGGAACAATGAGGATTGTGTTCTTGGGTTCTATTTTGCAAGCAAACATTAAATTAATAAGTTATTTATCTATTAAGGAAAATGTTGCCTCACAAGTCATCCAAACGCGCCGTAAGAATCAAAAAAAGATTCCTCATTAATTTTTGCGTTTCAATTTTGCCCATGTAAGTTCAACTAATTACTATATTATGTTTAGTTTTACACTAATAAATACTTTGAGGGCCCGCTCATATTAATCGATTAGGACCCGCAAGATATATATTTTTTTAATACTTAATCGCGTTGGGGTTCACGGTAAATTACAGAACGGTCCTTTTATTTTTTTTAGTTCGTTCGATCTTGCCTCAAAAGTTTCACATTTCGCACTTACGGGCCCATTGTCGAATGATCCTTTTATTTTTTTTTATTTCTTTCAAATTCGCCCCAAAAGTTTTTTGTCATTATTTATGGGCTCCACTGTAAATTGTTTAACGGTTCGTTTATTTTTAAATTCTATCAGTTTCGTCTCAAAAGTTTAGCTACTATATTCTTTTTGGTTCTGCAACAGTAAATAACTTGTGTGTCCATGTGTACTAGACATTGGACCCACTTAATATAAATTAATTAACACTCAATAACGTGGCGCTCGCTGTAAATTTTTTAATAGTCCTTTTAATTTTTAATTCTTTTAGTTTTGCCTCATAAGTTTTATGGTAAGCATTTATATGGCGCGTTTGTTAAATGCGGATCCATAGATGCACTGGTAAGACGCATTGAAGATCTCGACTTAAGGCGTGCAACTAGAGGTCGTGGGAGACCGAAGAAGATATGGATGGAGGTCATACGGAACGACTTGAAGCATGAAAACCTAAGTGAAGATTTACTTCTCAACCGAAACGAATGGAGACATAGGATTCATGTGCACGAGACTCAATGTGATTCTTTTATGGTTCATATAGCTTACCTCAATTTTTTCGAAATGACAAGTTTGATTCATAATAAAATTAATTCAAAAGTTATATTAAAGTTTGTTAAATATATACTCAAATTGGCTCTCGTTAAAATTAAAACGACATTTTTAAAAATGAAAATTAAATTACCAAATACAATAAACACGGGCTAATAACTAGTACTAGTATATATATATATATATATATATATATATATATATATATATATGTTGGGAGAATAGACTTATGCATAATTGTTCATTTCTTTGGGATTTTGGCATATTTGAGTTGCAATGCCACATAGCTCAAATGAGGGCGGCTACTGCTAAGAGATATTGATTGAAAACTCATCATTTGTTGGTGGATGTCAACCCATCACCAAGGGTGAAAAACAGATAAATAGGTACATAGTATTCGTGTTATGTTAAATAAAGATCATTAATTCTCTATGAAAAATTAAAGGAATAGGCTTGTATGTACTTTATATATTGTAAAATACCTTTTTTAATTATACTCTAGTTTAATTTTAAGGGGGTTTTGCAACTTTTTAATATAATTCGTCTAAGTCTTTGAGCTGTTATCATCAAATTTCATCTTTATGGATAGTGCAAATATAAAGATGCAATTTCTTTTCATATCGGTCCCAAATTTCCAGTTATTACTAACTTAATGAAGAAGAAACACATTGCACTCGTCTTCTTAATTCTTATCTTCTAACAGTTGTGCACGGTGCAATTTCAGTATCTTTTTTATGTAGCGTATCTAGGCGACTAAAGAAATTGTGGACATATCTCATACGATAACAAAACGGCATGAAGCTTATTAACCTAAATGAAGACATTATATGTGACAACTAGAACGAATAGAGAATGAGAATTCACATGTTTGGCTTGATTCTTATAACTTTTCACATTTAATTGCTGTACCAAATATAAATGAAAAGTAAGGATCAGATCCAAAGTCATTCTTTAATCAACTTCACGATCTTTCTACCAAAAATAAAATATAACGAGTCAAAACTCAGAGCAGTATCCACTTAGTGCAGTCTAGTTTTGTACTATCGGATATCCTTTAAAGTAGATGAGGACTATATGGCAAGTATATTGCACGTTTTTATAAAATTAATTTGTGTAAGTTTGACTTAATGATAATGACATATATTATGGCGACTAATCATTATACAAATCCACAACAACAGATAGATATAGATGTAGGAACTTCACTTTCATTGGAATTCCACTCCTTCAGTTGGGTTCAAGTCATTTTATGGCCTTTGCAGTTCCAAGAGGCAGATCTGTTATTGCATAATGTCTTCTATCGGTTTATACTAATGATCCATTTTGTTATGTAACAATGGCTCTTTTGTCACATAGGTGATATTATGAAAATATCTATATATTTTATTTGTGCTACACAGGTGATTTTTATGTAGATATGTATATATTTATATCATCATCGTAATGTAATATCATAACTATTCACCGATTGATATTTGCAGCTGATATTCTTACCTAGCTACTTATATTTAATTCACATTATTTAAGTATATGAAAGGTATATGTCACATTTTTATTTGGCCTTTTAACCACACTTAATATATACAGTACTGGGGCATGCAATTTGTGGTGACATGTTATTGACATTTACCTACATTTAATTTGCTTCAAGTATTATTTTAGTATATGAAAGTCATGTCTCACATTTTTACTTGGCCATTTGGCCGCACTTAATATACTCGGGCATGCAATTCATGGTGACATGTTATTAATACATTTTAGTAAGTCAATTGTGATTGTAGCGCATAAAAAAAACCATCAACACTAAATACGCAATATAATCCATGTCTCATGGTTGGATTATCTACAATGAAAGAGAGATTAAAAGATGAAACAAACTATATTTGTAAACGATTTCGTAATAATGCAAATGTCAAATTATAACATCTAACTATTTTGATTCATGCCTAATCTTCTCTTGGCTATCATACAATTTCGTAAACAGGCCACTATTTTGTCCTTAGTAATGAAGAAATCAATTTTTTGTTTTCTTTTCCCTGTAAACAAGAATGTTTATCCAATATCACATGAATTTGGTATTACATAGATAGTCATGCATGTTGCTTGTAATTTTACTGAATAATAATTTATACGTAAAACATAAAAACTTCATGAGTTCTCTAGAGAAGAGGTAAATACGTATCCACACTGGATTGAGTCCACAATTTAGTCCAAAAACATTTCGGCATTTCCCTATCTATTCAAGTAGTTATTTTATACGAGGTTGCTATGTTATTCAAAGCTTAACGCATGCAATTTAATTGTTGGTTAGAAATATGGGATGAGTAAATATTTATTTTTCTTCTTTCTCATTTTCAGTTAGGTGCATTATTTGAAGAGGCAGCTCATGTTATTAAATTGGGACCCCAAGTCCCCAACTACTAGTGGCATAACTAAGATCTTACTTCAATTTTATACCGACTTGTTTGTTACTTATTCCACAAGAAACTAACATGAGACTCTCATTATAAGAATATTCTATTCTATTAACACAGTACCACCTTATCTCATTATCTCTAGCGTTGATGTATTTACTTTTTAGGTATTTACATTTTAGAGAAAACCTATATATTGTTATTCCAATGTATTCAATAAGTATCTCATATAACATGTTTTTTTTTAATTAGAGTGAAATCTATTTTTTTCTTATGAATAAGTTTAAATCTAATTAATTACTGAATGAAATCAGAGTTGTTAGGAAGTCACAATCAAAAATCTCCGTGTACGTTCTTTTTGTTGCTTTAGAAAAACAAATTGACGAAAAGATGGAAAACTATTTCAACTTGTAGTTCATAAATCGATAGACAAATTAAAGAATAAAACAAAAAATAAAAAAAAAAAAAAAATATATATATAGATATATATATATTACAACACCGAAAAGAGAAAGAAAAAAAAAACACAAAACATTATTAGTACATTACTGTCACTACTCTTTCAGACAGATTACAATTTCGTGTCACTACCTCGACATCGTACCTCTCTCTCTGTCACTATGGAAAGAGCGGAAGATTCATCTTTACCAAATGACGGTGATGAGGGCAGTTCAAAAAATAGCTCTGAAAATTCATCACATCCACTTGTCCCAAAGGTAAAAAAGATTCTTCATTTTTGTTGATTTTATTTTTATTCTGATAAATTTAAGATGAAATTTTTATTGGGGTTTACTCATTTTTGTGAATTTATTACAGTTTCCCTTGAATGCATTATGGAGTATTGTAAAGATTGAATCTTTTCATTGTTTTTTGGAATAACAGAGAGCTTGGAATCTTTGTTATGAGGTTTTTTTAGTGGTTTTAATTTTTTTTTTATTTATGGTTATTGGGTTTTTAATTTATGGGATATAATTTGGTTGTGAAGAATAGTACTCTGAATTTCTTTGTTACCTTGAAATTTTATAGGCTGTGTAATTTTTTGGCACCAAGACTTGAAATGACAGAGTCCCATGCCTTCTGTTTGTTTTTGTGTGTCTTCGGTATATGGAAGGATGTCAGAATTGTATAGAGGATAAATCATTAGTTAATTGTGACCACAAGCATGAATAATTATGGGTATATGTTGGAGTTCATTTGTTGTTAGCACTTAGCAATCATATTTGAGCTTGCTTTTACTTTGTTGTGTTGATTACATTTTTTAAATCATTCGATGGTAAGGAACATGTGGTAGAAATTTATCTTTTGTCTCTGTGGCTGATGGTCAAGATGTCTGTGTTTAACACTTTAACTCATTGTGTGTATGTAGGTCGGAAAATCGAGTGAAATTATGGAGGAATCATCAAGTGCTCAGCAACCAAAGCCAACCATCGAGGGATTGGATTATGTGATGATAAATATGCCGCTTTCACCATTACCAACGCCTAAAAGAGTTAACTTTTCTCCACTACTCAGCCCTATTCATGTGCCGGTTGTTGGATCTCCAAGTCCGTCATTGGCCAAAGGAAAACCAGCTACAAGAAATCTTCTTCCAAAATTGAGCTTCAAATTTCGGAATACAAATTCAGAGATTGAACAAGCTGCGATGCTGGCTCTAGGAGCTTCCCCTGAGATAAGGGGGAAGCGGTCAATGACAAGGACATTCTCGCTTTCAAAGATTTTCGTACCGAAAATGAAGACAACGTCGTCTTTACCACCTACTCCTATTTCGCACTCCAATCCCCCTTCAGTTCATGGAGGAAATTTAATCGCTCAAATGGAAATTGGTGTGAGTACCATCTCGCTGAAGCTTGTTATTTGTTGTTAATAAGCTTAAGCTTATTTCTTTTTATCAAGATTGTAATTAACTTTGTTTATCATTAAAAATTATAAAATTGTTCATCTCTGATGAGGTCTTACAGTTTTTATCGTTTTTCAGAAATATGGGTCGAAGCCACGAATGAAGCGTTCACGCTCAGTACCTGTATTATATAAAGTTGGAAGTATCAGACAGATGGACTACATAAGAAGTGGTTTTCGTGTTATTTCTACTCCACGAGGGACAGAACGGACTGCTGCAGCATCAATAGCCAGTGTAGCAACTGAGGCAGGTACTGGGAGGTGCTTAATAAGTTATCCTCTTATTATGTGCACATTAGCGACAAGTTTTTTGCTCTAATGAAATGATAAGAAAATAATGGTCGAAAAGTTGTAATATCTGCATGTTTGTTTGCTATATTTAAACTCCCGGTAACCAACAATACCTTATGTTAGTCTCTTGGTTCAGATGTGAACAATACTTACAGTGAGGACATTCATCAAGAAGAAGCGGTTTGCAGGATCTGCCTAGTTGAACTTGGTGAAGGTTCCGATACTTTAAAAATGGAATGCAGTTGTAAAGGTGAACTTGCGTTAATTCACCAGGAATGTGCTATTAAATGGTTTAGCATAAAAGGCAACAAGACATGTGAGGTCTGCAAGGAAGAGGTTAAAAACTTACCCGTCACACTTTTACGAATCCAGAATGTATCACGAGGTGATGGACTTCATCCAGCTGCAGCAATACGACACAGGCAAGAAAATAACAAAGGAGAACTATTTGTGACCTGTTATTCCCAAAATAACTAAGTCGCAGTCTTGCTAATATATACAGGGTTTGGCAGGACGTTCCTGTTCTCGTGATTATCAGCATGCTTGCTTATTTCTGTTTCCTGGAGCAACTTTTTGTAAGTCCAATAAATTTGTGCTTGGTAAAAGTAACTTTTCAGAGCTCATGTATAGGTCATGAATGCAAGTAATTGATTATGTTATGCAGGTCAAGAATATGAAGTCTAGTGCAATCGCCATTTCTTTGCCCTTTTCCTGCATATTAGGTCTCCTCGCGTCCATGACATCAACTTCGATGGGTACTGACCTATGTCATTTGAGTTTTTTCAAGCATAAATATGCTATGTTTTACTTATGTAATCACTGTTTTATGCAGTTATGAGGAGATATGCTTGGTTATATGGTAGTATTCAGTTTGTGTTGGTGGTTCTCTGTGCGCATATTTTTTACTCGCTGGTAAGACATCGTAATTAAAGTGAAAGATGTTTTTACTTAATCTTGCATACCTCAGTCTTTTGGCAGTATTCGTTGTTTGACCTTAAAGAACTTTAGTTAATGTCATGGACTGCTAACTGAGGTAAAACCTTAGTAGCATTTTGTCTAAATTCTAATCAATTTTTTCTGATGTGCTGTATCTTAGCTTCATATGCAATCAGTTGTGTCGGTTCTTCTTGCAACATTTGCTGGTTTTGGAGGTACAATGATTGGAACTTGTATTGTTTTCGAGACCGTGAAGTGGAGAAGAATATGGAATGCTCGTTCGAATACACCTGGTGGTTTCATTCACCAGCACCCACCTTCGCCTCCTTCACCTGGTGATTCAATTCACCAAAACCAATCTTCGGAGAACGGTCATATGGAACAATTTGCAGGCGAAGATCAGGAAACTAGCCGTGTCAGCTAATGGCAAATAAAAAGTTGTTTCCAGGACACTGACCACTATACTTGCAGCAACCATCAGTGAATCTTGTTGTCTTATCCTCGTGTTAGTACGCGAGTCAGTATGTTGATATTCGGCCAAGAGGAGATGAAGCTGTTTTTTGTCATCTAGTTTAGTTTGGAGAACTCAATTTCTTTGTTGTTTTTTCTTCTTTAATTTGTTTTTCAAATATTTATGCTTTGTTTATCTGTGAGAATAGTCGCCTAGGTCTGCAGTAGATCTTGTGATCAATAGTTGTTTCAAGTATTGAGAGTCTTGTACCGGTAATTATCCCATGTATTTGATAGGATAACTAGCATATGATTGATTATATGGTAGGTCTTGTGTTTGCAATAGTTCGTGTTTCTTAGAACTGTGTCGTTAAGTATCCATGTATTTGGTACAACATATTTTTTTGGTGATGTGAAAAAAAGAAAGGAATATCTCTAATCTGTTCACCTTCACCTGGTTTAAGTAGATTCATTTATATGTTCTCTTGATACTTGAAGAACGAGCACAACGAACTCTCAGCTTCAAATGATACACTCGGAACAGTTTTCCTTCCTTCAGTGTCTGTGACGTGCAAACAAAATGTTAAAAAGTGCAGATATCAAAGAATAAGTTCAAGCATAATGAGTATACATCAAGGGAACACTGGAGTCAAGCCATTACAAAACTATGACCACAAGGTTGAAGTTCAATCGGTTCTTACATCCAAGAAAGGATTTCATCATCTTCGAAACAAGGTGAATTTGAACAACGAACTCTAGACAGTACAATAGGTCGAGAACGTATACAACAAAACAAATGAACAACAAAATGCATACCATCAACTATTTTTATGTAACAATGGTATGTTCTTCTACAGCTCTGTTGTACTGAAAAAGGGTTTGAGCATTCTATAAATATCATGGTAAGACAAAGCTAATACATAAAAAAGAGATGAAAAAATGAGCATATGAGTAGACTGACTACAACAAAAACTACATACCGCGTTTCCTAGGTTAGTTTAGGACACTTTTTTCGTCACACTTATTGCCACACTAGTTGAGTTCATCACTCCAGTATAGAGTACTTCTCAAGGGACGGTCAACAACACTCAATCAGTATTTTTGCCCCATGCTTGATTGGCACCTGATGTCAACAACAAGGTGCGAATATGGGGCGCATACCATTTTACCCTATCGACATGCCCGACTGAGACCTAGCTCCCAGACATGTCCTGCTCATCATAAGAAAACAACAAGGTATAAGATTGCTTGGCTTCCCTTCTCACATCTGTTCTCCATGAGTCTGTAATAAATGTTACGTAAGTGTCGGATAAAGACAAAATACCTACTGATTTAGCAATGTCAAAAATGGATTGAACAACGTGGTTTACCCATGGCGACTCCTCTGTGTCCTTCACATTCTCATGGATATGTAACATTTCACCCTCATCTCTGCAAACTTTTTTTGTCTTGCATAAAAAACTGGAAAAGGGAATAGTACATATAACTTATAGCGGGATCACCTAAAAAGATGGAAATCATTCTTTTTGCATTTGTTAGTTTTCTTATCGTCCTCCATAAAGTTAGGAGCAAAATAAATCCACGACCGCCACAATAGCTCGCACTCCTTAAACTAAAAATTATGGCAAAAGAACTTTGTGTAAGTCCATCGAATTTGTGCTTGATAAAAAGATAACTTCTCGAAGTTTATGTATAGGTCATGAATGCAAGTAATTGATCGTGTTGTGCAGTTCAAGAATATGAAGTAATCGCCATATCTTTGACCTTTTCCTGCATAGTAGGCCTCCTCGCGGCCATGACATCAACAACTTCCATGGATATGTCATTTTGGGTTTTTTCAAGCATAAACATGTTATCTTGTACTTATATTATCACTCTTTTTATGCAGTTGTGAGGAGATATGCTTTGTTGTATGGTATTGTTCGGTTTGTGTTGGTACTTCTATGATCACATAGTTTTTACTTGCTGGTAAGACATATTAAAGTGAAAGATGTTGTTACTTGTCTTAGTGTGGCATCCCTCGGTTTTTTTTTGCAGTAGCGGATGTGTATTGACTTTAGGAACTTCAGTAATTGACATGAACTGTTAACTGAGGTAAAACTTGAATGGCATTTGTTCTAATTTTTTTTTTTTGTGTTGTATCTTACCTTCATATGCAATCAGAACAAATATTAGAACAAATGCCATTCAAGGTTTTTTTTATGTGTTGTATCTTATCCCTGGGTAAGACAACAAGGTTTTTTAATGTTTGCTGGTTTTTGGAGGTACAATGATTGTGAAGGAAACATACTAACCTTTGATCCATGTTAAATGGATCCCAAAGTTGCTCCATGAACGTTGAATAACCCGACTTGATTCCATGACTGTTTCTCCCTTTTGCGTGCTCCAATTCAGTCGAATTCCAATCACAGATGGAAAAGAATCGTTGTCACAATCCAAGAGCCAAGTTGCAAGTGTTAAAATGTGAAAAAAGATGATCAAAAATGGCTTTTCCATTTTCTCCTTATTTTTTCTACGAAAATAGGAGTTCTTCTCTCTTTTTCTTTCAAAATAAAATCTGAAAATGATGTATTTAGAGGAGGGAAACTTGGGTGGTTTATTTAATTCAAAATTAGGGAAGAAACCACTCTCCCTCTCTTTATTTGAATTTAAATTCACGGGTTGGGATTAGCCCGCATGGGGGACCCATTTATTATTTCCAACATCTCCCACTCGCACATGAGGGCTAGATCTCAGTCTAGTAAGATCAACTTCACATACTCACAACTTCATACATGCAAATGGATCGTGTGACATGCGAGCATACAAGAGCTCAATGCCATACACTGGTTAAAGATATATGACAGCTCAACACTTAAGCATAAAGCTATACACCGGTTAAGGACATATAGCAGCTTAACTTCTTCAACATGAGGACGATATATCTCGCTATACCCCAGACTTCACTTACTTGCATCAATCAGAGCATCTTTAATCCCTTATCATGAAAAGAGCACACGCTCTTTCAACATTATTCATTGTATTCACAATAACATCTCAAACATCAAAGTTTTACATAACTGCGATCGCGGTGAATACAAGATAGGAGCAAGTCATAGAAAGTCTTCCTTTTCAAACTTAAACCTCTTAACATTAAAATGGTTGCTTTCCTAGACATGTTCCGCATGACCGAATCAAACAATGAGGAAACAAGGATCTATTCACTCATTATCCCAACGGTCACAAAAGCACATGTGGTATGAAACACATGCTACGATGCGTGTCTTCCTCTTCGGAAGCGTATGTCATATTTAAAAGTAAAATGCATCGTACAGATCTTAGTTCAAGTGTCCCTAACGTTTAACTTGAGTTTTCTCCTTGTAGGTCCTCTACAAACACCAATCACAAGAAAACTCACATCTGGCTCTACGACAAGTATAATGGATGGTGGAAATTCATAACGATTACTTAATGATACAACAGAAATCCCATCTTGATCATCAATCAAAGCGACATCATAAGATAAATATGACTTTATATTCAAACAAAATCATAATTGTCTCATCTCTGCACACTTCTTAATGTTAGAGGCGATTGCTCGTGTGAGAGAGTCAATCTCTACTTGTCAGACATACTTTAAGACTTTAATGCTCTCACCATAAAACCATATGCTTATATAGCATTCAAGTCTTGAACTCATGGACATAAATAACTAGATATCATCTAATCCAATTAGGTTAGATTCTACGCAAACCTTGAGATTCTAACAATTCAAGAGTGTATCTCCAGGTCAAGGTTAAGTTATCAAACTAACCATCACTAATGCATAGATCTACACAGCAGAGTCACTTTTTTTTTTTGCACAAATATCTCTCCACAAAATAATCTTTTTGTGATTAAGTGTTTGTTTTTATCCCTTCGAGTCTCTCTTGTAAGCAATTGATGCATGTCATCAAAAAGTACACAACGACTCCCACTTTACTTACTGTCACAAATGATAAACTAGTCTCTTTGACCAAACACAATATACTGCAACAACACGTGCTATAAATTTTCATTTATACGCACATCCACACACTCGTTTGCTTTCAGCTATTCTAACAATAATCATCATCATTTAATGAAAAAGCAAACCCATAGGTCGATTTACTCCAAGTCAAATCACCTCTTGTAAAACTACAAGCGTATTTTGACTAATAATGGCCAAAGTCATTATTGAGTTGACTAGTATGGAGTATGTATAGGAGTTCACAATCCTATATCAATATTGTCCAAATTCTACTCTTAAGAATTGGGCTATACTTAATGACCAGACACATAGCATGACATATATCAGGATAGAAGAGTAGCACATTAAATCTCAATCGTCAAAGAGATTTCACCACCAACAAAAGTTTAAACATCTTACTAAATATAGTCTCCGTAGATTCTAAAGCTTAAGATATACACCATTGTAAGGAGCACCAGTTTCCTCCAAATTCATTTTAAATCACTCCATGCAGTTCAAGATGCAAAGCATCAAGAAATTGAATGATTTCTATGAATTTGAACATTAAGAGGTACATTTACCTCAAACTCACTCTTTATTCAAAGAATAGAAGAATGACCATCTCTAAATGGTTGAAACATACTTCTCACAATCCTAATAATCAAGACATCATTAATATTGATAGAGTTATTATTTTAAATGAACCACGCAATCTTTTAGGCATCTATCAAGTCTTTTATGATTAAAGAAAATAAAATCACCCCTTAGTGTTTCATAAGCACCGAAATCTGATCAAGAAAATGGTATTACACTTTCACAAATAAAGACTAATGAAATCATTCCCAAAATGATTCTCATCAACCATAGTCTAATCAAAACACGGTCTATAACTTTTCAACATAAAGAGATAGATTGTTCCCAGCGAGCTTCACATTTAATCATCTCTCTGATATTAATGTGAGAACACCATCTAGAAAAGCTCGTTTGAGATTACCTTTCGACAGATTTCATAAATCATAGTCGAAAATAATGTCTGAGGCCATAGACCAACATTAAGTATTTAAACTTGGTTATCCATGCCTTTAGTACAAAATCAAGTAACTTATACATGGATTTCTGTACTCAAATCTCAGTCAAGAAATGCAACCTCAAAGTTCATGAAAAATAATCCTAAAACTCACATCTATCAATGAACCGTCAATTAGTAGAGTTTCACCCACAAAAGTGAAGTTGTTGTCCATAAACAGCATGTTCCCTTTCAGGAGAAAAACTTATACTTGTAAAGATATGCACAATCTTAGTATAATTTTGAGAACACACTAGTCCTCAAATATCTTGTGCCTTAATCATAAGTCTAACCAGTACATGTATCGGTGTACACAGTCAGACATATAGACATACAGACTCAAAAAAAAACTTGTTCCATCTCACTTATTTGAGAGACCTTTGTAAGATAGGACATGGAGTTGCTTGTCGCTTGAATTTCATCTATCTCCTCGAGATAGAAAAAGTAAATCAATGTTGCATAAATGTCATAAGACATATACTTGAACCTATCTTATTCAATACTTGTACTAAATTTAATTTTAGTCATGTATCAATTGAATTACCCCATAAGGCTCCCACTTGAGTCGTGAAGCTCAGAAGCTTAGATCTCAGGTAACCAATCAACCAAACCATAATTTAAATTAATAAACCACAAACAATCCATTACCTCTTAGTCATCCTACCAAATAAGGTCATACCAATAATAAGATTCCACGATTTAATCTCAGTTACTCTTACTCCACATGTTTATAATGGGCAAATACACTACAACCAATGGGTGTATCCCATACTACATACCTTCAGAATTGAAACAATGCTTTTCAACTACAATGAAAAGAGTATGCATAAGATATTTGTTCCAATGTCCTAGGCTGATTAGATCGAGTCTTTCACTCAATCTTATGTAACATAAAGAGTAAATTAAATACTAAGGCAACTGTACATATTAGCCATACTTTAGTCGAGAAAGAATCCCCTACCAAGAAAATCAATCTTACAACTTAAGTCTATGTGGACTTATCATCGTGTACAACTTCCCATTTTCTTCTAATGGCAACACCCAACATATAAGTGTGCGAAGTAATCATAAGTTATTAGTGAGATGTCCCTTCCATTATATGTTTTGTTCATTAACCCAATCCTAAGGACCATTACAATCCTACCAATTGGATCTTAACTCTACAACATCTAAGACACTTATGTATCTCAGATTTGTCAACAGTTAAACATCAACGAGAAATGCACAATATAACCGTTAACTGTAATGAAAACGATGGCTTCATGCCTTGCCTTTGGATTAGTTAAATCATAGAAAACTACATGAGTTATCTCAAGGGAACTCTGTCTAAATCATCTTTCCGGATGATTCTTGTGTCAACATTTTCAATAAAGAAAATTCAAACAAGCGGGTCAAACAAGAAAGTGGACCACTTAGGGTGCTACACCATAACCAATGTTTGTTTTGCCCGATGTGACTCAAAGATATGTATCGAGTACACTATATCAATGTTTTCACTACCCCCCCCCCCCCAAAAAAAAATTGCATTAATTGTTCCCAACAATTAACGCGGTAAGTAAAACATTTCTTTAGTCACATTTTGACACTCTTAGAGAAAGAAGGATATCTAAGCCACCAATTGCTACACATAACAACATGTTCCAAGTAAGTCACAAACTCGCTCAAGTCAATGACTCTTCAAAGAATAATAATTCTTTGACTCAAGTCTTACCTCTTCATCTCACATATGGTAGAAAGTAGGAAAAGATTCAGTCATGACACAAATAAATTTGTATTCACTGATTCTTGTTAGCAATGACCTCGCATTTCCTCCCACCTCTTGCTAATTCATATGTGTGCATGAACTAGTTAGATTTCCTTAAGTATAATTCAGTCTCAAGTTATCGTAAATCTAAAATCCACGTAGGACAAGATTTGTAGCATAACCATAGATGTGACACAACTTCATAGAAAATCTATTTAAGTGTTATTTATCAATGCAATGCAATTAAAATATTAGCATTTAGAAGGTAACATCAACACGACAACCTCATTAGTGTTTATCCTTGATCAAACACATTAAATCATTATCTGACCATATCAATAGTCCTTTCATCATTGTCTTATGTTCCAGTCCAACGTACAACTTAAAACTTTAAAAGTTTTCTCTCGAAGTTATTGTGAACCAGGAAATAACTTTGAACATCAACATAGATAACAACATAAATATTGCTCATCTTAAGTTCAAAGTTGACTGGGTCATTTAAACAGTCAATTTAACAGATAAACGGATGTTCAAATGTATGATGATGAGAATGATAGTGGGTTTAACTCTTGAGCATATTACTCCACGCGTGTTAACTGGCTAAAATTATTGATCACACTTGAGCAAAATCATAGTCGTGATCAATCAGAATTCAACAAATGCGCCATTTTCATTAGTCAGTGTCTTGAACACGAGTTGGTCATACATTTATATTTCACATATAAAATTACACCATCTATATAGATCATTAATCACATGGCTATACAGAATGGCACAAACATCAGAATTAGATCATTTGTATGCCCTTAGATCTATATTCAAAGAGTAGAGTAACCTTACTAAAAGGTTTGGAGTGACTTAATCGATGTTGTTAGGGGTATCAAACTGTCTTATCCTGATATCTAAACTATATGAGTTTACAGTCAGTTCAATTCACAATAGGTGCTTTGCTAGCACTTATTTGAATCTATGAATGTGACCAACTTGGTTTCCATGGTCTGCCATTTTCTAGAGATATCTACTTAAATGTCCATTGCTTATACAAGTTTGATTTTATATATAGCAAATCAACATTCATGATAATCGACCATAAGGTACGGAATCGAAGAGGTCACAAAGTGGCCTATCATCATCCATATCCCAACGTTCATTATCAAGAAATTAATTTCTAAATCATAAAATCTTCTAAGTTCAAGGTGAGAATTTCTAAAATTCTGCCAACCATAGAACTCCCACTTAGCTAAAAACTTAGCGTGCATACATCATGTAAAATATGAAATTACATGCTCAAAACAAATGTACATAAGGAAACAAACATGTATTCTACATGAACCAAAAATTATTAAACACTATCATACATGTTTTAATACATGCTTTCGTCACGAAACTACAGAATACATCACATCACATGAAATAATTAAACTAATTATCTTCATGTTCACATGTGATTATTCCAAAGTCAAATCCAATCATTAAATCTCAATCACACCTTCGGTAACATTTAGATCCCCGATCCAAATTATAGCCTACCAAGTGCGCAAATAGATCTCTTTTAGGATTTCTAAAGTTTTCCAACATCCATCTAGAACTACGAGCTTTCAAGCTCAGGGTTTTCTTCTCGAACATCTCACCGTGTTTAAAATTGCAAAATTTTAACTGTGTAGTGTATACACACATTTACTTTAGTTGTCAAAATAACATATAGCCATAAGATAATTTCAAGTACGTTGTATGATACTCGAGACCATAATACTGCATTAAATGCCCAATTTTATCTCAACTATATAAAAAAACTAAAATTTCAAGTTAAACAAAAGTAATTATGGCTCAAATAAATGTCCATACACTCCCACTTGGCTCACATGCCTTTTTCGATAATTTCCAGAGTCTAAAATAAAATTTTCAAAATTTTCCAAAAAAGAAAAATATTTTTTCGAAGAATTAGCCTTTCATTAAAAGGTAAAAAATCCAATGAAAAATATTTTGGAACTCTGAAAAAAATATTTTAAATTATAGAAAAATAGGAAATCTAATTGTGAGAATAACGCAATTTTTGGATCCAAAAATGGGCCACCGTAGGCTTCTCAGGCGCCCCCACGCGCCGCCGGTGCAAGTTATGAACTATGTGCCACATGTCGCGTTTTTGTGCATCTTCTCCAAAAATCGCAGAAAATTCTAATTTTTGGTTGAAAATTGAAAGTGCCATAACTCTCTCAATTCTTTACCAAATTTAACGTTCTTTATATGATGGAAATCTCTTGACATGTAGTTTCTAACTCCACAAGATTCATGCCAAAATTCTTTGAAATGAAATCGCAGCATGCTGTCAAAGTTTCGGGTAAAACGCAAAGACTTCGTAATATCTCATAAACTACAAAGCCTTTTATTATAAAATTTTGCAGGAATGATAAACATCATATAGGCATGCTACGGTAAGAATTTGAAGGCATAAATCGAAGAAATCAAAAAATCACCATTAATGATCATGAAGCTTTTGATTTCGGGATAACATAAATAACACTTGCATAAAGGGGCATGTATACATGTTCATCCATATTCTAAAAAGTCAGAAATCGAGCCATAAGGCTCTGATACCAATGAAGAAAACATACTAACCTTTGATCCATGTTAAATGGATCTCAAAGTTGCTCCCATGAACGTTGAATAACCCAGCTTGATTCCATGATTGTTTCTCCCTTTTGCGTGCTCCAGTTCAGTCGAATTCCAATCACAAATGGAAAGGAATTGTTGCCGCAATCCAAGAGCCAAGTTGCAAGTATGAAAATGTGAAAAAAAGATGATCAAAAATGACTTTTTCATTTTCTCCTTATTTTTCCTACGAAAATAGGAGTTCTTCTCTCTTTTTCTTTCAAAATAAAATATGAAAATAATGTATTTAGAGGAGGGAAACTTGGGTGATTTATTTAATTCAAAATTAGGGAAGAAACCACTCTCCCTCTCTTTATTCGAATTTACATTCACGGGTCAGGTTTAGCCCGCATGGGCGACCCGTTTATTATTTCCAACAGATTGGAACTTTTACTATCTTCGAGTTTCTGAAGTGGAGAAGAATATGGAATACTCATTCAAACAATTTGTTTGGTTGTTCCATTGAACAAAACCAAGTTTTTGGGACCGATCGTGTAGAAAAATTTGCAGCAAGAGATCAAGAAACTGGTCATATCAACTAATCGAATGGCAAGTTGATCCGCCAGTTGATCAAGGATGTTGACAAAAGATACCTTGATCAAACATTTAGAGGCAAGGTCACGAACAAAATGGAGATCAACAGAAATATGATTCATACGGGAGTGCTGAATCGGATGCAAAGAGAGCCGAAGAGCGCTCATGTTATCACAACGAATGAGCGGAGCAGTTGCAACTGGAAACTCGAGCTCACCGAAAAGGTGTTGCAACCAGCAAACTTCAGCAGAGGTAGAAGCTAAGGTGCGATACTCAGCCTCTGTGGAAGAACGGGCAACTGCCTTTTGTTTTCGAGAAGACCAAGAGATGGGATTGAAACCAAAAAATACAATATACGCAGTAGTGGAAGTGCCATGAACCGCATCACCGGCCCAATCGGTGTCACTGAACGCGGTGAGGGATAAAGAACTCGTATGTCATATGAAACCGTGCCTTTTAGATACCGAAGGACACGTTTCAAGGCAGTCCAATTGGCCGAATTCGGGGCAGACATCCTTTGGGCAAGTCGATTAACCGAGAAGGCAATATATGGCCGAGTTAAAGTGAGGTATTGAAGGCCTCCAATAATTTGGCGATATGCGGTAAGGTCCACATCAGACGAAGAGGAAGAAGAGGGAGGATTGGAGGTCATTGGTGTTGCAAGAGGTTTAGCACCATCCATTTTGTGATGAGCCAAAAGGTCAAGTATGTATTTGTGTTGAGAAAGGAATAAACCCTCACGACAACGACATACCTCAATCCCCAAGAAGTACATAAGTGCCCCCATATCCTTAACGGCAAACGAGCACTATGTCGTGAAATAACCGAGGAAATCAGAGAAGGACACAAACTAGTGATGATAATATCATCCACATAGACAAGGACGTAAACCCGAATATGCTCTGGAATAAAATAAAGAGAGAAGTGTCGGATTTGGATTGAGAAAATCCAAAGGAAGTGAGTGCAGTACTAAGAGCAAGATACCAAGTACGAGGAGCTTGCTTGAGACCATAGATGGATTTGCGCAAGAGGCAAACATGGTCCGACGCCGACTGATCAACAAAACCAACAGGTTGGCGCATGTACATCGTTTCAGACAGATCTCCATGTAAGAAGGCGTTGCTAACATCTAGTTGGCGCAAGGTTCAGCCATGCATAGTTGCAAGTGACAGAAGAGTCCGAATTGTAACTGGCTTAACAACGGTACTGAAGGTTTCTTTGTAGTCAAGACCTTGACGTTGGTTGAAACATTTGGCAACAAGACAAGCTTTGTACTTGTCGATTGACCCATTCGGGTGCCTCTTGATACGAAAGACCCATTTAAAGCCAATAATGTTGCAATCGGGCGGAGAAGGAACAAGTGTCCAAGTGCCATGCTTGGTCAATGATGTGATTTCTTCAGCCATGGCAGCACGCCAAGCCGGATCAGATAATGGTGGTGATGTCTGGGGTCTTGCACCTTCTACTTCTTTGGATGGTTATAATTATTATTTGATTCTTGTTGACCATTATACAAAGTATTGCTGGTTGTTTCCTCTAGTTGCGAAGTCCGATGTATTCCGTGTTTTTGTGGAGAATATCCTTTATTATCGTATCTATAATTTAAGATTATTGTTGTATTTAGAATAGAGCTTTCCGTAGTTATCCTTGTACATGTAATTATAAAGAGAGTATTTATACAATTACATGTACAAGGATAATTACGGAAAGATCAATTCTGAATACCAGCGAAAATTTTCTATTCCCCTCTCTATTACGTCAATTAAATAATGATATTAATTAAATAATGACATGTGGAATTTTGGAGGCTCACATTTATTTTCTAAAAGTTAATTCAATTAATCTGTGTTAGGAAACTAATTATTTCTTTTCTCAAGTAAAGTGCAAAGCAAATTTATTTCTTCTGTATAAGTAGCAATTAGCAGTCCATTTTTTCTTCTCAATTAATCCTTCGGTTCCTGCTGCAAGTTACTCCATTCCCAACTAAACCATACTTTTGCTTAACGTCCATCAAAATTGAAGGTAAGCTTACAAATATATAAGTCTATTTTTTATGTTTCCGTACAACCATATGAAAATAAAATTTGAATATTTTTTGCGTACTAAATCAAAGGATGAGCATTCTCAATTTTTGAGTATTATTTGACATTTTCATAAAGATTGTGAGGACATCATTACAGAGAGTTTAATTATTCGTTTGTATTTTATTTAGGTGGTGTTTGCAAACTCTAGGATATTCTAGCTAAGGAAAGATATTCTTTAATTAATATGGAAAGATATACTCTAACTAATGGATTCATGCCTAATCTTTTTTTTGGACAATCAAACGATCTGATAAAACATGCCTCTATTTTGTCCTTGGTTCGTACATAAATGAATATAAGTCATTTTTTTTTTGTAAACAAGAATGTTTATCAAATATCACATGAATTTGGTATTACATAGATCGTCATGTTGCTTGTAATTTTACCGAATAATATAATTTATACGTAAAACATAAACTTCATGAGTTCTCTAGAGAAGAGGTAGACACATATCCACACTGGATTGAGTCCACAATTTAGTCCAACCACATTTCCCTATTTATTCAAGTAGTTATTTTTTATACGAGGTTGCTATTGAAGCTTAACGCATGCAATTTAATTATTGGTTAGAAATATGGGACGAGTAAATATTTATTTTCCTTCTTTCTAATATATTCAGTGACTGAGTGAAGTGCTTTATTTGAAGAGGCAGCTCATGTATTAATTAAATTGGGACGTCAACTACTAGTGGCATAACTGCCCTAACGGAGATCCTGTTTTAATTTGGGAATTTTTCAAAGTTGGTCCTCTATAGTAACCAACTTTCAAAATTAGTCATTTATAGTGCCTCGGGGCGATTTTAGTCCTCTAAAGTAACAAGAGTTTCAATTTTGGTCCTCCAGCCAAAATTCTGGTTTAAATTTGAGGATTTTTCAATTTTCCCTCCAAAATATTTTTGTATAATCACACTTACACCCCCAAATATTAAAATGTGTATATTTGCAATTATAAATTCCTTTAATACTACAAAAATGATTTAAAATATTACAGTTATGCCCTCAAACTTTATCAATTCAACTAATTTAGGTTATATTTTATAATTTTATATAAATCTTTATTAACCTCAACTTAATACTAAAGTTACCTTATAAATTCCTTAACACAACAATAAAAATAATAACAAATTTAATTCCTTAACATATATAAATATATATAAAAATATATCTTTATATATTAAAAACAATAACAAATTTAATTCCTTAACATATATAAATATATAAAAGAGTATATATTTATATATTAAAAACAATATATATATATATATAATTTTTATTATTGAAATGCAAAAAAAAATCAAGATATATAATTTTTTATAACAAAAAAAATAAAAAAATAAAGTCATCTTCCCCACCACCCCCCCCACCTCCCCGACCCACCTCCCATGACTTTATTTTTTTATTTTTTTTGTTATAAAAAATTATATATCTTGATTTTTTTTTGCATTTCAATAATAAAAATTATATATATATATTGTTTTTAATATATAAAAGGTATCAGGTTTCAGGTTATATGGATCTAATCTTCTTCGAAATCTCACCCAACTTCTTAAAACAATATGATATTTGAACAGTTAAAATAGTTAATGAAACGTTTTAGGCTGCTGATATTTCCCGATCAACCCCCTCAATACACGCTTTGGATCCTCTCCTACATAATTGTGCTACATCTCCTCCTACACCATATAAATGAATGTCATGTGGAAATAACATAAAATTCCCTAATACCATGTTTGCTCTCTCTTAATTAAGGATTATTGAAAATGATATATTTTCTCTTAAATCTTGCAATATCTAGTTACTTATTAATCATCATATCGGCTGTTTAGTCTCATGATTAAGAATTTAAATCCTGAAAGAGAAAATTCAATTATTTTAGTTAGTGTCACAAGTTACGAAAAATAAAATTCCAACCAAGTCTAATTTAAATGGGTTATTTAAATATATAAAAAAAGTTAGATCTTAAATTTTACACTGTATGTACCGTAATTATTATTGTATACCCTTAATATATTGTAGGTGAATTATTAAACAAAAAATAGATATATTAGATATATTTATTTCTTAAAATATTTAGATGTGATTAAATCATACTGTAGCTACAAATTTTCTTTTATTTAGTATCATACTCATCTAACAATATATATATATATATATATATATGAAATTTAGTTAGTCACTATATGGTCAATCATAGTGATATCAAATATAATCTTTATTCTACTGTAGCATACAAAAACAATTTTGAAAATGTGGACCTACAATTTGTTTTTCTGCTATCTTGGATTACAAAGATTAATTTTTCTTTAAGTTTCATTTTTTAATATCATATTAAAAAAATAAGTAAAAGAAAAATTGAGATTCTTGTTCACGTACATTAAAGTAATTAATCATTAGATGAAAATATATTACCAAATAATTAGGAATAAGTTATGGTATACACTTCCTTAAATTAAGTGTCAAATGAGGAAGATATTACGGAATGTGCTATAATTCTGAAATTAGAGGAAATATTAACTAAATTACCACTTTCTTGTAATTGTTTACTTTTAATTTAAACCAAACATTGGATTAAGAAATCTTAAATTGTGTCCAAGTGGCATTCATCCACATGGTGAAAGAGGAGATGTAGCACAATTATGTAGGAGAGGATCCAAATCGAGAATATTAGTGTATCATGAGTGAGTTCAAATTAAGGAGTCATTGATTGACCAATTTGTATATATTATGGAAATAAAGTGATCTATTTTGTATAAATTTTGACCATGAAAAGCAAATTGGAGAACTCAAAAGAATTGCTTTGACCATGAAAAGCAAATATTGTAGGTGAGTGTTATATACATATATCTTATTATGGCAAATGGTATAAACAGAGCAAAATTCCTAAATGTAGAGCAATATTACGTCATTTCCTATTTTGCCCTTGAAAATCTAGTTTTACACATCATCAATAATTAGAGAATCTTGATAAAGTCAAGGAAATATTTCTCTTTCCTATTATAAAAAGATACAGATTATATCTCATAACCTAAATTATCCCTTTCTAGATTTTATAAATAACTTTGTTTCAATGCATTACCATAAATATATATTTCATATATTAATAATTTCAACATCAGTTAGCAATAATAAGATTACGTTTACAAATTAAATAAATACAATGTCAATAATATAATTTTCAAATATCTAAATTTAAACAGTCATAAAAATATAATCGAATTAATTATCTTTTGCATCACCTTATATTTTGGCATATTACTGATAGCCTAGACATTTTTACTATATTTTAATATGTGTTCATTATATTTACTTCATGAACAAGAACTAGTTTATTACGAAGTAAATTATTTAAATATTTTTTCAATATATTACTACAGTTTTTTTTCGTGTATCCTTCACGTTTCTTATAATAAAAAGTCCTGCAAATATAATTTTAAAAAAAAGTGTATAGGCTTCTTACGCTAATCTAATCACGTAATTAAATATGGTTGGGAGACAGAATAATACATAATTAAATCATGTAGTATATTAAATGTTATGCATAACTATAATTATGTATAGTTTTCTATAAAAAAAAACTATAACTATTTATGTGCATATTATAAATATATAAATAAATTGATGGAGTCCAGCAACAATTAAATTGGCCTTTTATGGCTTTATGCAAAAACAAAAAGAAAAAACAAAAAAAAATCTATTGAAAAACAACTATATGAGATTATATGAATATTTCAGATTTTATCGAAAGATTTTTTATTTTTTGGTTGATTCTTGTGTCCCATATATAACTAAGAAAGATAATATGTCATTTATTTAATATGAGAGAGTAATCCCCGTTTTGTAGTGCTTCTCATAAAGGACAAATTGAAAACTGAAAAATAGGAAATGATTTGGTGAGGGTAAATTAGAGAACAACAAAAAACAATGAAGAAATTGCTCTGCATTTATGGATTTTGCTCTCCCATAACTTATTTCCTTTTTCTGTCGGGAGAAGGCTCCTACTTTTGCACGAAGTATGGTGTTGCCATAATCAAATTGCAAACTTTTAAATTAAATCTAGTAGGGTAATATTTGACCCGCCTTTGACTCTGCTTACTTTGACTTTTTTGTTTTTTGAAAGATATTAGCGTAAGAATTACAAGGGCAATCTAATTCTACTCTAGGAACTAATATTTTCCTTGTAGGCTTTGGACACCTTACAGTATCTTTTGGGAAATAAATATTATGCACGAATCAAGCTTCCATGTTCGCATAATTTTTTATTTTTTTTATAAGGAAAGGAGTTTTATTAAAAATCTATATAGTGTCGTTTATCCCGCAGAAAGATTAATGTGATTCGTAGAAAAAGAAAGATTTTTACATGCGAAGATATTAGTAGCACCACGCGATTAAATTCAGGTGACCTCATATTATTTAGCCTCTTGATTGCTATGCTCTTTACTTATTTTGCGCTAACGAAGCTTATGAAATTTTGCTCATCATATTTGCAGATCGCATCCCAAAAAAATCTCACATTATGGCAGCAGAAATAGAAAATTTTGTCGAGAAACTGGAGGCACTGGACTTGAAAAAAGATGATGAAGATATACTCGAAAATTTTAGTAGCACCGCGCAATTAAATTCAGGTGACCGCATATTTTTTAACCTCCTGATGTTGTGCTCTTTACTTATTTTGCGCTAATGAAGCTTATATGATGGTTTACTCTTCATATTTGCAGATCGAATCCCACAAAAACCGCACATCATGGTAGCAGAAATAGAAAGAACCGTCAAGGGAATAGAGGCACTGGACTTGAAAAAAGATGTCGAAGAAATAGTCGAAAACATTAGTAGCACCACGCAATTAAATTCAGGTGACCTCATGTTATTTCGCTTCCTGATTGCTTTGCTCTTTACTTATTTTTGCTCTACTGAAGCTTAGGTGTTTTTCTCTTCACATTTGCAGATCGAATCCCACAAACAACTCACATTATGGTAGCAGAAATAGAGGCACTTGACTTGAAAAAATATGAAGAAAAAATAGTTGAAAAAGAAAGATCATGGTCGGATCTATACAGTGACCTTTTGTCTTTGATACGCTCACGGCTCTTTGCTGAGGATGAGTTCTCATTTTTATCAGTTTGCAAATCATGGAAGTCTGTTCTTCCTATCAGACGTTTTCACCTTCCAATCGCTAGTAGCTTGGGGTGCCGGACTCCATGCTTACTATTTTCATACGACAATTACTCGGACACCAAAATTTTCCACCCATTGCACAACGAGTGTTGCAACATGAGCTTCGAGTTTGGATTAGGTCCACAAGTTTATGCGGCAAAGAACGATTGGCTACTCCTGTATGAACTTCAACACCGACTATTTTTCTTCAATCCCTTCACGGAAGAAAAAATAGAACTCCCAAAATTTCCCGACGCAGATCTGCATTCACTCTGTTTTACTTCGTTGCCGACATCAAAAAATTGGCAAATTGTCGCTGGAGCAATTAAGTCCGTAGAAATATTACCCAATGGAGAAATAGTACTACCGGACCGAAAAACTCTCATATGCAGTTTCAAGTGTGGTGATGAGAATTGGAGTTCTTTTGACTATGATATTGATTTCAAATTTTCGTTTAGTAGTGCCGTCATCCACAAAGGATCTTGCCATTTTCTTGATATGAACGGAAACATTCTCATTTACAATATGGAGAAGAGAACTGCTCTTCCTTATATTGCATCTAAGCATATTAATACAAAAAAGGGACAACAATACTTATTGACAGATAATGCGGAAAAGTTAATGGCAGTTTTTGTGAGTGCTGACGGTTGTTGGATTCAGACTTGTCAGTGGAACGATCATAAAAAGACATGGGAAGAAATTTCGAGTTTGGGAAACAAAACACTTTTTGTGAGTCGTGCGTCATCCTTGTGTGAAGAGGCTTCGGAACGACAAACTCGCAACACGATTTACTTTCCAAGGTTCGTCAACGATCATTGCTTGTTCTACTCACTTTCTAAAAAAAGATATTACACCTTTGCAAGTGGCTCTTCTTATGATAGCTTTTACAAATCAAAGAAACCCCTGGATGCTACTGCCACTTGGATTAAACCTTAGTTAATGAGCTTTGAAGTTTTAGATTATAACTACATGATATGTTATTTTTCTCGTACAATTAGGTTTTGTCTAAGATAACTTTTCTTATGTTCGTCATGAATATTTTACTACTTGAGCTTTATATAAAAGGTTTAATTTTGTTCGGCTTTCATGGCGATGACATGTTTTAATGTTGTTTATTTCGCTCTTAATCCAAAGAGGGCGAGTGGCATTTCGACACACTATAAGTTGAGCATTGCTCTATAATGCCAGTAGAGGAAAATGATATTAATAATAGTTCTAAAGTATTATGTGTTGTGATTTCTTTTGGCAACATGCGTGGGACTATCGTGTTAGAAATGTATTGGTTAATAACCAGGCCATTAGACTAAGTTTTAATTTTTATTTTTTTTGAAATGAAACTAATTTTTAGAATGAGATCTCCGAAGTAGTTCGATCTAATCACGATATTTACTAATTTTAAAACAATTGATCATATAAAATTCCATTATCTAAGTATCTTAATTATTCTATCAGGAATGTAAACGACAATTCCCGTCGTATGGTTTGCCTAAATAATGCATGTAATCATGTCCTTAATTCTCACATTAATCAAAAGTAAAAGCTATTGGAAGAAACGAATTAATTGTGTATAGTAACGATGCACGGATAAGCTCAGAGCCTCAATGCTATCAGTTGATCAGCTTTTACATCAAATGAACCAAAACAATAAATTGGACAACTATATATTGTGTTTGTTCCGGGCTAACTTATTTGACTCCAAAAACCCGCGGAGCAACCCGTATTGGAGCTTAACATATATTTTGGTCTTATTTCGTCCGGGTTACAATACACCTGAAATTATTATAAATGGGTTTGACAACGCCAAAATAATGCTAATCTATTACAATGAACGGACTAGCTTGACCCGGAACACCTATTACATATAAAGAGGCATAAGATTACGGTAATAATCCCTAAATGGCCAAGTTGAGGGAACAGTCGAACGGGACAGATCCGATGCTCTTTGATTGTCGAATTGGGGGCATTAGATACTTATGATTTCGGACTGAACTTGGGATCGTGCCAAGCTGACTACGTATCCAATTGAGGGAATCAAGTCGAACGTAGTTCATTTAATTTACACTACAAAAATCTGGGGTCATCCGTGACCACCGAGCTGTCACGGATGCTTCTGTGACCGCCCAACGGTCACGGCCAAGCGGTCACGGGATGCCATAGGCGGGAAACTTCCCGCCTATGGCTGCCCCCGTGGCATCCACGACTATTTTGTTTTAGTATTTATCACGATCTATGACTAAATAGACAAATAACTATTTGGTTATTTGGTTTTGTGACGACGACATGTTGTCATTGTGTTGGATATTGATTTTTAGTATTATGCTTGAATAATATTGATCGTATGCATTTAGTGTTTTGTTTGTTAAATATTCTTTATTATAGATTTTTAAGGTGTTATATTTTTGGATTCTTATTGTTTATCATAGAAAAAAAAACTCCTCAAAATAAGTTGACTAAAATACCAAACCGTTTGATAATTCCCGAATCGACTACGCACTACAAGATTTAGGGGTCAATAGCGACCGAATTTGGGTCGCTATTGACCCCCCTGGGGGTCCCTGATGCTCAACAGCGACCGCCACTGGGTCGCTATTGCCCGGTCCCTATTGACCACGGTCGCTTGTCAATAGGGACCGCAATTCGGTCGCTATTGAGGGTCAATAGGGACCGGAAAATCAGCGACCGCTTTCCGGTCTCTGCTGACTTAATATCAATAGGGACCTAAATGCGGTCCCTGATATTTATAATAGGGACCGGAATGCGGTCCCTAATAACAAAAACAGGGACCGCAATTCGGTCCCTACTAATATTCGTAGATACTCTATGAATATTAGTAGGGACCGAATTGCGGTCCCTAATAACAAAAACAGGGACCGCAATTCGGTCCCTACTAATATTCATAGATATCTATGAATATTAGTAGGGACCGAATTGCGGTCCCTATTGACCCCCCCAGAAAAAATAAAAAAAACAATAATAATTCGGATTAAATCCGAAATATTATTGTTTTTTTTGTAAAATTATGATTTTAACAAGATCAAAACAATAAAATAATGAAGAAAAAATTAATATAATTACATGAAAGTATTAATGAATGTAAAAAGATGAATAAAATGACTAATAATAGAAAAAAAAAATATGAATGAAAAAAAAAATGAATGAATAAAACAACAAGTGAAAGAAAAGTAAGAAAAGAAAGTGGTAAAATAAAGAAAGTGAAAGAAAGAAACAAAAGAAAGATTGTGTTGGTGATTTGTTTTTTAGATTTGTGTTGGTAAAAAGAAGAAAACTTTTTGTGTTGGGTGATTTATGGAGAAAAGAAGAAAGTGTATTTGTGTTGGAAAATAAGATAGTGTTTTGTGTTGGGTGTTTTTTGGAGATAATGAAATGATATGTGTAAGAGTGATGAGTATATATAGAGGGAGGGTGAAATTTTCAAATTTTCGTCAAATTCAAATTTCCCCCTCAATCCCGCCTAAAATTTTTGCTTAAATTTCAAAATTTTAGATTTCAGTGACCGCATTTAGGTCACTAATAATAATTAGGGACCCAATTTAGGTCACTAAATTTTTTTAGTGACTGCAATACGGTCCCTGTTGCTATTTTAGGGACCTATGTGCGGTCACTAATAATATTCATCGATTTTAAAGTATGAATATTACTAGGGACCGCATTGCGGTCCCTATTGAGTTAATAGGGACCGAATTGTGGTCCCTATTGACTACGCTAATGTCAATAGGGACCGAATTGCGGTCGCTATTGACTCAACAGGGACCGAATTGCGGTCCCTACTAATATTCATACTTTACAATCGATTTTTTTTTATTGATGTTGGTATGTTTGTGATTCTTAGTAACCAAACTCATTGTAACATGTGAATTGTAGTAATAAATGATTGCAAAATCAACCTTATAGTAGATTAGTTGTGAATTAATAGATTGATTGAGATTGAGCGAGTTATTAACGTTCAAGATATATTTCATGTTCTACAACTAATCATCACTAGTTAGTTGTAGTTGTTATTCGTTTTTATGATTTATTTCACTAATGTTAGAATAGATATGATTATGAGGTATAATCATTAGATCAAGCAATCATTATACTTACATATGTATATAGAATTAGTTTGTCATTATGACATTCGTTGTACAAAATAGTAAGAGAATCTTCAAAGCGGTCCGTTCTCCTCACATAATACTTGGATTTACAATGCGTCGTTGTAATTATTGTTATTTGAACTATTACAATGGTTATTATGAACTAAACAAACAACGCGGCACCTCGAACCATCTTAAAATATCGATTTTAAAGTATGAATATTAGTAGGGACCGCAATTAGGTCACAATTAATTTTAGTAGGGACCGAAATGCGGTCCCTATTGACTACGCTAATGTCAATAGGGACCGAATTGCGGTCGCTATTGACTCAACAGAGACCGAATTGCGGTCCCTACTAATATTCATACTTTACAATCGATATTTTTTTTTTATTGATGTTGGTATATTTGTGATTCTTAGTAACCAAACTCATTGTAACATGTGATTTGAAGTAATAAACGATTGCAAAATCAATCTTATAGTAGATTAGTTGTGAATTAATAGATTGATTGAGATTGGTTTGTCATTATGACATTCGTTGTACAAAATAGTAAGAGAATCTTCAAAGCGGTCCGTTCTCCTCACATAATACTTGGATTTACAATGCGTCGTTGTAATTATTGTTATTTGAACTATTACAATGGTTATTATGAACTAAACAAACAACGCGGCACCTCGAACCATCTTAAAATATCGATTTTAAAGTATGAATATTAGTAGGGACCGCAATTAGGTCACAATTAATGTTAATAGGGACCGCATTGCGGTCCCTATTAGCAACGCTAATGTTAGTAGGGACCGAAATGCGGTCCCTATTGACTACGCTAATGTCAATAGGGACCGAATTGCGGTCGCTATTGACTCAACAGAGACCGAATTGCGGTCCCTACTAATATTCATACTTTACAATCGATTTTTTTTTATTGATGTTGGTATGTTTGTGATTCTTAGTAACCAAACTCATTGTAACATGTGAATTGAAGTAATAAACGATTGCAAAATCAATCTTATAGTAGATTAGTTGTGAATTAATAGATTGATTGAGATTAGTTTGTCATTATGACATTCGTTGTACAAAATAGTAATAGAATCTTCAAAGTGGTACGTTCTCCTCACATAATACTTAGATTTAAAATGCGTCGTTGTAATTATTGTAATTCCAACTATTACAATGGTTATTATGAACTAAACAAACAACGCGGCACCTCGAACCATCTTAAAATATCGATTTTAAAGTATGAATATTAGTAGGGACCGCAATTAGGTCACAAATATAGACAATAGGGACCGCATTGCAGTCCCTATTGATAACGCTAATGTCAATAGGGACCGCGTTGCAGTCCCTATTGGCAACGGGTCAATAGGGACTGCATTTCGGTCGCTATTGACATTAGCGTGGTCAATAGGGACCGCAATGCGGTCCCTATTGACAACGCTAATGTCAATACTAATGTCAATAGGGACCGCATTGCGGTCCCTATTGGCAACAGGTCAATAGGGACTGCATTGCGGTCCCTATTGACAACGCTAATGTCAATACTAATGTCAATAGGGACCCCATTGCGGTCCCTATTGGCAACGGGTCAATAGGGACTGCATTGCGGTCCCTATTAACAATGCTAATGTCAATAGCGACCGCAATGCGGTCCCTATTGACAACGCCATTGTCAATAGCGACCGCAATGCAGTCGCTATTGACAATGGGTCAATAGAGACTGCATTGCGGTCGCTATTGACAAATGCAGTCGCTGAAGATCAGCGACCGCAATGCAGTCCCTACTGGGCGGTCCCTATTGACCGCCCAGTCTTGTAGTGACGGTAATTACCGAATCGTACGGAATGAGTTTGATTTGACACACGACTCGAATTTTAATTATCGAATCAAACCCTACTTTTAAAACCAAATCATTGGTACGATAATACCGAATCGCGCATCCCTAATTATGGAAATATCATTGACTTTGATAAAGAAGGTTAAATTAGAGAAATTAAAAAAAAAAAAAAAAAAAAGGCTTTCGCATCAAAATTATTTTCGGTAAGTTTGAATGTCAAAATTAAATGTTAGGACCGTTTTGAAAAAAATTGGAAACAATTGGGATTTGGGAAAGGTTTCGAGTACATCTCAACAAAATTTTTAAAAAGGAAGAAGGCATGAAATATTGAAATTAATAAAAGTTATCGCTTTTATCTTTATTATTCAGTAACTCATAATAATTACAAAGAATTATATCTCTTAATGAATTATCATATTTGATAAATTTGATACTTTTTGGATGTCGACAGAAAAACTCAATAAAAGTATTAAGTATGATTTTGCTTTACGTACAGATAATATTTTAGAGGACTGGTCACTTGTATATCTACTTTTCTTTATTTAAGCTATTTGTTGTTTTTTAAGAGAGATCGGTGGTTAAGGGTTTCCATTATTGCTGAAACTTGAAAGTTTCCTAATATATATTTCGATAGAGAATAAGGAAATTTAAATATATATTTAGAAATCTTGTAATTTCGAAATTGCTATTTAATTTATTTTGTACTTTTGTTTCTATCCAATACCAAATTAAGGATCTCGTCATCTCGGTGGTTTCGTGTGAAAACTTTCTTAAGGCAATTCACCTTTTGTAATAAGGTGACTTTGGCAATTATCATAAGAATTTGCATGGAAATCAAATTACCTTTTATTGTTCTCATAGGACACGAAAACTTAGCTTCAGAACTATTATATTAATACCTCAAACTCAAAAGAATTGTAGAAGTTCTTATATTCTGAAATCACGCAAAGGTTAGTTTCTATCAGTTCTCCTGTTTAATTGTTTCTCCTATTGTCTCCTACATCTCAAGAAGCAAATTATTATTTTTTTCTCACCAGAAGATGGAAGGCCAGAGCGAACAAGAGTTAGTCAAAATCCCAAGTCGTCCGTACCCTTGGCTAATCATATGTGATGGGGCGAATGAGGAACGCCAAATGTTCTATAGCATAGCAGAGGAACGCTATAACCGTTGGTTTGTTCATGAATTGCAGAACAAATACATCAATTGTTGTTATAACAGATGGTCTGTTTTGATGGATTACAAGACTGGTGATTGCTCTCTTTTAAATTTACTTACAAAAGAGAAACTCAAACTGCCTTCGTTGGATATATCATATCGCTATAATTGTGTTCTATCGTCGTCTCCAACAGATGATGGTTGTCGTGTTCTATTTATCTGTGGTTGTACATCATGGTCTTGCCGCATTGGCGACAGTGAATTTGTCAGACAACGATTGATATTTGATGAGGGATACGTTGTGGCTGCAGTTAACTTTAAGGGAAGACTGAATATGGTAACCTTTCCCCACTACAACTTACTCGCTGCTGAGTTTTCAGATCCAGAACTTCAAGTCTCAACTGTGATTAATGGTGTATACCTTGATCACATTATTCCAACCAATGACGAAGCGAAAAACTACTTAATTGAATCATGTGGAGAGTTATTTTTGGTTAATAGCACTAGTTTTGGCCACGAGGTTTTGGATTTTAAAATATTTAAAGCAGACTTTGTGAACAAAAAATGGGTGGGTATTCAATATTTAGGTGACCGGACATTTTTCTTGGACGAACATAAAGGTTTTTCATCTCCTGCCTCAGACTTTGGCTTAAAGGGAAATTGCGTGTATTACGTCAATGATTTCGATCGAAGTTTGTATTGTTATGATTTGGAAGATGGATGCATTTCAATGTCTCTGCCTTGTCCTACCGTCGCTTTCGAATCCGCTATGTTTTGGGTGTCGCTTCCATGTGCTGATCAAGAAGGGTAACGTTTTTCATTTTTCAAATGGTTTGTTTTGGTTTAGTTTTTTTTTTTTTTCGAAAGAGAATTTATTGATCGAGACATTGAACACCGATTGTTTAGTGCAATTTTTAGATCTTCGTCTTGTATTTATAGCTCTCCTAATTGCTGTTTAGTAAGTTATTTATAGAAATATATATTGCTTATCTAAGAGCATTTTAAATTTCCTCCGGTAAGGATAAGAATACTGTGTAGTTGAGAAGAGTTTGACATAAATTAACATGATAAACAATTCTCTAGTTACACCATTTTCGGATAATTTTGTGAGGAGTTTAAGATGATATATTAATTATATATATATATATATATATATATATATATGGCTGTTCTCTTGCGGGATTATTGTAGAATTGTGTGTCACGTATAATTAAAAACCTGTAGTTTGAATCTTTGGAGGATTTAGGATAATATGTAGTGCTTAAAAGATCGAGCTTGTCATACTTGGTATATAATTTAATTGGAAATGGCATAAGTACGTTGAGCCAGTAAATTAAATTCTATATATCTCTATCTTCCTAGTACATAAATGTCGTATATAAGCTAAGGTTTCCTTAGGCATAGCCCAGAAGAAACCCAGCGATATGTTTGAGCACCATGCTTTAATTTTATCTTGATTATACTATACGTACGAACGTTACATATTCCTTTTAAAGTGTATTCCTTTAAAAGTGTACTCTTTTTTATAGGACTTTACACATGTACTCGACTAAAAATTTTTTCTTTTTTGATCGGCAAAAAACGTTTTACTGCGATTGGAGTTCAAGAAATACTCCGAACAATCAACAAATACAATGTAATGGATAATCAGACCATTGAGCATAAGAGTAAACAAAATGTCTTAATATACCCTTAACCCAAATCCAAAATCGAACTTTTATCATCTCAACTACTTCATCAACCGTTTCACGCTCACCTTTAAAAACGAGATCATTTTGAATCAACCAAATGAAGACCATTAGGGTCTAGAGGAGCCTTTATACCTACGAATTAGTCCTTCGAATTGTTTGAAGTGAGAAATGCAATCACCACCCATAGCCGTGAAGCCTCCCAACCAATTGATAACGCAAATCCAGATCTGGTAAGAATAAGGACATTGGCAAAACAAATGACTGAAATTTTCCTCATGGTAGCTACTAAAAGAGCACTTCAAATCAGCATATGTATCAAGGGACCCCCCCCCCCCCCCCCCCTCTCTTTCTCAAGTTAATTTTAGTGGGAATCTTGTCTTGAAGAAGTCTCCAAGCAAATATCTTCATCTTGAGAGACGCATTCTCCTGCCAAACCGAGCTAAGGACGCGATCTTCTTGATAGTTCATTTCCTTCGACAGAATTTGATAATCGGATTTAACTGTGTAGCTTTTGCTCTCGTCGCATTTCCACTCCCCTTTGTCATGCTTGTTCAATTGAGGGGCAAAGTCTTTAATCATTTGAATAAGTTCCTCAAAAAGGTTTTCTTCCCATTGAAAGAGGTTTCTTATCCATGCCGAACGCTATATCCACTTATTAGATAGAATTATATTCTTGTGTATATCTTCCTTATTTAGATACGCTAAATATGTTGTAATTATCTTTTTCATATTTACCTTGTATGTAACTTATATAAGTGTATACTCTTGTTTAATGAAAATCATTCACTCCACATATCTTGCAACCCTTATATGGTATCAAGACGCCAAAATCTCTAACGAGATCTTGATCCATGACAAACCTCACGGATTCCGCTTCCTCCCCGTCCGACTCTAATTCTGGCGGCCACACTATGGACGGATCCTCGTTCGCGACTCAGTCGTGCCCGCTTCCCATTGCGGCAGGCCCCTCCGTGTGCAATCAAGCATTGATTCTGATCAATGCTCACCAACAACTCCCGCTACAACTTACCGCGAGCAACTACGCCTCATGGCGTTCTCAAGTTCGCCATCTCCTATTCGGTTACGGGCTCTTTGGTTTTTTGGATGGCACGATTCCATGTCCTCCTCTGGGCTCCACACCGAAAAGCTTGGCGTCTCATTCTGATTGGATGCTTCAAGACTCGCTCCTTATCTCCGCTCTTTTTGGCTCGGTTTCGCTGGAAATCATTCAACTAATCTCCAATGCTGAATCCTCGGCTGATGCGTGGGGTATTTTTCAACGTACCTACGCCAATCGCTCTCGCTCGAGAGTCATGCAATTGAAGGATGACTTGAACTCCCTCAAATTGGGTTCAAAATCAGTCTCGGAGTTCCTTCAATTGGTGAAATCAAAGATGGACGAACTCGCCATCATCGATGGTCCTCTAAAAGCCAACGACATTACTCTATATATTCTCAACGGCCTTGAATTTGCCTATAGGGACATTGTCGGCTCTATTCGCGCACGGGAGACATCAATTCAGTTTTCGGAACTTCATGATTTGTTGGTTGGTCATGAAGCTTACCTGCGTCGCCTGGGATCCGACGCTACCACGCTCGTCGCCACCGCTAATATGGCGTCCTCCCAGCAGCGCTCTTCCGCGTCGCACCGCGGATCGGGTCGAAACCGTGGTGGTTTGAGCCGTGGCCAGCAAAACAGCAACGGTCGTGGCTTCTCGCAGAATTACCGTAGACAGTCCCACGGGCAGTCTCGACCCTCCGGTTCCAACAACAATCGGTCGCCGATCACTTGCCAATTATGTGGAATTTATGGTCATGGAGCGCGCAAGTGCAGAAAATTCCCGACCCCGAGTGCAAATTTTACTGCTTCGCCCTCGACCCCGACCTCTTCCAATAATGAGCGGCTCGTTGATTCCGGGGCATCACACTCTTTGACATCCGATCTTAACAATCTCTCCATTCATTACGAATACGAGAGGCCCGATGAGGTTAACACTGCCGATGGCACAGGTTTGCGTATATCCCACACTAGTACTTCTCGCTTTGTTTTATGTCGATAGAACGTTCAAACTTGATAATATATAATGTGTACCTCGCTCGTGGCGAAATCTCCTGTCTGTTCATCAATTTACTAAGGCGAATGATGTTTTTATTGAATTTTATTCGTCACATTTTATTGTTAAGGATCGCAGTTCGGGGGCTAAACTGATGCGTGTTGACTGTGTGGATAGGGTGTACTGTTTTTGTATTTCGCGCAACTTGCGCCTGCCTGTGACAGCTTTGGTTGGGGAACGGGTTCGTAAAAAGTGTTGGCACGAGCGCTTTGGTCATCTATCTTTGAAGATTAGTTCTTTAATTTTGCAAAAGTACAATTTACCTTTTTTTGTCGTCGAATAATGTGGACTTTGAGCATTGTAGTTCATGTTTTTTGAACAAGAGACAACAATTGGTTTTTCATAGTTCGTCTCTTATTTCGGATCATGTCTTGCAATATATTTATGGTGATGTTCGGGGACCGTCTCCTGTGGTGTCCGTTTCTGGTGCTCGTTATTATTTGATCATTGCTGACCACTTTACCAAATACTGTTGGGTTTATATGCTATCTGCGAAATCTGACGTGTGCAAGATTTTTATACAATTTCGTGCTCTTGTTGAAAAGCAATTTGGCACGCCCATAAAAAAAAATTTATTCTGACAATGGTGGCGAATTTATAGCACTTCGCAGTTATTTATCTCAACATGGTATTAGTTGGTTAACCACCGCACCACATACACCTCAACAGAATGGTACTAGTGAGCGGCGACACTGACATATAGTCACGATGGGTCGCACCCTTCTCACACGTGCGAATCTCACGCCCAATTATTGGGATCATGCGTTCCTCACGGCCGCCTATCTATACAATCGGCTTCCCACTCCCGTATTGCATCATAAATCTCTGTTTGAAATGCTACTTGGTCGTGCGCCTAACTATCTACGGCTTCGAATATTTGGTTGCCTTTACTATCCCTACTTGCGCCCATATCTCCCGGGAAAATTAACTCCACCATCTCGCGAGTGCATTTTTATTGGCTAGTCTACCTCGCAAGCGGCATATAAGTGTCTCGACCCTCTCTCTGGTCGTATATTCATATCTCGCCATGTTCGCTTTGTGGAGACAATTTTTTCGGTCACTCAACCTCGGCCAACACCAGTTCTCGACCCTGACATAGCAAAGACTCCACTTTTGTTGCCTTCTCCGCTGCCTATCTCTGTTCCTCTGCCACGGCCTACTACTCCGGTTGACTTACCTTCCGAGTCTGCACCTTCTGTTGAGTTGGGATCTCCGGAAGTGTCTCTCTCTCCGGTTCTTGACCCCACGTCTCCTCATCTCATCGCTCCGCCTCCGGAACGCACTCACTCCATGGTTACTCGGTCCCGCAACAACATATTCAAACCAAAAATTCTCAATCTTGTCACTAAGCATCCGGTTGAGGGACCAATTGAGTCTACTTGCGCTACTCAGGCTATGAGTGATCCGAAGTGGCGGGCGGCCATGGCTGAGGAAATCACGGCTCTTACCAAACATGGTACTTGGTCCTTAGTTGCACCGCCTGCTGCTCGCGGTGTTATTGGCTCCAAATGGGTTTTCCAAATCAAGCTACATCATGATGGGTCCATTGACAAATACAAAGCTCGCCTTGTGGCGAAGGGTTTTCATCAGCGGCATGGCCTCGACTATAAGGAAACCTTCAGTCCGGTCCTCAAATCGGTAACTATTCGCACCATTCTTTCCTTATCTACTATGAACAATTGGTATCTTCGTTAGTTGTTACATTGTGCTTTATCTGAAACTGTCTACATGCGCCAACCATGGTTTCGTTGATAAGGCTCATCCTGATCATGTATGTCTTCTTCACAAGACGATTTATGACCTTAAGCAGGCACCCCGGGCTTGGTATCTTGCACGCAGTGCCGCTCGTGTCTCCTTTGGTTTTGTTCAAACCAAGTCCGACACATCTCTCGTTGTGTTCTCTCGGGCCTCTGTTCGTCTCTTCGTCCTTGTATATGTGGACGACATTATTGTGACTGGCTCGTGTGACTCTATAATATCTTCTCTCGTGTCCCATCTTGCCACAAAGTTTGCCGTCAAAGATATGGGTGCTCTCTCGTATTTCTTGGGTGTCGAGGTTATAAGCTGTCGGGAAGAGCTTTTCTTATCACAACAGAAGTACATTCATGACTTATTAGTGCGTCACAAAATGGATGGTGCAAAGCCGTTCGCCACACCTATGGCCACCAATCCTCATCTTTTAAAGACGTCGTCTTCTATTGATTCAACTGACTTTCGGCAAATTATTGGGGGTCTTCAGTATCTTTCCATCACTGCCCTGATAATGCTTTCGGTTTTGCCTTCTTCGTTCCAAAATCTTTTTTTGCTGATGGAACGTCCATTTTGCGGGGGCATATTAGATAGAATTATATTCTTGTGTATATCTTCCTTATTTAGATACGTTAAATATATTGTAATTATCTTTTCCATATTTACCTTGTATGTAACTTATATAAGTGTATACTCTTGTTTAATGAAAATCATTCACTCCACATATCTTGCAACCCTTATACCACTCACCAGACGCCCAGTCTCCTTCTTCAGCAATAGATATAGTTTTATCCAATGCAATTGAGAATAGTCTCTTGAATCATAAGGAAAGAGGTTCCTCAATCCTCACCAATCCACTTGTCACTCCAAAACAAAGTATTTTCTCCATTACCAACAACTCTCTGGGTTTCATTACGAAACCAGATTTGATTATCGCACCCTTTGTCTCAACTCTTGAGATCTCGCCACCAAACAGAAGTTTTATTGCTAATGTTTCCAATTACTCCATTATGAAGAGACCCGTATTTGGTGGCAATGACGTCCTTCCACAAAGCCTTGTCATTTTCCATCAATCTCTATTTCCATTTTGTAAGTAAGGCTACGTTAAAGTGGTTCATATCTCTTACACCGAGGTTGCCTTCTTTTTTTTATTTACAGATATTACTCCAAGAGATTTTGTGAAATTCTGAATTTCCTCCCCAAAGAAATTGTCTTTGCAACTTAATTATTTCCTTGATAATCTTCTTTGGTGCCCCGTAAAAGATGTAAAAAGATAGCAGATAGAGAGGTAATCATGTTATAGTCGAATTCAAACAGATAAGCCGACCACCGAAAGACAAATGGGTGTTATTCAAGGAGGACAATTTTATTTAGCACCGAGATAACTGATTTCCAGTTATCACATCTCCTTGAATTAGCTCCAATTAGGATTCTGAGATACCTGAAAGGGAGTTTTTCTGCCTTGCATTTCATACAATCCGAGAAATCCAAGATCAAACCTTCCTCAAGATTAATTCCCACCAAACTACTATTGACAAAGTTAACTTTTAGCCTCGAGATAAATTCAAATATTCTAAGGATGGATTTCAGAGAAAAAATATTAGAAGGAGAGAGATCAAAGAAAAGCATAGTGTCGTCTGCGTATTGAATATGAGTTATCTCCAACCTCTCATTGCCAATATTCAATCCTTTGAATAATTATCCACATTTCGCCAACTTCATCAGTCCATTCAAGACTGCAGCCGCAATAAGAAAGAGAAATGGTGAGAGTGGATAGTCTTGTCTCAATCCACAAGAGATTGTAAAATGATCAGTAGGGCTTCCGTTTATTAACACCAAAATGGTGGTCGAATCGAGGCACACTCGAGTCCATTTCTTCCAGACTTCACAGAATCCCATAATATCAAACATGTTATCTAAATAGCCCCAATTGACGCTATCAGGCACCTTCTCAAAATCCACTTTAAAAATTACTCTGTTACTCCTACTTGATACCTCTTTTTATAGCTTGCGCTTCTTATGTCCATTAGCATTGATAAAAAGATATTGAATATCGTACATCGCTTTACTTTTATTGATACACATGTGGAAAAAATTTATGTTCGATCGCCTTCACGAATCCACAAATTCCTTGATCGTTGTAAAAGAAAGCTTTCTTTACATCGGCGCAAATCCCAGAGTTTGCCCCAAGCTTTTTTTTTATTTCATCAGTTGAAAGATCGCAAGTTTCGCCTTTCAAATCAGTAGTAGCAATCCACTCTTGAGCTCTTCAATTTTGGAGTCCAAATTTCCAAATTGTTGTTTATAATATTGTATAGAATTTCATCTCTCTGCTTCATTTCTGCTAATTTACTGACAATCTCCTCTTCATTCCCTTCATGTGCAACACCCGAGTTTTCCCAAAGTGTAAGATAATGAATTCCTTGTGTTATTCAATGAATAATATTTAATATATATACAAAGGAGATCATCTCTAATAAGGTAACTATCTATCACTAAAGATATATACCAATCTACAATAATTATCAAATATACATATTCTATATCTAATACACCCCCGCAGTCGAAACGAGAGCAGGACGAACGTTGAGACTGGACTGAAAATCGTCAAAAAGAACTCGTGGAAGTCCCTTCGTAAAAATGTCGGCTAACTGATAACGTGAGGGAACGTACTTGACCATGAGCTACTTTTTCTTGAACAAAATGAATATCCATCTCAATGTGTTTGGTTCGTTGATGCTGGACCGGATTGCTTGAAAGGTAGATGGCGCTCACGTTGTCACAGTATACGAGAGTCACTGAAGCAATAGGACAGTGAAGCTCCAAGAGTAAGTTCTGAATCCAACATGACTCAGACATTGCATTAGCCACGCCACGGTACTCCGCTTTGGCACTAGACCGTGAGAGGGTCGGCTGTCGTTTGGCAGACCAAGAAACCAAATTTTCGCCAAGAAAAACACAGTACCCCAAAGTCGAGTGACGAGTGTCAAGCCCGCCCCAATCAGCATCAGTATAGACGGTCAACCCTTTAACCGATGAGGGAGAGATATGAAGACCAAGATCAAGAGTCCTCTAAATGTAACGGACAACCCGTTTAAGGGCCAACATGTGAGCATCACGGGATCATGCATGAAGAGACAAAGCTGCTGAACGGCATAAGAGAGACCCGGTCTCGTGAAAGTGAGATACTTAAGGGCGCCAGCTAGACTGCGGTAAAGAGTAGGGTCCGAAAACTTGGCACTCTCGAGCATTGCACCAAGTTTGTATTTCGTGTCAAGCGGAGTTTGACTGGGTTTACACGACTCCATACCGGCACGGCGAATAATATCCTTGGCATATTTCCTCTGAGATAGGAAAAGACTATCAGTGCAACGCTGAACTGCAATCCCCAAAAAAAAACTCAAAGGACCCAAGTCCTTCATGGCAAATTCCCGACCATGCTGAGACATAATAGACTACCGTAAAGAAGGAGAAGAGGTCGTGAGCAAGATGTCATCCACATAAAGAATGATGTAGGTCGTGTCTGAACCACGACGCAGGATAAAGAGAGAGTGATCTGAGGCACTATGCGAGAACCCAATGGTAGCAATAAAATCAGCAAACCGCTGATACCAAGCCCGAGGGGCCTGTTTAAGGTCGTAGAGAGAACACTTCAATAAGCACACATGATCTGGTCGAGATGAGTCACAAAATCCGAGGGGTTGGTGCATATATACGGTTTCATTAAGATGACCGTGTAAAAAAGCATTCTTCACGTCGAGCTAATGAATATCCCAAGCCTTGGACACTGCAATACTGAGAACCTCCTGAATAGTCACAGGCTTAACAAAGGGACTGAAAGTTTAATCACAATCAACCCAAACCTGTTGAGACCTGCCATCACCTACAAGTCGGGCCTTATTCCTCTCAAAGGAACCATCGGAATGAAACGTGTGACGAAAAATCCACATAGACCGAATAATATTGACATTAGTAGGACGGGGTACCAACTCCCATGTCTTATTTTTAATAAGAGCATCAAACTCATCAGTCATGGCCAATTTCCAATTAAGGTCGGATAATGCCGCTATAGGATTACGTAGAAGAGGAGAGTGAGAAGAGGTGGAGTGGAGATTAAAGAGGCGGTTTGGCTTGAAGATGTCATGTTGGCTGCGAGTGGTCATGGGGTGAGTAAGTGGCGGTGTCGCTGACATGGCGCACGAGACGGGGGCGGTATCGCCTGAGTTGGAGCATGAGGAGAGGGCGGTGTCGCCTGAGATGGCGCGCGGGGTGGAGATGGGCTACTGCGCAAAATAGGGTACGCGTGCAGTGTGGGTGGCGACGCGGGCGGTGGAGGAGGAGCAACCCGTGGGGGGTCTGTGTTTGAAGTGAGAAGGGGTGGAGTGAGGAGTGGTAACTGATCATCATCGAGGAAAGAGAGAGCCGCAGTTTGAGGAACAGGGTTCTGGTTGCAATGTTGCCGCAACATCGACCCAACGTTGGAAACAGAAGGTGCAGAAACTGGTGCCACAAGGTTCTGGTTGCAATGTTGCCCCAACATCGACCCAACATTGGGAACAGAAGATGCAGAGGAAGAGAACTTCGAGAAAGGGAATGAGGATTCATCGAAGAGAACATGTTGAAGAAGAACTATTTTGTTGGTGGAGAGGTCGAAGCATTTATAGCCACGATGATTAGGGGGTAACCGAGGAAGACATAAGGAGTAGACCGCGGTTGTAGCTTATGTATTGTAGTAGAGGGGATGAGAAGATAGCAAAGACACCCAAAAATCTTGAGATGTGCGTAGGAGGGAATTTGATGATAGAGACGTTGGAGTGGTGTAATATAGTGAAGGCTTTTAGAAGGAATTATGTTGTAGAGATACGTGGCGACTTGCAAGGCGTGAGGCCAAAAAGTCGGCAGAACGGAAGCATGGGAAAGAGAAGTACGAATTATATTATTTATTGTACGGATCGTGCGTTCGAATTTTCCATTTTGAGAAAAGGTGTATGGGCAAGAAAAGCGTTGATGCATGCCATATGTTTTGCAAAAGGTAGAGACAAAGGCGTTTTTATATTCCGTGCCATTGTCACTTTGGAGAATTTTAATATCACGTTCAAATTGTTTGTTGACATAAGCACGGAAAGATAAAAAGCTAGGAAACACATCATTTTTGTGAGATAAAGGAAACGTCCACAAGAAACCTGTATAATCATCTAAAAATAAAACATAGTAACGATGCCCCGAAGAGCTCAAAACGGGAGATGTCCAAACATCACTATGAACTAAATCAAACGGTAAACGAGTCGTAGTAAGCGAATCATAAAACGGTAATTTAATATGTTTCCCCATGAGACAAGAATGACAAAACGATGTAGAAGAGCGTTTATTACAAGTAATTTGAGAACTACGCCTAAGAAAATCAAAAACGTGATCACCGGTGTGGCTAAGTCGTGCATGCCAACGGTCGGTCGAGAGAGAGAGAGAGAGGAAGGCTGAAGGAGACGGGGCGGAGCGAGAGGCGGTGGTTGGGAGAATAGGGTAGAGATCACCCGAGCTATTGCATCGCATGATGGGGGTGCCCGTCCGAAAATCCTTCAGAGGAAAACCAAACGGATCAAAAGAGATAGAAACAGAGTTTTCAGTGGTGAATTTTCTAACAGAGACCAAGTTTTTGATGAGGTGAGGAGCATGGAGAACGTTATTGAGACGAAGAGGGGGGAGGGGGGAGAGAGAGATGAGTGACACAAGCCCTTAATTGAAAGGGTGTGACCATTACCAACAATTATATCACGTTTGGTGCGCAAATTAAAGTAAGACGTGAGATTACCTTGGTTAGAGGTCATGTGAGACGAGGCACCTGAGTCCATGTACCAATTGTCGTTCGGTTGGCCGAGGGACAGCGTATGCATCGCTGAGTCAATGTTCGTAGGAGCATATGGAGCCACCTCAGTGTGATACGCATGTTGAGAACGTGGGCCGAGGATACCCTGTTCGCGCGGGTTGGGGTTTGGCAGACGCGGTTGGGCCTTAGGGTATGGGGACAGCGGAGCGGCTCATTATGGCGGAGGAGCGGCCCATTGCTGCTGCGTACAGTAGGCCCAAGGGGGATAGGGCCACGACCATTGATACGGGGGAGGTGCGCCGCGACTGTTGTGGTGGCCGCCGCGACCCCGCTGACCCGTGAAGCGACCGCGACCGCGGCCTCGTCCTCGTCCTCAATTTGCATGATACGGATCGTTTTGCAAAGCCGAGTTCGTGGGAGAGGCCTGCGGGGCGTGATCCGAGACTAGGGCTGCATCGGGTTGTCGCGAGGCACGCTTGACAAGGCTCGTCTCCTCCAAAGATAACATGGTACGAGCTTTAGAGAAGAGAGTAAGCGGATCACTTTGTTGAATTAGGGTTGCGATGCCGCCATATGCATCGGTAAGACCCGTGACCATTTGAAGAACCAATCGATGGTTAGAAACAGGGGAACCAACGTTGACCAATTGATCAACGATCATCTTCAGTTTTTGACAATAAGCACCGACATTCGGAAAATAATCAAGAGTGGTAGAGGAGAATTGATTTTCGAGGTGCACGGCCCCAGAATTCCGGTTGTCTTAGAAGTAATCCGCAAGATTTCCATGCAATTACGGCAGTAGAGACTTTTACCATAATTGTGTGGAGGAGGTCGTTGGTGATGGTGCCAAAGATCCATTGTAGCACGATGGCGTCCAAGCGATCCCACATCTCGGGGTCAGATGGGGCAACCACAACAGAAGAGGGGATGATGTGGTCGAGAACTTGGTAAGCTCATGCATGGATTTTAAATAACTCAGACCAAGTAGAATATTGCCAGGATTCAACGTCCAACAAGATAGGGATGAAGTTCTTGATGTTAGTGACGGTGAGGGCGGGGGGAAATTTGGGGGCGCAGCCTCGTGAGGAGGCGCGTCGTTTTTGCCGTCGAAGGAGGTGGACTACTTGGAGGCGGAGGTATCGTTGCTAGGGTTTGTCATAGTTTAGGAGAGAAAGAAAAGAAGAGAAGGCTTGATACCATGTAAGATAATGAATTCCTTGTGTTATTCAATGAATAATATTCAATATATATATACAAAGGGGATCATCTCTAATAAGGTAACTATCTACACTAAAGATATATACCAATCTACAATAATTACCAAATATACATATTCTATATCTAATACAAAGTACCAAATCCGACCACCCTAAGATGAATCAATATTTCTACAATTTACAACATTACTGTCATTGACAAGGACCCAACACAGCTTGCTTACCCGTTCTTCTTTTTTTTTTTTGTCATCTCCTCGTTCGACTGCCAGTCCCTTGCTAAAGATCTTAAAGCTAGCTTTTTCGTTTCTGATGTTCGAGTGCCACCATGCTTTGCAAATTGAATACGACCTTCACGAGTGATGATCCTGCTATTTTCTGGATTTGCAGCAATCTGTATAGTGGCAGAGTTTTTATTTTATTCAGCAATCAGGATCGTTGTGGACTGTAGCACAAGCCAAATTTAAGTTGTTGGACCCAAAATCCTTGGCTGCAATAGGTGATTCAGTTTCATTTTCATTGGAGGACGAATTTGCCACCCTTTCATTGTTGGAAAAAAAAACTCCGGCGAGAGAATCTTGCACTTCATTTATGCTAAACCCTGACAGATCTGATTCCGACTCAAACAATCCACATGGATTTCCAAAACACTTGTAATCATGAACGCCTCGATCTTATTCTCGAATTCTGATGTTGTAAGTTCGTATTATCAATGTTAACTCTAATGACTCTGTTAATCCAACCATGAATCGATGAAGAAACAAGAATTCGTGCAACATGATGTTTGTTTCTTCCCATCGTATCATCATCAATCTTAATAGGGGTAATTACATTAAACCCCCCAACGTATTGTCCCTTTTTGAGTCAACTCCCTTAACTTTGTTTTGACTCAGTCAACCCCCATCGTATGCCAAAATCATCATTTTACCCCAAATCAAGATTTTGCACCTTTTCAGGGGTATTTTCGTCAAATGTCAAAAAATTTAATATTTTATTAAAAAATGTAAAATTTATTAATCGACAAATTTTGTTTTTCGGCAAAAAAAAAAAATCGCCAAATTTTTTTTCTTAAAGAAGCCTAAATTATTTTATTAAGGCCATGGAACTTAAGCATTTACTTTGGAATAAAATCATTCGAAAAAGTATATTTGTCTAAATATTTTAAAAAAATTTATTTAAAGATTAAAAAAAAATTGTTGAAAAAGAAGCCTAAATTCCTAGATCTTAAAAAAAAACTAAAAAAGTGGGTCCATGTTTAATAAATCTTTGATTTTGTCTAAAAAAAAATTCAAAAATTATTAAATTTTTTGAAAATTTGACGGAAAAAAATATGTTGAAAAAAAAATTATGTCGAAAAAAACAAATTTGACGAAAAAAGTATTTTGTCGATTAATAAATTTTATATTTTTTAAAAATTTTAGACATTTGACGAAAATACCCCTAAAAAAGTGCAAAATCTTGATTTGGGGTAAAGTGATGATTTTGGCATACGATGGGGGGTTGACTGAGTCAAAATAAAGTTAAGGGGGTTGACTCAAAAAGGGACCATACGTTGGGAGGTTTAATGTAATTACCCCATCTTAATAATAGGACCAACATTGTGTTGCGTGCCTTTTTATGGTTGCTTTTATAATGTTTGAACTAATGACATTTCTGGAGAAATTTGTAAGAATTTCTCTGCCCTTGGATATTTGTTTTGGTAGTAGTACAATATTTATGTTCTAACGTAGGAAATACTCATTCGTACGCTTTGGGAGATGTATCGAGACCGGAAAAATTTTCCGATTCTTCATGTATAAGAAGTGCGTAGTACGCTTCTTGGTATTACACACTGTTTTACATAGGATAAGGACATGTCATCGTAATATACCGCTTAAGGTTTTCTCTCTCATATCACACAGGATGAGAAATAACGAGTTTATCGTTTTAAGGAATTCTCTGTTGTATGACGTTGGATAGGAGATTAGTCATCTACCATATAAGGGATTCTCTTCCGTATCACAGTGGATAGGAGATGTATCTTTTTACCTATTAAAGTATTCTATGTTGTATCACAATGGATAAGAGATATGTTATTTATCGTTTAAGGTATTTTTTGTCGTATCGTGGTGGATAAGAGATATATCTTTCTACTTATTAAGGTATTCTATGTTGTATCCCAACGAATATGAGATATATATATATATATATATATATATATATATATATCTACCTTTTAAGGTATTCTCCGTCGTATCACATCGGATAGAAGATATTAATTTACCACTTAAGGTATTTTCTTTCGTATCGTAGTGGATAGGAGATATTAACTTTACCATTTAAGGTATTTCTCGCCATGTCATGGTGGCTAGTATGGTGAGGTCATACCTCGTGAGTTTAATCGAAAGAAGAGACATATAAGGGAATCGAAATATCATAGATAGAGAAATTTAAAAGATGACGACCAATATTGGGTAGACTCCGATTTGCCTACGTATCCCGTGATATAGGAATCAAGTCATCGTAGTTCCTTGTTTTAATTGCAATCCAGCCCGTGACAGGCAATTTTGGCAAACTGAAATTGTTCAAACATAAAGAGAAAATGTGCATGCATAATTTTAAAAGCAAGCTAGATTAAACTTGTTCGGATCACTCTGCCATTGCTCGATTCTCGGTGTCAGTGCTTCCAAATCAGCAGCTTCCTCATGCCTACGGAGTTTGAGGGAAGCGACATAGCAATGACATGCCTCCTTGTGATTCCCAATGATTTCACCCGTATTGCCGAGGGTCAGAGACTTCACCTTATGGTGGTATGTAGAGACCACAACTCGAATAACGTTGAGTGCGGGGCAGCCGATGATGACATAAGAGGCGAAAGGTTGGTCAACTATCAGGTACCGAATATTAAGGATCCTCTTTAGTGGTTCTTCCCCAAAACGAGGTTGGCAATGTGACTTGTCCCAAAGGAACAATTTTTGCTCTCCCAAAGCCTTGAAGAGGCGTGGAGATAGGCTCAATCATATGGTGACCTAATGTCATCTTCTCTAGAGCATGTGAAAATATCACATTTGTTGAGCTCGCATTGTCAATTAGAACCTTCCAGACAACATAGTTAGCAATATCTAGTTTAAGTATAAGGGGTCAGTCCAGTTTACCTGCTTGAATAGCTTGCAAGGAGAGCTGCAATAGGTCCTTCTTTGTGAAAATTATCTCCTCTTCGGGCAACTTCTCGATTTCCAGTAAGGTGGTAAAGCCCATATATATCTGCTCATGTTTCACGGGTTATCCTCTTACCGTCGTTGGTGAACTCAACGCCCACTGGTCATCCATTAATCATGGTGATCATTCCTCTGGAAGGTGCATTGACAACGCCGTTGTTGTAGTTGCTTGGACTTCGATAGATTTTTGTTTATCCTTCTGTGGTGAGCGGGATCTGTGCCTCTCAACTTGATTGTCCAAGTCCTTCTGATCGCGAACATATTGTGCCAACTTTTCTCTCGAATCAAGCTTTCAATCTCATCCTTCAAATCCTTACAGTCTTTTGTGTTGTGTCCACCCTGGCGGTGATATCTGCAATCTTCTTCGAGTATCGTGTCGTTGGAGTATCCTTCAACTTTCTTGGCTCATTCAGTCATCCATTTTCATGGGCAACCGAGAATGTTGTCATGATGTCTTTGTTCAAGGGTGTATAACTCCTGGGAGACTTATCTCTGTTGTGGTCATTTCTGTCACGGTTCCATCCGTCTTTTCCCTTAGACATGTCTTGTCCTTGGTTTGGGGTATTCTTAGTTGCCATCATTTCATCATGATACATTGTTTAGTATGCGAGTTCATTGATCTGATCTTTTTTTTTTTTGCCTCCTCAGCTAGAAGTGCGGCTGCGAACCTTTTATGCTTAGTCGCGTTGAAGAGAATGTTAGCCACGTGCTCCTCCTTTGGCCCATCCACCTTGAGTAGCTCGTCATTGAATCTTTTCATGAAATCACGAAGGTTCTCCTTCTTGTCCTCTTTGACAACAAAAACTACATGATGAGCTTCCAAGTTTAGTTTAGGGCTCTTTTACACCTATAGCCACAATAGTTGAGTTCTTCACTCCAGTACAATATACTTCTCAAGAAGCATCCATACAGTGGCGTATTCAGGATTTGAAATTACGAAGGACTAAATTTTTCGCTCTCTAAAAGAACGAAGCCAATAATTTTTTGAAAAATAAAATAGAAAGAATCGAAAGGACACCCGTGAAAGAAACCATTATCTTGAATTATTTTTACAGCATTTGAAACAAAAAAAAATGAATACAATGATTTGTGTACTATTTCAAATTTTAGTTTTAAGTAAAAAAAAGGCCCCCGAGTAACCCTTTTTACTATAAATTTGTTGATAACTTATGATTTATGATTCTTATGCCGTACAAATACTTATATAAGTTTTTATTTGTTAGTAACTTATGATTTTTTAAGATTTGTTTAAAATTGTATATGAAAATATTATAAAGCTAATCGACATAGTAAAAATGTTTTGACAATCTGGAAACTAATTTTTTTCTACATAATATTGATGAAAATTTGCATAACACTCAATTTGAACAAGATTAATTTTTAAAGGTAAAATATATACTACTATAAAGATTTTATGTACATATAGTAGGGTTTTTCTCTATTTTTTTAACATCACAAAGTTTTTTTGCTAATTAAAATAACACGTGAGACTGTTTATTGATAAGACATAGCACACTCAAGAATTTTTGTTGTTTAACCAAAAGGGAGGAAGGCTGCTTGTATTATTTATACTCCACGAACGATAAAAAGATTCATTTTTTACATTAATTAAATCCACTTTGGACAAAAATGATCAAAATACAAATTCAAAATTCACATAAAAATGGTGCATAAGTACAAGGCATATTGTTGAGAAACATTCCCTAGTGTTTTTGCAATAGATATGTAATAAAGTACAATACCATCTATACGTGTCAATTAGATAGAGCAAATTGTTGACAAAAGGCGGAGAAGTGGCGAGTAGTGGCTTTTTTTCTTTCTAGAGCATGGGCTTTTTTATAAGAAGGAAAACTGCGCGTTGAGCTGAGCAACTAGTGCAATTATCCGTCTATTTCCATCGTTTGCTTCTCGTCTTATATATTGCAGATTGCAGTGTAAGATTCGAGGTAGTTCATATTACAATATGGGCCCTATATTATAAAATACCCCTGACTTAATACACATATCCAGGTAAAAAAGGTTTCAAAAAGTTGGGTGGGGTTACCCAACCCATACATACATCCGCAAATGGCCATAAATACAGCAAAATCTAATCAGGTTTTCTACCCCATGCTTCATTTGCACCTGATGTCAACTACAAGATGGCGAATATGAGGCGCATACCATTTTACTCTCTCGACATGCTCGACTGTGACCTCCCAAACACGCCCTGCTCATCATAAGAAGATAACGAGGTCTAAAAGATTATTTGGTTTTCTTAATCACATTTATTTTGCACGAGTGGGTAACAAAGGTTTGGTATCTGTTAGTTGAGGATGAGTTACCTTCTGATTTAGTCAAGTCATAAATGGATTGAACGACATGGTATACCCAAGACGACTCCTCTGTGTCCTTCACGTTCCCATGTATGTGTAATATCCCACCCTCATCTCTGCAATTTTTTTGTCTTGCATCAATAGTTGGAAAAATGCAATAGTACATTAGTGGGATCAACCAAAAAGAGTAAGTGTGCTTCCGAATTCTTCTTTTTTCTCTGTATGAGAAGAATCTCTTTCTAAACTGGCGATCAAATCATCACAGCGTATTCCGACTATAAATCAGGACACCACAAAAAAACTATATGAATTAGCAACATAGTTGCCTGTAGAACAACCATTATTAAGCGAATCATTCTTTTTGCACTTCACAAGCGAATAAAAGTCATCTGGATTACATATTAGGCCCATGCAAGAATAAGTAAAGTTATGCTGTAAGGCCACTCACCTCAATGCTCTTACAGCAATAACCCAACTGCATTCACTTGACGGCAGGAGACCAAGAGACACTCGATCAGCAACTCCCTGTCCAAAAGGAAAATAATTGATAGAACTGCAGTACGACCAATTCAAATTTCAAGGCAAATACCAAACATGCAATATATTAGGATTCTTCTAGATTGTCTATCTCCTCAGAAGCAAAGCATGGGATATGCCTTGCTAGTATTGATAATTAAAAGTAAACTTGAGATCGAGCCAGAGATATCACATGAAATTATTCCAGAAGCATACAACTGTTAAATGTTCTAGCTACAAAAGATCAAATAACTCTAAACAAGGTTAGGTAAGAATCGTCATAAAAAAAGCATATACTGATAGGTAACTAGGATATCATCAAAGATAATATCGTCTCCAAGCTCCTCAACTATAGGCTATAGCTTATTCAATGGTTGGCAACTTTAATTCTCCACATCTTCAAAACTCTAATAGCTTCACATACAAACTCTCATGTCAAGACTTGAGTTGAGGGACAGAAATCTCATACCTTTGGAGCTGTAACTCTATTATCTCCTTCCAGTACAACACACCTATCATCCACGTGATTAGCGTGAAGATTGCGACGGAGTGCCTCAATGGCATGGGGATTCCACTCACATGCATACACCATTTTGGCATTGGCCCTGATTAGCCATACAATATAAGCAAGAATTACATACTACTCATTATTAAATAAAAATAAAGTTTTGATAACTCTAATATCTGGTTAACACAACACTTTAGAAGATATGTAAAAGTATACCTCACAAGGAATGGTAGAACAAAATATCCTATGCCGGCAAACAAATCGACTATAACTTGATTGCTACAATTAAGACGGCTCACTCGAAGCTTCTCAGAAAGATTACCCCAAGAGAACATACACTTGGTGGCATCAAAAGAATAGAGTATGCCATTTTCGCGGTGATCAACCCATCCATCATCTCCAACAAGGATTTCTAACTTACTGTCTCTAGTTCCAGTCTGCGCAATCCGACCCTGTTTATCATAAATATAGTCTATCAACGAACAGATTTTCACAAAATAAAACATAAACTTAGCATATACGAATTCCTCTCAGCATTCAAAAATAATAATCTAACAGGCACTTTCATAATTACCAAGAGATTAACTCAACAAACTTATAAATAATGAAAGGAAAATTGTAACAGTAGAACAATGTGCTGTTATTTAAGGTGCCACAAAACAGGGAAGAAAGTCAAGTAGCAACATCTAAAACTACATGCCATGTTAGGTTCAACAGTAACTTCACTCAATTTACGCTGGGTCGTAAAGCGTCGATTTCATCAAAAGAAAATCCTTAAATACAAGTCTACAAAAATGGAAGCAGCCCAACAACAGAGCTATGTTTACATCTGTTACTTACTTGCCGAGCGAGACGTTGAGTCCCAAGTGATTGGGCGACAAGAGGCCAGATCTGCCCTCCAATTGAATCCCAGACGGGATCAGTGAATGATGTTACAGGAAGCACAATCATATCTCCTAGTCGTTCCCACCTGTAACAAAATTAAGTTGATACATCAGGTGTATATAGAATTCACAGAAGCAGGCTATGGCCAATATTGGTTGAAGGGTCATTCAGACATTGACCATATAATTATGCTCATAACCCTGATATAACCGGGAGTTTTTAAAAGAACAAGAAAACAACCTTGAAGGCAGCTGCTCTAGAAGTTCTGATGACATGTCATGATGCTTCAACACCGAGGCTAAAGCTTCTTTCATCACCTTAAAAGGAGAATTAGCAGCTTTCTTGACTTTGATAACGTCATCCACATTTATACTTCCACCAAATGTAATTAAAATATTCAAAGCCTCGGAACTAGAAATATCTTTCAACAGCATTTGCCAGGAAGATGGCTTTAAGGACTGAAGATCATGTGATGCTTCGACGATATCTCCTAGGTACTGTCTATCTTCTAACAATGTGCAAAATAATCCAGTAACAGGAAGACAAATACATGTGCCACCCTCCAGGGTATAAACCTTTCTCTCAAGATCTAACCAACCAAAATGTTTCAAAATGTCCTTTCCCAATTTTGCATAATTCTTTGCCAGTCGAAGAACGAACGGGGAGGCTACCATCAAGCCTCCACTACTGGGCCTTGACTCAGACGCTTGGTCCGTAGATCCATTAACCTTTTCTCCAAAATTATGGGGAGCACGTGTATGAACTTTTTGTTCAGTTTGACGTTTAGAATATAGTGAACCACTCTTCTCTTTCATATGACAATCTATGTTTTTCTGTCCAATTAGCATAGGATCTGCGCCATCACATGAGGTTGTCAACTGAAGCAGGTTAATCTTCATTGGTTCGCTGAACTTTGTCCCAAATGCATAACAGGCTGCCCCGCCTCCAACTATAATCAGATCATCACCAACTACATTTACAGTGCTACGAACAAAAAGGCCTTTTTCAATAGACTTTACCATTATACTCTTCCAAGATTCAGACTGAAGATCAAATAAAAACAATTCCTGATGTTCACTGACAGGGCATCCTCCTAAAATGCCAAGGTAATTTGAATAAATGAACATTAGATGTGAAAACCTGGCTTTCGGCCATTTTCCATTTGTCTTCAGCTTACTACAAATACCTGTTTCAGTATCAAACTTGAAAAGATCTCCCATAGCTCTGTCTCCACCGTATCCACCAAACATGTATAACTTAGACTCATAGGCTACCATTGATTGTGAATGACGAGGTCCAGGTAGGTCTCCTTGGATAATTATTTCAGTCCATTTGGAAGTTTCCGTATCAAGCATGTAAAGTGATGGCAAAATCACATCGTTATGAATCCCACCATACACGTATATCTTTGTACCAACAACAGCTGCTGCGTGCCGATGCCTGTCGAATGATATGAAAAATGGAGTGCATAATAAAAATCAAGAGGTGGAAGGAAGAAGTTAAGACTAGATTTGCAGTAATATGTAACAAAAAAAAGGGCCATTGAACCATAGATGCATCTTGTCGAGCAAATAACGCACAGAATGTCATTTCGATATGAATTAAGTACATTACTTCTACCTGTCTCCTCAATTTGAGTATGAAAGAGCGGTGTAGGTTAAAACGTTTGATCAACAGGGTTATCACTTGAAACAACCATGCCAGATCCCGACAAAGGTGAATATAAAATGTACAAAAATACGGATCTTTCCAACTGAGAACTTTGTAGCCATAAAAACATTACCTTGGGGGAAACAAGCAGCCAGAACATTCTAAAAGCCGCCACTCTTTCTTTGCCAAATTGAATACCCAAACATCATTCAATATATTCAGCGGGTCAGCCCTACCTCCAATGACATACATGAAGTTGCCTACAAGGGAAGATGTGTGCCCTAACCGTGGAGCTGGAGCTCCTACAACATCAACTGTGTCCACTATTCCAGACTTTGCATCAAGAACCAAAAGATCATTTCTTCGTGCGTGTCTTCCAATTCCTCCAAAGCCACCAAAAACAATAATCTTATTTTGGTCTAGTGTACATGCAGAATGACCCCACAAGAAAAGTCTCTCAAGGGGTTCGCCAACAACCTCAACAACATGTAGATCAATACCAAACACATCAGATGATCCTGCCATTAATTAAAGATTTTAAGTTCATGCCACATAAGGGAAACTAGTCCAGTAAGAAATCACATAATAGTACATAACAGTTCAAATTTTCCTGACATTGTTACCAATTTTGTAAGAGGTTGATTAAACTTAATAAGCTGCAGTATGAGCACACAAAGGAATCCTATAGCATATTGTTTATCATTACTGCCACTGTGTGCAAGTTTCCATAAAGAAAGCAATTTATTAGCTAGCGTACACTCATTCTACAATTCAAGATCAAAAGCTGTTCCAACTCTCCGCAACAATTAAATTCAGAAAGTCGGTTCTTAGTATTCCTTACCACAATCAGTGTCATGATTATCTACTTCGACAGAACCCAACTCTTCCTCCAGCTCCTCCACTTCATTCTTCACAGAACCATCCAAAGCTATATCGCGCTTCACCTCGACACTGTTCCCATTCCTTTCGCCAGCAAAACTCGTATCCCCCGTAAATCCACTATCCAACAACTTCTCGTAAAAAACATCAGTTCTCTTCCTATTCACCCTCATCTTCTCATTGGCAACCTCAACCAGATACTCAACATACTCCGGCGACACCAAAATCCTCTCCCCTTCCCCCAATGGCACTTCCATTCGTATCGAACACCTAATCGCAACAATTACCCTCTTACTCACACTCGTAATCCCACTCTCTCTAAACCCACACGAAATCGCAAGTGCAACCAAACGCTGAGCGGCCTCCACCCGGTCGCATTCCACCGCGATAATCAACGGCTCAAACCTAAAAACCAAGCTCGGCATTGCAGGGGAAGGGAACAGCAGGGGAAGTAAAGCGGAAGCGGTTACCCGATCGTGCGATACGAAGAGCCACGAGCCGCCACCGGCTTTTTTCTTCGGTACGGTGGCGGTTGGTGGCGGTTGAGAGAGGATGGAGATGCGGCCTGAGCATGAGCTGGTGGTGAAGTAGGAAGGGTGAGTGTTGATGGCGGTTAGGAGAGAGATTATCGGAGTGTCGACGTTGCCTTTGGGAGACCTGTCCGGCGCCGGTGAGTTTATGGCGGCGAGTGCGGCGGATTTCCGATTTTGGAACTCCATCTTTTTTTTTCTCTCTCTAAAAAGCTAGAGAGAGAAATGTGCGCCGGCGGGAGGGATTTTGAGGGGTTTTAGAAGTTGATATTACTTGAAATTAACAAATATTTATTTTATTTGGTTGGTTATTAAATAGTTATATATCGTTAAAATAAAAAAGGAGCCTCACATAATTTTTAAAAAAATTAATACAAACACAAAATTTTCATTCTCATTCACTCGCTTACGGCTTACCTACTCGATATATAATAGTTACACTTTTTTTTTATGGGCTACTAGTAAATGGAGCACGCGGTTCCCGCGAGCATAATTCATTTTTCAATGTCATTCTATGTGGGTTAAAGAAGAAGATTCATCTAGATGACACAGGTTGAAAGCATGTGCCATAAATTTGGAGTAGAAAAATAGAAGAAAAACAGATTATGGGAAAAATAAATCATTAATTATAATTAGTAGTGTAATTAATTAGTCTAATTTAATGTGTAAGGCTATTTTGGGAATTTAATTATATATTTTTACAATGTAGCTAAAACTCAAGGTTAAAATTGGAAATCAAAAGATTGGTGTCACAATGAGTTTCTTTATATAATAGTATATAGATTATTAATTACACATTCCAATCTCCAACTATACAATTACTTCTAAATTCAAAGTTGAATCTCTTTAACGACCAGTAACAGATTACTTTAACGGATGAAATTTGTGGCGTGAGGAGTTATGCATGCAGCCAAAGATCCCAAAAACTACAGTTGTATTAGCTTCGTTTTAGTATTTTGTACAAAAACTTATCCGAATTGTTGAGCGATTGGATTATTCGGGTGTTCAAGTCATGCTCTTCCCAAATAGTTAGCACAATGGTGACGACTTGATGGGCATTATGGGGGAATCGGAATAGTGTGCTAGCGGGTGAAAGGGAGCGGCGATCGGATGAGGTAGTCACATTTGTGCGGTCGTACGTTTCAACGTGGAGTAATCTTAACGGGAGGAGTGTTGGCTTTGGTCAACAAAAGTGGGCTTGAACAATAACAGGAGACGTGCACTTATTGCATGCACGTTATTGTAGATGAATTCTTCCAATTTGCAAGACTACAACACGGTATTGACGTGGAAGAATTGCCGAAGCTTTGTCTATAAATAGCAAAGGTCCTCACTATTGAAATGCATCCATTCAGAAGTTCTTTTCTTTCTCTATAATTTATAATGTAGTATTTTATACACTGAGAGGGTGTAGATTAGGGAGTGGTGAGATTAAAAGAATCTGTCAAGGTCGTTCGGGTTAAGTGAGAATTATGTAGTTGGACGAATTTTCTACATAGTGAATTTTGCTTGGATCCCCTTGGTTTTTCTCCGGTGAAGGAATTTTCACGTTATATCCTTGTGTTGTTACTATCGTCAATATTATATTTGTGTTGATTTGCAATTATCTCGTGGGCAAATTCTGGGAGCGTTATTTAAGGCGGTTCAAATACCCAACAAGTGATATCATAGCGCGGGTTCCATTAGAGGTGGAGTACTACTGGGGTGGAGTTGTGGTGTGGTGTAATATGAATACGCATTGTAAAGGCGGTTCCGTAAAATGTAATTGGTTATTAAGTGGGACCGTTGTGAGCCCACTAATTACTTGCGAGCCTTGAAACCATGTCAGGAAAGACGAGCTATCTCTTTCTGGGGGTTTATTTTGTACTATTCTCAAGAAATTCACCAACTCACCGGTGTAATGTCAGGAAGCAAGGGTACGGATATGAAAAAGTTTGACGGGAAAATCAACTATGAATTATGGCGTGTTCAAGTCGAAGAGAAGTCGATTTGGTCGGGTTACACAAGGATTCAACCTACGGAGGGTATACCATTCTCCATAGTGATGTAAAAGAAAGAGAACAAAGGAGTACAGAGATTAAATTCTCTCTGGTGGTTTTCCATTCCCGTGGTCTAGTCGAGGAAAGAGAATGATGGCATACGGAGAATAATTATCTCCATGAATGTATTTCCTTTCTCTATGGGCTTTCGAAGAAAGAGATAAGTGATTGTTTACCTTTCTTTAGGGACATTCGAAGAAAGAACGGATATACGGTATATCTCTATGTTTGTTTTCTTCAAGATCATTTGAAGAAGTATTTGGTGTACGGAGATAAGAGATATTCCCATGACCGTCTGCCTTTTTTCAGGGTTATTCGAAGAAAGATCGGGTATACGGAGGTGTTGTACAGAGATATTTGTTTGCCTTCTTTAGGGGATTACGAAGAAAGAGAAGTTTTGAGCAAGAGGGGGTATTCGCCCCATTATATAAAGTCGTGCGAAGAATTATCCGAGCGAAAGATAAAACGTGTTCCTCTTTTGGCAAAAGAAGAAATTGGGTTGAGTGCACGTGCGATCGTTCAAGGGCCAAAGTAAAATGATTCTGAAGATCTAATTTTTTCACTAGTCAAATCTTCAAGGAGAAGATTGTTGGCTCTTGATCAACAAAAGTGGGCTTGAATAATAACAGGAGACATGCACTTATTGCATGCACATTATTGTAGATGGCTTCTTGCAGTTTGTGAGGCTACAACACAGTACTGATGCAGAAGAATTGCTGAAGCTTTGCCTATAAATAGCAAAGGTCCTCAATAGTGAAATGCATCCCTTTAGAAGTTCTTTGCAGAAGAATTGCTGAAGATTTGCCTATAAATAGCAAATGTCCTCAATAGTGAAATGCATCCCTTTAGAAGTTTTTTTCTTTCTCTCTAATTTATAATGTAGTATTTTATACACTGGGAGGGTGTAGATTAGGGAGTGGTGAGAGTAAAAAAAATATCTCGGGGTCGTTCGGGTTAAGTGAGAATTATGTAGTTGGACGAATTTTTTACATAGTGAATTTTGCTTGGGCCCCCGTGGTTTTTCTCCAGTGAAGGAGTTTCCACGTTAAATCCTTGTGTTGTTACTATCGTCAATATTATATTCGTGTTGCTTCGCAATTATCTCATTGGCAAATTCTGGGGGCGGTATTTGAGACGGTTCAAATACCCAACAAGGAGATGGCGTAGTGTGGCGACATGTGAAGAGGGATGGCAGGCCCCGAAAGGATAGGTGATTAAAGTTAATTTTGACGTGCTCAATTTACTAGTGAAGCGGCGGTCGGGTTAGGAATGGTCGTGCATGACTGTGATGGAAATATGGTTGCTTGGAGACAAAGGCGGTTAATATCACACGCGAATCCGTTGGGTTTTGAGGTGCTTGCATCATTGGGGGCAGTTTGGTGGGCGGTGGAGAAAGGATGGAGCGACGTTATCTTTGAAGGGGATTGTCTAAGTATTGTGCATGACATGATCCACAACACTATTGGAGACATTCATGTGGTGAACATGCTAAATGATATTAGAGGATTATTTCGTATACACACGGGGTTCTTTTTTCGTTGGGTGAGACAGGAATCCAATACGGTCGTTCATGCGCTTGCTCGGAACGCGGTTGAGGACGTGGACGACTTTGAGGACTAGCGTTTTGTTGGTTTTTGTTAGGCGTTGATGTTGAGCTTTAAATATTTTGATGTAATGACTGTGTTGGCGTCACCTTGCTCTTTTGGAGTTGACTTTTATGATATGAAAGTTTTTTGATTCACAAAATAAAATAAAATAAAATAAAGTGTCGACTAATTAAGAAAGCAAGCGATCCCTAATGTAGTGGTCGGTTGACCAGGTGCATCCACACACTACATTTCTTGACATAAAACACGAACAGCTGATGTGATGATCACAATTCATTGTGGTTGAGATCTCTATCCAAGTGTATTTGGTATGATAACTTTTTTACGATGCGGCAAAACTATAACCATAACTTTTTTACATAACCTTATAACCTAAAATGTATCCACACTAATGTGGCTTTGAGTCTAATCTGAATTTCTTTCTTACATATGTTATGTCCTATGTTGCATTGGAACGCTTCATCATGTAAAGAAAAAATATAATAAAATGAGAATACGCAGAATACAGTATAATGAACATAAAACTGCAAAGTGCAAACATTCACAACCACTATGCTAAAACTCAATCAACTCTTACGTCACCCAAAAAAGAACAGGTTAATCATCTTTGAAACAAGGGGAGTCTGGTCAATAAAAATTCTAAATAGTAATACTAAAGGCAAAAATGGCTACGGCAAACCAAATGAACAACTTCGAATGCGCAACATCTATTATTTTCAAGGATCAAACAAAATGTTCCTCTACAGCTCTCTTGTACTTACAGAGGTGCCGCGCATTCTATAAATATCAAGATAGGCTAAAACGACTTTCAGCCATGCCTATACAACCATCTTTCTCTGTTAGAGTTAATCTTAGTGCATGTGACATTCTCATACGTTTGTTAAATATATCTTTCAACCTCTGCAAAAGACAAACGATAGTTTCGAAATGAGCCTCGTCTTTCTTCCTGTCATTGTCTGTAACTAGACCCAACACCTTTTCCTGTTACTGAAGATTTATCCTTCGAGTTTGTACTCGTAAAGGAATCAGAATTGTTCGACTGGCTCTCACCATAACCCGGTCTCATCCAAATCTTTATGTGCCCCTCGCGACAAACTGTAAGAACAGATTCTTGAGTGAATAGCAACCCAGAAAGAGGTTCTGTGTGGACACGGTGAGCAACCAGTGGTGAGAGTTTTGGAATGTCTCTCATGCTTGGAGCAGGCTGCAAGGTGCCAACAGGGACAGCGCTATCCCAATGAGCCGACTGGCTCCCAGTGCTGAAAGTGGGGGACCCGCCAGGGGCCCGTCGTACTGGGACCACAAGCTCATCCATTTCCAGATCCCATAATAGCAATTGGGTGTCCTGCAAAACAATTCTTTTGTTACGTGGCACAATACTGAATGTTGAGAAAAGATAGCAATAACGACTAATTACATTGACCAAATTAGATTGGCCAGTGGTGTACTGAGATAAGATACCTGACCAACAGAACCAAATCGATACACGACGTTTTCCCCCGTGCCATCTGAATTTGGAGCAGACCAATATGAATCAAAAGCCACACCACTAACCTGAAATCACAGTAACACAGTGAGAAAAAAAGTCACTACTTGCAACAAGGGAAACTCGCAGTGTAAAATAGTTATTTATGGGTTCTCCTATGAGCATTACACAGAACAATAGGCTGGATAAGGATTTTAAAGAACAACCCAAACCAAAAAATCTTGCTGGAAGGACATCCAATGGCTTATCACTTCCTCTAAGAAGTAATCATCTGCCTAAATTCTTTAAAGAACAAGACTATGTTGAGAAAAAGGTCATTATCATAGCTGGCCTTTAAGCCCTTTTCAAAAAGGGGGGGAGGGGGGGTCTGTTATGTACGCGTGATGATTTGGAAATTTTTAACCATGGGATGCCGACAAAAAAAGGGGATACATCAAGCTCATTACCCATTTACTAAACACAAGACGGAAAATGGAACTCACCCATGAGTTATGTCCCTCACCCCATGCTACAATCTTCCGCTCTTCCATACTCCAAACTTGAACTAAGTCATCCTCACCTCCAGTCAAAATATATTTTCCATCCATGCTGCAGGCCATCATAGTCCATGTTGTTATAACATAAGACTATAAAATTGAATCGTAGAAACAGTGTGCTCAAGAAACAAGAAACCAAACCCTATAGAGACAGAAAGAAAGAAACAGTTCGACATATTTTAACATTCTTTGGACAGAAACAAGTCTTCTAACCTCCAAGCACAACACAAGAGAGCGCCGTAATAGCTTTTTCCACCACATATGAGTTGTTCATTTTTGTAGTCAAACACTCTCAAGTAACCTGCATTCGTCACGTTTCTTCATCCTATTCATAGAAAATGAAAACTAAGCAGAAAACACAAAGGAGCAACATAAAGACAATACCATCCCTTCCAACAGTGGCCAGATGAGCTCCATCAGCTGAAAATGCTATGCCATTTATTGAACCTTGACATATATGCCATCTAGCAACTGGATTCTGCATTTATTATATGCAGTTCAGAATGTAGGAATGTTGACGATGGAAAATAACAGTAAACAGCATCAAGTCAAACATCCTACAAATGAAATTTTCTCTTCTTTTTCTGTGTGCAATTTTAGATATTGACAGCCTGGGCCCAGATTGATTTATATCCAATTACAGCACCGGAACATATTGCTATGAAAAGCAGCTAGAATAATCGCGCTAAAAACTCATTGATAATCATGGAAGACTCAACCACACTTGAAAAAGACTACGTAACGGGTCTGAAGATCATGTTTCTCAGAGCAAAGTTGCTATAGATAAACTGATAAACATTGGATATGTCGCCTAATCAATAACAATAAGCGCCAATTTATAATTATCCTTGGCAGTAGAAAAATCAAATGTCATTAACTCAACGTATATTTGGTAAGCAAAAGGATATTGTTTGGAAGAGAAAAGAAGGGAAAAACCAGATTCTACACGTATTTTACAACCATTTAACTAGAGGAAGATGTCTCCATTACAGAAAAGGACAATGCAAATGAGAATAAAGATGCGAGACTGCAAGGAAGTCAAGAAATGGATCAATAGCTGGAGAAACTACATTACGTTCTAAAGTGGTTTTAGATCAAGATCTATCCTTCGTTACAACTATTCTAACCTCTCCAAAAAAGTTGAGAGGCAGGCTACTAATTGTCCAGCAAGCACAGAGGGTACACGAAAACGAATCAACTTATTCTATACCCTTCAAATAAGTAGATGAAGAAATCCTAAATCTTGGATACTTGTAATCTAATGTAGGTATTGATGAAAAGAAAAACAACCTTTAATGGTAAGAAATTATACTAACATTAGCTAATACCTTACTATATCTTGCATGTGATACGGAGAACTGAGTTTGATCCTTAATCACAGGGAATGAAGGATCTCCAGAACCATCTTTATTCTGAAATATAATCAACAGGACATATCAGTTTTCACATGACTCGGGATTAAGAACAAGATATTATAGCATTCCAAATAAAGTCCAAAAACTTGCCTTTTCATATACGTACATATTTCCATCCACGTGAGCAACTAGAAATGAGCCATCAGTATTGGGAATCCATGCAACAGAAGTACATCGACTGTTCAGACAAAACAAAGTATTTGATCATAGAAGAAATAGTAAATCTCCTTTGTTAAATCATTGTACACACAATGAACAATGAAAAATACTTCCATGTAAAGAAAAATTCAAAGAGTATAGAAATACATGGTGGAGAACTATCAATAGTATAAGTCCTGTTACAATACACAGATCTAAATCGCATACCTACCGAGGAATAGCTTATCATCCTCCATACTAGCTTAATACTCACACAGTAGCTTTAGGACTAATAGAGTTTTGGTCTTCTCACAACAAAAAAAAAAATCATTGGCCATTCAGTGCAAAATTGCAGAGCTACAGAGCTATTCCGACTTTGTTAAGTATAAAGAGAGCAGCCATGAGGCTTAACCTTTCTATACTACTTAGAGACTCCTATACTACTACATGCATGATGCTAGTAAGTTGTCTCAAAAATGCTGGAGACTGCATGTGCATGCAAGTTTACATCTACAAAAATTTTATGCACATGGAAAATTCAACTAAGTGGGTTCCAGGACAATAATTCACTCTTATCACAATTGTAAACAAATCTAACTGCACCGGTACACATTTACTTTTCATAGAAAGATTTCATAATAACCTCATAGTCTCCATTACATGCACATTTTTTGCAAAAAGTGAGATATAATAGGTATGCATACTCTTGACTCTTTTACAGCAGTTTATTTCAGTATCGAATAGGAGGATAATCTCTGTAAATACAAGCCGTACTTAAATTTACCTAATAACACCCAAAACATAAAGCAGAAACAGATTTCTTCAAGACAAGAAAGTAAACTTAATATATTATAAACACTAGGAATGCATAGCTCTATCCTTGAGATCACATTTAATATGTCACTTCGAATAAGAACTATCTATGAACGGCAAACTATGCATATGCAGTCAACTAGAGTTAAACTTGTGTCAACAAAATTATTGCACAAAGAAATAGGTTTCTGTTTCCCTTTGTATACACCCTCAAATATTATACTTGATCATAGGGCCAAGAAAGGAAAGGTAGTAAAAGCTTTTGTAACCAGACTGTGTGTCATTAAATCCCCAAATATTGCATAAATAACAGTTAATACCAATTCTGGAATTATAACGGATGAAAATCCGGTTGCTATTTACCGATACATTTTCAGAGAGGGAATTGCACTAGAAGAGCCAGTTTCTTACCTATTATTTACAGAACCATCTTTATTATAATGCTGAGCCCCAACAAGCTTCTTTCCAACATCTTGCAATTGCTGTCTTAGAGAAACTGAATAAACTACAAAACCGAGAAAGCAAAAATTATTCAAGAGTAACAGTTAAAACTATTCTAATAAAAAATGGGGAGAGAAGGTATACCATCTCCGGAGTTCAAACCGATAAGCAAATCATGCCCATCTCTAGCGTCAGGGTCATAAGCATGGCAGACAGGATTTGAATTACTAAAATGTATAGACTTTATTGGTTCCTATGCAGCCCAAATAAAACCTCTCAAAATCAATCGAAAAATGAATTCACAAGAAAAATCGAAACAAAAACAATCAGTATCACCAAATTACCTTATCCTGAGAATTCAAGTCACTGATGAAAATTGCATCACCAACATTGAACACCAAGTAAGTCCCTTTGCCATCAAAGTTTGAATTACCAGCCACATTATTTGAACTGGTAGTTCCTAATGATCCTATTCTAGTATTGGTGCCACTCATAGACTTATTTCCACCATTACCTCCAACAAAACTAAGTGCCCTGTTCCCATTCCCAGCACCCAAGAACCTAGCTGCTGCTGACCTCACACCACCACTTACACCTACATTTGATGTAGATTGAGGAGGTGCCTGTGTTGGTTTATCCTTGAGATGAGCTAGTGTCACCTGATCAAAAAATTCAACTGAAATCACACACATATATCATTCCTCCAAGGCAAACCTTAAATATACGGTATAAACACCGTACATGAGATAACAAATTCCTCAACTCATTTTCACTTAAACAGAGTCGAAAGCTCTATATTCCACGAATATATATGTATATATATATATATATATATATATCATATGCATGTCTTCCAAGTTTATTTCAAACACAATTACAGGTAAACATATAGGTCCTATACCACAAACAATCAATCCAACCTTCACCTAACCAATCGCAATTCACCCACAAATCGAACCACTCCACAAAATTGAAACAAATAACACCACCAACAATCAATTGGAGTAACTTACTCATAACCAATTCAATCAAAGACAAAAAATAGAAGAAAAACAGAAAAACCCTAACCTGAGTGGCGATTTTGCCATGGGCATAGTGAAGTAGACCGGAAGGATGAGTCTTTTCGTACTGAAGTTTGTATTTACCTTCCGGCGTCTTAAAATAGGTCTTCAAACCTTGTACCTGACCATTATTGCCCGATGCCGATGCAGTTGAGGAAGACGACATCGTATTGTTGTTCGCTGATGAGTTCATCATCCCTCTTTTTAATTTTTTTTCTCTACTTGTACCAAAAGGAGTGATGATTATACTTTCTCTTTTGTTCTTTCAATCGATTCTTCTAAGTTCTAAGTCAATGAGATTGTGGAGATCGAATAAATTGACATTTTTTTATACTGGTTCGCAATTTCGCGTTGTGTGTGTGTTTTGTTGTTTGGCTTTTGGGGGTGAGTTGAATTAGAATTGTGGTATAGGGGTAGAGTTTCTTATATTTATTTATGCTATTAAAAAGATTTTTTGTTGTTATCTAGTTGTAAATATATATATATATATAATATAATAATATATTGTGAATTTTTTATTCACGAGAAATTTGATCGTAATCTTTGGTACTAATAAATTCTCCGACTACCATAACCGGTGAATCACGCGAGAGTTAACTAGATCGCATTGAAGAATCGAGTCTAGATCATGCTAGAAAAACTATATGTGACATGATAAGTTATAACTTATAAGAGGTGTAGTACCAAATTGGCTGTAATTATTGCGATGCACATTAATAAATCTTGAGACTAAATGCAATATCTGTGAATCATGCGAGATTTTAACTAGATCGTGCTCGAAATTCAAGTCGAGATCAGTATTCATGCTTGAAAATGGAATATAAGAGATGGATTATCAAATTGTTTGTTGTGGGTGATCAAACTTAATACAACATCTGATCACAATCCAGTTATCATCAGAGCCTTGGGAAGAGCAAGTAACAGTGGAGATAGACCTTTCAGATTTGAGGCCATGTGGTTTTCAAATGAGCAGTGTGAACCTCTTCTTCAACAAATTTGGGATACCAAACCAACCCTTTTAGAAGCCATAAGAGAAGTTCCCAATGTGATGAAGCCATGGAACAAACTCAAGTTTGGCAATATTTTCAAAAGGAAAAGAAAGCTGCATTCAAGGTTAGGGGGCACTCAGAAGTCACTGGAAACTCATGACAGTGCTTTTCTGACTCAACTGCAAGATCAACTTATGAAGGAATATAATGACATTCTCCATCAAGAGGAACTGTTCTGGTACCAGAAATCCAGAATAAAATGGATCAGGGAGGGGGAGAGGAATACAAGATTCTTCCACATGTTGACTATGATAAGAAGAAAGAGAAACCACATCTCCATGCTTAAAGTTGAGGGAATCTGGGTTAAAGACAAAGAGATATTGGAGACTCATACTAGAAATTTCTACATGAGTCTTTTCTCTGTGGGTTCTTCTTCTCAACATTCTACTCCTCCACCAGTTATCTCTTCACTACAAGTCACTCTTGAGGAAGAGGATTATGATTCTCTGAACTCCACAATAAGTCCAGAAGAAGTTCATGATGCTGTTTTTGCTATGGCACCCCTCAAAGCTCCTGGTCCTGATGGATTACAGGCAATATTCTATCAAAAGGGTTGGGAATGGTTGGGGCAATCAGTTACTGATTTCGTACAAAAGACATTTCAGAATAGACACTTTGATAAGCAACTTGCAGAAGCCTTCATCTGCCTGATTCCAAAGGTTCAACAGGTTGTAAGTATTAATCAATTTAGACCTATTGCACTATGTAATGTTCTTTATAAAATTGTTACTAAGTGCATTACTTCTAGATTGAGAGATATTATGCCTAAGATAATTGCTCCTACACAGGCTAGTTTCATTAAAGGAAGAAGCACACAAGATAACATCATAGTGCTTCAAGAACTTCTCCATTCCCTTAGAACTAAAAAGAAGAATAAAGTGGGATGTATGATAATGAAATTAGACCTGGAAAAAGCTTATGACAGGGTAAGTTGGCCATTCCTTGAAGAAACTCTTTCTGCTTTTAACTTTCCCAAAGGTCTGATTGAACTGATTATGTATTGTGTAACCAGTGCTTCCACCAAAATTCTATGGAATGGGAGCCCTCTGGAAGCTTTTAATCACCAGTGTGGATTGAGACAAGGTGATCCCCTCTCCCCATATTTGTTTGTTCTTTGCAGGGAGAGGTTATCATACTTGATCCAAGAGGAGGTGAACATAGGCCATTGGCAACCTATCCTGCCTTGTAGGGGTGGGCCTCAGCTTTCTCATCTTCTTTTTGCTGATGACATTATACTGATGGGTAAGGCAACTTCGAATACTACTTAGTGCATAAGAAAAACTTTGGATACCTTCTGTCAGAGATCAGGACTGAAGATCAATTGTAACAAATCTAAGGTCTTTTTTTCTAAATCCAGTGGTGCTAGTCATAAGAGACAGTTATGCAATATTCTGGGATTTGGTCAAACAATGAATCTAGGAAAATATCTTGGTATGGCTCTGGTTCATGGGAGAATCACCAGAGATACTCACTCTGGTATTTTTGACAAGATTATGAGCAGATTTAGTAGCTGGAAAAGCAATATGTTATCCCTTGTTGGTAGGGACACTCTAATCTCTTATGTATCCTCTTCTATGCCAGTCTACTCCATTCAGAACTCTTGGCTTCCTCAGAATGTTTGTGATAAGCTTGACAAACTCAATAGGAGTTTTTTATGGTCCTCTGATATTTCACAGAGGAAACTTCACTTGATTAACTGGGAACAAGTGACACTGTCCAAGAAAGAGGGGGGCTTGGCATTAGATCTTCCAGAACCAGCAATGAATCTCTTTTATCAAAATTAGTATGGAAGATTTTCACAGACAATCAATCCCTTTGGACCAACTTTATAAATGCCAAGTATTTGAAAGGTAGACACTTATCTACTTACAGATGTAGACCTAATGACAGCTTTGCCTGGAAAGGTATTCTTCACTGTTTTCAACTCATGAAACCACATCTAAGGTGGAAGGTGGGGAGAGGAGATAATATCTCATTCTGGTTTGATAACTGGAGAGGATCAAGTAGTATTTTTGAGGAAAATATTGTCATTATTCCTTCTGAATACCATTTAACTCTCAAGGATGTGTTGCTGGACTCTGGAGAGTGGAATTTAGACATAATTGAATCTACAATACCACAAGAGATCAAAGCTGACATTCTCAGCAGACACATATTTTTATCTGATAGGGATGATCATGTCCTCTGGAATGGCACCTCATCTGGCCAGTTCACATGCCAATCAGCATATCAGCTGTTTCAACAGCAAGGAAGAACCTCATTCAGAGATTCCAGTACTCATGCTTGGGTTTGGAAACAAGACTTCAGCAACAAATTTCTTCATTTTCTCTGGTTGCTCACTCATGAGATATTGCCAACTAACTTACTCAGATTCAAGAGACATATTTCCCTTACTGCCATGTGCACCTTTTGTGGTGAACCTCAAGAATTAGGTTTACATATTTTCAGACATTGTTCTGCTGCAAGGGAGGTGTGGGAGAAGCTTATTGTCCAAGAGGATCTCCATATTTTTGATTCTTCCAGTGATCAACATTGGCTGAGAGACAACCTGAAGAGGCTCCAAATCAGGAACAAGATCAGGCCAGGTATTCCTTGGACATGGATTTTCATGTCAGCTTTGTGGATCTGTTGGAGGCACAGGAACTCAATAGTCTTCCACAGAAAAGAAACCAATGTTACAGGTAGGATCTGTCAGATTAAACAGCTCAGCTATGAACTATATGAGGGCAGAACTAGAAATAGATACAAGAAGAAGGTTGTTGGCTGGACCAAACCTGCAACTGGTTGGTCAAAACTGAATACTGATGGTTGTGTGCTTAATGATCATCATCTTGGCTCCGCAGCGGGTGTTCTTAGGGATGATACTGGTAAATGGAGTTGGGGATACATGCATAAGCTACAAACTCCAACGGTCGAAGAGGCTGAACTGGCAGCTTTACTTAAGGGACTCAAATTAGCATGGAACAAGCGCATTCCTCGAATTATTATTGAAGTTGATTCCCTGATCTTTCATGGTCTGGTTTCTGGTCAGATTTCCCCTACAAACGATAATAAAGCGATGGTGGACGACTGCAAGGAGTTGCTGCGCATGCCATGGGAAATTCAGTTCATTTGGATACCAAGAACGGCGAATAAAGTAGCCGACGCACTAGCTAAAGGAGTTCGTTATTTAGAAGAGAGCGACGTCTTTTGGGACCAACCTCCTACTTCGTATATTTCTAGTTTAATTACTAGCGACATGTTGTAATGTTATTGACTTCTCTTATTTATCAAAAAAAAAACTTAATACAACATACAATTGATTCACATCTCTAATCAAGTAAAGCTGGTCTTTTATGAGAATTATATGTGTGGGCAATCGCTCAATTTGAAATAAAATATCGTTTCCCCATTCGCGGAATGCAAAAATATTCGAGAGGGTCGGGAAAATAGATACCCGCACCGTTGTCCGTCCTAAGATATATGTGTCTCTTCCGGGTCAAAATATTTTCCAGATTTTGTTGAAATGTAAAATGAGAATAAGCCTAATATTATTCATAAAATATAATTATGATTAATAAGTAATAACTACGTCCGTAAATTATCCTGAAAATGTCATGAGACAAATAGATAATGTATCCACTTTGACTAGATCGTTATGCAATTCCAGCGCAATGCAATTACTCGAGACAATTTGACATAGTCAAACTAGGAATTATTAGCCTCTTTTCCTAAATATATATATTTTAGACTTATTTATGTATTAAACATTAATCTGGAAGAGTATTGCAAATGTTTGGGCTAGCCCATAATTAATTATATAACGAAGACTTTTTCTTTTGATAGGATTATACGAAGACCTCTGTATAATAATGAAACAAGAAAAGTCTCAAAAGTACTAAAAATATTAAATATATTTACAATACCACCACACTCTTCTTATGATCAATTAATCAAGCTGCAAAAAACAGTAATTTTTTTTTCTAGATCGATTGATGATTTTGCAAATGACAATAACAATTCATAGTTGGGCCAATGAACTTCAAAGTGGATGGATAGTCGAGAATGATAATACAGGGCTTGGTCAATTAATATGCTATTAACAAAAAATGTGGTCCTATTAACAAAAAATGTGGTCCGCCATATGTTCCATTCTTCCACACTCGTAGTATAAAGACAATAAAATTTCACAGACCACCTAATAAACTCTACACTTATGCAAAGACCGAATTCAAGCAGCGTTTCGGTTCTTAGTCGCACATAAAACCTTGCAAATTTTCCTCGCATTGCGTTATACGTGTTCCCGTCAATTTTGATAGGGTCACCAATACATGCCGCCAATGTTTGTATAACAGACTCATGAAATAATCTAACTAGAAGGTTTAGAATTCTCACCCAAGTAATTGCGTTGTCCACCTTAACTATGTCTGCTCGAAAATTTAGTGTCCACTTCCTGGTTGAGAGAAAACTTCTTGCGAGCTGCTAGGGACCCTCTATTAGGATCAACTCTCTCTTCTGTGTATTTAATCCCTTCAAACCGTAACATTTGAAGCCTAGGTTGACTTGATCAAATTCATTCTGTAATGAACACATTAAGTCAAGCTTTGTATTGAGCGTTGCGAGGTACCATGGACTCCATAGAATGCAGATACTAATTGTCTTTCCATTGATTGTGCATGAGTTCCTTGAGTTCACTTGAGAGTTCGACCTGCTAGAATGACATGTCGCTTTCTGTTCGTCGATTTTCACATCGCGTCACACCTATTTCACGATAGTCACTGCTGCATACGTACTAGGGTTTCCTCTAGGATTTTCGCCAATTTCCATGTTTCCTTGAGATGTCTCTATCGTTTCAATGTCACTCTCTAATTGACGTAATATTTTCAGTTGTCTTGGTTCTCCAATAATTCGGTGGAACAAATTCTATTGTCGCTGGTTGGAGAATATCCGATGGTGGTGATGTCGCAAGGTTTACACTCATTCTTGCTCTTGTGTTTATTTAGATAATAATAATAATAATAAGAAATAAAATAACTAATAGCGAAGAATATCCAAGCTCTTGACAATACGCCGAATGAGACAACCATGCAAAATAATACGAATGAAAAAGCAAGGAAGAAATAATATGGAGAACGGATGATAGTATCCCGAAGAAGAAGGAAAGTTTTACCGGCATACGACACCAATAAGGTTAACATGTCCACACTAGTCGTGAACAATCGGAATAAGTCTAAAGTGAACACGAACAACAGTCCACCAAGCCATTTGAACGAATCGGGGACCTCGACTCCTAAATTCATGGCATAGAAACTCGATACTCAGGGAAAGCGTGTACTTTTTGCGTCTCTCAACACATGGTAGAGGAACGGAAATAAAACCAATAAGAAGAGAACAACACGAATAAGTTTCCTTAAACAAGCTTACAACAACAAAGAAACGAATTCTAGTAGGGTTGAGAATCTTAAACCCTTCACAATTCTATGAGAGATGTTGAACCAAAATCGTCATATATTGAGACGCAAGAGGAAGTCAAAAACCAGAGGTGAAAAGATGGAATTCAATCCGAACAATGTACATATAAAGTTTTGCTACAAAATGTTGATATATGGGGTTCGATACACAACACCATCAATTCCAAGGACCCTACATGATATTACGAACCGACTCTAAGAAACGTCTGATTCATGTGCTGGAAATTCCACTGAGTGTCTGGGAAATAGAGACGCCATTCAATCTAATATATATATATATATATATATATATATATTTATTTATTGAGAGAGAGAGAGAGAGAGAGAGAGAGAGGGGATAACTTGAACTTATAGTGGTTGAAAACCATAGTGAGCAAATGAGGTTTACTACGGCAACATATAGTAACAATGGAGATTTTTAGACAGCTGCTTGCGACAAGGATCATGATTCCGTTTGAAAACCTAGTGATACTACCTCGTCTGTTTAATTTCAAAATGAAGATTATCTCGTGGAATTGTCATGGAACTGCAGACAAGGAGTTCGTAGAAACTTCAAAGAATTAGTCCTAGTGCATGAACCGAGTGTTGTATTTATTTTGGAAATAAGGGTAAAAGAAGATCACGCGAGATTAATTGCTCCACACCTGGGGTTTTCAATATATGTTATTGCACCCTCTGATGGTATGAATGGAGGTATCTGGATGCTATAGAACAAAAAAGATGTCGGTGTCGAGATCACAGGGATCGAGAATCAGGGCATTCGTGCCATTATAGGTCCGTCTAAGTAAGCATATGGTGCATATCTAAAATCTACGCCATAGGATATCTTAACGAGTTTTTTTATGCGCATGTAAAGAGGGGGTGGCGTATAGTTTCTTTGAGTCGCTTACGGTTTTTCCAGCAATATTTGGAAAGAAGTGTCGTAATCAGTCTTAGCTTTTGTTATATGGAGTTTACTTGGACAAATAAAAGGGAACCGACATACTTCTCGGAAATGAGCAGAGGAAACTATCCCTATAACGTGGTTTATTACTTACTACGTACACATTCTGACCATCATTCGATACTTACAATCTGCCATAAAATGAATGTTGCGAGGGGACCGAGGTTAATTGGGTTTAAGGCAAAGTAGTTTTACAATGTGAAAAACACCTAAGAGATATTTGGGGTGAAAAAGGTGAACTTCTTACAGCTATTAACGAAGTCCCAAACATCCTTATACCGTGGAACTAGGGAAAATCTGGGAACATGTTTCAAAGAAAAGAAGACTGCTTACAAGATTAAATGAAGTCCAGAAAGCTCTTGTCCATGGCCGAACGACTACTTGCAAAAACTGGAGACCGAGCTCATAACAGAGAACAGTGAAGTGCTTAAACATGAAGAAGTATTTTGGTTTCGAAAATCAAGAGTTCAGTGGATTCATGACAATGAACGGAACACTAAATTTTTCTAAGGAGAAGGAATAAATTAGTAATGCTGAAAATTGATGAGGTTTGGGTTAAAAAGGACGAGATCCTCCGAAATTATGCACGAAATTATTTCAGCAAGCTCTTCTACACATTATGGTGTTTGCTCTAACGGCAGGGGCTCTTGACGTCGATTTATCAGGTCTAACTTAATGCAGAAGAGCAACAAAGTTCGTCAAAATTAATTGACTTAGATGAACTGGGAAAAAAATGGTGGATGCGACCCACCCGTTTAAAGCACCGATTCCTGACGGGCTCTGGGCATTTATTTATTTTTATCAAAAATGATGTGATTGGATCAAGGACTCACTTGCAAAGTTTTTCGAAGATGTCTTCATAAGCAGGAAGTTTGACACACGGATTTGCGAAGAATTTCTATGTCTAATGCCGAAGTTACAGAACTCGACATTTATTTCTCAATATAGACCAATTTGGCTTTGTAACGTGTTATACAAATTGGTGACTAAACGCATTAGTGCATTTAAGAGAAATAATGTCGCGCTTGACAACGGCAAATCAATCAAGTTGGGAAGAAACCCCCAAGATAATATTTTTGCGCTTCAGGAATTCTGCATTCTATAAGGACAAAGAAGAAAAATAAGGTTGGGGTATATGATTATGAACCTGGGTCTCAAGAAAGCATACGATAAAATTAATTGGGAGTTTTTGGAAGAAACACTGATATTTTTTTTGCTTTCCGGAGGAATTGGTGGAGTTAATTATGTCTTGTGTCCGAATACAAAGATTCTATGGAACTAGGGGAGAATCCAAGAATATAAGTTAGGGGGCCGGAACAACATAGAAAAATTATTTAATTTGTATCTTAAAAAAACTATGTAAAATAACACATTCATAGTGGAAACATAATCATTTGTTATTAAACATAATAATTTGAATAAAAAATATATACCTCAAACGGAAAACTATCAAAATAAAAAAAATGTGAAAGCAATTATATTAATAAGATAATTGCATATCAAATTTCTAAAACGATTGAAATAGAACTAAGTATTCTAAATGAAATATCACAATAATAAGTATAGTTGCTTATATGTTACCGGGAGTTTTCTATATTTAATTTTGACTTAAACATTACAATGTTTGCGAAGATTTTTTACTATAATTAAGTTAATATTAAAAAATATAACTAGTAGTATCTTAGTAACGTATAAGTAAATATTTTTAGTTAACTCTATAGTTTTGTCTTTGTTCATTTCATTATTAAAGAACTCATTCAAGGACTCTTCTCCCAACTGGCCGAGTGATCTTTCAAGAAGTTTTCTCTGTATTTTTTTTTCTTTTCAATCTAACCTTCAAAAACCTTTCATTTCATTGTCTTCCTCATATCTTTATATGTATGCGTTGATGACTGGAGCTGGGTGTGACCATCCCTAAATGCCCTCGGGCTCCGCCACCACTGTATGGAACGGTACACCTTTGGAGGCATTTAAACACACATGTGGTGTAAGACAAGGAGATCTGATGTCCCTGTACTTGTTTGTGTTTTGTGTAGAACGACTATCATAACTCATCAATGAAGTCGTGGACAAAAAAAAATGGAAGTCGGTGATCACGTTCCGAGGGGAACCGTAAATCTTTTGTTTTTCTTGATTTTTCTTGCAGATGACTTGATTTTGATGGAGAAATCAAGCACGGAGACCCCCTGAACAATACAACGTGTTCTGAAGAAAATCTTCAATGCATCAGGCTTGGAATTAAACCCACAAATATCTAAGGCGTTCTTTCAAAAAGTGAGGTGTTGGCACTTAAACGAACCATTTGTGACATCATTGGATTCAGTGAGACTTGGAATTTAGGAAAAATATATCGGGCTAAGCTAATTCACGGACGCATGAACAAGGAGATTTTCGCGGACTTGTTTGAAAGAATAATGAAACGATTTAAAAGATGGAAGAGTCAATTCCTTTCTCTCGACGATCGCGCGACCCTTATTCAGGCAGGACCCAATATACACCTTGCAATCTACTTGGCTTCCAGTTGCCGTAATAACTTGATAGACTAAATTGGGAGTTCCTATGGTCAATGTACGTAATGAAGCAAAAACTACTGCTCGTAGGCTGGAATATTAAAGTTTTGCGACAAAAAGTGGAAGGAGGATTAGGTCTTCGAAATTCAAGAATGAGCAACGAAGTACTATTATCTAAACTCACTTGGAAAGTTTTGAGGAGGGAGGAAACAGTTTGGAGTGAGTTTATACATGTTAAATACTTGAAAATTTTAAACCTCCATAATATGTGTAGAAGACCTCCGATAGTGCAACTTGAAAAGGTGTGGTTCGTTATGCGATGAAGCTAATCTTTCAATGGCGTGTAGAAGATGGTATCGATATCATTCTGGTATGATGATTGGCTTGACTTGCGATGATTATGTGACGAGGGAAATGAAATCTACTTTAATCGAGGAAAATCTATGCCTTCGTGGTGTTATTGATAATGAGGGAGCATGGAAACTGCATGAATAGCGTTTGCATATCTCCATCATACCAAAGACAAAAATTCTTAGTCAGGGGATCACACTGAACAACAACCCTGATGTAATTCTCCAGAATGAGACCGCGAATGAGAAGTTCACATGTCAATCGGCGTACAAAGCCTTTAAAAAAAATACAAAATCGAGGCAGCGCAACAACAAAAATGCAGTTGGATGTGGAAAGTAGACGTGATCAGCAAACTTCAATATTTTCAATGGCTCGCATCAGAGAACCGTCGTGCTACAAATCAACTCCGAAAGGTTAAAAATTATTCATTATATGCTGATTGTACTTTATGCAATTTCCGAGGAGTAATCAGTTCTCTATATGTTGAGACATTGTCGAGCAGCTTGTGAGGTGTGGGAGGAAATTTTGTCTATCAAAGACCTTGTTGAATTTGATAATCTGCCAGATGAGGGGTGGCCGAAAAAATGTGTTAAAAATAAAACTTGGAGATGCTGCTCTTTCCTAGGAAGTGATTGGTCTCATGTGTCCATATCCGTCTTATGGAACATTTGAAAAAGTTTAAACAACAAGGTACTCAACGATAAAGTATAGACCACGAGTAGCTGATAATTCATGATCAAGTCTCTAAGTTTGGAGCTTAAGGATGCAAGGAGGGGAAAGTCACTGATAAACCACAAAGTAGAGATCACAAGTAGTTAATAATCAGTTCTCTATATGTGGATGTAAGCACAAAAATAGGAGAAAACACTGGATCGACCACATGGATTCTTCGCTCGGATTTAGGAGACTAGATATGGGGCTTCAAAATGGACCTCCCCGAACAAATGGTTAATGACGCAGATCTTGAAGCTCTTAAAAAGGGGTAGAATTTGCTTGGGAACACGCCGAAATTACATAGAAATTGAGACAGATTCACTGGTGGAGTTCAAAATGGTGAATGAAGACTTAGAGCCTCAACAACAAACAAATGAATGCCATAAACTATTATGATTCCCATGGCATGTGTCATTTAAGTGGATACCTCGTTCAACCAATAAAGTAGCAGATGGATTACCTAAAATTATCTCGAGTGATAGGGTGCAAGTTTTATTCTGAGATAGACACCCCCCTCCCCCCTCTGATTATTTGTTTGTTGCTTGATCTGATTATCGTTTTTATTTAATTTCCATTGATTACAAAAAAAATGTGGTATTGAGATATTTCAGTAATTCAGTTGTTCATGAATGCCCACATAATAATACAACGAATAGTATTATTACAACTTTACAATGCGAAATCAATTAAAATACTCATTCAAAAACTACTGTTTATTTTGTAACCAAGTCATGAGTGTTTTTTTTTAAGTTGCAATAAGGTCTCGAAAACCTCTTAAGTTAATCTGAGATCAGTCGGCCCTAGTTTTTCTCTGTTCTCTCTCCTCGAGTAGAGCTACCCGTCAAGGGTTCCATCTTTTTGGCTTCTATCATCCCTCATCTCTTCTTTCTCTCCCCTCCACTTTCCTCCTTCCTTTTTTGTTATTTCATTGTTATTCTTTGAGCTAATCATCTACTCTTGATCCATGGAATCAGTCAAAGGCCAGAAACTCATCTCTTGTGGAAATCCACCTGACCCTTCAAATTCCATTCAAAACCCTCTCGGCCTAGATCTAAATAATCCTCAATGTACTCTTGTTGTCAATGTACTTTCTGAAAAACAAACTCCTACAATCCCCCTCAAAACAGCCCTCCTTCAAGCATGGGGAATAAGAACCCCCATCGAAATAAAAAAAATAAAAAAAATGTGCTAGTATTCATTCTGGAAAATCACCAAATAGTCGAAAGAATCATCAAACAGGGCCCATGGAACTTCAAAGGGCAGCATATTACTCTCACTCCATGTCTAGGCGAAAAGATGTTTGACGATTTAGATCTCTCAACTTCAGAAATCTGGATTCAAGCATTTGGAATCCGTGTGTACTTCATCAACAAAGATACTGTAAAATCCCTCGAAAATGCTGTTGGTAAATTCCTCCACGCAGATCTGTCTGAAGGCAACAAATGGAAACGATTCATCAGAATCTGAGTTGAGCTAAACACCAACGCTCCAATCACAGACCACGGCATGGTGCAAAATAGCCAACTGCCAAGCTTTTAAGGTTAATGAAATTGTCAGATCGTGGATTGACACAACAACTTTGAGAGTTAAGCTGGTGTTGCCTTAACTCAATTGTGACCTTCTTGAATATTGTAACATGCAGCGGAATTAAAACACAAGAAGATATAATTTTAAGAAGTTTTCAATATTATTAAAAACTTCCGAGCCTTAGGCCAAATAACCATAAAGGTTTTAACAAAAATGTTCCTCACAACAATTCACTCACGCTCTTTGTTGATCGGACTCAACGAAGCAGACTAGTACGAACTACTTAACTTCTATGAACTAGACGTAAATAGTTGATACAAAAACTTAGCCAAAGCAAGAAGAAGACAATACAACGTATGATTAATCTCTCAGATTGTTTTGCACGATTGTCTTGTATTCATCTTGATGAACTTCATATCTTTTATAGATTTCTTAAATCTTGCACGCCAAGATGTGTTGTTCACAGTTTTGGTAACTCTTGTTGTTTCCTTGTTGAATTTTGGCATCTTTGTGAACTCATCATCTTTCTTGAATATGTGTTTCCTTTATTATCGATCTAGCAAGGTAACACATCTTCTTCAAGTCGGAGTAATCCTGGAAAGAATCAAGTTGCAGAGAACCGCCAATTTGTTTCCTTCTTTTGCAAACCGTGTTGAGTTGATTATTCAGCTTAACTTGAATTATGGAAACTTCAAGAAAGGAATCATCCATAGCTCTTCCTTATGATTAATATACTTTCCTGGACATAAAAATAAACAACTAAAGCCGTGGAACTTGATTAATAAGTGAGTAAAGGCAAAACTTAAATTTGGCAATTAAAGAACAATTTTCGTACAGGCTCTGTGGTTTCAATGTTATCCTCAATGTTGTCCCAACATCGCATAACATTGATTCCAGAAAACCCTGCACTTTCAATCTCCCCCTTTTTGCCTTTCTTCACAAAACCAATACCTGTTCCAATTAAGTCCTATATCCAGAAAGCTAAAATCAACAAGAAACACATTAAACTACTAAACTACTCCCCCTCAATGCAAGCTAACATATTCAAAGTTAAATTAGCAAAGACAAGTATTAAGGTCATCACTACATCAAAAGATGTTCAGACCCTAACATTCATCAATGTTGCCTCAACATTGAAACCAGTGAGTTTCCTGCATAAAAGGTTAACCAGACAAGCAGTTCAAAATGTGCTTTCATAAGAAATAGCAGTTAGAGCAGTTCAACAGTAGTAGTACTTAGAGTTACAAGCCATAGCAAGATATCAAGGACATGTCCCTTGATCAATATAAACCAAATAGAGATAAATGTACCAGCAACACAAACATATCAGCAGTTAACAAAACATAAACTAGAAGGCTAAAATTTAAAAACTTGGAACTACTCTCCCTCTTTTTGTGAAGAATGGAGTTTCTCCAAATTTTTTACCATGTCCTCTAGCTCTTTGAGATGCTCCTTCCTTTCCTCATTCTCCCTCTAAGTATCAGCAATTTCCCCCCTATACCAGTTCAGCAAATTATCCACAAAAGTTGAGGTTATGACCATGCACTCTTCCTTTTTGGACATAGACACTGAAGTTCCAGCAAACTCATGAGCCTTCTTCTTCTCAGTTCTTGGTCTCACCACTCCTTTTGGGTTCCAAGGAAGATCTCTCACTCTTGATCCAGATAAGAAGCTTGGGAGAATTGTCAGTTCAGCATCATTCTTCTTCCAGCCCACAGTAACACTTGTCTTTAATCCTTGCTTGCTAAGGATTCTGCAGATGAGTGAGGAAAAAGGCAGCATGCCATTCTTCCTTCCAGCAACTTCAGACATTGACTTCAAAATCCTCTCCCCCATATTCACAGTTAGCCCATTCTTGAGTTTGTACACTAAGAGTGCCGACTCCTTAGTCAGTACAGTGACATTTTTGCTTGGCAGCCAGTTGAAGCAAGCTATCTTGTACAAGACAACACTAAGGGAGGTGAGTTTTGTGGTTGGTAGAGTATCTCTCCAGATTTTGACCAACCCTTCTGTCAAGTCTTCAATCACATCATCATAGTAGGGGTCCTCTGATTCTTCAGTGAGTGGGAATCCACAGATCTTATTGATGGTGTAGGGTTCAATGTTGAAGACTCTCCCCCTCACCCAAGCCTTTCTATATTTTGGAGATCTGTAGTCCCTGGTCCACTTAGAGAGATTCAGGTAGAATTCCATGAAAATCTCAGGAGCATAGTCATGCAACTCCATCACAGATTGGTGCATCCCTCTTGCCTCAAGCAAGTCCATCACCTTGTGTTCCTTGAAGCTGGCCATCTCTACAGCTCTTTCAGTGTGAATTTCCCTTCTCTTGAAAAAGTCCCACTTCTTATCCAAATATTTGGTAAGATAATAGGGAGAAAAGTAGTCCTCATAATCCTCAGGGTAGATCATATATAGCCCATCTGTGTACTCTTATGTCCCTGATGTTGCCTCAACATCAACAACAACTTCAGCAGCACCATCCTGCTCTTCATCAGTCTTTTTCTCTTCCTTCTCCTCCTCTTCCACTTCATCCTCAACATCCACCACCTCCATTTCCTCTTCCATCACTTGTTTTCCTTTCCTCTTTCTCTCAGCAGCAGCAGCAACAGACTTTCTCTCTTCCTCAGCATTTTTCTCGGTTTCAGCAGCCTTCTTCTTAGCTAACCTCTTCTTTTGCCTTTTCATAGCCTCAACACGTTCCTTAGCAGTCTCAGACATAGTTCTCAACTTCTCCCCATTACCCTTGCTCTTTTTGTTTTTAGCCCTAATCCACTTCCTCACCCATTTATCCACAGACTTATCCACAGATTTCTCCACAGATTTATCAACAGATCCACTACCCTCCCCCTCAACAGTTATATCAGCATCAATTTCAGGGTTGGGTTCAGCCATGTTTACCTCAATTTTAGGCTCATTGATGATTGGTGCGGTTGACTCCACATTAGAAGTTGATTCCCCTGTTCAGACTTCTTTCCACGTCGCACGTAGGGGATCACCTTCCTTTTAGCAGCAACTGAAGCATCCTCTGATTTTGCAGCAGCACCCCGAGTGTGAGAACGGGTGCGCGCAGCTGTGGGTTCACTGCTCAGAGCAACATCTGCAAGAGTATGCATGGGCGACTTGCTTGCCATTGTTAGTAAGAGATATTTGAGAGAATTTGCAGAGAAAATCGAGAGAATTTTGAGAGTATAGAGTAAATTTTGCAGAGTAAGCACAAATAAGGAAATTAGGGTTTTAATTCCTAATAAGCACAAATAAGGAAATTAGGGTTTTAATTCCTAATCTAACCGTGAATAGTGGAGAGAGAGAGTGAATGTTAGTGGGCAGTTACTGACTTTGAATCAAATAAAATCTTTCCACTATGTTTTCCCGCGCACACGCGTCAATGTTTAAGTGACAGGTAACTAGAGCGGTTTTCAAAAATTTGAAAACTTATAAGTTCCTGTTTTCAATGTTGACCTGCGACAATGCACAATGTTGGGATAACATTCGATAACATTCAAACCAGAAGGTGGAGGTACATGCTTCACCAAGGCAAATTCATGTGAGAGCTCGAGATAAATCCAAAAATACATCTGAAACTTAACCAATATAGCAAGTGAGTACCTTAGACATAATGTTCAGATCAAAATCATGAGTAAGCAACATAGATAACAAGAAATGCACAGAGATAAGCAGTTATGAATTCAAGGAAAAATTCACTTCCACAGCATAGAAAGTCACAGAAAAGTGTGTCACATGCAGTATGTCACCCAAGTTGTATGCCTAAACACATAAATTATACTCCCCCTAAGCCTAGACCGCCACAACTCAACAACAAGAAAGAAAACAATGCAGTTCTACACGAATGCAACAATGCAATGTCAAATAGGCAGATGGTAAACATTTATGAAGAACTCCTCAAACCAACACAGTTCACATCTCTTTATAATCTTTATTATTTTCATAACTCATCTGAACCAAAAACTGAAGGTTGCTAAACACAAAGCTAATGTCACTACTGAATGAGGGCAGCCTGAACTCCACACACCCCAATAACAACATTAATAGCAGCAAGTTAGGCAAGTACAAAGGCCTTGAATGTTGGCAATTCATTTATCATGCACCCCAACACCCTAATTCCTTATGCATACTTGTTACCAACCTGCATTCAAAAGAATCACCAAGTGATCAGTGCTACTAAATGTAAGAAATCTAAACCTCAAACACCCTAGTATAAAGGATCACCCTCATGTGTTCCTTGGCCAAACAAACTGAAACATGTAAATAAGCACAACTGAGTAACACTGAAGTTGTCAACATCATGTACCCCAACTTCTCCACATGTCCTGTACACCTTTCATATGAATAAGACACAACTGAATAGACATCAAAATAGTGAACTTTGTATACCCCAGCTTCTCCATATGTTAGGCTATCACAACCTCAGACAAACAGAAGAGTTTTTATTACTTTTTCAAAAACAAAGATATGAAACTGATAACTAGAAAGAGTTGTTAATCAAAGAGTTCAACCACATAAACCAAATATGACAAAACAAAGATTAAATGAGACTCACAATGAAATAAATTCAATAAAAGAAAAACAACAGAATACCTACTACACCACAAACAATATATCAATGCTAGACAGTGGTGTTATGTTAACACTGGTTTCCTCAACATTTTCACATATTGCACATGCCAAGAGATTTCCTCAAGCTGAAGAATCTCTTACTATCTAAAGGTTTTGTAAACATATCAGCAAGCTGATTTGTTGTCTCAATATGTTCAATGTTGATCACTTTGTCCTCTACCATATCTCTCAGGAAATGATACCTTATGTCTATATGCTTAGTTCTAGAGTGTTGGACAGGATTCCTAGAGATACTTATGGTACTTAGATTGTCACAGAACATGAGAAGTGTATCATTATCTAGCCCGTAATCTGAAAGCATGTGTTTGAGCCACACAAGTTGGGTAACACAGTTGCCAGTAGCTACATATTCTGATTTAGCTGTTGATAATGAAACACAGTTCTGCTTCTTGTTATACTAGGAGACCAAATTATTCCCCAAATAAAAACAGCCTCCACTTGTGGATTTCCTGTCATCCACATCACCTGCCCAATCAGAGTCACTGAAACCAACTAAGTTAGTGTTAGTATCATAAGAATACAAAATGCCTAAAGGTGAAGTTCCAAAGATATATCTAAGAATCCTCTTCACATTAATCAAGTGAGATTGCCTTGGCCCAGCTTGGTACCTAGCACAAACACATACTGAAAACATGATGTCAGGTCTAGATGCAGAGAGATATAACAAACTACCAATCAAGGATCTGTACATTGTTGGATCAACATTACTGCCAGTGCCATCTTTTGTTATCTTCACTGAAGAGGACATAGGAGTTTTGCAAGGCTTGGACTCATGTAGCTCAAATCTCTTCACCAGATTCCTTGCATACTTCTACTTCTCCTGGTTCAGGAAGATACCATTCTCCAACTGCTTAACTTATAGTCCCACAAAGTAGTTGAGCTCACCAATCATGCTCATCTCAAATGTTCCTGTCATAGACTCAACAAACTTGTCTAATGTAGTATTGTTAGTAGAGCCAAATACAATACCATCCACATAAATTTGAGCAATGCATATATCAGAGCTTTTTCTAAGGACAAACAATGTTCTATCTCCATCTCCTCTATTGAAACCTAGGCCTAACAGAAAATCAGTTAGCCTCTCATACCAAGCTCTAGGAGCCTGTTTTAAGCCATACAAAGCCTTCTCAAGTTTGTACACATGGTCAGGATGTTTAGGATCAGCAAAGCCTTTAGGTTGTTCTACATAAACCTCTTTGTCAATTAAACCATTCAGAAAGGCACATTTAACATCCATTTGGTAAAGTTTAATCCTAAGACAGCAAGCAATAGCAAGAAGTAATCTAATTGATTCTATCCTAGCTACTGGAGCAAAAGTCTCATTAAAATCTATACCTTCTACCTGAGTATAACATTGTGCAACCAACCTAGCATTGTTCCTCATAATTACACCATTCTTATCAGTTTTATTTTTGAAAATCCATTTTGTACCTATTACATTCACGTGTGATGACCTAGGCACTAGATACCAAACTCTATCTTTGGTGAATTGTAAGAGTTCCTCTTGCATGGCATTAATCCAGTAACTATCCTTAAGAGCTTCAGTTACATTCTTAGGTTCAATGGAGGACACAAAACAAGATGCATTTTCAACAGTACAAGAAGAAGACATACAAACACACAATTTAACCATATTCTTGTAATTAACCCTTTCTTTATTGCGTGTTCTAACTCTTTCAGTAATTTGTCCAATTACTTGAGTGGCTGGATGATCTCTTTGTATCCTAGCAGGAGGATCTCTCCTGGATACTGGAACTATTTCATCTTCAGAATCTGACAGTACAGATGTTGGCATAACATTGGGAGTTTCTGGTGTTAGGTCATCATTTGTTCCAGTTTCCAGTTCAGCATTTCCAGCTTTTGTGTTCAATGTTGGGTCCAATGTTGGAGCAACATCTAAAACAGTGACTTCTTCAGTACCTGCAGAAATAGTTAAATCATCAAAAATGACATTCACTAATTCTTGAACAATATGCAATCTTGGATTGTAGACCCTGAAAGCAGAACTATTATGAGAATATCCAACAAATATACACTTTTCACTTTTGGGATCAAATTTGCTCAAATAGTCTCTATCTTTTAGCAAATAGCAGTTAATACCAAATTCATGAAAGTGTGCTACTGTTGGTTTTGAACCCTTCAAGATTTCATAAGGTGTCATAGTAGTACTAGTTCTAAGATAAACTCTATTACTAATATGGCATACAATATTCAAAGCTTCAGCCCAGAGTTTCTTAGATAGATTTCTAGAATTCAACTTTACTCTAGCCATCTCTTGAAGTGTTTCTATTCTTCCTCTCAGCAATCCCATTTTGCTGAGGTGTCTTAGGTGCAGAGAACTCATGGAAAATTCATTTAGTTTCACAAAAATTAGCAAAGCTTACATTTTCAAACTCTTTTCCATGGTCACACCTAATTCTTCCTACAGAAGTGCCATACAGATTTTTAATACTAGCATGCAAAATCTTGAATGTGTTGAATGCCTCTGATTTTTCTTTCAAAAACTTAATCCAGGTATATCTTGAAAAATCATCAACAATAATAAAAGCATACTTCTTACCATTCAGGCTACTAACCTCAATAGGACCCATGAGATCCATATGTAGCAATTCAAAGCACTTATTAGTTCTAGGGTTAGTACTCTATACCTGAAGTGGTGGATGAACAGCTTTTGTTTGTTTACCTTTCAGGCAGTCTTCACAAACAATTTTACCTGGGCTAGTCAACTTAGGTAGTCCTCTCACAGCCTCTAACATTTGTAGTTTCTCCAGATTTCGATAGTGCACATGTCCTAACTTCTTGTGCCACATGACAGATTCATCTACCTTGGCATGGTAGCATTCAACTTCATCTTGAGCAAGATAGCAGTTGTCCTTTGATCTTGTACCTGTCATGACACGAACATTGTCACTATTAAACACATCACATGAACTTTTATCAAAAGTAACTAGCAAGTTATCATCACAAAGTTGACTTATGCTAATTAAATTTGCTTTCAATCCTTCAACCAACAACACATCATTGAGTGGTGGAAATCCTTCAACATCCAGTACTCCTTTTCCAATGATTTTCCCTTTAGTGCCTCCTCCATAGGTAATTGTTCCAACAGTCAAAGGGATTACATCTTTCAGGTTGTCAATGTTTCCAGTCATGTGCCTTGAACATCTACTGTCAAAATACTACTTACCTGCAAGGTCAGAGTAGACAGCAGAAAAGACAAAATTGCAAACAATTTTAACCTTAGGAGTTTTTATCTTTTCAATCCAATTTCTACTTTTATGCCTTTCATCTTTGTTACCTAATATTGGGATAACATTCAGATCAGAGGTTCTCCTAACATTGGTACTGCTATTACTTCCTGTTTTCTTCTCAATCACACTTCTGAATTTTTTGCAATAAGGCTTAATGTGAACAGGTTGAAATTAATATTAACAGATAAAGGTAGGTTTTTTCACCGTGTTGACAGGAATTTCACTACTCACACTACTACTTTCCTTGATAAAAACCAGCTTTTAAATAGGCAGAATCAACATCTTCAGAGGGAGGTTTCTCAACATAGCCCAAACCATTTTTACCTTGATTTTCAATACTCAGCATCTCATCAAGCTTATATGTAGATGAGTTCCATTTGGCAATGGTTTGTTCAGCTTTATTTAATTTTACATTTACCTCCTTCAGCTCAGCCTCTGTTTTGTCAAGATCTTTCTCATACAGTTTCAACATCTCCTTCATGCATCCAATCTCTTCCCTCAAGGGTTTGTTGCTCTTGATGAGTTTGTGATTCTCAAGCAGCAGTTTGTGGTAGATAGACTTCAGGTCTTCAATGATTTCCTCCTAGGACATTTCATCTTCAAAGAAATATTCTTCATCTAGATCCACTGAGCTATGAAAACAATCAAAGTTAGATTCATTATAGTTAGACACAAGATTAGGTTCAACATCATGTTCATCCCAATCTGCAAAGAAGGTCTTCTGATCTGTTGTTTGATCATGAATGTTGGGGTAACATTGAGATCCAAAGCAGTTCAGGGAGTCTTCTGGTGTCCAATCAATCTGAGTGAGTAGCGCAGCAATGTGAACCTCTTCTGATTGTTCTTCAGCTTCTATAGAACTAAAGTCATCTTCATTGAAATCATCTACACAAACCCAATGAGAATTTCCTCTTTTTCTAAGAGTGTTAGCACATTCATTAGCCATATGACCATATCCTTTACATTCAAAACATTGAACATCTTTTAACTTATAAGCTTCTAAAGGAGTAGGTTTTGATGCCATGTACTTCACAAACTTAGGAGGTAATTTCTTATAACCTAGAGAACTATTACTAAGATTCTTTTCTTTGCATTTTCCTTTAAAGTTCAGCTTACTGAATTTCTTAGTAATTTTACCATAGTTTGAAGAAATTAATTCACATTCATCATCACTTTCATTATCAAGACTTGATCCTCTTAAAGCAACAACCCTATGTTTGTTAGGTTGTGAGGCAAGCTCCATCTCATATTCTCTAAAAGTTCATCACGACTTGAAACTGAAGACTAGCAAGGTTCCTAGATTCACTCATTGCAATTTTCTTGAGAGCAAACTTAGATGGCAATGTTCTCATTGCTGTATAAACCATCTCTTGATTAGTCATAACAAAACCTAGATTTTCACATTGATTAACAATATCAATAATTTTCTCAAAATAACTATCAACACTTTCATCTTCACCCATCTCAAGTTTTTCAAATTGCTGAAGTAGTTGTCTATATTTGGAATCTTTAACAACAGAATCTCTTTCACAATGTAATTCAAGTATATCCCAAGCATGTTTGGCTTTTGTACAATTCTGGATTAACTTGAACATTTGATGATTAACCCAACTAAAAATAGCATTAAGGGCCTTTTCATCAGAGTTATAGAGACTTACCTCTGCTGGTGTCCAATCTGCTTCTGGTTTTGGTACTAGATCACCTTCACCATCTATTAGTAATGTTGGAAGAGAGTATCCATTGATCACGGATTGCCAGGCTCGAATATCAATAGCTTTGATGTGAGACCTCATCCTGATCTTCCAGTATGCATAATTGGAGCCATCCAAAACTGGAATCCTGTTGGTATTAGGATTGACACTGTCCATTGTATTGTATCACCTCCAAACCACCAGTGTAGTCGGTGTTTGGCTCTGACGCCAATTGAAATTGTAGGACGTGGATTGACACAACAACTTTGAGAGCTAAGCTGGCGTTGCCTTAACTCAATTGTGATCTTCTTGAATATTGTAACATGCAGCAGAATTAAAAACACAAGAAAATATAATTTTAAGAAGTTTTCAATATTATTAAAAACTCCCGAGCCTTAGGCCAAATAACCATAAAGGTTTTAACAAAAATGTTCCTCACAACAATTCACTCACGCTCTTTGTTGATCGGACTCAATGAAGCAGACAAGTACGAACTACTTAACTTCTATGAACTAGACGTAAATAGTTGATACAAAAACTTTGCAAAAGCAAGACGAAGACAATACAACGTATGATTAATCTCGCAGATTGTTTTGCACGATTGTCTTGTATTCATCTTGATGAACTTCACATCTTTTATAGATTTCTTAAATCTTGCACGCCAAGATGTGTTGTTCACAGTTTTGGTAACTCTTGTTGTTTCCTTGTTGAATTTTGGCATCTTTGTGAACTCCATATCTTTCTTGAATATGTGTTTCCTTTATTACCGATCTAGCAAGGTAACACATCTTCTTCAAATCGGAGTAATCCTGGAAAGAATCAAGTTGCAGAGAACCGCCAATTTGTTTCCTTCTTTTGCAAACCGTGTTGAGTTGACTATTTAACTTAACTTGAATTATGGAAACTTCAAGTAAGGAATCATCCATAGCTCTTCCTTATGATTAATATACTTTCCTGAACATAAAAATAAACAACTAAAGCCGTGGAACTTGATTAATAAGTGAATAAGGCAAAACTTAAATTTGGCAATTAAAGAACCGTTTTTGTACAACTTTGTGGTTTCAATGTTATCCTCAATGTTGTCCCAACATCGCATAATATTGATTCCAGAAAACCCTGCACTTTCAGTTAACATAAAGTACGAGAGGCTAGGAGAGTACTGTTATTCTTGTGGAATGATTGGCCATCGCGCCCAGGTATGTAACCAATCCTCAAATCTTGATAATATCCCTGCAAATTTTGTGTTTGGACAATGGTTAAAAGCAGAAAATCAACTTGACCACCCTAAATCCTCCAGTACAAAGTCCATAACCCCCACTACCCCATTATCAGACGCCACCATCTCCACCATGCAAAACCTAACCTTGCAAAATGCTGAGAAATCAAATCTCACGACACTGAGCCAAAAAGTTGATAATGACTTGTCACCCACTGAAGTTCTGACTCTACCAACTTTGCCTGCTCTACAAAATCAAAACCCTCAAGAAAAAGTTGACAAAAAAATAGAAATAACCCATGAGTCAACTGACAAAAATAATACCAATACAGAAGAACCATGGAGCAAATCTCTTGCGCTCCAAGATACAACAAAAAACCTCTAAGCTACTTTCCCTCCCAAACACTCCCTCCCACCTACTGTGATAACCACCTCCCCAAAACTATGGTCCTAAGCACAAATGAGCAGAATCCTATCTCTTCTGAGGAAAAGGTAACAAGAAAGCACATGTCATTCAAACCTAAAGGAGAACGGAGCCCTGATTCTCCTACTATCAGCAACACCACCAACTCTACTTCTGAAATCATCACAGCCCCAGAGGGGGTACAAGAATGAAAAAACCCAAGATCATTGCTTGGAACTGCCAAGGGTTGGGTAAACCCGAGGCAGTTCGGGCTCTGAAGGGCATTAATCCACCTCCAAAAGTCAGAGATAATCTTTCTCTTAGAATTCAAGTCCAACAATTCATCTCCTATTTTTAAAGTTCTTCAAGCAAACTTCCTCTCTAATCTCTCTTTCTCTCCCCCCATTGGCACATCAGGTGGTCTCTGCCTTGCTTGGACTGCTAATATTTCCCTTTCCCCTTTTGTGATTGACAACTGGTTCATTCATAACAAAATCACTCCTTCTGATTCCACTCAAAATTGGTACTTTACGGGCATCTATTGCCCCAGTCAATCATCCCTCAAACCTCACTTCTGGAACTCCATAAGCAATCTTTTTCTGGCTGATGACACTCTATGGATCCTAATGGGAGATTTCAACTCAATCTTGAACCAAGATGAAAAGCTGGGAGGTAACCCTTTTGCTAATTCCTCCCACTGCCCTTTCTCCCTTGCTCTTAACTCTCTGAACTTAATAGATATTGGATTTAAAGGTGAAATTTACACCTGGAACAACCATAGACCGAATGAGTTTAATACCTAACTTAGATTTGATAGAGGAGTTGCTACTCAATCTTGGTGCACCATATTTCCTGAAGCCTCTATCCACCATTTACCTGCTATTGGATCAGATCATAAGCCTCTGCTTCTTCTCACTGATCTGATCCAATCCTCTCTCCCAAAACCTTTTAGGTTTGAGATTATGTGGACCCTTGAGAAATCATGTTTCACCACCATAAAAGAGAACTGTAATCCTTTCCCCCATAAAACTGCTCCTTTTAAAGTTCTTCAAAACTTTAGACAAGTGAAAAATGCTTTAATTATGTGGAACAAAACTCAATTTGGAAACTGTTTTTCTCAAACTAACCATCTTATCAAGTTGATTAGTACCTTGCAGGCTAATCTTTATTCATCAGAAATCCAAAAGAAAGAACAGGAAGCTCAATCTCAACTTGATGAATTAAGGAAAAAATCTAAAATCCATTGGAGGCAAAAAGCAAAGGTCAAATGGATTGAGGAGGGTGATGCCAATACCAAATTCTTCCACCTCTCAACCATTTTCAGGGGTAAGAAAAATCATATCCACTCAATTCAGGAGGAATCAGGTAATCTACTATCAACTTGGCATGATATTGGTGATCTTTTTCAAAAGTATTTTATTGAGCTGTTCTCTACTGATTATCCCCCTGATGGTACCCTCCCCTTTCCCCTAATCTTGATAACCTTTTCCAACATGTGATAACCAATGAAGACTTTCACTCCCTTAATTCCCTCCCCACCCCTGCTGATATAAAGAAGATTTTCTTCAATATGAATAGCTATACCAGTCCTGGCCCTGATGGTTACTCCCCCCCACTTCTATAAGCATTATTGGTCTATTATTGGCATGGATATCACTAACTCCATCAGGGATTTTTTCCTTGGTAAAACCATTCCTCGTGCCTTTAATCACACATTTATTGCTTTAATTCCTAAGTCTAAAGAAGCTAATAAGCCTAATCAATTCAGACCTATTAGTTTATGCAATGTAATCTATAAAGGTATAACTAAAATTCTTGCAAACAGACTAAAGGCTTTCTTGATAAGTTTATATCTCCTATTCAATCTGCTTTCATATCTGGTAGGCAAATCCAAGACAATAATATAATGGCTCATGAACTTATGCATTACCTAAATTGTAAAAAAGGCAAGAACAGATTCATGGCCATTAAAATAGATCTTGTTAAAGCTTTTGACCACGTGGAGTGGCCTCTCTTGTTAACTATCCTCAACCAGCTTGGTTTCTGTCCTATTTTCATCCACTGGGGTTCAGCTATGCATATCCTCCACCTCCTTCTCTACTCTCATCAATGGAGCCCAATATGGTTTTTTTAAACCATCAAGAGGAATTAGGCAAGGGGACCCACTTTCCCCTTACCTATTCCTTATATATGTAGAATTGATCTCCAAGCTTCTTACTGTTGAGGAAGTTTCTGGAAACCTTTCAGGAGTTAAAATTTCCAGAATTAGCCCATCTATAACTCATCTGCTTTATGCAGATGACCTTACCATATATTGTAAAGCTAACTCTGATAATGCCTATGCTCTTAAAAACTGTTTTTCCAAAATCAGCTTATGGAGCAGCCAAAGCCTTAATCCCTCCAAATCTTTTGTTCATTTCAGTTCTAATGCCACCAATGTCACTAAATTTGAAGCGTTATCTATCCTCAACCTAACTGAATGCAATCACTCTGAAAAGCATCTTGGGGTTCACTTTTGTAGAACTGCTTTCAAAAAGCATGCTATGATTTCCTCTCTGGACACTCTTAGCTCCAGACTTTCAGGTTGGAAAAGCAAAAATCTCTCCCTCTCTGGTAAAACCATCCTTATTAAAACCTCTGCTCAAGCTCACCATTCCTACTCCATGTCCATTTTTTCCTTCCCCATCTACATCTGCTCTAAAATGGATAGTTTAATGCTTAGGTTCTGGTGGGGTGAAAATAGTAATAAAAATATCCTACCTCTCAAAAGTTGGGACTCAATTTGTAGACCTAAAGTTCAAGGTGGTCTAGGCTTTAGGAAAATGAAAAACTCTAATGATGCTTTTATAGCTAAGTTGTGTTGGCACATAGCCAACAACTCCAACAAGCTTTGGGTGAAACTCCTGAGGTCCAAGTATGTGCAGCAAAAAGATTTCCTCACAATGCCTCCCTCCAAATCCAGACCTTCTTGGATATGGAAGGACGTGTTCAATCTTAGGCCTACTATTACAGCTAGTGCCTGCTACACTACTAATACCTCCTCTACTCTTTCTATATAGAAAGATCCTTGGATACCCTCCATTCATTCATTTATCCCCTCTCCTCTCTCAACCTCCTCCTCTTCTCTTAATCCCAATCTCAAGGTCATTGACCTGTTCCACCAGGAAACTGGTAATTGGAACTTTACAATGCTCTCTAATTTGTTTTCCTCCAATACAATCAAAGAGATCTGTAAAATCCCTATTACCTCATCCTATGGCCCTCCTAAGCTCATTTGTACTCCCTCTAAAACAGGGAACTTCTCTTCCAAAAGTGCTTTCATGTCTATTACCTCCTCCTCCAGAAACCCCAACCCCAACAAGATCTGGTCCAAAATTTGGAACTCTAAAATCCACAACAGGCTCAAAATGCTCCTATGGAGAACATGTTCTGATATTTTGCCTACCAGGACCAGACTTAATAAACTCTTCCACATTTCTGACACCTCTTGTCCCTTGTGTAACTCTGTCCCTGAAACCTCAGACCATCTATTTCTTCACTGTAATTTCATCAAGAAGACCATGATCTCCTCTAAATGGTCATTTAATTTAGCTTCTTTTGACTCCTATTCTCTCACTGACTGGATCTCTTATTTTATTGATTGCAGACTCCCAGGTAAAATAGAGGAAATCCAAAACCTGGAATTCAAAAGCTTTTGTGCCCTTACAATGGATCAAGTTTGGTTTAGCAGGAATAAAGTCATCCATCAGAAGGAGCTCTTATGCCCCTTCAAGCTTGCAAAATCAATTGACAGGGATGCTAAACAACATGCAATGGGACAAATCAATGTCAGAGTTGCAAAGACTTTACCTCCATCAGCAATCTGGAAGCCACCCCCTCTCATCTGGATCAAAGTCAATTTTCAAGTAGCTCTCATAGTGGACAAAACATCCTCTGCCTCAACCTGTAGAGACTCAAATGGCTCCATTCTCCTTGCAATAGCCAACTCAGCCCCATCCTATAATGCTGCAGCTACTGAAGCAAGGGCTGTCTGGGAAGCATGCAAGATGGCAGAATCCCTCAAGCTCCATAATTTGGTCTTCGAAGCAGACAACCTTAATACCATAAATATGATCCAAGATCCTATGCTAATAGTAGACTGGTTGGCTAAATCTTATATTGATGAAATTAGGAAGCTTTGGGCAGTATGGCCCAATTGATTATTTAAATTCACTAATAGATCTTGTAATCTTGCAGCCCACAACTTAGCTTATTGGGCCTTATTTTGTAACTTGAAGGGAATCATCCCTACTGAATCTCTCCCTCTCCCAGTCTTATGTGATGGAGGATTTCCCCTTGTAAACTCTTATTTAGTTTAATGTCATTTATCTAATTTATAAAATAAAAAATAAAAAAATCATGAGTGTTTTATACTAGCGGCCCAGCTCAAATAGTGTGGGCTGTGTATAAATTGTGCAGCCAAGGCCCATTGCATGTGTCCAGTAAAAAGATTTTGGGCCAGTTTTGTTTCTTAATTTTGAACCTAATGTATAAAACATTGGACCCTTGATTCACTTGCCAACATGCATCACCAGCCCCCTAGGTTTAAGAATTTTCGCAATGGATTCGAATTCTTTTTGACATGTTTTTGAAAAGAGGTAAAAACAATTGTTGCATTTATCCCGTGAAATACTCTTAATTTACCTTTCGACAGTTAGAAGTACATTTCGAGAAAATAGTTAGATTGTTTATATTACTTTTGTATAGTCGAATATATATAGAAACGTGTTGATGACGGTTAAAACATTAATATGTATAATACACATCCGACTCTCTAGTTTAAACACAGTTTTGAATGACATTGGATATAAATAAAGGAAATATCTAAAAGAAAAGAAATGGAGAAAAACAGTGCATCTCGATTACGAAGTTTCATATCAATAATCAACTCAATAATGTTCTATCTTTTCAATAATCTTGGTTAACAAATCACATGATATTCTTTTTGTTTTTACTATTCCCGATTGCAACTGATTTCAACAATCTCATCGTTTCCACCAACTAATGGGTCCTCATGATCAAGTCCACATCACAACCTTTTTTAATCACGAAAAATGTTAGAAAAGAAAATAATGTAACTATCAAACATTCACCATGTCAATCTAAACAACTGTTAATGCAGTACATTGATAACGAATTTAAACTTATATTCAATTAGAGTATATATCGGATTGCATGATGATCCAATAATTGCAATTCTCTGTCTGTCTATCATTTCTTCTATTTTTTAGGGGTTAGTTGAAGCAGAAAAAATGTGAACAACAATGATTAATAACAAAAGCATTCACTAATACTATAACACTCCATCTCACCGAGTCATTAACTAGCTTTTTTATTTGATCAAACAACATAGTAAATACTACTTAATATAAATGCATTATTGCATGAGCGAATCAACGCTTCTTCTCGTGGATTTCTGCCGCACTTAAATCATATTGTAATTGGTCTCTCTCCAATACATTATTTTATGAGTTTGGTGCTTTTTAGGAACTTCGCACGTTGGAACTCTTTTTGGGGGTGAAAATATTTGAAATCTTATAAATATTAAACCTATCTAAAAAGCTCATCATCATATGCAAAGTCAAGTCCACGTTATATTTTGAATTGTGTTCTCGTTATTGCTGATGTTCGGAATCTAGTTGGTCACGAGGCATTTCTCTTTCGATAAAATCAACAAAGAGTATTAAATTTCATTTTACTATCTTAAGTGGTAAACCCAGGCTATTAGCTAGGAATATAAATATATGAGGTCAACTCTTTTATAAAGTACGTGTATGGCGCTTAATTAATACTATACCAAGTTGTTTTTCTCCAATGCGAAGCTAATTAATATATTGTTTGATGATTTTTGCTCTCGTGCAATGTTACTATATTAGTTTCATCAAATAAACCTTACATAAGAAATATAAACATGTACACAAGTAATTTCAGTATCATGTATATATGAGATAACACGTTATTACACGTTTCTATTTTATCGAGATATATTAATCAAATAATTACCTCAACAGATTCGTTATCGCAAGCTAATCTCGCTTTAACATGAAGTATATCCAAAGAGCGAAAGAAAATAAACATAATGATGATCAGCCAAACTCAAACCACAATTTGTGGTGGATATAGAAAATCAATTTGCATTGTTTCTATCCAAAGATTAATAAATTTATATTTAGCAGTAGCTAGCGATCATTTTTGAAGATGTGGCTCACTCATATAGTCAAGTGAAATATGATATTTTAATTGACGCTTTCAAAGTTTTGAAAAGTAGATATTTTCAAATACACAATCACAGTGGTTCAGAATATATATAACAACATACATTGCTGTGGTATGAAATACAACAGAAGCAATAATTGTATAATTACGAAATGCCAAAAAGCCTGTCCATAAGATTTCAAACGCTTCGGTAGTTAATTATTCCTGCGCAACCCCAATTTTTTTGTATATTTATTATTCAATTATTTAACACATAATTAACGACAATTGACACCTTGAAAGGCATGTAAAGTGGTACAAACGAAATTAATGTCACAAACGGATAAATGTAAATTGTGAACATTGGAGGAGAAAGACACGAGTTGGACAATTCATGCATGGTACAAATTGTTCTATATGTGCTTTGTCTGACATTATTATATATGCATTACAAATCAATGAACCACAATATAGTAAACAAAACAAAAACAACAAGAAGAAAACAACAAACACGATAGCTAGTGATGACTAGTGAAGTGGCTCATCCCCATGGCAGCTGAGTTCATACTAGAAGCAAAATTCGCCAACTCATTCGGTGATCCGCCCATGCCCAAAAAATCCCTAGTCAAATTACTATCATTATTATTAATATTATTACCATTATTCTCCAAGCCACGTGTCAATCCACCATGCATGTTCCGCGCCTGGGCCCCACTTGAATTTATCATCATAGTACTCTGACCACCATCCTCAACACAATTCATCATTAAACCACTCGAACTAAAATTGTGTCCGAATACCTGTTGCAATTCGTTTACATTATTCGAACTCATCACTCCAATGTTGCCAAACAATGTTTGGTTATTGCTCTTGGTGGACCCCATTTGAGCTGCCTTTTGTAACAATGCAGTGGCTGACATTGGTGAAGAGGATTTTTGATGATGATCAGAATTGTAATGGGAGATTAAGGAACTAATTGTGTTGTTGTTGTTGTTGTTGTCGTTGTTCCCTAATTTTTCGCTAATCAATAATGGCTCTTCTTTTGGTAACGGAGACAATGAAAGATTATTGGAGTAATTTGATGGGCTAAAAATGTTGTTGTTGTTGGGGCCCATTTGCATCATCATCATTTCACTAGTCGAACTTGAAGGAATGTTGTTGAAAAGATTATTGGGATTTTGATGATCAATGGGATTATTGAAGGGGGAATTCTCTTGATTATTTTGATTATCCAACCAAAGTGATAATCTTGGTTTTTGGTGCTGATGCTGATGATCGCCACCGCCGGAAAAAGAGTTTGCGGAGAATATTCCACCAAACTCCGGTCGGAATGAGGAAACTCCGGAGGGATTAGTGAACCCAAAGGGCAAATTGGGCTGATTATTCGTCATGAAGTTGAAGTTGCTGGCACCAATACTTGGTGTGATTCTTGAACTTTCTTCAGCTAAGGCGTCACAAAAAGCTCTATGTGTGATGAAGCTGTCTTTCCTATAAGAAAAAAGGCAATACAGAATTGATAGGATTTAATTAAGTGAATAAAAGCACAATAACAAGTTTTTTAGCATTGAATTGAAAATGAAACTCAACAAAAAACTACTTGTCCTACCTTATCAACAAAAATAAATACCCACCTCAGAATTCTATGAAATTAATGAATAAAAACACAAGTACTTATAAACAATCGCTACCAAAGCATTTTCTAGCATTTATTCGAAATCAATACACACCAAACTACTTCCCTATGAGCAAAATAGAAAAATAAAAAAAATATATGACTTCCCCTCTCACAATTTAATGAAATGAACAAAACAACAAGTCCTACTAAACACTCATTACCTAATCATTTGGAAGCATTAAATTTGAAATCAGACTCACCAAATAGTATCAACAAAATTTAAAATATAAATCCCATTAAATGAATAAAAACACAAGTACACGACACTTATTAATTACCTAATCATTCGGTAGCATTAAATTTGAAATCAGACTCACCAAACTACCTAGTAGATAAACATTTTGTTCACACACATGAGAATGCATTAAATTCTAGCTACAAATATTCCCAAACAAGAATCAAATTAAATTCATTACCTTGAAAACATCGTACCACAGTCACATTTGTACTCCCTAGTACCACATGTCTTAGAGTGAGCCTTCCAGTCCGATTGAACTGCATATTTCTTTGAACATTTCTCACACTTCCACTTCTTCTCACCATGTTTTCTGAAAAAATGTTTCTTGATTCCGGTCAGATCGCCGAGTGCTCGGGCAGCATCGTGGTGCACACACGTTTTTTCCGGGCAGATGTAGACTTTTTTCTTGACGATTTCGTTTTTGTTTTTTTGCTTGAGCTTCCATGGAAGATTGTGACCTCTTCTGTGAAGTTGCAAGTTTTGGTCCCTTTGGAAACCTTTGTTGCATATTTCACAGATGAATCGGTTCGTCGCCATGAGTGTCTTTGGCGAGAGGGCGATGACATCGGCATCTGGATCTATAATTCATCATGAAAACATAATTAAATGGGTATACATAAGAAAAATACAAAAAAAAAATGACATCTACCAAAAATTGAGCAACACCGACGCAATTTCCAACGAAGAGTCACTATATATGCACCACATGAAATGTTGATTTAAGTTTCACCAACGAAAATTGTTGTCGGTATTGCTCAATTTTTTCGGTGGTAACTGATTTGATAAATTGAGCAACACTGACGAGCTTTCCGCCGAATAATTTCACCTAGAGAAAGAATGATCTTTAACAAAGATTTGAGCTTCATCGACAGAAATTGCCATACTGCGGGTTGCTCAATTTTCTTTCATTTCTCGAAAAGAAGAAGTCGAATAAAATGTATAGATATGAAGCTACAAACATGGCTAATGAGATTAACTAGTATTAAGCATACCTGGGGTGCCCGGAAGGTTTCTTCTCTTCCTTGAAGTAGGGTTAGTTGAGGTTGGTACTTTAGGGTTAGGGTTTGTTTCAAAATCTTGTGCAAAGGTTGAGGCTGATGATGAAGGATTAATGGGAACAGAAAACACATCACCAGTACTACTAGACATCATTTGAAGCTTGAGTTTTTGTCTGAACTTCAACACACACTAAAGTATAAGGAAGTAAGAACAAGAATTTTTTTTTGGAAGCTTAAACAGTGCTACAAAACAAAAAGAAACCAAGCTAGACTTTAATTTTTTTCTTCCTAATACAAACAGATAACAATCTTTTGGTGCTATTCAAGTATTAAGAGCAAAACACCAAGAAAGAACTCAAAAACACCAAACACAAAGCTATAAAACAATAAAGCTATTAAAATTTAAACTTGTTTTAACTCTTCTTACAGAGATCTGGATAGAGGGTTCTTTTGTTTGAATTCAAGAGAAAGAAAACACCAAAAAAGAATTTGAGGAGAAAATAGAATACTATTACAACACTCTTCTCTTTCTCTTGCAATTGATGATATGATGAGGTTTTTATTTGCCTCTTCAAGTTCCTATCTCTTTATCTCTTAGTATTTCAAAGATGGTCAGCCATTGATTTGGCTGATCGGGACCCACGTCAACTTATTTTATTTTTTTATATTCTCTCTATATGTAAATACATTTGTTTAGTATGTATGCATTGGAAGTATGCTGCTTGTACAGGAATGTGTAGAGCTGTGTGTTGTGTGTGTCCCATGTATAGGTTTGCGAGCTAAGTTTCAATTATCAAGAACAAATAAAAGACTTCTTTTTCAATTTCGAGAAATTGGTTTTAATGAGTAAAATATATAACCCTCTTAATGAAACACACACACACACACAAACACAAACAATAAATGTTCTCTAAATAAGTTTAAACATTTAAAGAAAACACAATTTATTATGTTATTAGCAAAATGCAACAAAGAACTTTAGTCGAGAAAGACTTTGGTTTTAATATCGAATTTAAGATTATTTGTGGTATATTTAATTCACCTTTAGTTTACATGATGATTATTTCGGAGTAAATATAACACCTAAAAGCAGTCGGAGACAATATAAATATATATCAGACTTATTAACAACTGGGAGTTCAATAATTTCTTTCACTATGCTTGTCATCATGCACGTCGGCGATCCAACTCAATTTTAATTTAAATTTCCTGTAATATCGTGAAGAAAAGAACAATCATTTCACAAATTTTGGTTTAGTAGTAATTTATTATTATATATGAACAGATAAATAAGTAGGTACTAGCTATACAAATACCATATTCTATTTTTTTTTCTTCTAATTTTGACAAAAACAAAAATTAAATTCGTTGTAGTATTTCGAGGATAAAAAAGCTACAAATTTCAACGACCAAGAATGTTGCCAAAAAGCAGCTCCTAAACCCTATAAAATGATTTTACAAAGGTCAAAATAGAGTAATGCTTTTAAGTTTCAACTTTTTGACAAACATGGATCTTAGCATTTGTCTGTCTGTCAATTTAATAACAACACTAATATGAATTTGTTTTCCCACATCTTTTCTCTATTGATCCCTCCAGAAACCTGAAAAGATTAGTAAAAAAGGCATCCAGTAACAGTAGTGGTGTACGTAGTAGTAACATGTGTAAAGTGAATTGCCTTTATAGCTCGTGTGATCCGGAAAAAAATATGATATATAATACGATTACGACATAATTAAAGGTGGACATCTTACATTACATAGTGGCCAGGATATAATGGTTCATGAAGTAACAAATATACAAAAATATTATGCGCACATGTAGAAAAAATATTATTTTAAAAAAATTGATTAAGCCAAGAAAATATTGTCTTCAGTCGTCGAGAAATTATTAAGTTCAGCAGTTACTCAATTCAATAACGTGACATAGTCAATTTTGTTTTTGATGTAAGACATGAGCAAAACTAGGTATGGAAAAAGTTACCGCACTACAATTTTAAAAAGATGTAATTATTAGCCCTTGGTAGCACCTTGTCGTTATGAAGCGGTTGCATGAAATATATTCAACCTTGCCTTAACTAACTAGTCAAATGATTTTATGTTCTACTCTTTGTCGTACTATATATCCAAATTAATCTCTCACCCTTCATGTATTAAAGTCAAAAACACGCGTTATAATCACAACTCACAAGACACACAAAATGAGACGTACATGTTTGATCTTTCGGTTCAACCAACATTAAAATTAAAATGTCGTTTAAATTATAAGGTACAAATTATGTTATAGCTTTACCTAAATCTTACATTTATATAAATATTTCATATTTGGTAAAACAGAAATGATTACGCCAAAAATATCTCTATAGTTGTTATTTGAAAAGATTTGTTGCAACTTGCAATTCCCGAGGAGGTTTTTAGCTTAGCCACCCCGTGAATCCCCTGTCGCTCTTTCTCTCTCTCTTTTGTTTTGTAGGCAGACGGCAGATTCGCAGTGGGAGACTGACTTAGTACTGGTCCTAGTCCTACTACTGTCCGAATATTACAAATTTTTTTTTTAAGGGCCGAATATTACAATATTTACCCACTCAACTCACGTGTGTTTCAATATTGTTGTTTGTATGGTTATGTCGACGTAATGTGAATACCTTCGGATAGTAAACGGTAACTGCAATTTTTGCAATTTTAATTTGACAGTTGATTGAATTGATAGATCGATAGTTAATGCATAACGATAATTTACTTTCTTACAGAACTTTTGGGGATTTAACATCATGTGTATGTGTGATACGTTTACAGGTACCAATCACTTTATCATTGTAGATACTGCAATATTTTTTGGGGTGAAAGATACTCCAATATTTTGGTACTTTGATATTTATGTATATATTATAATAAGAAACAGTTAGTAATTGAATAGTTATGAATTATGACTACCAACAATTATCTATACATTTATTTCTAATGCATATGTGTCATTTCTTTTTGTATCAATGCAAAATATAGTTTTTTAATGTCAAATAAATAGTCGTAGTACAGTTACTTATGACTTTTACCTATTTATCGTTTTCAAAAAATATCGTGCCGTGAGTCGTGACACCCATATATGGAGTACTCATCGAACATATATACGGGGCAAAGAAGATCCATAGTATTATTGTCCAGAAATGCTTCATTATTTATTTAGAGAAATATATGTCTTAAAGGTGATATTGAAAAAATCTCAAACAAAACAAACTTGTAATCCCAATAAATTAGGGTAGGATATATGAACCATCAATGAATCACGTCGAGTCGTGAATATGAATCTTCTGCTTTTCGGTTGAGGAACATGTCGTAATTTAAATCTTTTAGCTTCATGCCGTTCCGTATGACCTCCATCCACGTTTTTTTCGGTCTTTCACGAGATCTAGCCGTTTGTCCTAAGTCGAGACCTTTAACTCATCGTACCAGTGCATCTATTGGTCTGCGTTTAACATGCCCAAACCATCTTAAACGGTTTTCTCGAATTTTCTCATCGATGGCCGCCACACATAATTTGTGTCGAATATCTTCATTGCACATCTTATCTCTTCTGGTGTTACCGCACAATCCACCATAGCATGCGCATCTCTCTAACGTTCATTTTATGTTCATAGATTTGCTTAATAGCCCAACACTCGGAGCCATAAAGCAGAGCATGTCTAATATCTGTACGATAGAACTTTTCTTTAAGCTTTAAAGGAAAGTTACGATCGCACAGGATCCATATTGCTCTCTTCCACTTTGACCATCCAGCTTGGATGCGGTGTTGACATCTCCGTCTAACTCTCAATCCTTCTGCAGTAAGGAGCCAAATACCCAAAATGCGAACTCATCGGTATCTCTTGGCCATCTAACTGGACCGTGCCATCGTTGTTTCTTCGTTGTTTTGCTAAACTTGCATTCGAGGTACTCTGTTTTTGTTCGACTTAGTCGAAACCCTCGTGCTTCTAATGTTTGTCTCCATCGTTCTAATTTAGCGTTAACTCTCGTTCTCGTCTCATCGATGAGGATGATATCGTCTGCAAACAACATACACCATATAACTCTGTCTTGGATGGTTCTGGTGATTTCATCAATTACAATACCAAACAAAAATGGGCTCAAAGCTGACCCATGATGTAAGCCAACTGTAATCGGGAAGGCGTCGGTTAAACCGCACACGTTCGAACACTTGTCACCACATTCTCATACATAACTTTTATGATGTTGATATATTTAATGGGTACCCCCTTCTTCAACAAGGACCATCATAAAACCTTTCGAGGTACTTTGTCATATGCCTTCTCTAAGTCGATAAAGACCATATGCAAATCTTTACTCTTTTCTCGAAAGCGTTCAATGAGCTGGCGAATCAAATGGATGGCCTCTATGGTCGACCTTTCGTGCATAAATCCAAATTAGTTCTCAGATATGGGAACAATTTGTCTCAATCGGTGTTCGATCACCCTCTCCCATAGCTTCATGGTATGAGACATAAGCTTTATTCCATGATAGTTAGAACAATTTTGGACATCGTTCTTGTTCTTATATAGAGGTATTAGCGTACTCTTCCTCTACTCTTCTGGTATTTTATTTGTTCGCCATATTTTGTTAAAGAGGTCCATCAACCAGGTCACGCCTATCTCTCCCATGCTTCTACAAGCCTCGATAGGGATACCATCTGGGCCAACAGTTTTTCGTGTCTTCATCCTCTTCAAAGCATCTTTGACTTCCAGCCTTATAATACGGCGCATAAAATTGCGGTTCAGATCTTGAGGGGACTGCGAGATATCACCCACTTCTTGGGTGGAGCCTCCATTGAACATGCCCTCGAAGTACTCTCTCCATCGTGCTTTGACCTGATCCTCACGCACCAAGATAGACTGACGTTCATCTTTGATGCATTTCACTGCACCTAGGTCTCTACTCTTCCTATCTCTAATGCGAGCAATCCTGTATATATCCTTCTTGGCCTCCTTGTTATCCTTCTTCTCATAAATTTCCTTGTACACAGCCTCTCGCGCTAGTCGAACAGCTTTTTTTGCTTCTTTCTTCGCTAGCTTATACTTTTCAAAGCTTGCTCCATCATAGTTCTTCTTCAAATCCCTGTAGCAATCCCATTTGGCCTTGATTGCCACCTTCACTTCTTTGTTCCACCATGACGTGTCTTTACCTGTCCGGCTACTACCTCGAGATTAACCTAGGAGGTCTTTAGCTACCTTCTTGATACAACAATCTATTTTTTTCTAAGTTGCATCTGCATCGTCGTGAGTCCTCCAATCTACCTCTTGAACTACTCGCTCCACGGAGGCCTTCTGTGTAGACTCCTTAAGCCGCCACCACTTAATTCTAGGTTCCACCCGGCGCATACTGCTCTTCAATCCTTGCCGCAATCTAATATCCAACACCAAAAACCTATGTTGCGTAACCACACTTTCTCTGGGGATGACCTTGCAATCTAAGCAACGACTTCTATCTGCCCTCCTAGCTAAGAAGAAATCTATCTGGCTCTTATTCGACCCACTCCTATAAGTGACCAGATGAGATTCTCTCTTCTTAAATCAAGTATTTGCTACAAGCAAATCATAAGAGAGGGCGAAGTCTAAGATAGCGTTGTCCGGCTCATTGCGATCCCCAAAGCTGCAGCCACCGTGGATGTCCTCGAACTCATCACGGCTAGATCCTACATGACCATGAAAGTCACCTCCAATATAGAGTTTCTCAGTACTAGGAATCCTTTGAACCATCACGTCTAAATCCTCCCAAAACTTGCGTTTAACAGCTTTGTCTAGTCCTATCTGTGGTGCATAAGCACTAATGACATTCAACATATCATCTCCTATGACCAACTTTATCAGTAAGATCATGTCGCCCTTTTTTTTAACCTTCACCACGTCTTCGAGCCAAAGCTTATCTATGATGATCCCAACACCAATTCGGTTCTTCTTTGTCCCGGTATACCAAAGCTTACAACCCCAAGGGTCTACGACTTTGGCCTTCTCACCTACCTACTCGGTCTCTTCCACGCACAAGATGTTGATCCTCCCCCTGGACACCGCCTCAGCTAACTCGGCCAATCTTCATGTGAGTGATCCCACATTCCACAATGCAAGGCGAACTCGTCATTCTTGGACTAACTTCTTTACCCCTCAACCGTTCTGAAATAATAATAAAAAAATGTATGTGATGTCACTTATTGCCATGTTAAATCTCACTTTTTGTTATATATATATCCTTAATGGCACCTCATGTTTCTATTTATTGTTTTCTAAAAAGTGCTTTGATCCAAATTTTATCTATTGATTGGATTCACGTACTTAATTTATTCAAATAGTGCACCTTGAAAAAAAAGCTCTTGACTTTAAGCATGCGGGTCGAGGTACTCACATCAACTCGTCTGCATATACTAATATTTTTTGTTCATCTTGTCAATAAGCATAACATTGCTAGAAAGTTTAATTAACATGCTCGTGTATTTAGTTCTAGGGGGAGATTCAGGTGGCCTAAAAAAGAACTGGGCCGACCTAAGTCGTTATCGGCCCAAACAAAAAAGAATCGAACGTCGGCCGTTTGAATGATTCTAGATAGTCGAACGACCACCGTTCGACTGTTATTGCATTTTCATGGAGCGGGGCCCGCATTCTGAGATATATATATATATACTCTGGATCTCGAGATTCACGCTAGGTCATTAATTACTGTTCACTAACCCTACAACAATCGAACTACGCCGTTTGATTGTTCGAGAGTTCTTGGGTTTGATCGATCTGCCTTCCAGTTTGATCGTTATCTGCGAGTTAATTTCGTTTTAGAGTCTTCAAAGTCGAAACCGAAACCGTTCGACAGTTCTGGAATTCGACAATATTATAGCATCGAAATGCCCTCCGTTTGACTGTCTCCAGTTCAGCCGTTTAGGGTTACTTTAGTTATTTTAGGCTTCTTAGTGTAATAATTGTTTCGGACAAAGCTGATCATTATTCATGTAATTGACTAACATAGTTTGGTTTATCTCATGCTTATTTATACTGTAAATTCGTTGTATTGAAGTTGAGACGAAATAAGACCTAATTAAGTTCGAATTGGAATTAGCTAGTTTCATAACTTGTTTACTTTGCCGTTTTGAAGTGTTTAATTAGTAGGCTCGAGAATTGAAATATCGCGGGATGACCTCGAAAGTGGTCCATCTAGATCTCTCTGTCATATTATTTGCTTATAAAAATGGGGGACAAATTATTATACAATAAAGTATATAAATAAATAATATAGAATTGGAATACTTTTGGCTCCAAGCGCTTGGATCTTATTGCAGAACGAATTATTCTGATCTCTTAATCTTCTCACGTACCCCACTGGCCCACCATGCACACCCCATCTTTTTCACTCATTTATGACACTCACTTTAAGTATTTATATGTTATTTATATATGTGTATTATTTGTATGTGTGTTTGTTCTGTTCTGTCTTCAATCACGGACATACTGCAATCTAAATTGACTCTTCATATTTTGTGGTATTCTACAAATCTAGAATTTTAGTAAATTATGAGCGGTTACAATTTTGTGTTTTTTGAATTTTAATTTGAACGAGACGAATAATTAATCACATGCAAGCTTAGGGACAAGTGGGGACCTAATAAAACTCGGGCCTACAAAGACTAAGGGCGAAGGTCACTCGTTTACTCATGTGTTTTGTGGAAATGAGGATTTGATTTGAAGTTTCTAGCTGGAATTTGAAATCACATTCCTTATTATTATTATTATTATTATTATTTATTTGTGTGTGTATGTGGCATTTTCGAGGTGTTTATTGAGACAAATTATGGACGTGATTTAGTTGAATTTGGGATCAATGAAGTGATATTAATGTTGTTTCTTCATGTATTTTAATACATAGTTCATGGGATATAATACTATAAATGAAGTCACGTCGACACCAATTTTTTTATTTTTTTATTTACCCCTCGACAAACTATTAAATTTTATTACTAGTCGGGGTATAATTTTATGTTTTTTAGTTTTGTCATTATGTAAAATTTTTCATTAAAGGAAAACAATTCTTACTTATTTTCCCTCCTACATAGGAAAAAGTTAAGATATATAATTTTTTTATTCATATTTAAGTTATAATTTTTTACCATATAAATTATTTATATTGCACTTAAAATAAATTGTCAATTACGCAGAATTGTGTGTCAACGTATCTGGTATAATCTATATTAAATCATTTTTGAGAGAAATTAAATAATCATTATATAATAATATGTGTTTTATACATGTACTCAGAAAGTAGAGCTTAAAATAGTATGGCAGAGGAAACATTATATAATTTGAAACGGCAAGCCTACAAAAAAGAACTCTTCGTACGATATTTTGCATACGTGGAGTGGAGCAACCAAATCACGACGAGATTTTATTTTATTTTTAATAAAAGGGAAACTATCTTTACTTAAATGCAACTCATCTTAACGGTGCATTTACATTATTTGCCAAAACTAATTGCATGTCATGATCAACAGTTGAATGAAATAATTATTAAATTGAAGACTTTATTAATTAATTTTACACTCACTTTTAAGTTTTAACTAATTAACTTTTTAGTTATGAAGTTATATTAAATCTCTTGATTTGATCTAAGTCACCTGAGGCTTATGCGGGTGTAGGTGCGGGTGCCCCAGTGCTGCAATTTTAAAAAATTACAGTTTTAGTGCGCCATTATAATGTGCTTCTGAAAAGGGACAAAGAACTAACTTTAATTAGTATATTATAAACACATAAAATAAAAGTATGTATAGAAAAACTAACTTTCTTAAGAGCAATATTATTGGCATTAACGTCCAGGATCACGTGGTTAAGGGATATGCAGTCAAAACTTCTAGTTTTCCAATCAAATTTCTCGGCTTACCGGTTGACGCAAATACTAGACGTGCTGAAACTTGGAGGTTAGCACATGTTTCTCTCAACAACAAGCTCTCCAGCTGGACAAACAACCTTGTCTCGTTCGGTGGGAGTTTTGTTCTTACAAACTCTGTGTTGGTTAATTCACCACTCTATTTGCTATCTCTTTACAAAGCGCCAAAGAAAATAATTAAGGAGTTGACAAAAATACAAAGGCGGTTTGTTTGGGGGGGGGGGTGGAGAATGTTAATTTTCATAAAATTTCTTGGATTAAATGGGAGCAATTATGCAAGGAAAAAGATTTAGGAGTTTGGGTATAAAGGAGCTCAAGCAATTTAATATAGCTCTCTTATCCAAGTGGAAATGGCAAATTTTGCAAGGAGATGAATCACTTTTGCTGAGAAATCCTCGAAGCCTACTGTAAAATATTAAAGCCATCAGATTTCAAGCTTAATAGAAGACATCTGAAGAATTGTTCGGTTTGGTGGAAAGATTTGTTGAGTCTTGACAAGGGTGTGTAAATGAAGCATGGTTCAGTGAAAGTATTCGAAAGCTTGTGGGGAATGGGATGGGTACCTCGTTTTGAAAAGATAATTGGGCAAGTGAAGAACCGTTCTATCTTAAATTCAGTAGGTTGTTCAGCATTGCTACTACTGATAAAGATTCAACAGTGGCGGAAAAGGGCGAGTGGCTTAATTAGAACTGGTCTTGGAAATGGCATTGGAGAAGGGATCTTTTCGAGTGGGAGCTCGCATTGCTTGAAGAGCTTCGCTCATTGATATGTGATTTTTGCCCACAGCTTGATAAAATGGATAGATGGATCTGGACTAAAGGAGAAATAATGAATTCTCAGTTAAATATGCTTATTTTTGCGTGTCACGCAATGAAGATTGCCGAGCTGATCCTCTCATTCGTTTGTTTTGGAAATATAATGCTCTAATAAAGATGAAGGCTCTCATTTGGAGAGCGAATTTTGAGAGGTTACCGACCAAGGAAAATTTTCAAAACAGAGGTGTCTTGCAGCTGAATAGTGACTTAAATTGCTCGATGTGCAACGAAGAAGTCGAGAGCAATGATCATATGTTTTGCAAGTGTTCATTTGTTCATCAAATTTGGTCTGGTTTATTTAGATAGCTTGGCATCGTTTCCGGAATGGCAGGTAATCTCAAATCCATATTGCACTAGCTGGTTGGAATCATTCCTTGCAAAAGAAATTATAAATTCTGGAGCATTATTTGGATTTTCGCGTTGTGGAAAATGTGGGTCACTAGAAACAATTTTTGTTTCAATAACAAAAAGTCTTTCGCTAGTGAAGTAATTGAGGCGATTAAGGCGAAAAGCTTGAGTTAGTTAAAAGTAGGGAGAAAGGGTTTACGTATTGTTTTTGTGAATGGTCCAATAATTCGCTTGATTGTTGTATTCGATCTTTTCTCCGTAGGAATATAACTTATGCTCCTCTCTAATAAAATCTTATTTGCTTATCAAACAAAATGTATAGAATTTTCACACAAAGAAATGGATTATAATAAAAGAAAAGTACATAACTTCTCATTGTTATTAATTTTGTCTAATATTTTCTAATTTATTATGGTGGAAAGATAAATGTATAAGCCTTAAATCGCTTCCTATTTCTCGTAATTATTTAATTTTTGAATTAGTTTTGTTCTCTTCTTGCGCCAACTCTTCTTCAATATCACTCTTTTGTTTGTTTTCAACTAATTTTCTATGAGTATTTATTAGATTTTAACATAGGGACTAAGAAATCTTAGTGCGAGAATAAAAAATTTATAAAGCGCCGTAATGCGAAGCACAAGCACTGAAGTCACCAGAGCAAGATCGGTGCACCTGCAACTTTCTAGGCGTAGACGATTAGGTGACTTAAAATTTGTTGTATCATATATTAACGTTGCAAATTGTCTAATTTTTCGTGTAACCAACTCTTTCCTAAAAGTGAAGAAAAGCCGCATGATATAAAAAATTAATCACGTCTTACGAAAATATCTTATATTAGAACATATTTCTCCAAGTAGTGGAACAAGTGGAGTATGGAATTAGTAAGAGTTGATGGAGACATTTTTTATTTTTAATTGAATGTTTTATTGAAAGATTAGAAGAATGAAAATTGTCTTGGAGTTCATGAAAACCCTCGTTGGAAAAGGTTTGTCGATACGATGTCAACAAATTAAAATATAATATCTAAAATTATATTTTGAAAAGCAAGTATAATATATTGATAAGAACACAAGTTGCACGTTCACCCACGGCAAACAATTCGATTTGGTTGGGACTTGAGACTAATCACACATGGCCTGTCTATTTATAGGAAAAAGGGTGAGTATCCTATGCTCAATGCTCGACTTCTACATATCCATGCAGATCGATTAGTCAGTAAATTCATGCTATATTTAATTGCTATTTGATCACTTAAACAACTTCGTTAATTATTTTCTTTTAAGATTAATTTTTATAATTCAGGTAGAAAATGAGATTCTTAACTCACCACACATGCATATTGAGGGTACACCCGGTGACACTTGTCACTATTATAGCTCATTCACTAACTCGCGAGTATACTTTGATATAACCTTTCACATATGGAGCACAAAATGATAACGTTTTACGGATCTAGTCATACATTAAATGTTAAATGTTGTGTATTTTATTTGTGAACAATGTAGTCCCACATTGGTATGAGATAAGAGTTTTGAACACTTTATTTAGAATTGGACTCTTAAAGACTATGATAGGCACTTGGGCATCTTGGGGCCTTGGGTTAATAATAAAGTTCAAGACTTATACTACTAATAATTTATTTTTGAATTTTATTTTATTTTAACTCGAAATAAATTAGTGAATAGTTGTAACCGGTAGTATTTTATTTTTCAGATTCTGTTGTGTTTAAAATCTGAATTAATTGGTGAAAGGGTGCAAATCTATCGGACGGCACACAACCATTATGAATAAATATGTTTGTTCATATATAACTATAGACAAATTAATTTTTTCTCCTCCAAATAAATATCGACAAGTGTCAAAATAAGTGTTAACGGGTTTAGAATTATTCCCTATTAACTGAATTATTTATTAGGGTTGGAACGCCTTTGCCCGTGGTTCAAAAGCTAAATACTATGTTCGTGAGAAGGAAAAATTGACAAGAACCTTCCTTCCTTTTATTGACTATACTCCATTCTCTCTTCCGAGTGGATTTTCTTACATTTCCGAGTCTCTTTTACGAGTTGGCCCCCTTTCTTCTATTGATATCTCCCTTTATATAGGTTTTGATAGGGGCAGGTGTCATTGTGCATGTGTTTACAGGTGTCGTTATGCATGTGGTTATGTTTACACGTGTTACAATGCTTATTCAACCAATAAGATAACATGTTCACTTTGAGTGCTGACTGTATCTTTTCTTCTTCCGAGGGCTTTGGTCTTCTTTGTGATACGGGGTAGATTGCTTTCTTTGCTGTCTCTAATGGTGACTTCGAGGGCCGAGTTGGAGTATTCCCTTAATGATAGTGCTATTCCGAGAGATGTGTATTCTGGAGTAAGTGTTTCAAGATATTTTCCGAGAGGGTGTGGGTGAGTTGATCTCCGAGAGGTTTTGAGCTATCGTGAGTAGGTGTTCTTCTTTCTCCGAGTGTCCAGAGAGGTTTGTTGAGTTATTTGTAAAGTTCTGACTTTTAGTCTGATCGTCAAGAGTAGTCTTCCGAGAGCTTTCGTGTTTGGAATGTATAGTCAATGAAGGGTTTTTGCCAAGGTTCTGGGACTGTTGTCCGTTGAGGCCCTGCTCGGTATCGTGATGGATATCTGACTCGGGTGGATTCCTCCGGGTTTGCTTTTTATCCGAGGTCACCTTGATATCTGGTTTTGAGTCATTATGAATTTCCGAGGGACGCTTAGGTGCCCTCGTCGGATGGCCAATCATATCGCTTTGAGTTAGTAACTGAGCGATATTGGTCATACCCGATGGGCCTCCTCTTTGGGAGCGGGTACAACTCATTGGAGGTACTCGTGACAATATTATTGTCCATTTATTATATGTCCTTTTGGTTTAGGACCAATATTTTCTTTAATCTTGTATTTTTATTTTATACGGTTAACAATAAGTATTAGAAATTAAATTGATATTTTTTATTTTTATTTAGAATTTTACTAAATTAAATTTTAATTAAAAATAGATAAATCAATTGATTTTCTAATATATATTGTTGGCCAATCAAATAAAGTCATGTGGAGAAGATGGAGTATTCCAACCAATCATATTAAGCCATGTGGAATATATGATGTGTTCTATCCAATTAAAAGATTTCTTGGTAAATAAGCTAGATTAAATTCATGCTTATCTTGAGGAGAAAATCGACCAATCACAAGAAATGAGCTCTAGGTTTTACAACTATAAATAGAGATCATCCCTTAAAGAAAAATCACACACAAAATATTCACAAGTTGAAAAGGAAAAAACTCTAAGTTTTTTGCTCCACGAAATTCATCCATCTTCAAGCGTTTTTCGCGGCATTCAAGACATTCTTCAACAATCTTCAAAGTGTTCTTCGTAAAGAACTCCTTTCAATCCGCCGTCAAGTCTCAATCCATCCAAAAACCGTTTTTGAAGATAGCACTTCTGCCGAGGAAGATCAAACTTCAAGAAGTTCATACCGTTCTTCATTCGTCTTCAAGTCAAAATCCGTTTAATCCGAGATCGAGTCCTAAGACCCTCGAAAAACCGTTTTTGAAGATTGAAGTCCATTCAAGAAGATCAAAACCCAACAAATCCAAAGAACTGAAGACGAAGATCATACCAATCTTCATCAACCTTCTAGTCAAATTCCAAATTAAATTTCCGTTCGATCCGAGATTAAGCCGCCAACCCTCGAATCAACGTTTGTCAAATATCCAAGTACTTTGAAGACCAAGATTCTCCCAAAGAAGATTTACATTCAACAAGTTCAAGACGAAGATCAAATCGTTTGTCGCGAATATCAAATCAAGTAGATCGTCAATTCAAGATCAAGCTCAACGTCTTTGGATTAACGTTTAACCCAAACACATGTGGAAGAGATCAAAATCAAATACACTCAAGTCAACCAAATTTCAAAATCATTTGAGAAAAGAATCAGTGGATCAAATAGAGAGATTGCACCACAATTGTACTTTAAATTAATTCATTTTTCCTTTGTAACATTTTCTTGTCTTTTAATTTCAGAGATCAAGAATTTGTCTTTACAATAACTTTTCGTGTTATATAAATATAATGTTACAGATTCGTTTTTATTCACTTAGCCATTTTCTGCATCTTATAAATATTCCTAAATTTCTTGTTATATCCTAGGAAGCAGATTTTCTTATTATATAATTAAAATATTGCTTTTAGGAAAGTGTTCAAAGTTCACGCCCTCAAGGAAATTCTCATATATTCAGTTTAATATTCTTTTCTGTTTTTTCCATTCCTAACATTAAATACACCTCAAACGCTCCACTAGTTCGTGAAGACTCGTCTCATCTATCTTCAAAACACATTTTATGGTGTATGCTGAAAAATAGCTTGCTCCATTATAAAGTGTCCCTACAATTTAATATTTCATGAAAATTCCCCCTCATTGGCTAGGGCCTAAGGTTTAGGTGGTCGATTTCATCCTTTTGTAATGGGGTGAATCAAGTTAAACTCCATAACATATGTTGTGTTTATCACATTGTCTCCTAAAATTTTAAAAGTAGCAATTTGTCATCTAAAGTATGTTGAATAACCCCTAAGTCGTTGGATTAACTATTCACTTTAGACACGTGTCTTCGTGAAATTTAATCGAGCGAGTCTTTATCATACACAAGGGAGGAGAATATTGTTACTTTTAAAACTTAAGGGCAAAGTAAGAAATATAGTATAGTGTATAGGCTTAACTGATTTACTCTTTCATTATAATTTATATGTGGGCGATTTATTATTTTTGCCCATTAATTTATATAAACTTCAACTTTTGCCCTTTTTTTTACATGGCTTTTTTTTTGCCCGTTAACTTAATTTTTTTGTTTTAAATTTGCCCGGTAGGCTTCGTTGAGGGCTGAGTCGAAGCCCAGACGACGTGGCAACCCACGTGGCGTGCAGACGACGACCACGTGGCGCCACGTCAAATACTTTTTTTTTATTTACTCAACTTGTAAAAATTAAAAATAAACTAATATTCAAAATTATATTTAATTTAATTTTATATTGATCTAAAATCATAAAAAAATAGTATCAATTCAAGTTTATTAAAAAGGTTTATTTAATTTCACCAAAAAAAGGTTTATTTAAAATGTTTACTAAATTTATATTTACTAATAAAAACTAGAAAAATATTGATATTTACTAGTAAAAATTAAAAATAAATTTTTTTACTAGTAAAACTTTAAAATAAATTAATATGCAAAATTATATTTAATTTTATTATATATTGATCTAGATCATAAAAAAATAGTATCAATTCAAGTTTATTAAAAAAGTTTATTTAAAATGTTTACTAAATTTATATTTACTAATAAAAACTAAAACAATATTGATATTTACTAGTAAAAATTAAAATTAAATTTTTTTACTAGTAAATATTTAAAATAAATTTATATGGAAAATTATATTTAATTATATTTTATATTGATATAAATAATAAAAAAAAGTATCAATTCAAGTTTATTGAAAAGGTTTATTTAAAATGTTTACTAAATTTATATTTACAAATAAAAACTAAATATTATTGATATTTACTAGTAAAAATTTAAAATAATTTTTTTTACTAGTAAAAAATCAAAATAACTTAATATGCAAAATTATATTTAATTATATTATATATTGATATAAATCATAAAATATAGTATCAATTCAAGTTTATTGAAAAGGTTTATTTAAAATGTTTACTAAATTTATATTTACTAATAAAAACTAAAAAAATATTGATATTTATCAGTAAAAATTAAAAATAAATTTTCTATTGGGGGGGGGGGGGGGGGGTACGGGTAGGGCTGTTATAATTTCTTCTTATTCTTCTTTTATTTTTTTATTTTTTTTCTTTTTAGTTTATAAAAAGCTGTTATATTTTTTAAAAATATATATATATGACGTGGCTCCACGTGGCCGTCGATTGTACGCTACGTGGGTTGCCACGTCGTCTGGGCTTCGACTCAGCCCAGTTCAAAGCCCGCCGGGCAAATTTATAATTAAAAACATAAGTTAACGGGAAAAAAAAAAGTCAGGTAAAAAAGGGCAAAACTTTGTATAAATTAATGGGCAAAAATTATAAATCGCCCTTTATATGTCTTACGCAATTATATATGAACGGGCAGAACCATGATCTTTTCTTTATCTTTCACATGATTAAACAGTGAGATGTCAGAACTATTTCAAAGACTAACATATTCTAGTTGTTTGATTATTTTCTATTATAGTTCAATATTATATATAGATCTAGCCTCGCTACAAAATACAGGAAAATCCTAAAATTCGTCAAAATATATTTCCTCACATTATATATACCAAAGTAACATGGAGGTAGGTCTATCTTGGCATGGAGCTGTCGGCACTAATTAAATATATACACATTGATTTGTAATGGATCCTAGTCTTCGCTATAATACATAAATACTCTAGCAAACAAATATATATTTTAGAAAGTTCAATAACTTCCTTTTGCCGATACTTTTCGTACCGTATTTGTTACACACGCAGATTTTTTGGAGAATGTCTAAATGACTTGTCTATTTGGAGTTTAGTAGAATTAACTTTTGACGTAATATAATTAAATTTTTATTATTTTTTTTAAAACCATAGTACATTTTGTAACTGGTATCCGTATCTATAACATAGTGAGAGAAATTAAACGCCCTTTCCTTTTTCGGGATCGAATAACCCTGTTTAAATTTAAGTAATTTGCTCTGTCCTGTAGCCTTATCATTTTAGTGTCTTAATCTATTGCAAGTTACATGTCTTCATCATTAGAAATCTTGCCATTACTGCCTCTCAAAATCATTGGTCACATGTGACGTGATATTACAGATTTTACAGCATAAGTAAATTTGCCATCTTTGTTAAAGGTCGTAGCAGTGCTTCGATTGCCTTTGGTAATAACTAAAGCTATTAACAGTAGTTCAGTTCTTTTTATCTATATTTCATATACGGGTAATTCAGTGGTCCTAGTATATTCCAAATATAAATAGCACCTTTTAAATTGCGATCATTTTCCGCAAAAGATACCATATGAAAACTACCAGCCAAACAAGACGCGTGAATTTACAGCTTTGCACGAAAGTGATTTTACCTAAAGTCCAGTATTTTGAATTAAGCAGAAAACACCACTTCATTAATTTGCAAATATATTTTGTTTTAAGCCCTTCTTTTGTACTTATTTCTTAAAAAATATTTCCCAACTGTATAGTGTTAGTCGTTATTGTTGACAAGACAGTTTGTTTGGGATTTCTTTCAGAATTCCATAACAATATCTTAATGGTCGACGTGAATCAACGAGCTGTTAACTATCTTGTCCATGTTATTGCTTCAGAAACCAATGACACCGTATAAGGTTTGAGCATCAATAGGGTGAATTAGTGTGACAAAATAATTTTCATTCTCAATATACAAGTAATACCAAAATAATCAATAATCTGAATATTTCTACAACTATCCAGCTGCATTTTACAGAATTCTCTAACACTTGTTATTAACTTGTCTATAAAGCCTTCAAGAAGTAAGAAGCCTCAATACAGGCTGTGCCTTAAAAAGTTCGAAGAAAAAGCAAATAAATGAAGCCCCTATTATTCATTATTTGGAAAGACTATTATATCAAGGGTTTTTGGCACATCACCCGGTAATGTGCAAAAGAGATGCATTGTCCCCCTATAAAAGATAAATCGGCATACTATCCCATGTAATCTTGAAATGATGCAAATTACCTTCCAGTGTAACTCACTTGCCAACGTGTAATCAATTTATTTCTTATTCTTATAAATCATTTTTTTATTATTATTTTCACTTTAAATTACCAATAAATAATATTTGTACAAGTACAAATACATAGAAACTTCGACATGGAGGCGGTGTGCACCAATTTTAACGTCATAAGGGAGTAATTTACCTATTTTAAAATTAGTTTTAAAATTACAAAGGATAATGCGTCTATTTCATATATTAGATGGGGTAATTTGCTATTTTCTCTTATATCAATTAAGACAGAATCACGTCGAGTACAATGAAAATAATTTTCCTCCGCTCTTCGTCACGGTAAAGTTATATCTTTGCAAGCAGATAATTCATGTTTATTACAATAAGCATCGACTCTAGTTAATAGTGTAACTAAACATGGAAGGATTTAAAAAAGAAAAAATACTCGCAAAATAGTATTACAAGATCAATACTTCTCAAATACGCAGAAATCCAGTAGGACATATCTCACCAATAAAAACACACATACACACAAAATACCAACAAATTATACACAAACCAACATCTCAAACAGAGCACAACAATAAAGAAGACACGGCCGGGAGACCATCAGAACTTTTGCCACGACTTTTATCCCCTCAACACACTGCAAGCAAATACTTTTAATCAGCATTAGTGTATAATTAAGTTTGGCATATCACCTTCAAATGCAAACGACAGCTTACTTCTCAGTCTTAGCATGGTTACATGAAAACATATGGGGAGAATAAGAGATACTAGCACAGGAAAAAGTTCAATGTCCCAAAAAAAAAAAAGTTTTGCATGTATCTATTAGTGTTATGTAATAATTTTCAACCTGCAATAAGATAACTACATGTATAACTTCTAAAGAATATGTGATTATTGGTATTTTCCAGATTTGGTAAAGATTTCTACACAAAACTCTGCACTGGGTATTTCAGTTCAAGAACATGTACCAACACTGTAACTAGGTGTGAAATTATTAGCTAGTTGGCTGCAATTATAAATCTTACATTTTAAGTCAGTGTTGTACGTATGTACCCAATGGATGCTGATTGTATACAAGACAGACAGTGCATGTGTAAGTTTTCAAGTGATTAACGGGAACTTACTTGTACAGATAGGCTGCAATTCCAAGAATTATACACAGCAGAATGATATCAATGCAGAAATTTCGACTAGATCTCAGCTGTTGTGAAACCAAAATGTTGTCAGGTAGAGCAAAATTAAAATACACTTCAAAAAAATGCATCTGCAGAAGAACATATTAGAAATTGAAGAGGCAAACATCAAGTCACCTGATTAACAGTGTGTTTCAGTCTGACATTGGTATTCTTAAGGTCAGACGTTGCCTTGTCCACCTGTAATTAGTAAAGCATAAAAGCTTAGAGTACGTCATTCTATAGCCTTCTTGGATAAGGAAAGTTGTTTACTTCAACGAATATCTCTAAACAACTAAGTTACTAAGAGTTAAGCATCATTTGCAGCCATAAGCATACATGATTTATATACCATGTCCAGAGTGTCCTATACACTTGTAGCAATAAAAGATACACAAATTCAATGCGCAGGTAATGACAATAGGAGATACCGAAGTGTGTAACAATGAGACACAAAGTAAGACACCGCGGAACACGTGAAACACGTGACAATGAAGCAAACAAAAACTCATATATGGTATAGAATTGACGATGTTACATCAAACTAACCTTAGTGTCGATCTCATCCATCAGAGGAACTTGCCTATCCAATTCCTGAATAAGATTAGATGGTGTTTTAGGTTCTTATTTTAGTATGTTGAGCGGTGAAAAGTTTCCAACTAATAGAAATAAACGATAAAGATCGAACACAAATGACAGAAACAATGAATAACCTCATTCATGTCATGAGCCATGTTCTTCAAGGTGTCCAAACCTTCTGCTATCGTGTCTAACCCTTGGTCCTGAGTTAAAATGGTTTGATCAAGACCTCCATTAATAAAACGTAAAGCTTCTGCACAGTAATTTAACAATATGCAATATTTCCAGAAAGTTGCATGCCTGCTTCATTTTCCGCATCTCGTACTCTTGTCTAAACCCACTTGACTCCTCAGTTTGCTGAAAGTATTCGTCGTCGAACCGCCCACCTAGAATTAAAAACTAGTGAAAGTTAAAAACTAAACCACATACACAAAAGCCAGTCATATTGGTTGAACATTCCCAACGTTAACCAAAAAACCCAAACCTGAATCAAATTTGATTTCTGTACGAGGAGCTGAAGTCCCCCACCCCCCAGATCCAGATGGTTTGGGAGGAGCTGAAGAGCCATCCGGTATGTCTTGAATCCTACCAGGCAATGCAAGGACCAGATCATTACGGGCAGCCATTTCTTCAGTTGAAAGCCCTTTAACCTGGAACACAGTTCATTAGTCAATGTCGCAACAAAGTGCAAAAAAATGGCACAGATTCATATTTACTCTGAGCAACATATATGATATAGGTTATAAACTATCGACATAGACAAGAAAGGGCCATTAAAAAACGACTGCAGAACTGCATAAAGTTTCATCACAAATCAACGGGAGTTAAAATGATCTGCCTAGGGTACCCAGCAAAGACAGTACGAGCTATCAAATCAAAAACCATACGCCAGTTTATAAACACAACTGACTTGTTGCCACAAGCATCTTCACAAACAAGCATCTTCATCATACAAAAGTATTATGGCAATGCCCCAGAGGCACTTTGTCTTGGTAACTCAAGATTTTTGGGGAAGAAACAAAAAAACTTCTCTTACTGAGTACAAAAGGCAAACATGTCATCATACTGGACAGAAAACCATTCTATTATATAGGATGGCTACACTCAACTAAGAGAGTTAAAGTCATATTCGAACAAGTAGGGCGCAGCTTTTAAGCCAAAATCAAAGTAAGGAAACATTTCTCGCGCGAAGTTCTGAATCCATCTAATCAATTCAATACTTTGATCAAGGCTAGAAAGTGATCCTAGGCACACAGTTTTCTTATGACTGCTAAGACCTTGTAAAGTAATGCATCAACATATCAAAACTAACATTTAGTGACTGGCCGGACATAATTGAAGTCATAAAATTAAAAGGCATTGAGATTGGAGTGCCAACAAAAAGTTATTAAACCCTTTCACCTGCTACAGCCTGAACAGCAGATACTAAACTAAAGAATCTTGAGCAATTATCAAAAAAATAGAAGAGACTCTACTTCCGAAGCAAAATCCAGAGCGGTGTCACTAATCAAGTTACCATCCACGTAAAAGACAATAACAAAGTTATAAGATCTTACTGGTTACTACGAACAACCTAAATTATGAAGCTTCAACATGCATTAGCCATTAAAAAAATTACCTCATCTGCGCATACTCTACTGTTAGCTCCAATTATATTCTTGTATGCTGATATAGATAACATACAATACGTCTAAACCTCTTACACTAAAAAGATAGTTTCCTCAATCCCATCTGATGCAAATGCCAAACATCACCATCTCCCGCCACAGCAAAGCAAAACGACTACAACATCAAACCCGAGGGGGTCAAAAATGGAATCCATCCTTTCATTTTCAAAATTACAGTGAGACTGAAGTTTAACACGTTACTCGTAGCCCCTAATACACCCGTGTTAAGGGGCATGTAATTAGAGGTGTCAGTGTCAGTGTCAGTGTCAGTGTCATTCTATTATGCATTTGCTAAGTCTATGGTACTACATGGTTTGGTCAGGAGATTCACGGTACTACATAGGTAATAAATATAATCAAGCTATGTTACCAAATGAACATGTAGTCATGTCCATGTCACAGTGTACTCTCAAGTTATTTCCATCAATCCTTTCCCGGCTATCAATAACGGCCTCTTAATGCGCGGATTAAATAGCAGTCAACGATAAATTCCCCAACGAGACATCATTTCAAACTCTAAATTCAGTAACAAACAAGAAATCAGAAACAAAACCTAATAAGGTAAACAAACAAAAACAGAGTAATCATAACCTTCTTAACAGCTAATCTCTGCAACTTTGGAATCTCTTCAGCCAACCTAGCCTTCGTTCGACGAATCTCGGCATTAAGAGCTACAGCCGAAGCCCTATTCTTCTCATTCGCAGCTATCTCCGCTTTCTGCCCCAAATTCAGCACAATTATCACAAATCGATTAAGCAAAATAATAAATAAAATCCAGTAAAATTATTCAAATAGATCTCGGTGAAATACCTCGAGTGCGGACTCAATATCAGACTCGATTGAAGCGTATAATCGAGCGAAGGCATCCTCGCCGGAGACGTTGGAGTCCTTCCCTGCGACGTCGTATTTGTCGTACTTTTTGCAGATCGTGTCAACACGAGTCAGTATATCGATCACGCTCATTTTCTTCGCCTTCCGATTCTTCTACTTCACAATTGACAGCGGATCAAAAATGGAGCTTCTCTTCTATTTCTTCTACAGGGGCAAATTTTTCTTTCTGCAAGACAAACTTTATTACTCTTCAAAATTCGAAAATGGTGAAGTTGATTTTTGAGGTTGGGTAAAATTTGGTGGGCTTTTTTCATCATCTTATTGGGCCTATAACTATTAGATTTTGATCGCGATTGGCCCGCATCAATGTAATAACTGTTGTTAAATAAGTGTTTGCAACTTTGTTAGAGTATGATTAGCGAAATAGTAAAATCTACATCGTCGCGTGTCATCAATTATATACATCATCAAGTATTTAACGAGTCGTTATCACAAAATATTCAGCAAACACGATGGTCGTGTCACTGGCTTGTCGCCTTCTCAGCTAATAGGATTGTTGAGTCGTTGGTTTACCACCTACTCGGGTGACAAGGCCGTCGAGTTATCAACACACTACTTACTCATGTGACAAGACATGACCACCAAATTGCTAGTTGATCCCTTTTTTGCCCATTAAGTAGCTTCAAAATATTATAGATGTCAACTTTCCATATGTTGAAGGAATTTATTTATTTTTTATTCTATTTTGAACAAAATAAATAAATTTAGCCTTAATCTAATAACTCTCTACGAACAAAGCATATGCTCATTTGCTGCGGAGTATACTTACGAAGCAATGAAAGAGGAAAAATCCTCATTGTCGTTCATGTCTTTTCGCTACTCGAGAAGAGAGTCACCACAACGTTAAGATCTCATAGTTTTTCGAGATCCTCCAAACATTGGAAATGTTCTTTCTTCCTTTTTGAAAACACAGTTGTTGTTTTTGGTACCTTGAATAATTGCAAGTGGCTTCTTCAAATTCCATGTTGGGAAGATCCATACACGGCCATGCAGCCATACGAGCAAGTTCATATTTCTTTGGGACAATCAATAAAGACTTCTTTCACTTCCTCATCCACTAGATCAATTTCAATGCACATCAGTGCACAACTAGGTCGTGTCACATGCTCATCAATGCGTAACTATTCATCGACCAACGAAGCAATGTCGTGGAGGGTCTCTTTGTGGTGAAGGACAATCGATAGCCTTGGGAGCAAATCTAGAAAAGAACAAGACATGATACCAAAATGTGGGTTAAAAGCCGACGTCCACTTGAAAACCCTCATATGAAAACTTTTAACGTCTAAGATTAGCTCGTCCATGGTCGAGTGGAATCATCTTCCAACGAATGTTGAATGAAAAATGACGCAAGTCAATGTCTCACAAAGAAAATTAACCATTTAACTCTGGTTTCAAAAACCAAGATTGCAATATCTATGGGTGAGGGTGGCCATGTGAGAACTTTTCTACCAACGTATACTTGAATTGTGATCCAAAGTAATCATAATTCTTACATTGAAATTTTATTTGTCGTCTTCCCTTGATAGGAGAACTTATCAAGGGAAAATTTTCGATCATCACAGAAGGATTGTTAAGCGCTTTAATATGGGTAATTTCCGTATTAGATTGGCCCATGTGCTAAGCCCATCTTCAGCTATATCGGGGATGGCCCCTGATATGTATATCGAATGTAATATTCGATATAGTAGAGATCACGTGTACGTCACATGTGTGGTCCCCGCATCCCGAGGTCTATAAATACCCGAGTTCCGCTAATCAAGGTAAGCTTTAATTATTCTCATACACGATACATCCGATATCAAGCATCCCCGATATCACATTCGATACAACACTCGATATATATCCTCGATATATATATTAAACATACCATCCTACATCACAACCGACGTCACACCCGATATCATACTCGTCATCTATCAGGACATCATCCCCGACGTAGAAGGTCCCCGATATCACGTTCGACGTCATATTTGACATCCACGAGATACTCGACATATAATTATACTTGATTGTATAATTAACCTATCATTAATGAACTATGTTCGGCTTAATTCCCTCAAGGGGATACGTAGGCAGCAGAGAGGTATCGCCAGGACATACCACTTGAAAAGACGATTGTCCACAAGCCTCCACGGCAAAGATGTTGGTAAAACAGCACATAGGTCTCGCCCTCAGGACATATCGTTTACAACGACGAATTTCCATACACCCTCGTGATGGATACGGTGATAGAACAACAGAGGTTATGTTATCTCGACTACTTATACAAGTCAACATACCTCCTATCCTACAGGATACGGCAGAGAATACCTTAACCTATAGACTTATTTTTGTCCTACGAGACAATATAGCAAATGCCTTAAAATGGTAGAGTTATCTCATATCATATGGGAAAAAGCCAGAAAATATCTTAACAAGTAATTTGTTTATTTACTATCCTATAGGATATGGTCGAAAATATTTAACTAGACTCTGAAACGCTCTTTTTATTCACGAACTCAAACGAGGAAACGGATAATGTCGACAATACAAACGACACATGCTATAAATGGCAGCGTCACTTCTACTAATACGGTAAAATGCCAGCAATGCTAGAGCCACACCTATCATAAGGTAAAATGCTAGAAATGGCAGCGTCACGTCTACCTATACGGTAAAATGCCAGAAATGGCAGAGTAACAACTACCTATACGGTATTATGATCTAAATGACAAGAGTTACATGTACCTTTACGAAAACATGCTAGACATGGCAAGTGTTACATCTACCTACACGGTAACATTCAGAACTAGCAGAGCAACGTCTACCTATACAGTTTCATGCCTAAATTGGAAGAGGAATATTTACCTACGCGGTACAGTGCCTATAACGGCAGAGACATACGTACCTACGCGGTACCCTGCCTAAAACAAAAACAAAACATGTACCTACGCGGTACCCTACCTTAAACGACAATGAATCATACACCCATGAGGTACCTTAACTGGAATGACAACAAATCTAATACATGATTCCTTACACAGTATTCATTTATATATTACAAATAAATAGGTTACTTTGAGACACCACGCAAATCGCATAAATTTGTGCACAAATATGAGATGACACGCTTGTAATAATCCATACAAAAATGAACAAAGACGAACCAGATTACAACATCAAGTACTAGTGCGGTAACCCGTCTCTTAAGGCACAACGACTAGTACCTACGTGATATCACCGCCTTATATGGCACAAAAACAGGTACCTATGCGGTACCCCGCCTCTTAAGGCTCAATAAAGCACCGAACTGAGGCCCCGACTCTCAAGGGAACATAATCGTCGCCAAATACCTCATCTAAATCTGGCCTGAGGATGCAAAGGTCAAGCAGTTAGTTGGACGCCTACTCTGCATAATTATAATAAACTAAAGATAACACCTATATAATGGTAGAATACTGCTAGATGCTCAACAACAATGCGATAACACGATTAAATGAATAAATCACCCATACCATAATTTCATGGCAGTGGTGTTACATTCGTCACCGTACTGTGACTAATCTTACAGCGAGAAACACGCTCATTATCGCGTGCAAGACGCGAGTCAAGAGAAAGACCAAATAATAAAACATGTTGTAGTCGCAGTGGTTACAACATGTATATCCACTATGAGGGTTAACATCTTACCCATACTGGTCAATCGATTCAAAAACAATCTACTCTACGTGGTACGATTTTACCCTTTAAAGTACTGTCAATTCCTAAATGAAGCAAGCACAAACAGTAAATTCTCATCGCTAATGAGATCTCCAATAATACTACGGCGACTATAAGATATATAGTGCAAGGTTCAAAATGAACAACTACTGTTCAAATAAATGAGGATGCATTGATTAAATAACATTGCTCCAGAGCACAAGAAGTGTTAACCAAAAAAGATCATTCCAACTAGCATAATATGCTACACTTTACATCATCGTAAACTATACAACTTACTCAAAGAGTGACCAACCTACACCCCTTAAGATCTGATACGCACTAGGCGCATACCTAAGAATGTCAAGAAACTTCTCTGCGTCCATCATCGCATTCATCATTTTCATAATTACTATAGCCGAGAACCTTCCTTACGATGACTTCTCGCTCATTACCTATCTTATCCTTTTTAAGATTGACAAAGCGCATGCTTAAGTTACATGGAAGAGAACGTAAACCGTCATTTACAAACATTGGCCTGATGAGCCTCTAATCTGCAATTGACGGGCTTTAACTTCTCCAAATGATGCTTCATATGATTTTTGCTCTCGCTGAAACCATGCTTGACTTCAAGCAATTTACTATCAATTGATTCGCCGACGGAAAAAGCCAGAAAATACCTCAAATGGTAAATGATATCTCATATCCTACGGGAAATAATTGACAATACCCTAACAGGTAAACAAATCTCCTATCTTACAGTAAGATGGCTAAGAATACCTTAACATATCGATTTATCTCCTATCCTATGTGATATGGCATCAAACATCTTAACCGACATACTTATCCTATAGTGCACGACAATAGATTCCTACCCAAGCAAATTATATCTCATATCGTGAACAATAGCAACCATGCAAAATATAGCAGCAAATGCTAGAGTTCAAACAGAATAGCGAACAAAGATTACGATTATCTAAAGGTTATTAGATAACCACAACAAAGGCAATATAGTGCCGCTCCTACTCTCAGTTTGGACACTGCGGCCCACACTCCACGCCAATCAACACGAGACTCTTTTTCTTTAGAATCTTGACAACGCCATCAGACTCAGCATTATCATACCTATACTATGCGCTGGTGATAGATCAAAACCACCCGTGCAATGTAACAATATTTGAAACTACATTCTACAATAGCTTCAGCTAGAAACTATCCAATAATGGTATAGTGAAGCATACCTTGCGCGGTATCCAAGTCATTTACCTCTCAAATATTTTCGCATATCTCAAATTTTTATGAGGGTAAAATCATAATAAGCAATATAGAGCGCTCTCATCGGTGATACGGAGACTCTCAATTACCTGTCAACCTAACACAAGGTTGGTAAAAACCTGATTTTCATAAATAATCATGTATACACAATCACAAGCTATAATCACAATAATACATGCAAACATTACACGTACAAGACCCCAAGCGATCCAATTTGTCTCTAGCAGTAATGCTTTTGGGGCCATGACGGCCTCGTGCAGAGAACAACCTCTTCGTGTTCTACACTACTCTCGTTTAAGACATAGTTGTTCTTATATTATTATGGGCCCTCTTGCCCATCAACCCATCACACGAAATGGTCAAGCACCCACATCGGTACGCACGTTATTCGACGTAGCCCTCTTGCGACCATGCGTTGTGCCCACCCATATATCCTTATTTGCATCGAATATAGGCATGTTACTCGAAATGCATTTCCTTAAATGGTTATAGAGCAGCAATGCATCTTAAAGTATCACGTCTCAAAAATCTCATCGAATGGCAAAAATTTTGATGGCCGCCGGTACATTTAAAGATCATCGCATCAAGAGACAATCCTCGACATCAAGAAATTGTACATTATATCTTTTGCAAACATAGTTACAAATAGAGTTTATGACCTCTACTCACCCACTAGTGGTCTCCAATAATGTCATCGGCACCGTCTTGGTCAAGGACGTCAACCATAAACCACTTCGACAAATATTTGCATCCAGACAAATATAGGGGACCAACTTATATAATAACCACACTTGGGATCCGGCGGCGCTAGATGCCTTCCATATTGGAGAGATATCGAAAATGTATATGAGCTCTATTTTCGCTATCCGATATCGAGCATCCCCGATATCACATTCGATACAACACCCTATATATATCCTCGACATATATATATATATATATATATATATATATAAATATATATATATATATATATTAAACATACCATCCGACATCACGTCCGACGTCACACCCGGCATCATACTCGATATCTATTATGGCATCATCCCCGACGTAGAAGGTCCCCGATATCACCTTCGACGTCATATTTGACATCCACGAGATACTAGACATATCATTATACTTGATTGTATAATTAACCTATCATTAATGAACTACATGCGACTTAATTCCCTCAAGGGGATACATAGGCAGCTTGGAATAACCCGAGGCCAGTCTAAAATCATGAAAGATTTATCCGGCGTCGCTTGGAGTACATATGTGCTAAGGACAAAGCTAGTTTCAGCGCAACCTAAAACCATCATGATGTGGAGTGTTTCGTCAGCCTGCCAAGTCAGCAGACGACAACGCACCAAATCACGCTCTTTGGATGTTACCAATAAGAAAATGATCAAAAAGTCTTGCGAACGAACGATTTGGAATTTTGATGAAGTTTGCGTGGTATGTGTTGTTTTTATCGTTAAGATAGGTATTTCAAGAATAGAAGTTGGATTAGTCTTGGATGGGCAGCCTACGAGAAAAGAGGAAAATTACATAATTTGTTTTTTCCTATAAAATCACAGTGACAATTGACAATGTTGCGTTGTTTTTGTCGAGAGCACTACGAGTGGCTCAGTAGAGGGCCTTAGGTTGCCTTACGAAAGACTAAGATTCCTTAAGTGGTTATGACTCTGCGATGTTGATCAAGAAATGACGAAGAATCCATAAAAGTTCTCGAAATCGAGAGAAACTTCACGACACGCTCAACGGACAACCAAGGAGCGGGCAAGAAAGTTGTGGGAAATCTCCAATGCGAACTCCTCAAACGTCCTCAAACGTCCCAACATTGAAATATGCATCATGCCATATTTACTTCATCTCTCTAAGCCGCAACTTTCCTCTCAATAATCTCAAAGTAAACTATTGACTTAAGCTTTACTGTGGTATGAGTCAAAGTAAATCCAACAATTACGTGTTTTCTAACCAAACCTGAAGCTTACAAATATCGAGAGTTAGAACATTGTTGGCTTGACATTAGATTATCCAAAGTGGCTAACTCTCGTTTTTGGTGGAGAAACTTCATAATATATAGTAATATAAAACAAATGAGGTATAACTAAATTCTTTTATTTATTCATTTTATGTGTCTCATAAGAAAAAAGAAGGGCATCAATGTATCATTACTAAAAAATCAGGGGATGGCTACACAATTTACCAAACCTCAGGGGCTAAATGAAATTATGGCTCCTAAAACCCCTTTCAGCACAACAGAACCTTCATTTCCATTTGTGAACAAAAACAATGCAGATCTTCGTCAAAACCCTAACCGGCAAAACCATAACCCTCGAGGTCGAGAGCTCCGACACAATCGACAATGTAAAGGCCAAAATTCAGGACAAGGAAGGCATCCCACCGGACCAGCAACGGCTAATCTTCGCCGGAAAACAGCTCGAGGACGGCAGAACCCTAGCCGATTACAACATCCAGAAGGAATCCACGCTCCACCTCGTGCTCCGCCTCCGCGGCGGCGGCACCAGCTGGCGGATTCCGTTCGTCGCGAACCACCTGATGACGCGAATCAAGCAGATGAATCTGACTGCTAAGAAGGAGTTGATTAAGACGTGGTCGAGGGCGTCGACGATCTTGCCGGAGATGGTGGGGCATCGGATTGCGGTGTACGACGGGAAGAAGCACGTGCCGTTCCGTATCTCGGAGAATATGGTGGGGCATAAGTTGGGGGAGTTGAGGCAGAGGCGGTTGCATAGGAAGGAGGTGCACGCGCGCGGTAAGGCTGCAAAGAGTCCGAAAAAGAAGTAGTGACGTTTCGGAGGTAGATCACATTTGAATTTGATGTGTTTGTATGAGGATTAATAAATGGATTTGGCTGACTACTAAAGCAATTTGGGTTTTGTTTTTATGCAATAGACTTGCGAATTATTGATGCATTACACTTGTGTTTGCCATTCGATGCAATGCGGGCGCTAACTCCGCCTCTTTGTCACACTACAATTTCTGACGCGAATTGAGTTTTCTCCTCTTGTAATTGCTTGTGAAGTAAGTCCTTTTTATAGTTTTTTTTTAATTAGTCGAACAATCTTGGTCTTCTCGTGATCAATTGTAATTATTCCTTGTTTCTTCCATTTTGATGAACTAACTCTGTCTGCTGTATGTCTTAGTGTTTGCACGTTTGAGTGACGTTTTCTGCCTAGTGTGTAATATTATGTTGGTTAGTAAACGGTAACCAGAGTGATACACGACTAAAAATGATACCATTAAGGAACTCCTTGATATCTCCGTTTAGTTTCATCAATCTAACATGCCGTCTCATGGTCATTTGTATCGTGTTTGTTTAGGAAACAATTTTGTTGAATATAATGGTAATCAGTTGGAGTGAGGGATTTGACATTAAGCTCATGAAGTAAAAGTGCCGACTTTAGTACAGAGGTCCCGAAAGTATAGCATTAAGCTAGAGAGATTGGCAACTTTTCTGTGGTAAGTTCGTACGGTTGACTTTAGGCATTAAGATTGAGAAGGGAAAGTGACAACTTTTGTCTAGTAGGTACGGCTATACGTAGACATTAAGCTTGAAAAGGATAAATGAGAATATTCTCAAGTACCTAGTTTGTGGTTTTCTGTTCGTTATATAGAGTATACTTCTCCAATTCATGGTATAGTTTTTGTAGGACAAGATGACCACTCGGTCTGCGATAGTTATTCTATTTTGTGGAATGCAGGCTGAGATTTAAGATTTCTTGCTTTTCAGTATTCGGAAGAAAAGACTAAACGTCAAACAATTAAACTTTGCCTTGAACAATTAATACATGTATAGTGTACTTGTGTTACTACATGAATTTGACTAGGTTTAAATCAGTCGCGTGCTATGCTTGGTTACTTTGCCTTGGACAATTAGTTTTCTGTGTTACATCTGCTGGTGTGTATATGTTATAACGATTGCTTCTATTACTGTTGTATTCCTTATCGGGTCCTTATCGGGTGCTGTAAGTTATCACGAATACCAAGTACTTGAGAGAACCAAGTGGAATGATAGTTATGTACATATTTGGAGAAGTGATTTAGGTATATGCAATTTCGTGTCTTTGTTGGATTAAGTATTGTGATACGATTGTTTGTGTCGTGCTGTAAGTTTTGTTTGGTGTAAATAATGTTACATTTTGTATGTTCAGCTTTGCAAGGTCAAAATTGATGTGTACAGGTGAATCACTCACCTGTTTTTTTTCAATCTTGTAAGCTAAGAATGATGCCGTGCGTGCTATGCATGATTTCAAACTAAATCATATTTCAATAATAGACTATCTTTTGACAATCAGTCTATGAATTACTTCGGACGGATTAATATAGTCTTGCTGCGAGTGAATGTGCAACGTGATCTAGATGTCTTGGTTTCAGGCTTTTGTTTGAAGGTTCAAACAAATGGTTACTGATATTTGTCCTACGAAACATACATTAAGCAAGCTCGAAAGTTTAGATTCGTCAGTTAATTGATTTTTTTTAAAAAATGTAATCGCCATAATATTCCCTCCAAGAAAGAAATCAAAGTTGCAGTGTCACGAAAGCATAATGACACAAACACAATTATAACAAAAACCGGGTTGCCATTGAAATAAATCACCAGCAAGGATGTTGAAGAAATTAAGTAAAGTAAGATCACACTCCTCTTTCTTTCCTGGCAATTTAAACGAGCATGTTAAAGATCCCCATATCTACTACAATAGCTTATAGCTTTTACAAACAAAAAAGTTAGGGGATTTTATGCATTTGATACAAGAAGAAAGTTTAGCTAAATATTTATCACGTAGACCTATTGTTAATTCCACAAGGACCTAAAATTAACAGATTCAGGCAATACGCAGAACGAACCTATTTTAAATATTAATATTTTTCTTGAATACGAGCAGAAACAGGTCTATAGATTTTAAACTTAAGTCTTTTTTTTTTGAGGAATAAACCATGCACTAACAACAAACAGAACACTTTCTGCAGTTTCCTTATCAAACCAAATTATTATAGGTTGTGCAGCCTAAAACATTTGTTAAATTTGGGTAAAATATTAAAACAAAAAATAAAACGTATAGGGCACTCCGAGAATTGAAATCGGGACCTCTTGCATGAAAGAATGAAGCCACTAGATCGTATAAGATTCACATTGAAGTACTACAACTTGCCTAATCTGATTTAATGCACAAGTTATTGAAATTATAAACCAATTTATGCAATATTATCCATTGCACACATGGATCAAAAGATAAATTTAAAATGGGTAAAAAGCATTTTGCACCCTTAAAATGTCCCATTTTGACACTTTGCACCCCTAAAATGAATTTGTTGACACATTGCATCCCTGAGTGTGTATGTGTATTTTTTTAGGGGTAAAATAGGCATTTTCAGTAATTTATATAAAAAAATAAAAATAAAAATAAAAAAATGAAAGTTATACGTTTTGGCCAAAGAAAAAAAACAAAAAATCAAAACACAAATATTAAACAAGCACCACCCCCGTAGCTGCCACTGCGCCGCCACCACCGCCGCACAATGTGTCAGCATCATAAGTGCTGATAATAAAATTTCAGAAGAAATTGATGCAATTGAAGGAATTGATGCAATTGGCAAAAAAGGGGTTGCAAACCCTAATTTTGAAATTACATATGAAATTGGGGAAAATTACACTAACCCTAATTTACAGAAATTAATTAAGGGGAATTGGGGATTAATCAATCCTAATCTACAAAAAGATAAAACTACCAGAAGTAATGCTCTGGAACCATCTGGCAGTGAGGCGCGTGGGGACCAATCTAAGCGGGCTGCTCCAGCTATACCACCAGGAGGACCACTGCCACTGTCACCAGGGGAACCAACCGTTGTTGTTCCCTGTAATGAGGATGAACACAAGTTAGCGGAGAAAAAGTGGAATCAGAAGAACAGTGCACAAAAAGGGAAAGAAGGGGCACGCGGTGAAGAGAGAGAAGGAAACCCTACCTGTGGCTGAAAATGATTTAAACTAGGGCTTTTATATTTCTATTTTGAGAGTAGCTTTATTTTAGCAGTTTAGTAGTTGTTATTTCTAATTTAAGCAACTTTAGCTTCTTTTATATATGTTGTTGTAAGAAGGCTGAGAATTATTATGAATGAAGTAAATTTCTATTTCTCTCATCTTATTTCTTCTATTTTCCCATCCCCTTCTTATCTCTCTCAAATAACTTCAAAATTAGGCGTAAAAAGAGTAGTAAACAGAACACAATGACGTCGGCCGCCACCACCTCCGCGCACCCCTTCGTCGCTGCTACTCCGCAAATGGTCGACACGCATGCATCGCATGCCACCATCTCCACGGCATAAATCACAAATTCAAATTCTCAAATTTTTTCAATCCGTTAACTTCCAAAGCACGATCTGTCCAACAGCTGCCCAATAAATATGTCAAAAAGTTACAATCTTTGAATCAGATCTGCTGGAAAAAAAAAGTTTCAAAAATCAATCTCCAGTTTCAAATTAACGCAAAGTCAAACAAAAAAAAGAATTAAACTTCCACTTTGAGTAAACATGCTAATAATTGAAATGATTATCCAGATCTAAATCTAACCATAAATTTTACATAATTTTAATTTGAAGGTGGATTAGAGATGGAAAATTTAATATAGGAAAGAACTACATGTGCAAGAGTGAAGAAACAGAGCTTGAAACACCTTGAAACAGAGATTGAATCAGGTTTATTCGACTAATTAATGCAGAGAAAAAAAGTTGGTTGAAGGTCCTTGTCCATATAATTAATCCTCTTGAAGATCCTCTAATTATAATAATAATAATAATTTCGATTTTGGATGAATTCGCAGAGGCGGTGGCGTGCGATGGTGGTGCTGCAGCGGAGATGGTTGCGTGCGATGGAAGTGTTGTAAAGTGGACCCTTCGTATAGAGCGTAAAACACGACAATAAATGAAAGACGAGAAACAAATCACAGATTTTACGCGAAAAACTCCAAATTACTTTAGGGTAAAAAACCACGGGCAAGGTAGAAGAACTTCACTATGAGTGTAAAATAGGAAGTACAACTCTCCGACTTTTACCGTAGTAAAGTCGCACAAACTCTTTATTTTACCTCACGCTTACAACACACTAACAACACTCTTTTTATTAACTACACTTAATTATAAGAGAAGAATTGTATGTGTTTTTGTTGTGTTTGATTCGAGCAGGAGGCTGCAATTTATAGGAGAAGAGAAACCATGTTCATCAGTTTTTTATTCCCACCAGTTATAATGCTGCACCAGCTACCCCACCAACTATAATGCTGCACTTATGAATAATCAAATCAACCGCCCATCAATCTCCCACTTGAAGATTTGATTAGGGACTAATCAGATCTTCACACCATTCTTTCTACCTCACCCTTCATGTTGCTTATGTTTTCACCAGACCACACGAGGACCGACACTGAACAAACTTGTCAGCATTAACACTCTTCGTCATGAAATCCTCTATGTTATCTTTAGTGTGAATCTTCTGCACATCCACATTACCCTCCTCGACTTTCTCACGAACAAAGTGATACTGGACCCGAATATGCTTTGTCTTGGAATGAAACGCTGGATTCCTTGCAAGATGCAAAGCACTCTGACTGTCACAGAATAGAGAAATACTCTCTAGTTTGTGCCTGAGTTCCTCCAGAACCATTTTCAGCCAAATCGCCTCTTTACTGGCCTGCGTAGCTGCCACATATTCAGCCTCCGTTGTTGATGTCGCAACAACTGACTGTAACTTTGAAACCCAACTCACTGCACCTCCAACAAGAGTAAACACATATCCTGTCGTGGACTTGCTTTTGTCAAGATCACCTGCATAGTCAGAATCAACATAGCCCTTGACTGTAAAACCCGATCCTCCATAACATAATTCAACATCTGAGGTTCCCTGAATGTATCTCAGAACTCTCTTTACTGTACTCCAATGCTCTCTTCCCGGATCCGCCATGTATCGACTAACCACTCCCACTGCATGTGCAATGTCTGGTCTAGTACATATCATAGCAAACATTAAGCTTCTCACTGCTGATGCATACGGTACTTGAGACATCTCCTTCCTCTCTTCTTCCCTGCTAGGACACATACTTGAGGATAACTTGAAATTAACAGGAAAATGGGTAGAGATTGTCTTACAATTTTGCATACTGAACCGCCGCAAAATCTTCAACAGATAGTTCCTCTGAGAAAGCCAAATCTTCCTACAATTTCTGTATCGATGGATTTGCATCCCTAGAATACATGTCATCTACATACAACAGTAAAATAACAAAGTCATCACCAGATCTCTTGAAATATGCACAAGGATCTGCATTCAGCCTGTTGTATCCAAGGCTCATTATGAATGAATCAAATCTTTTTGTACCAACACTTCGGCGCCTGTTTGAGACCGTACAAAGATTTGGTCAACCTGCAAACCAAGTTCTTCTTTTCTTCTTCAATAAATCCTTCTGGTTGGAGCATTTCTTCTTCAAGATCACCATGAAGAAAAGCCGTTTTTACATCTAATTGTTCAAGATGTAAATCAAATGTAGCGCACATCGCCAGAACCACCCGCACAGTTGTCATTCGGACCACCGGGGAAAATATTTCGTTGAAATCAATCCCCTCCTTCTGAGCATATCCTTTCACCACCAATCGTGCACGATACCTCTCCACTTGGTCATCACTGTTACGTTTGATTTTGTACACCCATTTGTTGCCAATGGGTTTCCTTGCTCGTGGTAGAGACACAAGTTCCCACGTCTTATTCTTATGGAGTGCTTCGATTTCCTCCTGCATTGCTGCCATCCACTGAGCTGCATCTGAACTACTCATTGCTTCATGGAGAGTTGATGGCTCCCCGTCCACAGTTAAAAGACAGTACGCAACATTGTTCTCCATTGAAAAGTCTGTGTGCCAGCTTGGTGGTCTCTTAACACGTGTCGATCGACGTATCCCCGAGACTCCAGACTCCGTTGTCTCTTCAGGTTCATGCTCTGATTCAGCAGAACCCTCCTGATCGGCATCCTTCTCGACTACTACTGTCGTAGTTTCTGGATCTTCCCATGTGCTGCTATCATTTCCTTTCTTATCTTCCGTGAAGATAACATCCCTGCTTACAACAATCTTGTGGGCAGTGGGGTCCCATAAGCGATACCTCTTTACTCATTTAGCATACCCTAAGAACAAACACTTCCTGGATTTTGGGTCCAGCTTTGTTTTCTCTTGAGTATTAAACATAACATAAGCGGGACTCCCAAATACATGGAGATTAGAATAATCAACTGGTTTACCTGTCCACACCTCCATCGGTGTTTTCAGCCCCAGTGCTGTTGACGGAGATCGGTTCACCACATAACAGGCGGTATTGATTACTTCTGCCCAGAACGACTTTTCTAAGCCTGCATCCTGCATCATGGCTCTTGTTTTATCCAACAAGGTCCTGTTCATCCGCTCTGCCACCCCATTCTGCTGCGGAGTGTATGCCATAGTAAACTGCCTCTTAATCCCAGCATCTTTACAGAAGTCTTCAAACTCCTTGCCAGTATATTCCCCTCCATTGTCAGATCTAAGGCACTTGATCTTTTTCCCAGATTCAAGTTCCACCAGTGCTTTGTACGTCTTGAATATCGAGAACACCTCGGCCTTACTCTTGATCATGTACACCCAACATCTCCTGGAATAATCATCTATAAAAGACACAAAATACTTTGCACCTGCCAGGGATAGTACTGGTGCTTGCCACACGTCAGAGTGAATCAATTCTAGAATTACTTTACTTCTAGAATTTGAATTACGTAACTTTATACGATGTTGCTTGCCAACAACACAATAATCACAAAAGCTAAAGATACATTTGTGAGGCCCGGAAGTAGTTTCTTCTCTGCAAGAACCTTCATTCCTTGTTCCGACATATGCCCGAGCTGCTGATGCCAAATCATTGATGATTTCTCAATCGACTCAGATGAAGCCACTGACGCTTCTCCCACTTGCAGAGCCCTGCCCTGTACCATGTATAAGTTTCCGGCAATCTTGTCCGCCTTCATCAGTACAAGCGCACCCCTTTTAACTTTCATGATCTTGTTTCGTGACCCAATCTCACAACCAAGATCATCCAGTTGTCCATAAAACAACAAATTCTTGCATAATCCCTCCACGTGTCGGACATCTCGAATGGTCCGAACAATCCCGTCATGCATCTCCAGCTTGATCGTACCGATGGCAACAACTTTCAAAGGTTCATTTTTACAGCTATACACAGATCCTCCAGCGATCGGTGTATACTCATGAAACCACTCCCTCCGGGGAGTCATATGAAAACTGGCTCCTGAATCAATAAGCCATACATCATCGAAACCGCGCATACCTCGAATAGCTGTTGCTGTTTCACAGCATAGTACATCACCATCATCTGAAGTGCTAGCAACGTTCCCCTGAGGATCAGAACTCTTTTTGTTCGAATCCTTAAGATTCCAACAGTCCTTTTTCAAGTGACCTTTCTTGCCACAGTGCCAACAACTGCCCTTGGTCTTTGACTTGGATCTCCCCTGTTTCTTACTTCCACTTGCACCGCGCTCCGTCGTTCTCCCTCTTGTCACTGACAAGGCACCTGCTTGTTGCGAACCTGCCTCCCCGTCTTCTCTGTTCTTGCGCCGACTCTCTTATTCCAGAATAGCGGCTGCAATTTCGTCGAAGACCAAATAATCCGTAAGAACATTATTTGTTAAGTTGATGACAAGTTGGTCATATGAATCGGGCAGACTTTGCAGCAGAATTTCAGCACGTTCAACCACTTCTATTTTATGACTCAACGATGTCAATTGAGAAAATAGAGTATTTAAAACATTGAGGTGCTCAGTTACCGGGGTAGATTCCGCCATCCTTAGTGTGTACAATTTCCGTTTAAGGAAAATTTTGTTGTGTAGGGACTTCGCCTCATACAGCTTTTTGAGATGGTCCCATATCTCCTTAGCTGTCCTCTTCTCCTCAACGCTTGACAACACGCCATCACCTAACGCCAGGTGAATATTTGCGATAGCGTTACCGTCCATCTCGTTCCACTTCGTATCATCTGTGATTTCCACCAGCCTGTCGCCGATCGCCGCGAGACACCCATCTTTCCACAAGATGGCTTTGATCTTCAGCTTCCACAACGAGAAATTACTCCCGTTGAATTTTTCGATCTCGAATTTCGCCGTCATTGCTTCTATCACGTACCACCGTCACTGAAAAATAATTTCAGTACGACACCCACAAATATCATCGAGACCCCGGATATGAACCGAGGCTCTGATACCACTTGATGTAAAGTGGACCCTTCGTATAGAGTGTAAAATACGGCAATAAATGAAAGACGAGAAACAACTCACATATTTTACGTGAAAACCCCAAATTACTTTAGGGTAAAAAACCACGAGCAAGGTAGAAGAACTTCACTATGAGTGTAAAATAGGAAGTCTCCGACTTTTACCGTAGTAAAGTCGCACAAACTCTCTATTTTACCTCACACTTACAACACACTAACAACACTCCTTTTATTAACTACACTTAATTATAAGAGAAGAATTGTATGTGTTTTTGTTGTGTTTGATTCGAGCAGGAGGCTGCAATTTATAGGAGAAGAGAAACCATGTTCATCAATTTTTTATTCCCACCAGCTATCCCACCAGCTATAATGCTGCACTTATGAATAATCAAATCAACCGCCCCATCAGAAAGCTAGTAGGTTCATTTTATAACATCTCGAACACGTTTCAATTATACCTTAAAATAATATAAAACCACAAAAGTAATTAATTACAAGATATAACGTGTTATGTTAATTATTTAAGAGCTTGTAATTACTATAAATTTAATTTATAACAATCAAAATAATTCTCTTAATAGTATTATATGGTTCACTTTTACCGTCAAAACTAGAATAACATATAAATGATTTTGTTTTTTTTGAATAAATGATTATAAAATCCATAACGAAGCTTAATTGACTAATTTGTATAATAGAAATTATAGAGACATAGAATTAAATGCTAGGTCACATGTTTAATTTCTGGACATCTGCACATAAAAAATATAAGACCGTTATTAATTAAAAATTAGTAACTAAGAATTAAAAAATCTCAACCTAAAGTAATCAGGAACTGGTAATAGTTTTAGTGTTTTTATGAACCACTTCTGAATGTTGGTTAATAATAATGATGATTCAATGCCAAGTCGGTTAATGCCTATTCAACTTTTCACCAAACTTGTTGGAACATCCAAATAATTTACACTTAATCTCTCATGGTGTACGTGAATAAGGAAAAAAAAGATGACGGTGTTCAGAAGAAGTCAAGCGGCTGTTTTCGAAACCTAATCAAGGAAACTTTTCGAATTTCGATTATTTCTGTGGAAACTAAACGAAAATAATAGGTACCGGTGGAAGCTTTGTTATTGTGTTTCAATGAGTTCTGAGACCGAAACATTTCGGTGGTTCAGTGGAAATGGATTTCGATCCATGATTGTACGATGACGATGTTCTTGATTGATGTAACTTCTAATTTAATATTTTTAAAACTATTATAAAGTCTTTTGGTTATATTGATTAAAAGTAACAATCTTATGAAAGCAACACTTTTATTATGTTATACATAATAAGTAACGATTTGCACTACTAGAATCATCGTTAATAATTTCGGTTTCGGATGGTGTTTCGATGGATGAAGATTTGGAAACGATTCGAGAAGTTTCGGAAACGTTTCAAAAAGTTTCGAGAATATTTCGTTAACGTTGCCCAAAAATATAAAATATGTTATAAATTTCATGTCTAAAACAACATCATTTAAAATTGTTACTATATAAATTGCTTTATTTTACAATTTACATTAAAATCGCTAAAGTATTATGTACAAGTTTCATGAACCATCAATACACTCACTCGTACACACTAACACCTCAAATACCAACACATTCTCCAAAGGGCAAAACAATCAAAATCTTTAGAAAATCAGTCTTCACTTTCCTCCAAAACTACCACTACTTTACCTCCACCCCGACCCTCCTCGCCTTCCCATTTACCGCCACAAGTATCCTACCGCACACCCTCCTCGTCCCACCGTCTCACCTTTTTCCACTAGTCTACGCCCGCCTAACATCTCTTTTCCTTGCAGCCGGCTTTCCTCCATCCTCGAACTTTTTGCCATTCTCAATCTCAAACTTGCTAAAACTATTCTTTCGTTTATTTTTGCGTTAACACTTTTTCCTTTCCTTCCTCCTCCTATCCAAGGCATTCGTGATAAATGCTCTCGAGTACCAAAAACCAACAAAGAAACACACGTTCTTGTTAGAAACAATGGAGATAACGAACAGTATTTAAATTGACATGCAAATAAACAAAATAATTAGTAACGCAGAAACCGAAAATAACCGTAGTAAGTGGTCGAGTCCTTTTCGGTTTTCTTAAAGTAGTTTAGTCCTCTCCACGTGCTGAGATTGTTGGACTAACTCTTCCCAGGATAAAACGACATTTCGAATTGGCTGCTAGCACTCGCAGAGCAATCCCGACGATCGAACAGTAACAGACTACCACCACCACACAATGATTAAAACCTTTTTTTCTTTCGTGTATGCAAAAGTGCAATTTTTGCTTCATCTGAACCCTATGGGGAGCGACCCCTATTTATACTAATTAGGGAGAGAGTCGGCTGACTTGATTAACAAGGAACATGATCTTTTAGATATATGCAAATCTCTAATTAAGATAATACTGAATCGTAATCAAGATAAGACTATATCTTCGAATGAATCTGGACGCGTTTTGATGCTTCGGATTTAATATAGAAATATTATCCGAATCTGAATTAATTATGTTACCTAAAACAGAAAAATAAATATTGAAGGTGCAAAAACAAGGCCCACGCAAGCGGGAGCCCGACAGGCTAAACGGACCGATACTCGACGCGTACGTCGTGTGCGCAAGCCCGAATCGCATTAGTCGCACTAATTTTAGGCTCGCATTTGCACCCCCCTGCGCGCACGTAGGAGAGGGAGGAGACACTAGCCAACATATTCTTATCATGCTAAGAATGCATTGCTATTGATAAACCCAAAAAGAGAGTGCTCTTTTTCCCATGTGGGATGGCCATCTTCACTTTATGGTTTTTCCCTCATTTACTTCAATATTTTCAGCTTTGTGTAGCTTTATTTGAGCATCAATTTCTCATTCACCAGTGTACCATTTTGAGCGTGCAATATATCGTTTCGAAGCTCTCACATAGGAGAGAACGTTCTCATCTTGAAGTCGTCACTACGACAAGTGGAACCCTCTCAAAATCTGACCCGAAGTCAGTTGTACAAACCCATTTCATTCAATCAATTTTCCAACAATCCCCCACATGAATGAAATAGAATGATCATGCATACATCATGTGGTGGTGGAGTACTACGGACTATGCCTGCATAGGATAGGTAGGACACGCCCTTGAACCTTCCCTTGTGAGAAATACTTTCTATGCTAGCCGATAGTGTGACTTGACGTCATTGAACTATCCGCCGTTTGTGCAAACGTTCCATAAATCTCACACAGGTATAATTCCTTTTACCGTTGCGGTTCTCATGGTTTATGTCCATTTTGGCCCTGGACATACGCCTGGTTCTGCAAGAGTTTTCCAGAAAACTAAGCCCCTGTTTGGTTCTCCCCTCAGAGTTATTTTTCAGAAAACAAATCATTTTTAGAGATATTGGGCTTCTCAGAAAAAGTGAATTCGGCCCATTAACAACATAATTGAAATTAGTTGAATAAAAAAAAATGTGAAATTTGGGGAAAATGTAGCATTCACTTAAATCGAGGTGTGATAGTGACATAAAGCAATTGTTGCTTTATTTAACTAATGATTACAAATCATGACTTATTTATTTTTAATTAATATTCTCAATCATGATTACAACTCTTCATTTGATTTATTTATCTCATTGCACTTACTCTCTTAAAAATTGGAGAGGATCCTCTATCCTACTTTGTATCCCATTTTTGTGTCTCACTTCTAATAAGAGAGATGATCCTTACAAAGCAAAATCCATGAATTAAAAATTCGAGACAATTCGGTCGAAACTACCGAAAAGTTTTGGTTTTGGACGTCACCGAAATAGAAACGCATAACAATTTCGAAATTGTAAACGATCAGTACAGTTAATGAAGCAAATGTAATTAACACAAGATATTTAGATATGTTATTGAGTATTATATTCATGCGACATGTGTATGAACATGTGTTTGGCAACATATTAGTATCCACTTTACAATTATATACTTTATTAAATATTATATGATGGTGTCATGTAAATATGTATACGACCAAATATTATATGATGGTGTAATGCAATTGATTTCTATCATGCTTCTTTTCAAAAAAAAGGACATGAATATTATTATTATCGACAATCTAGTAGGTGATGACACAATGCATAATAATTATAATTAAGATCTTGAATCGTAAAAGGAAAAGTAGCGTATTTTCTAATGATATTTGTTTGCACGTCGAAACTTTCTCGACACAATCGAAACGTTTCCGAAATTTTTCGAAACGTTTCTAATATTTATCATTCTGAAACTTACCTTCGTACCGAAATTTTGATCCATGACAAAATTCCTCATTACAAAGCAATTTTTTGTTGTTTAGTCTTATACCCTTTGAAAATTTATGGAAGTTTAATTAAAACATTTCTCTTTACACTTTATGAATTGGAAAGATTATTATTTTTCCTTATACAGAAAGTAAACTAGATAAGTCAAGGGGAGTTTTCTGCCAGCCAGGTTAACCTCTAGCCATCGAGCTTCACTTTTCGAAAATATTGTTTTTCCTTAGATAAAGATAGTACATAATTGAATAAGTTTATTAACAAAAAAAATCACTGCTCCGTTAGAATTGATTGTGCTGTCTTTTAATTATAATCACAAATCAGTCGTATAGTACATAAGTAACCAAAATAATTTATTTCCCCATTAAATTCAATTTTAAGAATAGAAAATCCCTATAAAAATATCCAAGAATAGAAAATAATTCTATATCCTAAATATAATTTCAAACATTTCAAACCAAAATAATAATTTTTTTTTTGTAAAAATCTTAATATCAGAATGCAAGAATTTCAAAGTTTTTCTTATACTTAAAATAGAGATTTACATTAAAACTTTTGAAAACTTGATCCTCATGTTCTAAATTTTGAATTAAGATTTTCAATCTATTACGTAATGGTTAATCCTAATGTATGTGAGTTCCATAAAGTTTTTTTAATAGTGAATAAGATTATTATATATAATGTGAAATCTCAAGAAATTTATTATAGTTATCCTTATGTAGTCACAATTAAATTAGTGAGCCGGTCATTCAAGTTTCTCAAGATATTATGAGAGTTAATTGTGGCAGAAATTTGTCTGCAATCATGGACATATATTAATAAGGAAAATAAATTGCACTTAAGATTTTCAAATGATATAATAGTAAACAATGAAAAATTGCTTTGTAAGGAGGAATTATGCTGTGTAAGGATCATCTCCCCTTCTAATAATAGTAGTAATTAACCTTTATTAAATTATTAAAATAATACTCTCTCTCCCCTCTTCTCTTTTTTCTCAATCTTCCGTCCATCTTTTTTCATTCTCTTTCTCCCTCCTCTCTCATCTTCATTCTAAAATATAATTTCTTTGTCTTAACTTTAACAAACTTTTCTTGTAACAATCAAAGAAAAAAAAACTTTGCTTGTTGTTATGATAAAAAAGAAAAACTTTACTTATTAACCTCTTGAGATATATATTTCTTGTACGAAATTTCTTCTAAAACCAAACTTAATAATATTATTTATAAAAATTAGTTATTTACATAGCAAGTTCATACAAAATTGTTTTTGTAACCCTCACAAACTAAACAAAAAAAAATTAAATTAACATCCATGCTTAAATGCCATTTCCCTCATGTTTTTAACGTATTGAAGACTGAATTGATTTTTATAATATGGATTTTACAATTCTGTGGGATGATAGCATTATATTACAACTTATTTAGAAAATGACATAAAATGAGATTAGCAAAAATACCACGCGTCAAGTATATTAATTCAAAAACTTTATAATTTGGTAGGATGAATAGCATTATATCACCACTGCTACTTGAGACAATGACATCAAATGGAATTAGAAAAAACACCATGCGCCAAGTATATTATCTAAAAACTTTAAGATCCATATTATAAAAACTAGTTTAATCTTAAAAACATGGTAAAGGTCGCATTGATCAAGAACAAACATTATATCGTCAAAAATGTATTGCGGAAAGTTTCTAAATACATATGAAATAGTCAATAAGATAATATAGTATTTTAAAATACCACTTATTTCCTTATAACTTGTGAACATGTGAATATGTTGCAACAAATTCAAAAGGTTTATGGTCGATTTTAATATTTTATTTATAAATTAATTTGGTGATTTGATCTTTAAAAAAAATCACTTCCTAACGATTTTGTGATGATGAAGCTATTATTTAACACAAGAACCTTTCCATATAATATCCCGTTATTATATTTTCAAGAATCACAAATCAATTAATTACATTGTACCATAACCTATAATCATGAAAATGACCTTTAATCATTGATATTAAATTAAATATTTTTTTTTGTTTAGCTTGTGAGGGTTAAAAAATAATTTTATATGAATTTGCTATGTAAATAATTAATTTCTATAAACAATGTTATTAAGTTTGGTTTTAGAGCATATTGATGAGAGAGGAGAGAGAAAGAGAAAGAGACAGAAAAAGGTGGATGAAAGATTGAGAAAAAAGAGAAGAGATGAGAGAGAGAGAGAGTATTATTTGAATAATTTAATAAGAGTTAACTACTACTATTATTAGAATGGGACACAAAAAATGGGACACAAAATATGATAGAGAATCATCTCCCCTTAACTTCCTCCACAATTGTAGCAGTTTCAAATTTATCCAACTATGATTTATTGTGTACCCATTTTCAGTTTCATTTCATTGCATTTATTATTATTTTTCTCTCATAATACATACTAATTATGTTCTCTCTCGCATAAACACCTACATTCCTGATCACTTGATTTGTAATTTTTAACTTTGCATCAATTACTTTAATTATAATAGTTAATGCTTACAATTTATCATTAATTTTCTTTGCAGGAATGATTTTGATTGTGATAGACAATGCTCACCGTGATAAGGTAATACTTTCATTAAAGTGTTTTGCTGGGATTTGGGATGAGAATGCGTGTTCAAATAAGTCAAAAAAATATTTTTTTATAGACTATACATTTACTTAATTGCATCTTCTTTTAAAGTTGCAGAAATAAAATTTTAATACAATGATGAAGATAACTCCATCGCATTCTTATACTATTCTTTTTGGGCAACTCTTAAAATTCAGGTTGACGGTGACATCTTTCATTAAGATCCTTTATGCAAATTAATTTAATTAAATTTATATAATATATTCCAACTTTATTTATATAAATTTAATGCAGATTATAAAATATGTTGTTTATATAAATTAGACAAAATTATACAAGATCTCATGATGAAGTGGGTTTCTTGTATTAGCGCAATATATGTTTTTTTAATCCAAATTCTTCATATAAAATATTTCAAAGAGAAATTCATTTATTTTTCTTGAATTTCAGCAGCAAGACAAGCGTGGCTGATATTTGTTTGTTTTGTTTTTAGAAGAGGTAATTGAGGAAAGTTTTTGCAGCAATTGGTTTTATTGTTTATTTAGTTAAAAATGGCTAGAATTAATTACAACCACACGGTCATGCAAGAAAAGAAATGTTAAGATTTAGATGAAATTAACATCTTAAATTATGTTAAGGACTATTTTCCTTAAAAATATGAGTGACAAGTGTAGCTTTTCGCTTTTCTCGATGTATGATGGTGAAATTAAATTGTAATAACTGTAAACTGTTTTAGATTTATTTAGAAATTAAAAATATGAGTGACAATTGTAATAATTGTTTTAGATTTATTTAGAATTTCATAAAAGTATTATAACTAATCAGCACTTTATATATTTATATATTTTAATATATCTAAAAACAATATTTTCTTTAAATATGCAAATAATTTTATTTCAACTACATATTATAATAAAATATTTGGAATTAAATTATTTGCATATGTAGTTGAAATTAAATTATTTGCATATTTAAAGAAAATATTGTTTTTAGATATATTTAAAGACTCTCTATTCTTGTATATGGCATTACACACCACTACAACAAACCATACCAATAGCATGGAAAATCTTGCATCCGAATTTTTATTTTCGGATGCAAGATAATTTGAATGGGAAAATTGCGATGCAATTATATTGCATCGCAATATTCCGACGCAAAAGAAGGCTTTGCATCCGAAAAATCGGATGCAAAGTTAGGCTCGGAAAGGCTGCATCCGAAAATTCGGATGCAGCCTTTGCATCCGAGGATTCGGATGCAGCCACGTGGGCTGCATCCGAATTTTCGGATGCAAATAGCCTTGCATCCGAATTTTCGGATGCAAGGCTCCTTGCATCGGATAAAATCCGATGCAAAGATATAAATATATCTTTGCATCGGATTTTATCCGATGCATCATTAAAAAAAAATAAAAAAAAAATAAAAAAAATATTAAAGTAATATTGCATCCGATTAAACAGATGCAAAAAATTAAAATTGCTACTGCGCTTCGTTCTCCGCCCAACACACACATACACACACCATTTCACACCGTTGACCACCACCGTGCACCGCCACCGTCGCCGGAAATTGCCCAAAAACACCGGTAAGCAATTCTACTCTTCTCAAGGATTAATTTGACGCAACTTATACTATTTTTCATGAATTATTTATATTCGTGTAATTTTGAAATTGTTATTATAATTTTGATTATTGTTGTTATTTGTTAATGTGAATATGATTATTGTGTTGTTATGTGTAACGTTAAAATAGTTTTGTGCTTAATTGGGATCTTAATATAATTAGGGCTTAATTGTTTAATTAATTGCCATTTTAGTGCTTAATTGCAATTTTAGGGCGTAATTGGGATTTTAGGGCCTAATTGTAATATTAGGGCTTAATTGTTTAATTAATTGCAAATTTAGGGCTTAATTTTTAGTTTAACAAAAGGTTAGGGGTATAACTTGTAGTTAACAAAACTTGAGGGTAGATAAAGTAGTTTTTAGAAAGTTATAGTCCCAATTTGAAGTTTAAAATTTTTGTGGTAATTAATTTAGAAGGTTTGGGCTTGTTTGCAAATATGTAGAGTATTTGGTTATTGAACTTTAGAGGTTACTTTGTAATTTAGAAAATATTTGTTGAAGCAAAATTAGGAATTAGATTATTAATTCGAAGTTTTGGAGTTTTTTTTTGGAATATGTTGAAGTTTAAATTTTTTGTGGTGTTGAATGTATTTAATAGAGTATATTTTAGGAATAAGAAGGTTTTGGGCTTGTTTGCAAATATGTAATTTAATGAAGTTTAAGGAAGATTATATTGATATTTTTGTCGGATAATTTAGATGGCAGATAGAGGTCGGGGATCATCTAGGGGTGGAGGAGTTCGTAGGGGGAGGCGTCCGGGGAAGGAACCTGCATCTACTAGTCAGCAGCCACGTAGAGCCCCGATCCACCCGTTTAACCCACTTGATGATGATGATGATGATATACCGGTTCACTCTACGCACTATGACCCGTATGGGTTTATTGCTGGCTTCGAGATAGAGCCTCTTCCACCGATCAGCACTGCCACCACCGAGTCGCCGCATGCCTTAGGTTCCGACATGCCGACATCGTCTGCTGCTTCAGACAGGCCGACATCGGAACGAGGGCCCCCCGATGTAGGACCATCACATTCCACCGATGACGATGAGCCGAGAAATCTTCGAGGGCAGGGCAGAGGGGCACCTGTACCAAGTGACCGCGATCATAGGCAGTGGATCACATTTTGTCCATATACTGGAGCGTTGAGGGACCAATCGGCCATTAGTGCGTCGATTTCTGCTACTTTGAAGAAGTTGTGTAAGGGCCCGTGGTTTCGATTCAAGGATTTTCCTGAACCTTATACGAAAAGCGCATGGAATGAATTTGAAGTAAGTTTTTTTAATGAAATTATTATTAGATATTAAAAATAGTTAATTAAAATACATATTTTTTTCATTTATTGTTGTTTATTTTTCATATGTTTTTGTTTTTAATTATTTTATATTATATTAAATTCGCAGAGCCAATATCAGTGGGATAAAGCCGACGAGCTTAGAGTTAGGAATGTTTGGAAGACAATTGGCAACAATCGTTATTCCGAATGCTTGAACTCATTGAAGAGAATAATGTTGGCGATAAGGGACAAAGGCGAAGATCGTAATAGACATGATATATGGATTCCAGAAAATCATGAGCAAGATTTCTATGATTACTGGGATGGGCCTGCACACAAGAATAGGAGCGAAAAAGCCAAGATCAACAGGAAGAAGGCGCCATTGAAGAACTGGTTTGGTGGGAGGCATTCGGGCCAAGAAATGGCCGAAAAAGTGGTATATTGTTTTTGGAATTTGGTTCTTAAAATACATATTAGGGTGTGGTATTAAAATTTGTAGTATTAATTTTTTAATTGTTTTGTGAAACAGGCTGAAGATGAGGGTGTTACGATTAAAGAATTGCCGATAGCGAAGATATACAAGCTTGGCCGAGTGAAAGAAACAAAAGATAGCGAAGGAGTTGTAACGGAAGAGTGGGTATCAGATGAAGCTCACCAGGCTTGGGTAAATAATCTATTATTACTATGAATATAATTTAAGAGTTATAAATTCCACAATTTACTTATTGAATTTTTGGAATATGTCATTTTTTTTTGCAGCTTAAATATTTGCAAGAGCTCCAGAGGAAACATGGGACAGACACGAGAAACTGGCCTCCATGGGACTTCGACACCTGGTTCAAGGCTCAACCAATGAAGAAAAATCAGATAAAAACATTTTCTACCACAGCAGTTGGTCCGGTTATGGGGGTACAAACCCATTCGCATTTCAGAGGTGATGCCTCTAGTAGTGCTCGTGCTTATGTGGATAGAGAGGCAGCGCACATGGCACGTTATGCAGCGATGAGGGATGAGCAGCGTCGAGCCTATGCGGCGTATCAGTCGGGGCTGAGGCGACAGTACGAGTGGTCGTTACGACAGTGGGAGCACAGCAAGCTACTCACGGATAGTCTGAGAAACATGTCGAGGCAAAACGGACAGGAGCCCCTAGATTTGTCGTACCCGGATAGACCACCGCCACCCGAGGGCCTAGACGATCCCTTTCCTGGTGATGATAGACCGGTCACTCGCTCTCCTGTAGTTATGTATAGTAGTTCGCCTACACAGCGCCACCATCCGCCGCAGCCCGCTTGGCGAGGGAGTCCTACCCAGCGTTCGCAACCTCACACTTCTCTGACCCCACGGCGTACGCATCCACCTCCTCAGGCTAGTACACAGTATACACATCGCTCGAGATCCATCTCGCCGCATCTTGATGACTACGACCCAAACCCTGAGGGCGGTATGTACTACCCAGACACGTCACGTATCCTTCGTCGAGAGCGGGAGCCTGAGCATACGACATATCAGCGGACACACCATGAGTCGTCTTACGAGCACCCGCCCCATCGTACGACATATCAGCGACCACACCAGGGTCGAGGGGATGCAGCGTACCATGAGATGAGTAGGCCGAGGATTCATGAGCGAGAGGAGGTGCAGTATCAGAAGGTGGGTAGACCGCGGTCTCAGGGTCGAGGGGAGGTGCAGTATCAGGAGGTGGGTAGACCGCGGTCTCAGGGTCGAGGGGATGTGCAGTATCAGGAGTTGGGTAGGCCGAGGTCTCAGGGTCGAGGGGATGTGCAGTATCAGGAGTTGGGTAGGCCGAGGTCTCAGGGTCGAGGGGATGCAGCATTACAGCAGCCGACGCAGCAGCAGCTTGATGGGGAGTTTGGCCTTTTGGATCCAGAATCAGTAGCCGACTTGCGGGCGTTTGTAGATCAGTTGACTGATGAGATTCCGCATTCTTGCCCCCAGCCTAGTATCCCACCTCATGCCGATTAGATATTGTAGATCTTATGTGTTATGTTTGTTATTGTAATTTTTATTCCAAGTATGTTATTTTTATTGTGACTATTGTTATTGGGACTATTGTTCTTCCAAGTATTTTCATTTTAAGTTGTTATTAAATTTAATAATAAAACAAATCATAAAATTAAGACATAGTCGAACAATACAATGAAACCATACATGAGAAGTTCGATATTGAAATACAAGTACATATTAGAACTAAACATAATCTGGGTCGCTATTGTCATTATCTTCGTCCACCTCCTCTCCTCCCTCCTCATCATCCCCCTCCTCGTCATCATCCTCGTCAACCTCATCGTCATCATCATCCTCGCCACTGCTCACTGCCACGGGTTCCTCCTCAATCGTCACTGGTATAGATTGGCCATCCACTGCTAACTCTGTCAAGTTAAATGATGTAAAGTCAACGAACAATCCGGACACAGGAACATTTTCTTCTTGGAATACCGTTTCAGGTACACCTTGAACTCCTGGAGCTTCTGTCTCTTTATTAGTCATAGAACTCATGTCAACCACATGTCTCGCTGGAGTGTGAATCACTACCCACCATCCCCTTCTTTGTCTGTTCTTTTGACATGCATATGGCGTATAGTACACTTGTTGCGCTTGGCTTGCTAGAATAAATGGTTCGATCTCCCCAGACGGGAGACGACGCGTTGGATCAAGCTCGATCAAACGGTATGACGGGTGTACTCGCAAACCACGAGAGCTGGTATCATACCATATGCATTTGAAAAGGAAGATAGATTCCTGGTCTTGGTATTCTAGCTCTAGGACTTCGGTCAAAGTCCCGTAAAAATACGTGTCTTCATGCTCGTCACTGCACCACTTCACGCATACCCCACTGTTCGTCGTCTTTTTTCCCACGGCGTATCCATCTGTGTGAAAACGAAGACCGTTTACAACATAGCCATTTTCCCAACTAATCACCTGATTCTTTGGTCCAAGTGCTAGGTTTAGCAAACGCGGATCATACTCGCGACGATTGGTGAATACCATGTCCTTGAACCATCGTACAAATTGATCGTTCCGTCTTTGATGGATTGCATCATCGACTAACCCAACGCACATCTGGGAGTTAGCGGAAAGTACCACAACTTCTTACGAGCGATTGGTTTGTATCTATTTCTTGGATTTCGAAAGGGTTTGAAACGAGGTTCCTCACAAACGGGACACGCCGTATGTTCGATGGACTCGAACTCCCCGTAGAACAAGAAACAGTTATTTATGCACGCATCATAAGTTTTTGAACCTAGACCCAAACTTTTCATAAGTTTTTTCATTTGGTAAACAGATTCAGGTACTTTATCCCGATATTCATGAGGGAGCAAGTTGTGAATTATTCTTATTGTGTTGTTACAAGATACATTACTAAGCTTTTGTGATACCTTGTTCGACATAAACTGAGAAACCCATCTTAGTACAGTGGTCGGGCTCCCTATGAATACAGGTTCTTCTGCATCACTTAGCATTTTAAAGAAAGCTTTTGCCACACTATTGGGCTCCTCGATTGCACTTGCCATATTAGAAGTGACGTTAAGAAATTGACCGCCAAATGCGTCATCGACCATATTCCTCATCAGGTCATCTCCTTGACCCCTATGACTATGTGATGATGACCCTATTTCAACGTTTGAGTGTATATTACCCCCCGAGGTGTCATCTAACTCACCGTGATAAGCCCATGTCATATAGTGTGGTACGAACCCCCACTTATACAAGTGCATATGAATAGTATTCCTATTTAAATATTTGGCGTTGGTGCATTTTCTACATGGGCAACGAGCTCGACCACGATTCAAATTACTACTATGCGAGAATGCGTAATCGAGAAAGTTCGACACACCAACCTCAAAATGATAATTCAAGTGTTCGTTTTCGTCTAGCCTCTCGTACATCCAACGTCGATCGGACCACCAATTACTCATCCTTCGTATTATTTACTGACAAAATAACGTTAAACGAAATTAATAAACAATTATTTATTAAAACATAAATATTTAATTAATGCATAATTGACTAAGGTACAAAAAATGATGAACAAACCTTCAAACGTAGGCTAGCTTAATTGAGCTTCAGGGAGCATACGGAGGAGAAAATTTATTATAATTTGTGAGAGATTCAAAAAAGTATTGAGAGATTGAAGAGGAATTGTTGAGTGATTCAAATGGATGGACGTGAGTGTTTAAATAGAGTGAGGAATGGGGTAGAGTTCATCTTTGCATGGGAATTTTTCAATGCATAATTACTTGCATGGGAAAATTTCCATGCATTGATAGGTGATGAATCCCAAAATTGCGATGCAAGAGATCTATGCATAGAAAATTTTCCATGCATAGAACAATTGCATGGAAATTATAGCAATTGCATCGAAAAATTCCCATGCAAGAGAGCACAACATGGTAATATTCCCATGCATTAAGCAATCGCATGGAAATTATAGCAATTGCATGGAAATATTTCCATGCCAAAAAATACAAAAAAATGAATTACACATTTCGGGTTGTAAATGTAATTATTCAAAAGTTGCAAAACAACTCAAATTTAACTTTTTCTTCCACCAACGTCTTCTAAACCATAAGTAGGAGTGTTCTTTAAAATATAGTAAAAAACGGAATAACGAAAGACGCAAACAAACATTTCGGGTTGTAAATGTAATTATTCAAAAGTTGGAAAAAAAGTCAAATTTAACTTTTTCTTCCACCAACATTTTTTAAACCATATGTAGGAGTGTTCTTTCAATTATCGTAAAAAATGGAGTAACGAAAGACACAAAGAAACATTTCGGGGTGAACATGTAATTAGTAAAAAGTTGCAAAACAACTCGAAATCCACTTTTTCTTCCACCAACGTCTTTTATACCATTAGTAGGAGTGTGCTTTCGAATATCGTAAAAAACGGAGTAACGAAAGATGCAAATAAACAATATAACACTATATGATCTTCAACTCTAAACCCTAAACCCTAAACCCTAAACCCTAAACCCTATATAAGTATACTCTATCATACTAAAATTGTATTTTCACATGTAGAGAGTGTCAATCAAGTCCTCTCGTCGAATTTTTTTTACCATATGCTATGTTATTAAAAATATAAGTGTTCTTCAAAATTTTGTCAAAATCGGAGTATGGAAAGACGTTTAAAAAATATTTGGGGTATAATATCTAATTATGCAAAAGATAGAAAACGACATCAAACCTCATTTTTTTTAACCACTATTTTAATAAAACTTATGAGGCATATGTACATTTCAAATTTGTCAAAAATACGGAACGAACAATGTTTAAAATACTTTTAGGGTCGAAAATGTAAATATAAATTTAATAAGTATGGGTCTTTTTGTAAATAGTAAATGAAGCTGCAGCCATATGCAATATGTATTTGCATGGGAAATTTCCTATGCAAATGTTGCATGGGAATATTCCCATGCATTATGTATTTGCATGGGAAATTTCCTATGCAATAATCTATTGCATAGGAAATTTCCCATGCATTATCTTTCGCATGGGAACATTCCCATGCAGTACTCTTTGCATGGGAATTTTCCCATGCAAAACATATCCTTGCATCCGAATTTTCAGATGCTAATTTGCTGCCTTCCCCCTATAAATACCCCAACAGCTATCGTTCACTTCTCACACAATTCTCAATTCTCTCTCTCTCTACTTCTCATTTATCCCATTTAATTTCTCTTCTTTCTCTCTCTACTTCTTCTTTCTCTAAATTTATAATAAAAATATATATACAATAATTATAAATATTCTTCTTTCTCTAAATTTATAATATAAATATATACATAAATATAAATATATATACAAAAAATATAAGTATATATACGAAAAATATAAATATATATATGAAAAATATAAATATTAATACAAGTTTTCATAACAAATTTTTATTATTAATACAAGTTTTAAAAACACTTTTTTTTTAAAATATTAAGTATACGAAAATTTTAAAGTAACTATGTATAGATATTACTTTAAAATTTAAAAGAATGTACGTAAAATAATTTTTTATATTAATTAAAACAAAAATATTTAATAAGTGGCGGATAAATTTCCGCCACTTTTTTTTAAAAACATTTCGTGTACTTTGCATCCGAAATTTCGGATGCAAAGATTTAATAATCTTTGCATCCGAAATTTCGGATGCAAAACCTTTTAACCTTTTATTTGCATCCGAAATTTCCGATGCAAAGATTTAATAAATCTTTGCATCGGAAATTTCGGATGCAAAACCTTTTTACCGAGCCTCTTATTTTGCATCCGAAATTTCGGATGCAAAGATTTATTAAATCTTTGCATCCGAAATTTCGGATGCAAACCCTTTTTACCGAACCTCCCTGCTTCCGCCACGTTGCACTTCCGCTCTTGGGATATGTATCGAAAATTTCCGATGCAGGCATTTTTTGCATGGGAATTTTTCGATGCAGGTGACTTTGCATCCGAAAATTTCTATGCAGCTCTGCATCCGAAAATTTCTATGCAGTAACCTATTGCATGGGAATTTTCGGATGCAATTCTCTTGCCGGGACACCAATAGCATGGGATTTTTGCATCCGATTTTTTCCATGCAATTGATCAATTGCATGGAAAATCAGACCAATTGCATGGAAATTTTTCCATGCAATTGCTGCGTTTTGTTGTAGTGCACGAGTAGTACAAATTACGATAAAATACCAGTACTTAGGGGTTTAAGTTAAAAGGTACAGTATCAAATCAGTTTAAATGTTAGTTATTTTCTCCTCATTTCCTTAATTACTCATGTTGAAGATTATTTTACACAATGTTGCATAAGACGTTTGTGGTATTGCAGTAGACGGAAAATTCTTGCACGGACCAGGTGCATAGAGAAACCTATGCACCTTGTGGTTGAAAAATATTCTGATTATTTCTTTATTATAAGCTAACAGACTAAAAGTACTTTTCACCTGCAGCTTGTAGCAAAAAACTTTTATTCTTTTAAAATTTTATTTCTCATATTTCATTTCCCATTACAATAAAAAAAAATTCCCTTCTTAAATTTTGCATTCCTAACCGATTTACATTATTATTAACATAAAATTAAATTACATAGACTATAAACTATCTCATACTTCTATGGTGCATATTAAATAACTGCTAAAAAGTTTCACTTAAATTATTTAGACTTATAAGAAAAAAATATCTTATTAAGTTGGTTCCAATACTTAAATTGTGTTATTATAGAATTTATAAAAGCTTGTTAGGTAAATTTGTAATATTTATTTGTGATCATGTAAATGTATCTACTCAAACGCAAGGTGAAAATAAATTAAAAGAAGTGCAGTATTAGCACTCACAAACTACCAAAAGTAGTACTGCTCACAAAACGTTTTGCATAAATAAGTAGCAACATATTCATCATAAAACCTTGCATGCTTAAGTTGGTACATTTAAATTTAAACAGGTATATATTATTATTTTTTGCCATTATAAAATATAAAATAATGCACTCTAATAGTGAAATTAAATTCCAAAATCTTGTCTTATTAAGTTTTCAGATTTTTGTTAAACGTTTTAACAGTTATTTACAGATTAGTATGTATGCGTGTACTATGAGAAAAATTACCGCAAACCTTGTTTTACATAATATAAGAAATAAAGTTTTAAAAGAATCAAAGTTTTTTGCTACAGAATCACCAACTGTTGCACACCTGTGAAAAGTTCCTTTAGTTAGTTAGCTTAAAATAATAATAAAAAAAAGAATCAGAATAAATGTCAACCACAAGGTGCATAGGTTTTCTATGCACCTGGTGCGTGAAAGTATTTTCCGCAGTAGACCATGAAATATAGTGTCTTCTATGTAACAAGGTAACGAAATTTCTCGTAATTCACTATTTGGACCACATTATCGGACAACATTTGCCTGAAATTGCTAATTTTTCTCTCTTGTAAAAATATAATAGTCAGCCACTTTTTAGCGGATGTCCCTGAGGTGAATGGTATGCTTGATACCTTATCAAATTTCTAACGTGGTGTTGGTTGAAATTTCAAAATGAGAATTATATTTTTTTCCTTCTCTGGTTGGCTTTTCACTTAAATAATTTCAAAAGCCAAAAACTTACTGTATAGAATTTACAATTATGCGGAACAAATAGAGAGTAGTTAGACTAGCTTTATGTGCGTATATGAATTTATATATTTAATTTACCACAAATACGTATTAAAACTCTAGCCAAACAACTTTCATATATAATAACACAATATAAGTAGTGAAGTCAGCTTTATAAAATTTTGTGTTATTCTGCTTATGTCTAAATAGTTGGAAAAAAAAGAGAGTTTTACACCAATTATTGCTCCTTTCAATTGTATTGATGATCCTATCCTATGAAGCTTTTTCATACTTCTTACTTATGATCGAATTGCTATAATGTCTTTAAAATATATTTCCTCGATATTCATAGTTAAAAATAGTAAATAGTGTTCGTTTTCACGTATCGGATGATAAAGGGATTAAAAAAAATAAAATAGTATGATAAGGAAATACTACGCCCTTTTATAATGTGTATATTAAATATGCATTAGAAAAAGTGCAAAGTCCAAAAAAAAAGTGCAAACGTACAATTAACTTAAACATTCATAATTTTATTTTTTATGATTAATATCTCTTGTATGTTGTAACTTAATACAAATTCATTGTGAAAATTATCGTATCTTACGTTGTGTCTATTCACTTTTGATGAACATGATAATCTATATAAAAAAAACTAAATTATAACATGTCTAAACTCACCTTCAAAGTTCAAAGAGTCAATCTTAAGATCTTGGTGCTCCTTCTCTTCCTTTTGATTGCATTCAGGAAAATATGAAGTAGAAGTTATGCAATATCCAAACTTTTATTTCTTTCTTGTGTAGTTATGTTTTTTTATAATAAATATATAATTGTGTTTTATGATAGGTATTAGGCTTTTATAATGAATAAATCTGTGGCGTTAGTATTTTCCTATTATGATAGGAATAGAAAATGTAAGAGAGTAATCTGTACAAGGAGAGAGAAGAATGAGAGAGAGAATTAAGGGATTTTTTTTTAATGGTTAATTGCTTTTTTATCTAGCAACTAAAACTAACACAGGTAAAAAAGGGAGTCAAAGTTATTGTAGGACCCGTTGAATAATATTACATGATTTATATATATATATATATGTGTTGTAGAGATTTTTCGCCGTTATATATGTCATCTAAACTGATACGCAAAAGTCCACAATTAGAAATATTGTTAACATATATCGTTCCCTTAACAAGAGTGTTAGGAAGTAGCTTTTGATTTTGAAATTATATCAATCAGTGATTTAACTGTTAAAGTAACGTTAGAAAAAAGAAAAAAGAAATAGATACAATAGATTTTAAGCGTTATGTACAAATTTATATGGAAAATGATTTCCTCACAGGGCTGTAAGCATACACTCCCTTTTTATCATTGGAAAATAGTGTGATAGAACCGGCAACCGATTTATCAGGTTTCAGCTCATATCTAAATAAAGAATAAGCATTAGTATATATTCACTTAATTAGTTTTAATATTATTTTAATACAAATTGTACAACTGTTCACGAATAAAGTTTCATCTTGAAGGTTTAATTGAATTATTCACGAATAATTTATGAGCAGTACGCATTTGATTATTAAGTATGTAAATTAAATTAGGGTGGGGATTAATTTGCCATGCTACAGTATAATGCATGCAAACTATGCTAATTGTTAGGTATATTTTCCTCGTAAGAAATAGCATCATAACATGTTTCGCATATTTAATTATTATTGTTATAGTTTTTATGTTTAAGATACACGCAAAAAATGAAGACTTAATTATGTAGGAACCTGTGTCTTATACACAATCACTGTTGGATTACTATTAATCTATTTTATTTTTCAAGGATAACATGATTCATAGGCATAACAAATGTGGGTTATACAGTATTCAATTTGATAAGCTTTAAACCGGTACTAAAATTTAGCAGGTAAGTTTAGGAAATAAATGAATAAAAAACCGGTTGTATGACAAATTCTCACCGTCCGGCTGTGAGATAAGCATCACCCAATTTCTATTTAGTCAATTTATTTTTAATGATATATATTATGATTAAATGATACATAATTATGGATACAACTATGATTAAACTTTAAAACAAAAATAATTATGTTTAAGAAAAAGGCTAAAATTAAATCATGGCAGCTAAAAAGTAAAATAGAAAAATAAAAGACTTATTGTCAAGTGTCATAATCACATAAATGCATAAAGGAAAAGCTAGAACATAAAAGAGAAGCTATTTTCTAGCCTATTTGTTATTTAATTTAATTCACATTTTAGAGACATCAATTGGGCCAATTTTAATGCTTGTTGGGCTGTTTCAGAAGTCCTAAACCAAACATTTTTTTTTTGTTTCTGAAAATTCTCAGATCTTTGTGAAATGAAAACCAAACATGGGCTAAGCCCCCACAGTTTTCCTCAGAGGCGGCCCCTCCTCTCTCTCACATAGGTGATTTCTTATCTAAGAGTAACCCGTATTACTCCGCTCGAATTTCTGACGCGTAAGAATCATTAAAAGCATAATGCTTAACCTTTTCCATTATGGGTGTCACTGTTTCATCTAGGAATGGACAATGGTTGACCCCCACAGTGACCGTGCAAAGTTCTTACAATTAGGTTATCCCATTGAACCTAGATCTTGGGATCTCCAGTCAAACATGGTTGGGTTTTCCTTCATAAGACTTTAATTTCCAATAGGCTTAAGTCCCATTCCCTTCGATGTCTTTTCTACTTGATCTCTATTTAACCCTTTGGTTAGCGGATCTGCAATGTTATCTTTTGACTTTACGTAGTCGATGGTGATAACCCCAGTCGAGATCAGTTGTCTAACGGTGTTATGTCGTCGACGTATATGTCTAGACTTACCGTTATATGGAGCATTCTTTGCTCTATATATCGTAGCTTGGTTGTCGCAATTTATGCAAATTGCTGGCACCGGTTTTGGCCACTCAGGAACATCTTCCAAGAAGTTACGAAGCCATTCGGCTTCTTGACTGCATTTATCCAATGCCACAAACTCAGCTTCCATCGTAGATCTGGTTATGATAGTTTGTCTTGAAGATTTCCATGACACGGCTGCACCTCCCACAGTGAATATGTATCCACTTGTTGCCTTGGAGTCTTGTATATCCGAGATCCAACTTGCGTCGGTGTAACCTTCAAGTACAACAAGATCTCTAGTATAATGCAACCCGTAGTCACGAGTATAACGTAAGTACATAAGTACTCTCACGATTGCTTTCCAGTGCTCATGCCCCGGGTTACTCGTGAATCTACTCAATGAGCCAATTGTATAGGCAAGGTCTGGTCGTGTACAACTCATTAAGTACATCAGACTTCCTATCACTCTAGCGTACTCGATTTGATCAACACCTTTCTCTTTATTTTAAGATAAGTGTTGACTCGTGTCGATTGGTGTTCTGGCTATACCTAAATCACCCTTGCTGAATTTATCAAGAATCTTGTCCACGTAGTGCGACTGAGTTAATATAAGACCATTTGGCGATCTTTTAATCTTTATTCCTAAGATTACATCGGCCAGTCCCATGTCTTTCATATCAAATCTTGAATTCAACAAACTCTTAATGGAGTTTACCATATGGTCATTGCTTCCCACAATGAGTATGTCGTCAACATACGAACAAAGTATCAAATACCCTTATTTTGTAATTTTGACATAGACACACTTGTCACACTCATTGATTCTAAAGCCATTTGTCAACATGACGTTGTCAAATTTCTCATGCCATTTCTTTGGTGCTTGTTTAAGTCCATAGAGAGACTTCACCAATTTACAGACTTTTCTTTTCTTGTTCCATGTAGATTACTTCATCGAGGCCTCCATTAAGAAAAACAGTCTTTACATCCATTTGATGTACTGCGAGATTTTGGATAGATGCAATCGCCAAAATCATCCTTATCGAATTTATTCTCGTTACAAGAGAATACGTATCAAAGTAATCAAGGCCTTCCCGTTGGTTGTATCCTTTGGACACAAGCCTAACCTTATACTTTTCAATTGTTCCGTCTGTTTTTATTTTCTTTTTGAAAACCCACTTGTAACCTAATGGTTTACATCCCAGCGGAAGGTCTACCAGTTCCCAAGTGTGATTCTGTAAGATGGAATCAATCTCAATTTGTATGGCTTCTTTCCATAAAGGGCCTTCTACTGACCTTACATCTTCTTTATATGTTTTAGGCTCATCCTCTACCTCCATCATATAAGTTAGAAACTCTGGTCCAAAGGAGTTTTCTGTCCTTACCCTTTTACTTCTTCTTGGCTCTTCTTGGACCTCGTCTATTTCTTCATTTTCTTCTAGATCTTGACTATTGTTAATCTCTTCGAAAGTCCGTTTTGAAGAACTTGGTCCAGCCACATTGGATTTACAAGGAAATGTATGTTCAAAGAACGTGGCATTCCTTGACTCCATTACCGTGTTCTTATGAATCTCGAGGTTTTTAGATTCATGCACAAGAAAACGGTAAGCAGTGCTGTTGTGCGCATAGCCACTGAAAATACAATCCACCGTCTTTGGACCTATTTTCATTTTCTTTGGCAAAGGTGATGACACCTTAGCAAGACACCCTCACACTTTTAAGAATTTGTAGCAAGGTTCTCGACCTTTCCACAATTCGTAGGGAGTCTTTTCTTCTTTCTTTTTGGGTATCTTATTTAAAAGATAATTAGCTGACAAGATGGCTTCCCCCCACATGTTCTGTGGTAATCTAGAACTTAATAACATGGCATTCATCATGTCTTTTAAAGTTCGATTTTTCCTTTATGCCATCCCATTTGATTGGGGAGAGTATGACGCAGTGACCTCGTGAATAATTCTATGTTGTGAACAAAGTTCACCAAATGGTTCAACATATTCACCACCACAATCACTTCTAACCATCTTAATTTTCTTATTAAGTTGATTTTCGACTTCTTGCTTGTATAGAACAAATTTGTCTATAGCTTCATCTTTACTTTTCAGTAAATATACATAACAATATTTTGTACTATCATCAATGAAAGTTATAAAATACTTGTTTCCACCTCTCGTTTGTGCAAATTTTAAATCACATACATTAGTGTGAATTAAATCTAGAGGTTTCGTATTTCTTTGAATGGTTGTAAACGGTGTTCTTGTTTGTTTTGCCTCTACACAAGTTTCACACTTATGTTTGGAATCAATTTCAAACGTTGGTATGTGATTCATGTTAATTAATTTACGTAATGACTCATAATTAACATGTCCTAATCTACCATGCCATAGATTAGACGACTCAAGAAAGTAAACAGAAGTAGAAGTTTTATTGCTAGAATCAAAAGAGGTGGGCTTAACAGCCATTACATTCATTTTTCACACCCCTTCTTTCACATAACCTCTTCCAATGTGAACACCACGTTTGGAAAGCACAATTTTCTGAGATTCGAACACCATCTTGAAGCCATGAGTGTCCATCAAGTACCCAGAAATCAGATTCCTACGAATGTCCGGCACATACAACACATTCATCAGTGTAACTTCCCATCCAGAAGTCATCTTGAGGCGCACCGTCCCTTTCCCTTTGATCTCAGAGGTAGCAGAGTTGCCCATGTAGATCATATCCCCGTTATCAGCAAGAGTCAGCTCGGAGAAAGCATTTTTGTCACTACAGACGTGACGAGTAGCTCCAGTGTCGAGGTACCATTCCTTTGGATTAGCATCCATAAGATTCATTTCAGAGATCACAGCACAGAGGTCAAGTTCAGACGCAGTGTCCATCAGATTGGCCTCATTAGTCTCCTTGCCTTTCTTCTTAGGCAGTCGGCAGTCAGATGAATTGTGCCCCGCTTTGTTGCAGTTGTAGCACTTGCCCATGAATTTCTTCGGTTTAGAAATTCCACCCTTCAGTCCAATCTTTGGCCCATGTTTAGGCTTCTTGTTCTTCAAGCCTTTGTCATGCTCCACCATGTTTGCCCTAGCAGCGTTGGTGTTAACAACAACATTGGAAGCCTTTTTATCTCCACCCTTGTTGTCTTCTTCTATACGAAGCCTGACAATCAAATCTTCAATACTCATCTCCTTTCGTTTATGTTTTAGATAATTCTTGAAATCTTTCCAACCAGGTGGTAGTTTTTCGATGATACAAGCGACCTGGAAAGATTCACTCAAGATCATCCCCTCAGCATGAATCCCATGAAGAATCAATTGAAAATCTTGCACCTGACTGGTCACAGTCTTCGAGTCTTTCATCTTGTAGTCCAAGAATTGACCCACGAGGAATTTCTTGGCACCAACATCTTCGGTTTTATACTTATGGTCCAAGGATTCCCACAATTCTTTTGCCGTTTTCTTCACGCTATACACTTGGTACAACGTGTATACCAACCCGTTGAGAATCAGATTTTGGCAAAGAAACTCAGAGTGCTTCCATGCATCAGTTGCCGTCTGCGATTGTGCATCAATTTCATCCTCTCTAACAGAAGGAGAATCTTCTTTCAAGAATCTCGCAAGATTCAGCATGGTGAGATAAAACAGCATCTTTTGCTGCCAAGTTTTGAAATTCTCTCCATCGAATTTCGCCGGTTTCTCATGATGGCTCATAGGAACCGTGGGAACAACCGGATTAACAACCGGATTTTCCAAACTTGCCATACGCAGAGGCATAGTTTCCAGAAAAGTGCCAGGAGCCTGTGATTTAGACGTTTGGGGCGTCTTAAGACTGGCATCAGTAATGCTCATGTCCACGTTATCGTTGGTATTAGACATCTGAAACGTTTCAAAAGTTTTTGATATTAGAACACGGAAGAATTACAAAAATTCTTCAAATTATTTTGAGATACAAAAATAGTTCTTTTGTAGTAGGTGAGGATTCAGATAATCCTTCACGAATAAAAACTATAATTTTGTTTATATATATAAAGCCTATATATAATTTTTGTAACAGAAAAAAATACTACGGTTATTAAACCAAGTTTTTTGAAAATAATTTTCTGAAACAAAAAATCTATCGACAATGGTTTAACCTGTTCGTCTCAAGACATAAACTACTTTAAGATTGTTAGAAACAATGGAGATAACGAACAATATTTAAATTGACATGCAAATAAACAAAATAATTAGTAACGCAGAAACTGAAAATAACCGTAGTAAGTGGTCGAGTCCTTCTCGGTTTCCTTAAAGTAGTTTAGTCCTCTTCACGTGCTGAGATCGTTGGACTAACTCTTCCCAGGATAAAACGACATTTTGAATTGGCTGCTAGCACTCGCAGAGCAATCCCGGCGAACTCGAACAGTAACAGACTACCACCACCACACAATGATTAAAACCTTTTTTTCTTTCGTGTATGCAAAAGTGCAATTTTTACTTCATCTGAACCCTATGGGGAGCGACCCCTATTTATACTAATTAGGGAGAGAGACGGCTGACTTGATTAACAAGGAACATGATCTTTTAGATATATGCAAATCTCTAATTAAGATAATAACGAATCGTAATCAAGATAAGACTATATCTTCGGATGAATCTGGACGCGTTTTGATGCTTCGGATTTAATATAAAAATATTATCCGAATCTGAATTAATTATGTTACCTAAAACAGAAAAATAAATATTGAAGGTGCAAAAACAAAGCCCACGCGAGCGGGAGCCCGATAGGCTAAACGAACCGACATTCGGAGCGTACGTCGTGTGCACAAGCCCAAATCGCATTAGTCGCACTAATTTTTTGCTCGTATTTGCACCCCCTGCGCGCACGTAGGAGAGGGAGGAGACACTAACCAACACATTCTTATCATGCTAAAAATGCATTGCTATTGATAAACCCAAAAAGAGAGTGCTCTTTTTCCCATGTGGGATGGCCATCTTCACTTTATGGTTTTTCCCTCCTTTACTTCAATATTTTCAGCTTTGTGTAGCTTTCTTTGAGCATCAATTTCTCATTCACCCGTGTACCCTTTTGAGCGTGCAATATATCGTTTCGAAGCTCTCACATAGGAGAGAACGTTCCCATCTTGAAGTCGTCACTACGACAAGTGGAACCCTCTCAAAATCTGACCCGAAGTCAGCTGTACAAACCCATTTCATTCAATCAATTTTCCAACAGTTCTCACATTGTATTGCGGTTTTTAATCCGCTTCTCACCACCCAACTATGCAACTCAATAGTCATTCTTTCGACAAACGCCACTTACTTCGGCCTATAACTTGTTTTCTTCAATTGTTATGAATTTTTTGGCATTTCTTCACCCGGATCCCTATTACTTGTTTCGGCAACAGGGCCATAATCTACTCCATAGTTCTTGCAAGTGCCTATATTTCATGTAACTTGGCGTTAATGCTCTCGGGAGTAGAAAAACACGGTGGATTTTGGTCGATCCTCAAGACTATGATTTTGGCTAGGGGAGGGATGCAACGACATTATCGCTATCGATGACAACTAATTTGTCGTTGTCTGCCGCTGAATGGTTGTTTCAGTACCGCATTGTGAAAGCTTGCGATCATTTTGCGATGGACACTAATGCATCAACGGTTTTGGAAGGAATGTTCGTTGCTTACTTGTATGGTGCACTACTTGTGCTAGATACAATTGTTGGCTATACATTCTTGAAAAGCCACCAAGTAGATTGGAAGGAGTGGATTTTAGTTACCGTTATGGTATCAACGTTTAAGAGAGAGATGTGTATACGAACTTGAAGGTGTTGAAATTTCTTCCCTAATCAAAAGGATTGGCAAATATTTTGCACATTAAAGTTTGTAAAGGTGATTCTTTATGTTACTATGAGTCAAGTGTAAAAATCGTTCATGTTTTTTATTTTTAATTAAAAATTATCTTCTTGTGTAATTGCTATTAGTTAGATACCTTTTTCGTGGATCATAATCACTCAAATGAGAGTGTCGTTGGTTATATTATTTAAAAATAAAGATTCTTGCCTTTATTTTTCTCTCTTAAATCATTTTCTTTCTCTTAAATTATTTAGGATGCCACCACCCGTGGATAAGCCATGCATGATTGGGATTTCGAGTCTGAAATTTAGTTTTTCTTTTCGTTTCTTTTCTTTTTGTAGAATAAAGAACTTTACCTATGGTATAAATCATAGGGGTAAAAGCATCAAACTGCTTAACGTTTACCCCTATTTGCAGCAAATCTCAATAATTTTGGTCTTTGGTGGGCAACTCATAATCTTTACAATTTCGTGTGAACTTCTCCATTTGGCCAATATAACGGTAAAAAATTTTGGCACGTGCAAATTCTACGGTAAAAATGTGAATAAGGGGCACTTCGCACAAAATTGCAAATGTTGGGAGTTGACGTCAAAGACCAAAATTATGGGGGTTCGCAAATGACCCCAAGCCTTGGGGGTTTGATGTTTTTTTTTCTTTTTCTAAACCATAACTACAGAATTACCACCTTCGTAAGTCCTCTAGATTTAAGAAAGACTTGATACTTTTAAACGGATTTTTGACATAGGTGCAGAGGCACATCAACCCATGTTAAAAAATAATACACAAATTACTATCTTTAACATGGTATAAAATACTCCTTATGTAAGGAGATGGAGTTCACTTGCCAAAAAATTGAGTGTTGGATTTTTGTATTGTTTTCACATTGAATTACAAAAACAATGTTATAAATTTATAATTGAACTTGATTACTAAATAAAAAACAATTAAATAATAAAATTTGAGAAGTACATTATACCAGTACAGGGAGAAAAGTTCAAGGAGGCAATATGCACCGCATGAATTTTAAGATTACTGAGGAAAAAGTTGCTTATTTAAAAATTATAGAGGTAATATACTTACTTCATACATTACATGGGGTAATTTAACATTTGCTCTTTTAAATTATTTATATTCTCCTAACACTAAAACTTGACTGGGAATTATTAAGTGTGCAATAATATGTGAAAGTGTAGTTTTGTAATATTATGTTAGCATCCCCTCCCCTCTACACCCACCCACACAGAGAGAAAGACACCATTATTACATTATAAGAAAGAAATTTAGGCCACATTAAATGTACGTAGCAATGGTCAGTAACAACATTCATTAACGACAACAAATTTAAAACCTAGTGTAAATATACAAGAGCTTTCTCGTAACCCTGATTCACAAACAACTAATGCAAAAACAACCAGCACAATTATTTATTTTTTGACCATAATCAAATGGCTTCTACTTCATCTTCAAACACCGATTCTTCTATCCTGGACGCGAGAAAAGAGGTAATGATTCACACTGACACTGGTGTAAAACTAGTTAGAGACGCATATTTCCTCAAACCATCAGTCGTCTCCACCGCTAAATCCCAGCTTCACCATCGGCAAGCTCTCTTGCGGGGTCACTTGTTAATCGATCCAATTTGACGGTCCAGGGTTGGTGGACTCTGTCAAATTAGATTGGTTAACGAGTGAACCCGCAAGTGAGTTTGTCGATGGTGGAACTGAAATGGATTCTTCGACAATGGAGACGACCGATGGTTTGAGGAAATAAGCGTCTCTAACTATTTTCACACCAGTGTCAGTGTGAACCATTACCTCTTTTCTCGCGTCTAGGATTGAAGAATCGGTGTTTGAAGATGAATTAGAAGCCATTTGATTATGGTCAGGAAATAAATTATTGTGCTGGTTGTTTTTGCTTCAGTTGTTTGTGAATGAGGGTTATGAGAACACTCTTGTATATTTATACTAGGCTTCAAGTTTGTTGTCATATATGAATGTTGTTACTGACCATTGCTACGTACATTGAATGTGACCTAGATTTTTTCTTATAATGTAATATAATGGTGTCTTTCTCTCTGTGTGGGTGGGTGTTGGGGTGTGGGGATGTTGTTAACATAAATTTAAAACTACACTTGCTCATATTATTGCACACTTAATAACGAGTGACCTCGCAAGAGAGTTTGTCGATGGTGGAGCTGAAATGGATCCTTCGGCATTGGAGACGACTGATGGTTTGAGGAGATACGCGTCTCTAACTATTCTTACACCAGTGTCAGTGTGAATCATCCCTTATTTTCTCGCATCCAGGATTGAAGAATCAGTGTTTGAAGATGAATTAGAAGGCAAATGATTATGGTCAGGAAATTAATTTCTGTGTTGGTTGTTTTTGCTTCAGTTGTTTGTGAATGAGGGTTATGAGAACACTCTTGTATATTTATACTAGGTTTCAAGTTTGTTGTCATAAATGAATAGGTTTCAAGTTTGTTGTCATAAATGAATGTTGTTAACCTGTTACTGACTACCGCTACGTACATTGAATGAGAGTAGATTTTTCTTATAATATTACGTTAGATATGGGAATATTATTATCCCTCGTCGATGTTAAAAAGTCGTATAAGATAAGCTGTGAATAAAGAAAAAAATATTTTATGCATATGTTGATTTGCTTATGTGTTACAACGACGATCTAGATTATATACAAAGTTAATTTTGTCTAAATGTTTAAGCCTCATAACCCAATCCTCACCGTGTATTAGTAGCGGTTACACAACGTCAGCAGTACAATGGTTACATGAAATAATTTCTCGTGAATAAGGTTCAAGTAAAAATGATTACGATATAAGAAAATTCAGCAATTTCCTTTCTATTTAATTCAGGAGAATTGTTATAAATATTTGGCAAGTAGTTCTTCCAAGGAAGCTTTTAAAGTGGAACTTTGTATTGGAACTCGAGATTTTTTAATTTGCATAGTATCGTGCAAACCCAAATTGTTTGCACTATTAACCCGCTAAGTAGAAAAAACGACAATTCATTGTAAAATCGCCTTAAACAATGTATCTCTTCATCAAATATTATTTTAGTGTTATAAAGTTTGCCATCAATATTGTGGATGGGTCGACGGGTCTAGTTGTAACTCTGCACATTTAAGAAGATAGGTCCGGTTCCACATAAATAACTAGTAAGGTCATGGCAAGGGCAAGGATTCCATTAAATATTGAACACAATGCCTAGACAGGGTTTGGCTAAGTACGTGGTAAGACCATGTTCACTGCAAGTACTTAAGGCCTCAACCAGTTTTGTATAAACTCTTAAAAGTAAATTATATTTATATCTTTTAAAATTAATCTACTTATAGAAATCCTTCTTAATTTAAATACAAAATCAATATTGCCTTAGACTTGAGATCAGTAGAAAATACGGGTGGATTTATAAATTATATAATCAAAAAAAATTCCATCACCGTAGTATTTCCATATATCAAGTCATGAGCCTAATATTATATTTAAGCAAACTAATAAAAGTCTAATTAGACTAAACTTTGAAATGGCTAAATAAATGTATAAGCGACATGAGCCACAAGCAAACAACAAGGCAGACCCATGTTGAAGTCATGTACTTTCTTGTCCTCGCCTGTTTAAAAGATTTATGTTCGTGTTGTAAACTGTAAAGCGTAGAATTCAGGGACAACTAACACGAACATGTAACGGTTAAAAAACCAACTTACTGGATTTAACGCGAACAAACTATGAAGTATAACTAAGGTCCATGAGTGACTAATTTGGTCCCTTCTCGTGAGGGTTTGAGTCTATCATCGTGAGAGAACTGGTGTACCTTTCTAGTAAGGCTTTCTTCGACATATCACGATGGCACAACACTAATTAGCAAAGGAACCCTGTTCCTTTTCATGTCTCTCTTAGGGCTAGGGTTTTGTTAGGGTTTATGTTTTCTCTTTGGATTTTACTTTTGCAGGAGATTTTCTTTTTTCTAGTTCTCTTCTTATCGTTCGTTCTTCTCACTATTTGTTCTTATTTCTCCTAGGGTTGCACATGGGTTTTGATTCCATATTAGGGTTTATCATGTTTTGTGCCTCTCCCCTATTATCCTCATAACACCGTGTGCATGGAGGCTGAAACTGAGAAATTGCAAAAAACTATGTGCTTAACTGATGGGGAACACTGACTCACGATTGTGGGATCCTCATGGGATGCGAAAAACACTGTTAAGGATCTTGTTTTGGTAGGGCGGTGGCTCACCTATAGTAGATATATATTTTAATGCCTTCAAAGCTAAGATCAAATTTGTGTTTAAAGCACATAAGGGACTGGAAATTCAATGCATTTGGGATGATGGCCTTCTGTTCCAGTTTTACCCCAGTGTCAATAAGCAACATGAAATTGATGGCTGTCTATGGTATTTTGACAACCACATCCTCATTCTAAACTACATCGATCCGAAAGAGAACCCGCTACAAGTGCCTTATATTTTTGCAGGTTTTACGTGCATTTGTATGACACCCCTATTACTCTTAAAACACCAGAGATGGCATGAGTTATGGGGAATCAGATGGGTTTTTTTTAGGAGCTTGATCCAAAAGAACCTTTGGGAGAGACTATGCGAATTCGGGTTAGGTTAGATATGCGAAAGCCTTTGCTTCGATGCATAAAAGTAAGGAACCCGCGTGGTGCTAATATGCTGGTCACGTTTACATACGAACGCCTTCTGACTTTCTTTTATCTTTGTGGCATTTGGGCCACATCATGAAGGGTTGTGACAAGAGGTATGAAGGAAATGTCAATATGAAAGACTCATCAAATCTTCCATACGGTGCATGGATGAGGGAGATTGATCCTCGATAAAATTTGACTCGTTTGTATTGTAGGGACACTACACACTGAACTCGAATGGGGCGCAATAGCGTATAGAGGGGGAGTCTAGTAGAAGATGGATGAAAATATTTGAGACATGCACGACATCATCCAAAAAAAACAATGACACACATCAATCAGGTTCGGTGCCTAAGAGGAGTGGGGAGAAAAGTCAGAAGGTAGCAACAAAAGGAGATGAACGCAGGGCAGCTGAAGGGCAAGACGAAAGTGCATGTCTAGAAGTCTCAATAAATTTGGATAGTAGTGCAACTGAAAGTCAATGTGCTCAGTTGGGGGTGAATGAGACAACAAATAGTGTTCGGGTGAAGTATGATACACTCATGAAGAGTGGAGTAGAACTCATCATTTTTACTAAGGGTTTAACATAGACCGATCAACAAGTTGTGGCGAAGGAGACTCATTTGGCATTGGCAGAACAATAGGTGGAGGGGAATACTCACAATCAGGAGATAACGAGAGGGGAGAGGGAGAAGAAAACCAAGAAAGTGCGAATGAAGCGCATCCTGAACCGACTTTTGACAGGTGGTGTCCACGTGGGGAAAGACATTGTGGTCCAAAGGAAAAGAAAAGGACAGACAGAGGGTGATGGGCGTGTAGGGTGTAATAAAATAGAATATAAGACAACACGAAAATGTTACACCTAAATCACACTTTGTCGCAAGCGCACGAATGAAGTAATAACAAAAGGGTAAGTATATTTCGAACTAAGTATCGTACCCCAAGAGAAAGAGAGTGATGTATGTATGTATGAATCACTTAAATGCAAAACACTAACAATTATTAGTGTCTTTTCTCTTGTGTTTGTAGGATGTAATGATAGCTTATGAGTGATGTGGATGCTTTCTAAACCAAAGATGCTTTGAATGCTTTTTACGCTACGAATGCTTAAACTAGAATGCAATGGAAATTAATCTAAGAATGCAGATATAGAAATAAATATATGTTTAGGTTTTTGGTTTCGAATGCAAGAAAATAATTAAAGCAATTAAATTAACTAAACTATTAAACTAATAAAAACAAGTAAGCAATTAAACTAAGAGTATTGAAAGAAAGGTTGATTAACTACTTTAACTAAACTAAAGAACAAAATTTAATGATTGATTGAATGATTGTGGTTGTAAAAAATAGTTGAAAAAATTGTTTAGAGGCGAGGTTTCACAATGGATTTAACCATAATAGTTCATAGATGAACTACATATATCTACTTACAATACTTGATAGTTATTTGATGTTTACATGTCTAATGGATATGTGACATATGGCAGAATTTATCCCAACCATACACATATGAGTCTCTAATAACCTACCTTGTTGACGGATCAACCCAGTTGTCAGTTGTTTTAGGCCACCATCCGTCGATTCTTCCATGACAGTACCCGGTAGTGATGAAGCAAGATCGAGTTGCGGGGCATCACATGCGACAACAGGACCATCACAACCTTCATCTAGTACACCGGCACAGCCTCCTAGGGGAGTGTCTAGGGGAGATCTAGACCCTCGTAGTGCAGAGCATGAGCGCTTAGAGTTGGATAAGAACGAACATTTATAGCACTAACACCACATTGTACAGACGATTACAGCCGTCACGAAGAAGTTACTAACTATATTTTGCATGAGCTATACATAACTCAATCTCGACATGCAAACCAAGTCTTTGTTTCGGTTATACAATAAAATAAAGTGTGCTAAATTTAAATTATAAAACAAAACCCCATATAACTCAAAACTTAATTATTTGTAGGCTACATAGAAGATTCCAAAGTTGGGAAGGAAGAAGTTTCATGGCTGTGGAGTATAGGGCGATGCTAGGTGTGGAGGCGATATCCTATATGGCTCACAAGAATAGAAGAGGGAAGTCCCCTTTGAGGAGGAGCCAATTGCACCGAGCACTTATGCATGTGGATCTGTTGGTTACACAAAGCACCGTGATAGGATGTTATGTTTTAATAAATGTTGAACTTGTAATTTAAATAAATTTTGTACTAGTAACTATTATAAATTAAATGTTATTAATCCTATAATTTCCTGAATGCCCCCCTATTCGATTTTGATGAGATGTATTGGGAGTTGCACATTAGGACGATTGAGCGAGAGAGGGAGGGACGACCTGCAGTTTGGGCATGGCTACGTGGGCCATTTGAGGAGCTTCACGTAAATATCTTTACTCACAAACTAGTTAATAACTCTTGTCGTTATAATTGTTATAAAACTCCTTATTATTAACTTAATACTTATTATTGTAAAAACTTTATAGAGAGCATACCGTGCAGAGTTATTGGGACAATGTGGGGATGATGAGTCAAGGTGGCTCAGATTTTCACAAGAGACGTGATGCAAGGTTGCGGGAGATCCAAAGAAAGGGAAGATGGAGGGGTTTCCATTAGACACATGACTTATGAACTATGGTTTGGACTCTCGGGGGGTTTCCCTCATGGAAGAGGCATAAATGTAGGAGATGGAGACGCATAATGCAGAGTCGAGGCAGAGTGACGACGATAGATAACGTCAGGTGATCGGATATATATATATCTCAGTTGAGCAATGATCTTTCCCAGACGACAGGTGGGCTCGTTCCCAGACCTCTGTGAGGGTTCACGCGGGATGCATCAGGTCCGGTACATTGAACATACCACCGCCATGGCCGACTCAGATGAGACCAGATCCTTTTGCGCAGAGCTCTTCTGATGGGACTCGTTTAGAGGACGATTTCCTCTATAGTTCAAATGATTCAGATGAGGAGGGGATTTCAGATTTGAGGTCGGAGGCTAGAGCCGATGATGATGAGTTGCCGATGTGGATCTTAGTGGGGGCTTGATTGTTATTTATGTACTAATTTGTTCTTTATGATAATCACTTATCGTACTGTTTAGAATTCTTAAAAATAATTTGGTATGTAATGTTGAGAATTATGTTGTTTAGTTTGTGATGTAATGTCTAAAATTTGTTGTACTTAATTATGCATATATCATACTTACAATATTTTTTGTTTGTGATGTAATACCTATTATAATGTTTATCGTACGTATAGTGTTTCTGCACATATTAGTTGAATGTGAAACAACTTGTAATAACAAGGAAATACAACACAAACAATATATTATTCAACCATTACAATAACGTTCCTAGCTACTCGTACACACTGTCATCCGACTCAAATCCATCTCCCCCTTCCTTTATATCCTCATGATCATTAACGTCTTCCCCATCGTCTAAATCAACTAACTCAAATCCCCGACCCCTAGTTGGACATTCATACCAAATGAGGTCAAGTCAAATATGTTCAAGCCTCCCAATTTATTCTCTTGTAACACTTCTTTCGGCATTCCCGTTTGGTCCTCCTTTGCATCCACCACTACTGCATGGTTGATTATGTGTCTTACTAGAATTATAGATACAACCCACCATCATTTGCGACGCTTTACATGTTGTGCTGGATACAAGGTATAACACACTTGTAGGGCTTGATTGGCAAACACAAACGACTCATTAGTTGTGAGACAACGTCATGGGTTAATATCCACTAATTGGTATATCGGTCCCTCGGTCAATATTGTACCACACGCATGTGAATAGCACAATTTATAGCAGCTTTTTCCCTCTCCAGTAATCCACTTCTATAATGTCTTTCAACGTCGGGAAGAAGTTGGTGGTGTTAGATCCACCCATTGCCCCCTTGACATAAACACAGCTACAATCACTACTCTTCAGGCCCTTCGTACTCTCTGAACCCATTCACAATGTATCCATCGTACGTCTTCACTGTTCTAGAGGGTCCACTGATCAGAGCTCTTAGACATGGATGAATCTCTTACTCTCCACTTGAAGTCGTCTGTTTGAACCATGCCACAAATTCTTCATTCCTTTTCGATTGGATCTCCACAGGACTGAGATTACGATACTTTTCATCTTCAAACAACATGTGTAATATAAAATAACACATAATTACTAAACAATGCAAGAAAGAGTTATATTAAATCATGATATATAGTAATAATATGGGCAGTTAAGAAGTGTACAGAGTTCAATCCACTCCAATTCTTGGGCGGTCAACTATCGTTGCATGGTCAATGATCCCACTGGCCGCCCTTTCTTGTGGAATATTTGAAGCTCATCATCCCACTCAATACTAACGAATGCCTCGTTTCTATTCAATCGGTTAAATTTGTTTGAAGAGATATATCCATATATTGGGAACAGAGATTCGCTATTTTCGATAGAATGTACGAATTGACTATTGATCCTCCAACGTGGGCTTTATTCCAAGCTGATTTTTTCAATGTCGTGCATACCCTTGTAAAAACCAAGTGTTAGCGAATCAAACAGACAAAAAAAGTCTATATTTGTATACAAAATTAACTATTATGCCTCTGGAATGGGTACATCCATCTATAGTGAACTGGTCCCCCGACTCTAGCCTCGTACGGCAAGTGAATGGCCAAATGCTCCATGGAATCAATAAATGACGGTGGAAATATCTTTATTCAATCTGCACATCGTAACAACAATTGATTTCTCTAGTTGAGCCATATCCTTGGCCGAAGCCTCTGAAGTACAAATCGCCGTGAAAAAAAATGACTAATCTCCACTAACGGGCCCCATACGTCATATGTGCATAAACAGAGTCGTACGTTCCTAGGCTCTGCTACGAAATCCATATACGTGTTATCAAAGTGTCGCCACGCCTCGTCTAAAGCTGCGAAATTCAAGCTTCTTACCGTGTAATAAGTGTTCCGAACAAAACTAGTCAAATTCTTTGTAATAGGCTAGCATAACTTGGTTTGTTTCAGGCCAATTTGTATTATAATCTCGGTGCATTTGTAACCAAGACGAAATAAGATCAAATTAATCAATTATTGAGTTTTTCTCCTTTATAAATGTAATCGGCGTAATATTAACTCCAAATAAGAAATTAACTCCATGTGATACAAAAAATAATTGAGCTATTTATCATGTAGTCATATTGTTAATTCCACAATGACCTATAACTAATAGAATCAGGCAATACCCTGCAGAAACTTTATTTGAAACACTAATATTTTTCTTGAATAAAGGTTTCTAGATTTTAAACCATAAGCCTTTTTGATAAAATTTTTGTCAGGAATAAACTATGCACTGTCAACAAACAAAACATTTTCTGGGTCTCCTTATCACACCAAATTATGAAGTCGTGCTGCAGTCTATACATTAACTAAATTTGGGTTAAAACATTAAAACGAAAAAGAAAACGCAAATTTATTTGTGGGGGCATTCCGAGAATTGAACTCGGGACCTCTTGCACCCTAAGCAAGAATCATGCCACTAGACCAAATGCCCACGATGTGATGCTACTTTACTTAGTTGTATATATACTTATGTACAAAAGAATTTATGTAACAGTCGTATTTTTGATGTGAGATAACTAAGAAGTTAAATTAAAACAACCTTTTAAATTAAATAAAATAACCACCCCACATCCGTATTTCATCATCATAAATTAAATTAATAGAAATAACAACTGATTTCTTTGTTACACGAAATAATTGGCATTAGTTTGGGCCATTAGTAACTTTTAGCACGGAGTAACAGTATTGGGCTTTTAGCTCGGGTAAAAATGTATTCAATTTGTCTGTAATATATAATATCTAATTTATCGAAATATATTGAAATCACAACAAATATGACAAATAAAGCAGCCAGCCAATATTACAAATTTTGCATTGAGTTATCACAAATTTGAGACCTTGACCTCACGCACTTCTGTAGATTTCCTTTGACCCAATGGTGGTACGTTTTTTTCCCTTAGATCTCGTTTCAATTTTGACCTGAAATCGGTAGATCTGTGATTTATCGCGTTGATTCGTGATTTTTATTTTGTGATCTGTGCTTTTTTGTCTCGATTTGTGATGCTTTCATCTATTTGATCCCAATTACATAAAATGAATTTGATTTTGCCGATGATTATACTTTTTTGTGTGTTCGGTAATCGAAAATTAGCTGGATTTTGTTTGATAAGATCTAAAAGGGATTCTTCTGTATGTTGTTGTTGTTATTATTACTGAAGTTTGGATTTTAAGGTAACATATCAATTCTGGATCCTAAATTTGTTGTTTGTTTGTATGATTTCAGTTTGGATCCCAATGGGTTATGTTGTAATTGTAAATTTTTATGCAATTTCAGATTTAAAAGCTTTTTCCATTCACATTTTCCCTCAATGATGATATGTTTTTTTTGTCGTCCTACCATATGTACCGATCTTGTGGCGTTTGCTTGGAGATGCTTTATTTGCTTAAGATGTTGTGTGCTTTATGTTATTCAGTTAAGAGTGAAATAAGAGCTGAGGTTAATCTGCAATCGTGCTCAAGTTTCAAACTTTAATCTATTTGTTGTCTAGCTACAAGCTCGTTGGATATAGAAACATAGTAATCGAGTCATCCGCGCCCATGATTGACTTTGTACTCTGCACATACTTAGATCATTATTGTTTACTTGGTTGTCTTGTGTTGGGATGGGATTCATATATTAATTGGGTAACTTCGTTTCTTTTTCTTGATATTTGAATTAGACTCTTCAAAAAATTGATTCATAATAAGGCCCAAGCTGAGTTGTTGTGTGTTGATAGGTAGTTTGTTCAGTCCGCGTAGAAATTGAATGAATGCTCTTGTTATCTTAAAAATGTCTTGCATTTGGAACTTCTTTTTAAGTTTCTTGGAGGCTGACATTTGTAATGTGTGTAATTGTATATAATTTGGGGCTGGTTTGAGTTAATTACGTATTCATATTCTGGACCAAAACTTGACGCAGGACGCTGAAGAGAAAGGATTCAACCCGGGGTTGATCGTCTTACTTGTGATCGGTGGACTAGTTTTGTCCTTTCTCATAGGAAACTATGTGCTCTACGTGTATGCTCAAAAGACGCTTCCTCCAAAGAAAAAGAAGCCGATCTCAAAGAAGAAGATGAAGAAGGAGAGGCTGAAGCAAGGTGTGTCGGCACCTGGCGAATAAGCTTAATATCTCGCCTTCCTTACAAAATGAGCCGTTTCGTTTTTCAAATCATCTCTTGTTCGAGACTTTGTTTGAGAATGTGCGTTACATATGTTTACCAAATTAGAACTTGATCGTTAGAAACTGTCTTTGTGGGTTATGCTAGTAGAGTTGAGACTAGAGTATGTTGGTTATTTTGAACTAATTCTTGACCTGTTTATTGGCATGTTCAAATTATAGATTTTGATGAGTTTGCATGTTCCTTTTTTAAAAGGTTTTCTAACTCAGAGTGTCTAGTTTTCTCCTTGTTTCTTTTGGCATACTCATTTATAAGTATACTTGGATCTTGTTTGGTGGTTTCATGATACAAGCATTGAGTTAAGTTTCAGTTTCCATCAATATTTTGATACCCTAAATATTAAAAACTTTTGCTAGTAGAATTGAGACTAGAGTATGTTGTTTTGATGAACTTCTTGTTGTAACTTTTAAGGGATGTGGGGAATATATACCGGTTCGAATTTTCTATTCCAGAATTCTATGCCAGTTTATGTGCCATCAATTAGATTTTGACACCTGGCATTGAGTGCTATGTTGGAAATGCACCAAATCATTCACCTCCTTCGTTCTTCTAGGATTAGAGAGAAAAGAAGGAAACACAAAAAATAAAACTAAAAACTTCTGCACTTTTTTTTTTTTTTGCTGAAATCTCCATTTTTCTTAAACCTAACACTGAAAATCCATGAAAATCCATAATCATAAGTACAACTTATTTTGAACAAATTAAAAGAATTAATTATATTCAATTAAGAAACTAAACTAAACAAATATCAATATACATGTCTTGCAACGGAATGAAGTCTTAAAGTTATGGAGGAAAAATGGAACTGAAGATCGATGGTTATGGAGGAAAAAAATAATCAATTTAGTTTTACTTCCATTCTCCTCCTTTATGTTTTAATAACAATCTATTATTTAAGAGGCTAAGTCTACATTTTTTTATCATTCACAATGGGTGAGATTGACAATCGTTTTCGTAATCGAATAAAAAAACATCACCTTTAAAAATATGACGGCTAACCCTAACCCTACGGCGAAACCCAGCAACAGTTCACCGGCGGCAACGGAATTTGTCCCTCCGGACGATTTCACGTTCAGCGCAAGAAGCACAAAACGCTTCCGTCAATCCGAGAACGACATGGACCTCACCATGCATGAACCGAACACAGAGACCCTGAATCCTAACGGAGACCCACGGACGTATGCGGCGTTTATGAAACCACAAGGCAAAAAGAAAGATACCCGCTTTGATGAATCCAGAACGGCGGACATCCGTAGACATCTGACTATCCACGAACCTACGGATTCGTTCCCAATCACGAAAGTGACTCTCTCGGATGCACTGGAAGAAAAGATATATAACGAATGGAAGGACCATCTGATAATTAAGATTCTTGGTCGACCATGGTACTACGAAGCCTTACTATCTCGACTCGACACGATGTGGTCTCTCCAGAATAACTTCGAACTTATGGATCTTGGTCATGGTTGCTATTGCCTTAAAGGTTTAACTACTGAAAAAGGGAGATGATTTTAACCGAAGGGCCGTGGCACTTGGCGGGGAATTTTCTCTCCATACGAAAGTGGTTTCCAGACTTCAATGCCGACACGGACAAGATTGAGAACACGATTACGTGGGCAAGAATCCTAAATTTGCCAATGGAACTATTGTCGGAAGGCATAGTCCATGGATTGGCGAGTTGTATTGGCGACCCCATCAAGATTGACAATAATACTTTGAACGCAACGCGCGGAAAATTTGCGAGAGTCTGCGTTCAAGTCAGCACCAACACCCCGCTCAAACACACTCTCGGGGTTCGGGAAAAGGTGTATCAAATTGTTTATGAGAACCTACCCTCGCTTTGCTACAAATGTGGACGAGTAGGCCACCAAAAAAACCAATGCGCTGTGGAAACCCCGAATAACCCACCCGAGGAAGTCTCTGAGCCACACGACACGACAATGCCACCACAATGTCGTGATCAGCGTTCGAGTTGGTTGGTTGAGAAGGTCCAAAAGAAGGAATTTGGAGAATGGATGCAAGTTACGAGAGAGAAAAAAAAGAGCTCGTCATATAATACCGCAAGAAAAGAAGGAGAGGGTAACACGATTAATAACCCAATCCTTCTGTCAAAACCGAGCAAGTTGAGGACTGATCCAGAGAGCAACAATGCAGGCAAAGGAAAGGAACAGGTCATGCCCCCTAATCATGGAAAAAGAGTTCTCTACAGTTCCCTCCGAACTAGAATTCCTACTGTTGTGCGGACTCCTAGCAAGGAAACTATCCCAAAAGTTTTAAATAAAACCAGGAAACCCTCCAGGAACTCTATTAAGGCAGCTAACAAAAGTCAGAATCAATTTGAAGTCCTCTCAATTCTTAAGAGGAGTGAAACAGTGGATATAGATTCCTTGCGCAGCTTCATTGACAAAGAAAACACCAACTCACAGTTAAGCGAGCTCGATGGACGAGGACCATTGGGACAATCTTCTACTGGGACAGTGGGAACTACTGAAGATCGACACGAATTACCAGAGATTCATCGGCCCCTCGTGGACATCACGAATTGCACTCGAGGACCGGAGGATCGAAGTTCTGGAGATCCCAAGCAGGATTTGGGAGATAGAAACGTCAGTTTACCGAACTCAGAGGGAGGACAACGTAGCGGCTTGGTGGCAGAGAACGAGCTTGAGCCCGTGGGAAACCAACAGACAAATATCTCTAGCGCTAGAGACGACGACTCAGATACTTGCGACATGGAGGGGGTCCACTGTTGACAACCCGATCGCACCGTACCATCTCAATCTTGTTAACATGAAGATAATTTCATGGAATTTCCAAGGGGCAGGACATACTGATTTCCGAAGGAACTTTCGAGAACTAGTCCGATCTCAAGGACCTTATGTTGTATTCATATTGGAAACAAGAGTTAGCGAAGAAAGGGCTTACGAAATCGCCCCGAGACTTGGCTTCACTAACTATATACTTGCGCCCACCTCGGGCATGATTGGAGGCATTTGGATGTTGTGGAACGAGTCAGATGTTAATGTCGAGGTGTTGGAAGTTGACGACCAGGCCATCCACGCCCTCATAAACCCACACACGCGAGAGCAATGGCGTCTCTCGGGTATTTATGCGCAACCAAGGCGCAGTGCTAAGGTTCGTTTGTTTGACAACCTTGCACATCTCGCGAATCGAACACACCTACCCTGGCTTGTAACGGGTGACTATAATGAAGTCAGTCACGCCCATGAGAAAAAAGGGGGTAACACGAGGTCAATCAGTCGGCTTAAGTTCTTCCAAGACTTCATGAATAGCTGCTCGCTAATTGACCTTGGTTTTCACGGCCCTTCATTCACGTGGAACAATAGTCAAGGATCGAATACACACATTCAGGCACAGATCGATCGGGTTTTAGCAAACCAGGACTGGATGAACCGCTTCCCGCTTCACCAGGTGGTTAATCTTCCCCGAACGCACTCCGACCACCACCCACTCATTACTTTCTGCCACGGCCGTGACCACAGCAGGTCCCCACGCCCTTTTCGATTCGAAGAGACATGGTTCACACACAATGAGTGCGAACAGCTGCTACGCAACATATGGAAGAATCAGCCCCCAATGCTTGAAGCGATTAGAGAAGTACCGAAAGTCTTGATCCCGTGGAACAAAGACAAATTTGGGAATATTTTTAAACGCAAGGGCCGACTCATAGCACGACTGAATGGGATCCAAAAGGCGCTGGAATTCCGTCCCTCCTCCCCTCTTCGCAAGCTTGAAAAAGAACTCATTACGGAATTTAACGAGGTTCTTCGCCAAGAGGAAATTTTGTGGTTTCAAAAGTCTCGAATACAGTGGATTAAGGATGGTGAACGAAACACGAGCTTCTTTCATAAATCGACCCTCATGCGACGAAAAAGAAACAAGATTCAAATGCTGAAAATCAATGAGGTTTGGGTCAAAGAAGAAGCGGAGCTGAAAACTCATGTTCGGGATTACTATGCCAAATTATTCTCGAACGCAGCAGGTTTGAGAGACTTTTCCATTCCGTTTACACTTCCTAAATCGAGATTTCAGACCTTTATCTCCGATGAGGATGCTCGCAGCCTTTTGAAACCAATTGACCTTGTTGAACTGAAACAAACGGTCTTCGACATGCACCCATTCAAGGCGCCCGGACCGGACGGATTACATGCGGGATTTTACCACAAGGGATGGGAGTGGGTCCACGGTTCTCTACTGGAATTTGCAAAGCAAGTTTTTCGAGACCGCAAGTTTGATCCTTCTATTTGTGAAGCCTTCCTATGCCTTATACCCAAGGTAAATCATCCGGAAAAAATCTCCCAATACCGGCCGATCGCTCTATGCAACGTCCTCTACAAAATTGTGACAAAGTGTATCACCACGCGCCTGAGAGGATTGATGCCATCACTCATAGCTCCGACGCAATCCAGCTTCGTCAAGGGGCGAAGCACGCAGGACAATATATTTGTGCTCCAGGAAATCCTTCAATCGGTGAGGAAAAAGAAGAAGAATAAGATCGGTTGCATGATAATGAAACTCGACCTTGAGAAAGCATACGACAAGGTCAACTGGGATTTTCTTGAAGAAACCCTCCGCCTCTTCCACTTCCCCGAAGCTCTCGTTGATCTTATCATGTATTGCGTGCGGAGTGCTACTACGAGAATCCTTTGGAACGGCTCCCCCATCAAACCGATTAAACACACATGTGGACTTCGACAAGGGGATCCACTTTCCCCCTATCTCTTTGTACTTTGCATTGAGAGATTATCATATATGATTAACGACGCAGTGGAACGAAAAAAGTGGGCGCCCGCCACACCTTGTCGAGGGGGGCCAAAGATGTCACACCTCTTTTTTGCCGATGATCTAATTCTCATGGGTAAAGCTACCTTACCAACCGCACGCTACATACGGGACACTCTCGACAAATTCTGCAATGCGTCCGGCCTCAAGCTAAGCCCTCAAAAATCAAAAGTTTTCTTCTCAAAAGGAGACGGGGCTTCTTTGAAACGCGCAATCAGTGAGACTTTGGGTTTTGGCCAAACGTGCAACCTCGGGAAATATTTGGGGGTCAAGCTTGTGCATGGAAGAGTCACTCGTGAAACTCATGCTGATATTTTTGATTGAGTAATGTCGCGCTTTAGCGGTTGGAAAAGCCAACTCCTCTCCCTCGCGGGGCGCACCGCCCTTATTCAATCGGTCTCATCGTCGATGTCGGTCTACGCAATGCAGTCGGCATGGTTACCCGAGAATGTTTGTGATAAATTGGATCGTCTTAACCGTGATTTCCTATGGTCGCAAGACATCTCAAAGAAAAAACTGCACCTCGTCGGGTGGGAAAAGGTCACACGGCCGAAACAAGAAGGTGGTTTGGGACTTCGCCGAACTCGTATTTGCAATGAGGCGCTGCTCGGAAAAATTGTTTGGAAGGTATTGAACAAAGAGCACACGGTTTGGAGCGAACTCATTAATTCGAAGTACCTAAAGGGGGAGAGCATTACTTGTGTCACGGCTAAACAAGGGGATAGTGTTATGTGGAAGGGAGTTATGAGATGTATGGGGTTGATGCGACCATTCATCCGATGGAAAATTGGGAGGGGTGATCTCATCTCGCTATGGTTCGATAATTGGAACGGGGAATGACGACTTAGCGATGAGAATTTTGACATAAACCCACTGGACGTCAATATTAAAATTGGTGACATCCTTGATGGTGAAGGGGATTGGAATTGGAATCGCCTCAGCTCGGTAATTCCGACTCATATTCGCACAACAATTGAAGGGAAGGGGTATCGAACTACATGTGCGGAGGATAAAGCCATCTGGACAAAATCGTCGAGCGGAATCTACACTAGCCGCTCAGCGTATTACACGTTTCTTAAGCATTATGCGAATGACACGCAGCACCACGTGGAGTGCGACTGGGTTTGGAGCGTGGACGTCAGCAATAAGCTCCAACATTTTTTGTGGCTCGCTGCGCAAGGTTGTTTGGCAACAAATCACCTTAGAAGAGTGCGCAAAATCTGCCCGACATCGCTATGCGCCCACTGTGACCATCCGGACGAGACATAAATTCATATTCTCCGTCACTGTCAATCCGCTTGTGATATCTGGGAACGAATCCTGACAGGATCCGAGTTACATAAATTCAATAATCTTGGAGATGATGATTGGATCAGGACCAACGCGAAGGCTAAATCAGGTCACAACAACATTACCACGGCCGAGGGCTGGTCATTTGTGTTCGTCGCCGCGATTTAGATAATATGGAAACGAAGGAATGAAAAAGTGTTCAGGGGGAAGACTGATTCAATCAATAGCTGCATCTTCCAAATCACCATGCTTAACACGGATTTAATTTCAGGCCGAAGGCGAAAAACCGAGGAGACTGCCTCGCGCAGTAGATGGTCCAAACCAGATCCGGGGTGGGTGAAATTTAACGCCGACGGAAGTCGAGATGCGCATGATAACTCAGGTATTGCAGCAGGGGTGCTTAGAGCAGCGATTGGCGAATGGTTGTGGGGTTTTCGGAGAAATCTTCTTGCCAATACCGTGGATGAGGCCGAGCTAGAAGTACTACATTGGGGGATGACTAAAGCTTGGGAACAGCGAAGACAAAGAATTGTCGTCGAGACGGACTCGTTACGAGCTTTTAAGCTCGTGAATGGAGAGCTTGAACCGAATAATACAAACGAGGAGTTGGTAAAGAAATGTCGATAGTGCCTACATTTACCGTGGGAGATCAAGTTGCTTTGGATTCCAAGAGCGGCTAACACCTTAGCGGATGCCCTTACAAAGAGAAGTTTTTTACGCAATGAGCGCGATGTCTTCTGGGATACTGCGCCTCAAGAGTTAGAGAGTTTGGTTAGCTTAGATATGGCCTAAGGCCAATATTTTTTCCCTTCCTACCAAAAAAAAAAGATTGACAATCGTTTTCATTTTGATCTTTTATTTTATTTTACTTTTAGTTTTTGTTTTCAGATTCCTTAAGTTCTCTTTCCTCACGAGAAAGAAGAAGTGAGGGAATAATACATGACATGCCACGTGCCGAATTTATATTGGTGGTACAGAAAGTGGAATAGAAAATTACAAATCAATATATACTTTCATGTTAGGATTGTTGTTGCAACAAATTTCAAAAATACTCCATTCGAAATTTGAACAAACGCGTTTTTTTTTATTGATGGGAAGAAACAAAAGCGTTTGATCCATGAATAAAAGGCATATACATCGGTACATTTTATTGAATATTCACTACTCTCTAGTATTTCATTCCCTATTTGGCCTCTAACAATTAAGAAATTCTGCCGCTCAAAAAAAATAAACTTAATATCCCATAATCTTTATTTGCAGTTACAATGATATGCTAAATGTATCATTTGTGACCCTCCCTCCAAAAAGAAAAAGAAACAACAACAAAAATATTAGTACTTATTTTGGTCTTATTTCGTGCGGGTTACAATACATCAGAGATAATTACGAATGGGTGAGACAATGCCAAAATAATGCTAATCCAATATAATAAACGGACTAACTTGGTCCGGAACACTTACTGTCTATTACAAGTATTGAATCGTTCTAGATATCCGAATAAGACAAAGAATAGTTTAGATCGAACAGGGGGAGTTCGATGTGCGCCTCGAACGTAACTGGTTCGATGTAGTTATAAGTCGAACTCGTATGGTTCGAGAGTGTTATCGGTCGAATTAATGATGTGTCGAACCGTCTTGGTTCGATGTTGTTATATGTCGAATTCGGCCGATTCGATACAGTAGAACCTCGAACGGGGACCGGTTCGATCTTAGTCAAAGTAAGTTGAGTCAATGTCGAACAGTAAGTATATCGAACCCATGTGTTCGATGTGGTAGTGTGTTGTGTGAGTCTCAAATCATCCATCAGAAGGCTAAGGGGCGGGGTATTTATAGACCCCGTCCCGTGGGACCCTTCAGGCGTCGAAAAGTAAGCATCGAATATGGGGGGTTCGATGTTGAATCCGCATCGAACCTCTCCCATTCGATGCGCCCGTAGGGCCAGCCCAATGTCGAATTTGGGCCTATCCTAAATAATCCTAATCACATAGTCCCCCAGTTCGGGAGACGATGTCGATTAGGGAGCGGATTCCGAACTAAAGAAATTATGCACCTCGCTCTTATATGCTCGAAAATCATGCCTCCTATTGGGAGACGATCTCGATTACAGGTCGGGGTCCAATTTTAAAGGACTTGATTTCATTACACTCTTAAAATTTTATGGCAAATTTTGAGCACATCGACCCGTGGTCGTTAGATGTGCTTTGGTGAGGGCATCGAATTTGAGGAATTCGATGCACGTGCATCGAACCGGAAAGAGAGGCAGTGGTGGGTCTATAAAAGGAGCTCATTTCCACCTCATTCCCATTTTTCTTTCCAGGGGAGGATTTTTGCTGCTCTCCAGACCGCATCGAACCGTGGGAGTTCGACACATTTAACATCGAATCGTTTGCGTTCGACCTTCTCTTCTACATCGAATTCTGAGAATTCGATGCGTGTATAATTTTTTTATTTTATTACTCCAAATATTTTTCTATAATTGACTTAAAATGGCGAGGAAAAAATCTGCAAGTCGGAGTAAACCTATTGTGTCACCGATAATATTTATGGTGCTTAGACCGAGAGCGAAGAGACAAATGGATCGAATGTGGGCCTATCATTTGCGAGTATTTAGCTGGAAGGTTCATTGGAAGAAAACGCGAGGGTCTGACCTGCAGTTAGGGCTCCCAGAGCTTTGTCCGATGATTGGGGTGCAGGTCATTACGCTCTTCCGCTGGTTGATCGTTCTACGATGAGGGTTGGTGATACAAGTGTTGGTACCCGGGTGCCTGTTGTGAGTGACTTCGAGCGTCATGAGGATTTTGTCCCGCGGAGATTGGTGATGACTCCAACTGCCACTGGTGGTCGCGTTAAGGTTGGGACTAATTTGCAAATCCAGGAGATGGAAGCAATCGACGCGGAGGATGAAAGGATTGTTGCTAATATGGTTAGATTCAACGCAAGTAATCCCTCATTCTGGAATGCGTGAGGACCCGATATAGAGGGTTCTTCCCGATCAGGAGGTGAGCATTGTTACACTGCCGCCAAGAGGAAATTAGCTGAAGATGAGTCTGCTCGAGAGGCTCAGAACATCTCTCCGCCTCCACTCAAGCGACCTTGACCTTCAGGAAATCCAAGACCGGCCCCTCGTGGGAGTCTCGTTGATTATGATTTCTAAATGACGAGAATTCAGAATCTTTGAGCATCACTCTGCGGGGATATAGATTGAGGGAAGAACAGTCGGCATAAATCATGCAGGGCCTATGGCCTCAATTGGATCGTCAGGCCATAATTGATAGGCTAGGATACCGTGATCTGGCGCGCTTTGGTCGTTTATTTTTGCTGCTATTACTATAGTAGTGTATTGACTTTGTCGTGATTACAGAGGTTTGATTGAGGTACATGGTCAACATAATTATGTCGTCGATAGGCTGCACGTAAGTATTCGTAGTGGTGATAATAGTCGATGCAATGCTCTGAAACGCGCCAAAGAATCTGAGAAGGTGTCTGCTAAGGCTGTTCATGATGCCCACGATGCTGGAGTAGCAACCAAGAAAATCGAAGAGAGTGTTGCCGCATTACGTGCAGAAACAGCTGCATTGAAGAGGGAGAATGACTCTTTAAAACGTGAGAATTCTTCTCTTAAGGCGTCGAATGTTGTCGCGGATAGTGTCATAGCCGATTTGAGTCGTCGAGATAAACATTTTGAATTGGAGGATTAAAAATGCTCCATTGCCAAAATTTTCATGCACAATAATGTTTATAAATTTCTTGAGTTACTCCATGGTGTTGTAGACATGAAATACGGTATGGAACTTAGCATCGACCAGGATGGTTATCTCAGATATCTTAGAGAGGGGTTCCGAAAAGATATGATGGATGCTAGTCGTGGTCCTAGAATGGAGATACCGGAGCCTAGTGGCGATGACGACGATGATTTACAGACCCCTAGACCCGGCAATCCATTTTTTGCCGTATGGCGTGATCGTAAGGGCAAGAGTGCGACTGGTTCCAGCTCTTTGAATCCTAGTCCGCCTTCAAGGCCCGAGAGAGCGGTTCGTGGTTCTCCTACGGGTGGTTTAAGTGAATTGAAGGTAATCAAGAGAGCCATTGATGCGGTTTTTGGTCATAGTGATGATGAAGATGAAGGGCATCCAAAAAATACTGCTCCTCGAGCCGCGTCTAGATCTACCATCTTCCTCTCAAGTCCTCCTAAGACAACGTGGTCTCAACCTTTGCCTTCAGCAAATCTGGACAAAGGGAAAAAAGTTGTGTCCGCTTCTTCTGGTCCGACCATGATTCTGCCAACTAGAATGTACCCTCCTCGAGATCCTTCTCGAGATCTTGGAACTTTCGTTACTGAAGTTGTTGTGCCCGAACGATCGTTCAATGACCAGAATTTGATTTCTCCTAGCAGATATCAGCTTGGCGATGCCTCCGAAAGAGATGAACTTATTTTGCCCGAAGGTTGGACAGAAGCAGATGACTTGGTGCTCACAGAGGAACAAATTCAGGGAAATTGTGCCAATTATGCACGTTCTGTGGGTGTGATCCTTCGTCCTGAGACCCCCTCAATCGTCAACTGAGTAACGATATTTAGGTTATACCATTTTGATGATATTAGGCTTTTTGTTTTGAAAACATTCTTTGCCTTTCACTTGCAACGGCTCTTGAACGAGACCGATTTTGTAGTTTGATATCATAATCTTCTAATTTATTCTCTATTTGAACAATTTTTTTTTTCTTTTTAGCAAAGTTCAATACTCTTATTGTTCTTTGTACGTTGTCAATTTTATAATTGTGTTATACCTTATAATCATTATCGATATCGCGTTGTACCTCTGTCATGACACCCATGTCGTGCATGAGGGGTTTGACCACTTTGGGCTGTTGATAGCCCCTTCATGACGCTCTTGTCGTGTGTTAACGGGTTTGGAATTATTCCTTATTTAACGAGTTATTATTTTTGGGTTGGAACGCCAATCCTGACCCGAGGGGATTGTTGGTTTTTATTGGTTTGGGACTGGACTCGGATATTTTCCGAGGTGCCTACGTATCCCCCGATTGGGAATCAAGCCACTCGTAGTTCTTGTTCTTGGTGTTGATTAATTTGGAGTATCGATTTTACTGATTGCGTAGATTTTATCTGTTGAAAGAGTTGACCCTTGTGAAGACTCCAGAAAGAAAGGAGTTTGCCTTCTCCCCTGGAGCCTGTGATTTTTAATTCTATAGAGAACATGAGTTCCCTTGGGCGTGCCCCCTCCCCTTTTGGTGATTTGCTGCTTCTGCTCTTTATAGAAGTTTGTTAGGGGTAGGTGCCAACGTGCATGTGTTTAGTAGATACACGTGTTGATACGCATGTGTTTAAGGGATATGTTTTGATCTGTTGGGTATATCTGTTGACTAGGCGCTGAGAGGATGACTTATCCTTTCCGATAGCTTCATCGTGCTCTGAGGAACTGGCTCTTTGGTTTCCTTTCCCCTGATGGGTGGTACCTATCGGAAACGCTGGACAAGTGCGAGGGAATGTTCGTTCGATGCTGTCGTAGTTTCCGATAGTAGTCCACCGTTAAGTTGCCTTCTTCTGAAGTGCATTCCGAGGGGTGTTTCTATCCTGGTCGTAGGTTGGGCATGTTTTCCGAGGGGTCTATCTTGATCTCCGGGGGCTTATCTCGGCCTTCGTGAAGTAGTGTTTGGTGATACAGGCTCTCGGGATGAGTTCTCCGATAGGGGGTGATCTTGCTTCCCGGGGGACTCGGGGTCCTCGCTCTACGATACGGGTATCTTGTGGTTGCGAGTACAAATTATATAATAATATATTCGACAATTTAGTAATTGAATCATAGTACCTCTTAAGCACGTGGAGTTTTACTTTGTTAACATCGAGCATGAGGGGTTTGACCACTTTGGGCTGTTGATACCCCCGTCATGACGCTTGTGTCATGCATGAGGGGTTTGACCACTTTGAGATGTTGATACCGCATCAAGTCTACCTGCATCATTTGACGGATATGAAATATAATTAGTTATTTTGAAATAGACTGAGCTCGATTCTTACCGAGGTGCCTACGTTTCCTATTTTGCATGGGACTCAAGCCTTCGTAGTTCATACTATTATTTGACTTTATGGTGATATTGTTTCAATTCCTATGCATAGTAACGTCTAAGATGTTGCACATTCCATGGATGCTTTTGCTGAATACCTTGCATAGTTTCCAAGTAATAGTATCCTCGCGAACTTGCTCGTACGACTCTGAAAGGCCCCTCCCATTTCGGTTCGAGCTTCCCGTTATGTTGTTTTGTCGCAATGCTTCTCAGGACCAAATCACCTACTTCAAAGTTGCGGAACTGAACCTTTTTATCGTAGCTTTTGGCCATAGTTGCCTTAAAAGCCAATGTGCGTTGATACGCATCTTCCCTTGTCGAGCCTATCATGTCAGGATCCATTTGTCTTAAACGAGCCGATTGTTCGGGGCCGTAATCGTTAATCCTGCGCGTCGGTATACATATTTCTGCATGCAGAACAGCCTCGGTACCGTAGACAAGAACAAACGGAGTCTCCCATGTCGATGTTTTTGGAGTTATTTCTATATGCCCATATTATTCCTTGGAGCTCTTCTGGCCATGTTTTTCCTGTGCTTCTCACCCTTCTTTCAAGATAATTCTTCAATGTTTTGTTGGCGGATTACATTTGACCATTTGACTAGGGATGATAGACTGAGGTCAGATTGTGAGATATCTTTAATTCCCCAAACCATGATTGAATCTCATTTTCGCTGAATCGCGTACCATTATCACATATAATATACCTCGGAATTCCAAAATGACATATGATTTATTTCCATATAAACTCAATCATATTCTTCTGAGTGATTGATGACATAGCCTCTGCTTCGACCCACTTGGTATAGTACTCAACCACTACTACCAAATATCTCTTTTGACCTTTAGCCGGGGGAAAAGGTTCTACGATATCGATTCCCCATTGATCAAATGGACACGCCACATTGATGTGTTATAGCGGATGTGCAGGTCTATGAATGAGACGAGCGTGGTACTGACAGCTGTTACATCGCCTTGAAAAGGTTGTTGCATCTTTTAATAGAGTTGGCCAATAATATCCCTGACGTAATATTCGTTGAGCCAAAGCTCTTCCCCCAGAATGATTTCCACAACATCATGCATGAATTTCCTTCATGACATAACTGGCATGGGTTGGAGTCAAACATCGCAGAAGTGGTCCTTCGAAAGATCTTTTGTAAAGGTCTCCATTGTGGAGAGTAAACCTGTAGGCCTTATATCGCATTCTACGTTGTGCATTCAGATCCGTTGGGAGGATACCCTTCTGAAGATAAATCATAATCTCGTTCTTCCAAGACGGGTCTTCTTGTATTGCCATTATAAATTCCACATGCGCCTCTGTGGCGTTATATTTTGATATCCCTATTGAGGGCTTGTTGGCGGCCACAAGTGTTACTCTCTTGACTAGAATCTCTGAAGAGCTCGCGAATTTAGAGAGCGCATCGACTTTCTCATTATCGTCCCTTGGGATCTGAGTAATATCAATGAATTTGAAACTCCTTGCCAATTCTTTAACCTTTGCGGCATTCAATTTCATTGTCTCCTCTCTCGTCTCATATTTACCCGAGAAATGATTTGCCACTAGGAACGAGTCAGTAAATATGTGCAAATGTTCAATGTTGAGTCCGAGAGCCATTTTGATACTGGCAATAACTGCTTCGTACTTGGCCTCATTGTTTGTTACCATGTAGTTTAAACTGATAGCGGATTCAAACTATTTTCGCTCTAGGGATAGAAAATGAATCCCAACCCCTCCTCCATGAGTGGCTACGGATCTGTCCATGTGTAGTATCCATGTTGTGGTTGCTCTGCTGGTTTCGGCTTGGTCTGATATAGAAAAGATACAGTTTGCGGTATCGACTACGCTGTTACCCAGTGTCTCAGCCATGAAGTCCGCTAATGCCTACGCTTTAATTGCAGGTTGCGGCTTGAACTCCAATCCGAATTCACTTAGCTCAATGGCCCATTTAACCAATCTACCGAAAGTTTCGGGCCTCGTCAACACTTGTTGCAAAGGTTTATCTGTCACCACCGTGATTGGGTGAGATTGAAAATATGGTCTCAATTTTCGTGCGGTGGCCACGATTGCCAACGCGAGCAACTCTATCTCCAAGTAATTCCTTTCTGCCCCTTGCAGAACTCTACTCACATAGTGGACGGGTAACTGCTGAGTTCCCTTTTGCTTGACTAGTACCGTACTAATGACGTGCGAGGATACCGCTAGGTATAGGTACAACATTTTATTTTCCTCCAGTTTAGCTAACAATGGTGGGCTCACCAAATAATTTTTCAGTTGCCGGAAAGCCTCCTCACACCCTAGCGTCCAAACAAAATCCTTGCTTCACCTCATGACTTTAAAGAAAGAGAGGTTCTTTTCTGCAGAGGCCGCCAACCGCCCCGCCAAACACTGCATATCCCTCACTGTTTTTGGTGACTATAGATCCAAGACCGCCCTTATCTTATCTGGATTAGCTTTGATTCCTCTTTAGTTCACCACATAGCCTAGGAACTTCCCCGCCGTCACCTCAAAAGTGCATTTCTTAAGGTTCAATTTCATTATGTAGGTTCTCATGATGGCGAAAGCCTCATCTAAATGATGTACATGCTCCTCAACCTTGAGACTTTTCACGAGCATGTCTTCGATATACACTTCCATTGACTTTCCAATTTTATGGTAAAACATTTTGGCCACCAGTCTTTGAAACGTCGTTCATGTGTTCTTCAATATGAAGGGCATTACCCTCAAACAGTACACTCTTGTATCCGTGACAAAAGTTGTTTTGCTCTGATTTTGTACCGCCATGAATATCTGGTGAAATCCACTTTTTGCATCCATAATGCTCAACAACGCACAAACCGTAGTCGAGTCAACCAGTAGGTCTATCCTAGGCAATGTAAAAGGATCCTTAGGACAATGCTTGTTCAAGTCCGTATAATCAACGCACATTCTCCACGTTGTTTCTTTTTTCATAACTAATACGACATTGCTCAACCATTTTGAAAATCTTAGTGCATAAATGTGTCGTGCTACTAAGAGTTCTTGCACCTCTTTTTCGGCTGCTTCATTCTTCTCTTGGCTAAAATTATGTTTCTTCTGTCTTATCGGTTTTGCGCTCTTGTCTACATTTAACCGATGCACTATGATTATGGAGTCCGTTCCGTGCAAGTCGAAATCAGACCAAGCAAATATATCTGAATTTCGCCTAAGACAGACTACCAAAGCTGCCTCTATCATTTGCTCCATTCCTGCCCCAATCTTTATTATTTTTTTTGGCGCTCTCCTTGAATAACTGTACAATCTTGAATTCCCATAAAGGTTCTATTTTACATTCTTGACATTGTTTCAATAACTGATTTTCTGCTTTTTCCCGTCCCTGCTCCTTAGGCTCGGGTCGCTTTCCATTTTCATTAGTTACCACTTTGGTCTTCTTTCTTGTTTTCTTTGTTCCATCTGATTGTGCACAACGTCTCTTTGTCATTCTAGCTACTTATAAAACAATATAAATGGTATTCCCACAGACGGCGTCAATATTTTGGTCTTACTTTGTCCGGGTTACGATACACCAGAGATAATTATAAATGGGCCTGACAATGCCAAAATAATGTTAATCCAATATAATAAACAGACTAACTTGGTCTGGAACACCTACTGTCTATAACAAGTATTGAATCGTTCTAGATATCCGAATAAGACAAAGAATAGTTTAGATCAAACAGTGGGCGTTCGATGTGCGCCTCGAACGTAACTGGGTCGATGTAGTTATAAGTCGAATTAGTATGGTTCGAGAGTGTTGTCGGTCGAATTAATGATGTGTTGAACCGTCTTGGTTCGATGTTGTTATATGTCGAATTCGGCCGATTCGATGCAGTAGAACCTCGAATGGGGACCGGTTCGATCTTAGTCAAAGTAAGCTGAGTCAATGTCGAACAATATAGTATATCGAACCCAGGTGTTCGATGTGGTAGTGTGTTGTGTGAGTCTCAAATCATCCGTCAGAAGACTAAGGGGCGGGGTATTTATAGACCCCGTCCCGTGGAACCCTTCAGGCGTCGAAGAGTAAGCATCGAACTGGGGTGGTTCGATGCTAAATCCGCATCGAACCTCTCCCGTTCGATGCGCCCATCTTTCCGGGCCTTCGCTGCTGGTCCGACCCAATATCGAATTTAGGCCTATCCTAAATAATCCACATCAATACTATTCTATAAACTCAGCCTACATAAGATGCAACAAATTGAATGCAAATTAAAAATCTGTATAACTGACTTAGTACATGAGTTGAATTCTCAACCATAAATGTTTGGTAGACAAATAATTATGTTTGGAAGAATACACTGTCAAAATATGTGTTACACGTGTTTATTATTGAGCAGCCATCATATTGGTAATAAAATATTACGATGATATTTGAATTTTTATATATTTGATAGTTTTTAGTATATACTATGATTATTAATTTTGTATAATATTTTCTAAATTATTATGGTAAAAAGGCAAAAATATAAGCTTTAAATTACCTTCTTCGTCACTCTTTAATATAACTCATTTGTTTCGTTCTTTACAAATTTCTACGATTATATATCAAATTTGAATATAAAAATTAGAAAATCTTAGTGCGAGAACTAAGAGTGAAGTCGCCAATACGAGAACTCGGTGTGTCGAAATTTTTTGATGATGTGAAGGATTAGGGAGACTTAGTTTATGCGTACATTTCCATCATTTTGTCAAGGTCATTTCGAAAACATTGCGTTAAATCGAAATGAGGAAGATAACATGTACAATTATGAAAAAAATAACACCAACCATTGGCCAAGTACTGATATCAAGTAGAAAGATACCGGAATTAACAGGGGAAAAAGAAAGAATAAATGGACGTAACTTGTCGAAGGGTCTATTTACAATTATAATCGTTGTTACGGATTATTAATTATTGATGTTACCTACCACGATATGTTCTTGAGAAAATTGATTGGTGTCAACTTCTATTTCGTGCTCATCCAAATTTAGGTATTAATTGCGGCAGGGGACCATGCACGATTTGAAGGTGGCAAATGGTCACGTCAAAGTTAGGATAAGCTCTATATTCTCATGAAACTATGCTTATGATGGTGTCCCCCGGTTGGAGATATCATTAAAATAAATTTCGATGGTGCGCGGTTTGTGGAAGAGGAAAAAATTGGACTCAGATTAGTTGCTCATGATACAAAGGGTGACTTGATTGCTTGGAGACAAAGGCGTTTAGTTTCTCTTATGGATCCCATGGGGATTGAAGCGTTGGCGGCTTTGTATGCAGTTCGTTGAGCCGAGAAGAAAGGGTGGGCGAGTGTTCTTTTCTAGGGCGATTGTCTAAGTATCGTTCACGCCATTGTGTTTGGCACAAATGAGGATATACGAGTGGCTGTGATGCACCGATACCGATACCAAGACGGTTATGCAGTACCCGATACATATCGATACCGATTCAGATACCGATACCAATTCTAACGTATCTGATACGCCACGTGGCGTATCCCTTAATTTTGAAATTAAAAAAATCTCGATACGTATTCGATACGTTTTTTTAGGCGTATCGAAACTATTATGGGTCTTTTTTATAAACTTTTAATATTTGATGGGTTAAATATTTAAATATAAATTCTACCAAATATAAAGTGAAATAAAATAAAAATCCCTTTTATCAATGGCACGATTCAGGTCTCATTATTTTTACAATTTTAATTTTCTTTTTCTATTCATAATCACCACCACCACCACCACCATGCGCCATCTTCAAACTTGTTATGTTGTTGTTTAACTTATTAGTCATAAATAATTCACGTTTATATGTATTTTTTTATATTTGATGCATGACTTTTTTTAATGTTAAACCTTCTTTTGTATATTTCTAATTTTTTTGTTTAAGTTTTAAATTTTATTCCTTGTTAAAAATAAAAAATACATATAAGAAATATTAATAATTATTTAAATATAGACGTATCATTGCCGTACCGGTATCGGCTGTTTTTAAAAAATGCCGTATTGGCGTATCCGTACCGTACCGTACCTGTACCGCCGTACTCGAACCCGTGCAACGTAGACGAGTGGTAAACATCCTCAATGATATTAGGCGCTTAGTTGGTCGTCGTGTGGGGTTTTATTTTAAATGGGTTCGACGCGAGTCTAATGCCGTAGCACACGCATTGGCAAGAAACGTGATAGATGACGCTGATGGCTTTGAAGAGAATTGAGTCGTGCTTTTGTTTTTAATGGATTTTAGTTCTGTTTTTTTGGTCTTCAAAGTTTCTGTACGAAATGCATTGTACCCAGGCAACATTGTGGGTACTGTTTTTGCTTCCAGTAATAAAAGGGTGTTTTGATTCAAAAAAAAAAATAGACGTAACTTTAATCGTTTGTATGAAAACTTTACGTGGGTGAAAGATTTTGTTAGTTGTTTCATTTATTTCGAGTAAGATCAGTTCCTGAAAATTAGAACTGAGAATAGATAATAGAAAGAAAATACTTGAATTAATATTCTGCTTCTAACATAGGAATAAGATAACATTTAAATCCTAAAATAATGGCACTAATCTAATCAGTACTCACTACATTCCACTAATCAAAATGATAGTATCTTTTTTTATTATATAACCTACGACGGTCTCATTATAGCATTTTCATCATGCATTCTTCGTGGTAGTAACCGAATGTTGCATTAATTAGTTGGAGAATGGTCGTAAATAACTTCTTGTAAAGAAGGGGTAAGATTGAAAAGAAGTAGAACCTGGTTGGAGAAACTAAAAAACCACAAAATAATAATAAAAAATAGTATATACGAATCCAAAGCAGACAAGTCCAAGGATAGACAAGTACAACTTTAATATTACTACTTCACCAACGCGTATTTAATGAAACTGACAAGCTAGGTGAAAACAAATTTTCATCATGTACGATTTCAACTAAATTTAATTTATTGCCATCTGCAACAAATTTAATAAAAGATTATCGCCATTCTAAAGATTCTGCCTTTAAGAAAAATCTGACCACGTATCTTTCTACAATTGCATTTAAATCTCAATAAAGTAAATTTACGTAAATGGTCAATTACCAATGAGAGCGGAGCAAAAGACTTCAAAAACAATACTCCACTTATAGATGCAAACTTAGTCGAGGAGGAAAGAATATACTATCAATATATGAAATCAAGGGCAACGAGCAATAACAACATCAATGAACATGACTCGACTCGACCTAATTCACTTTTGATATATATAGTCTACACCAATAATTAAATTACTAAAATGTTCACTACACATGTTGTTGTTTTGTAATATTCAACAATTAAATTAAATCAGAGATCAGGCAAAATAAAACTATTGCGAACACCATTACCAAAAAAGAAAGTTGTGTATTAAGCGTAACAAAAGAAATTACAGCATGCGCAAGGATATATACAAACTAACAAGTATCGATCTCTTAAAAAAACTTAATCTTTTAAACAAGACGACACATTTCAATACTATAACCCACAAAACAAAATCACTATCTATTCAAAACAACTAATATAATTTCTTTTCAATTAATCAACAATTACTATGAACTATGATCTGAATAAGATTCAACAACACTACCAACAAACCTTCTTTGCTTCCAAAAACCAGCTTCTGTACCAACAACAAGCCTCTTCCCTGTTCTAGCAGGCTCAGATTTACACCTTGTTAGCAACAAAGGGTGCAGCAGCACACCCCCTCCAATTCCCTTCAATTCCTCAACACTTTCCACTTCCTTGACACTTTCTTCGCTTATTCGCGACACTTCCGCCTCCCGTTCCTCCAATTTCAACTCATTTTCAGCCCCATCATCACCCCTTTCTTTCAATGGTGAACCCCAAAATATACCTCCCAATGATGAGGATCTGTAAGGAGCAGATCTGCACCTTGTTAACAACAAAGCATTCTTAGGTGGTGGTGGTGATGATGATGAACAAGTGTCACCAATATCCCTTTTGTGACAGTTTTCTCCAAAAACTTCACCCTCATTAACACCAACACTAACACTACTATTACCACTACTGATTTCACCATTAACACCACCAAGAACAAGACTCCCACTATTTTCCACCTTCCCATTACAAGAATCCTCCGAAGAATCCACCTTTTTGCACCTAAAACACGAAGCCCATTTCATCAAACACCTAAGCGGCGTCGTACTGGCGCGAAATTTCTTCGAAAAATTCCGACAAAAGACTGGTTTTTGCTGACACCTCCACCATTTAAAGCGGTTCTTGGAGGTGGGTTTCTTCTTCTTTTTCTTAGTATTAGCGTTGGAGCGGCGAATCTTGACCTGGCCAATGCAGGTGACTTTAGGCGAAGTGGGTTCTTGTTCGATTGTACGGGCACCACCAACACCAGCTGAGGAAGTTTTTTTACTGCGGAGGTAAAAATGGAACATGGTCGTGGTCTTTGAAGCTCGGCCTCTGCTTCTGCTGGCAACGTTGGTTCGCAAGAATCGCATCAATGGCGGCGGGAATTTGTCGGTTCTACCTGGGCTCGATATGGGTCTCGATAAAGCTTTCATCTTTACTTTACTCTACTTCAATGGGTGTGAAATTGAGAGTGTTGTTGAGTATAGAGTTATTCTACTTGGTGTGTTTTGTTTTTGGTGTTGTTTTCGGTTCTTTATCGATGTGTGTGCGTGTGTTTTTTCTTCTTCTTTTTTTTTTTTTTTTTTTTTTTTTGTGGCAGGGTGGGTTGTGGCGGTGGGGTGGGTATTTGAGGGGTAGGGGTCTAGGGGGACCTATGCCTTTTCATGTGTGCCATGTTTTCTCACTTTCATTTCTTATATTATTGCTTTTTCTGTTTATTTATATCTTAGTATTATTACTTTTATGATAATATGCATGAAATTTGACGTGGTCTATAAAATATAAGACAATTATGATACCATTTGTTGGTTAAATCAACTCGATGCGATGTACATTTGTGTGTTGATCAATACATCTAAGTAAAATTAATCTAAGCTTTGGTCTTAATTTTAAGTTCGAGTTGTGTATGCATGCACTAAACACAACACTTTGAGTTAAGTTTGGACCTCTGATGCATCAATACCGATACTAAGTCGGCTATGCAGTACTTGATACATATCGATATCGATTCAGATGCCGATACCTATATTAATGTATTCGATACGCCACGTGGCGTATTCTTTAATTTTGAACAATGAAAAATCTGATACGTTTTTTTAGGCGTATCGCAACTATTATGGGTCTTTTTTACAAATTTTTAATATTTGATAAGTTAAAAATTAAAATAAATTCCATAAACTTTTATAGATTTGTCGCTTGATGAACCGGAACTTGAATCTATAGCGTTTGCCGAAGAAGTCCGTGAAGAAACAATGTAGATTGTAAATTTGGGATGTTAAGTTTAATTTTGAAAGTGAATTACTTTAAAACATTATTATGAATTCACTTTTTTTTTGTTAATATGACTTTAAGTAGTCATTCATCGTGGAGTATCGAACATTTTAATTTTGTAATATTACACCATGATTACCAAGCTTGTTAACCTGTTGTTTAACTTGTTAGTCATAATAACGTTTGTATGCATGACTCTTTGTGTACTTTTATTTTTCTTGTTTAATTTTTAAATTCTATTGTTTGTTAAAAATAAAAAATAAATGTAAAAAATATTAATAATTTATTATATATAGAGGTATACTTACCGTATCGGTATCGGTTGTTTTTAAAATATGTCGTACCGGCGTATCAGTACCGTACCGTACCCGTACCGCCATATCTGAACCCGTGCAACATAGGTTTGGACATATCGAATGTAGACTTTTTGAAGCCTGAAGTTATCTGTTTATTTGAGTTTACAAGTTCCATTACATGTTGAAGAAAGCAGAATATGTCGAAGGTATATGAAGGATAAACTCCTTAGAAAGCTCGAAAGATAAAATCTTAAGCTCAAGTAGATAGCTCGAATTCGATCTAAAATGACTCGAATTGACTCCAGGATCAGCTTGACTTTCGGAAAATTATGTACCTCCTGATGATGATTGGATATGTATTTACTACAGATTTTATTTCTTAATTATCGAAGCTCAAATGAATGCTTCTGGTGGGCCTCCCCTAGGTCGAAGAATAGATCGAATTGAGCTCGGACTCGTCGTTTAAAACCTTTCTGAATGGGTCGGTTATAAGGGAAGTAAGCCGAATTCCATGTATCTCTTTAAATTGTGTCTTTGTGTTTTTCTAGGTTCATCTTTGTCATGGTATCTATCATTCAATTTCAGTGTCACATACTCACATGAATGAACTCACTATTGTGTTGATACCAGATTATGACAATCACCAATCACGTAGAATCTTGTATTTCGCCCAATTTTGTTATCAAATGGCTTACATTTGCTCTTTGTGACTAAATTCTTGGGCTTCTTGTATTATGTTTGAAAAGCAATGTAACTTATAAAATTGTTCAGATAAACAGTTAAGGATGATTTAGTTATTTAGCAAACGTCTTTCAGGGGAAATTCATCCATTGGAGTGGTGCAATATATTTAAAAACTACAGAGGATATAAACAATTAACCAACTACGATTTTGTTCAAGTTTTACAAACTATGAGAGGCTTTAGGTTGAAAGCTTTTTATTTACTGTTAATGTTTGTGAGTTTCTTTTTCTTTTGGTTTTCTTTTTTAAGTTTCTTATGTGACTTTAATTTATGGTGTTTGTTTTTTAGCGTTGCTCCACATCAGGAGTGCAGGAGTATTTTATCATTGCACGCATGGCTGAATATTAGGGATTTTTGTAATGCCAATATTGTAGGTTTCTGCCTGGATTTTGATGCATTTCATATTTCGTCTTTTCAGTTTAAGATGTATTTTATTGTGGGACAGTGAACGTATTAATATATTATAACCATTTTGATCCAATTTTCTTGACAGTGAGTGACAAGAATTATCTAAACTGACTATAGTTACTACAGTAATAAGTAAATATATATTTTACTATGCTCTCGATGTAGAGGGGAGGCATATAAAGCTGATCTTGGAGTTTTTCTTCTTCTTTTTTTTACTTCATATACTGATCTAGGAGTTTGCACCAAACATATTTTGGGGTATGATATGTCACATCAAACAAATCTACTTGCAGATTCAGGAAATAATATATCTATTAAATAAGTGGACACTGGACAGTATACACAAACTATTGTAATTGGTAATTATTGAACTTAAACTGGTTTACTATGAAATGTTGTAAAAATGTACGCATAGCAATTTATATGATGTAAATCTCTTTCTAAAGAAAAATATAAATCTTGTAACGTTGTTGTTTACAAACGCGATCGTGATCATGACCTCTTATTTTGCCTACTCAAAATTCTAGTCTAACAGAAGTCGCTACTAATAGATCTACATGCATGTTGGTAATACAAAAATTATTTTTTAACTAAAGAAAAGCTAGATTCTAATTGTCAACAGTCAAATACACACTTGATCTTGTAGCTGCAACTGAAACAAAATATTTGGTGGGAATGCATGTGACATATGGGTTATTTAATTCTAAATATAGCATTAAAATTAGATTTTGAGCAGATTATTTTCTTCGCCCAAGAAAAAAATAGCAGGATATATTGCATCTAATCCTCAGAGTTGAAACTCTTACAAAGAATCATATTCTTCTACCTTGATGTACACAGTTATATTATAATCTAAATTTAACTGACCTCGTGAGCCACACTATAGTTTGACAATCCTTTTCTCGTCTGGAAATTGACAAAAAATGTTTATTATATAATTAAGATTCCTTTTAACGATCAAATTTCTTTATTCCTACCCTCTGATCATTTTACTAACCCTAAAAAGAAGCATAAAATGCAACGCATGGGGTTAAACTACGAAAGTTACCAAAGGTGGAAAGGGGGCAGTAAAGAAATTTGTCGGTTAAAATGAAGAGCTTATTATTTATGAAAGTTAAAAACCAATGTGGCTTTAGAATTTTGAAAATGCAAGGATTTCACTATTTGTCTATTTTGTCTAATACCCATAGGAGCATTCAGAAGGCAGGAGCTAATTAAATATAAATTAATTTCGTCGGATATTGTAATTTAACACATGCATTGATGCACATGTTTCATGAACATAGTGTATCTCTTGCTATGGTCAGTTCGACCCTGGTAGTACCACTAGTGGTGCTACCAGGTTAGAACTTGACACATGTCCTACCCAATCTTTTTTTTTTCTTTTTTTCTTTTCTTTCTTTTGTTAGTTTTTTGTAATTGTTATTATAATTTAAATATTTAATTTTTCATTTTATTATTTTTTCTTTTAGTAGCAGCCTTTAAAAAATTAATGCTGAAATTTAAATTACATAAAAAAACTTATAAATAGCACAAGTTTTATATACATCTTCATTTCTGATAAGATCTTTCTATTCTCTTGCGAGTTTCATGAATATTTTTTTTATAGTATAATTTATGTATATCTAGTAATTACTTAGACATATTTCTTTTATGAATAATTAGAAGCATTTTCTATGAACAATTAGAATTAAGCATAATTATTGCTACCTAAAATAAAAAGTTTCATTTATATTTCTATCAAGTCTAACGGTCTATCGTATCAAAAAAAAAAGTCTAACGGTTTAAGATCATAAACAAACATTAAAAAAAGAATTAGAAACAATATAAATAATAAAAATAAAAAGACTTTTTTCTAACTCTCTTTTTTTATTGTTTCTAACTCTTTTTTAAATTAAAAACAAGAAAATGAAAAGTTAAATATTTAAATTATAATAACAGTTAAAAAAACTAACAAAAGAAAGAAAAAAAAGAATAAGGATTGGCTGTACTAAAAGAAAAAAAACAAGAAAATGAAAAATTAAATATTTAAATTATAATAACAATTACAAAAAACTAACAAAAGAAAGAAAAGAAAAAAAGAAAAAAAAAAGATTGGGTGGGACATGTGTCAAGTTCTAACCTGGTAGCACCACTAGTGGTACTACCAGGGTCGAACTGACCCTCTTGCTATAGTCATATTATCTCTGGGTGTTTACGGTTCGATCCAATCGAAAAAATCATAAGTTAACTAAAATTTTAGGCCGAACCATAACTAAAATTATGGAATTAGTTCGGTTTTTGGTTATGGCTTTTGAAGTATTAAAAAAATCAATTTCTTTTAAAACCGAATCCTGGTTAACCAAAGTAAACCGAAAACCACAAATTTCAAAGCAATATAATAATGTTTGACTTATGATATTTTATGAATTGATGGACGATTTGTTAATTATGCATGTTATACACTCATGAACGAATATTTGAATATGTTTACTAGTTATGATGAATGAATTATCGAATAAGTGTTACAAACTATTGTGGATAGTTAAGTTAATATGTATTGTAAGAGAGGTGTTTTTATAAAATATATTTGTTATATTTTGAACATATCTTGCTTTTTATCAATAGACAAGTTTGTAATGTGAAATATGTTGTTAATTTGACATTTTAATTATATATATTTAAATTTTTTGAAGAATTTTATATATTTATTAATTGTGTGGAAACATTTTTCTTTTACATTTGAAAGAGTTGCACTACAAGAAAAAAAGGTCATTCGCGACCGCTCGGGCGGTCGCGAATGACCCTTTTTCGGTCGCGGAAGACCTCGGTCGTGGAGGTCATACGTGACCGCCCAGCGGTCACGAGAGTCATCCGCGACCGCCCAGCGGTCACGAGAGTCATTCGCGACCGCTCTGCGGTCACAGATGACCACGGATGACCCACGGGTCATCCGTGACCGCCGAGCGGTCACGGATAATATTTAAACCATCCGTGACCGTCGGGCGGTCGCCGGGCGGTCACGGATGATATTCAACGAAATAAAAAAATATATTCCGGCAAAATACCGGAATATATATTTGTTTTTTGCGAATAGAATGTATGGTTGGGCGATTTTTTTTATATAAAACATAATTTAAGAGAATGCTTTGGGTTATAAGTAAAGTAAGGAAGAAAATAAGAGAGTTGGTGTTTTGTTTTTTGGAGATATAAGGAAATAGTAGAAGAAAAAATGTTGGTGTTTATGTTTTGGAGAGGGAAAGGAGGAGAAAGTGTTGGGTTTTAGAGAAGATAATTTGTGTGTAATGAAAATTAATGGGTGGAATGGTGGGTATATATAGAATTTGGGTGAAAATTTTGAATTTTCAAAAAAATTGAATTTCCCCCCAATTCAAAGGTCTTTTGCGACTAATTCGCCTAATTACATCTAATTCGTTCATAACTCGCCTAATTACATCTAATTCGCTATTTTAATATGTTAATTACTAATGTTGTACTAATTTATTACTTCAATTTACATGTATTATTGAGACTTATTGTTAAAAATCATAAACACATCAAGATGAATCCATAAAATCAAACTTTTTTTATGAATATTATTTGTGACCGCCGGGCGGTCACGAATGACCCCTCTTTCGTGATCGTCGGGCGGTCACGAACCTTCTTCGTGACCGTCGGGTGGTCACGAACCTACTTCGTGACCGCCCAGCGGTCACGAAAGAGGGGTCATTCGTGACCGCCCGGCGGTCACGAATAAATCTCATTCAAAAGTTTTGATTTTCGTTTGTTTAATTAAGGTACGATGTTTGTTAAATTGATAAAATAGTTACTATTATGTAAATTAAAAGAGATTTAATCACAAAATGACACATTACATCTAAAACAACTTGGTGTATGTGATGAATAAATAGTAGAACATAAAATAGGTTATTTGTTCATAACTCGCCTAATTACATCTAATTCACTATTTTAATATGTTAATTACTAATGTTGTACTAATTTATTACTTCAATTCACATGTAGTATTGAGACTTATTGTTAAAAATCATAAACACATCAAGATGAATTCATAAAATCAAACTTTTTTTTATGAATGTTATTCGTGACCGCCCGGCGGTCACGAATGACCCCTCTTTCAGCGGTCACGACGGCGGTCACGAACCTACTTCGTGACCGCCCAGCGGTCACGAATAAATCTCATTCGAAAGTTTTGATTTTTGTTTGTTTAATTAAGGTCCGATGTTTGTTAAATTGATAAAATAGTTACTACTAAGAAAATTAAAAGAGATTTTATCACAAAATGACACATTACATCTAAAAAATCGAACCATGAACATCCGTGTGTCTAATAGATTATACTCTACTATATAAGGAGAGCCGATTACATTACGTCATACTCCTAGATTAAACCAAGTATTTCATTAGGCTGTAAAATGCTATAGTATTATGTCACTTTAATATAACGCCATGCAACCAACAAGAATCAAAATATTATCATGATAAGACACTAACCTGTAGATAAGCATATTAAAATGGTACATTTATACTTGTAACTAAAATACTAAATTGAATGTACCACTACATTTTTTTTTTCTACTATCGAAGAAGAACAATGTATTATGTGCTAGTGCTACCATACTATCCTAAAGTATGGGTACGTAATTTTAATTTTGTACCAAAAAACAAGTGAAAGACATAATTTGTCAGACAGGTGCTTTTAGCCTTTGGGTCCTGTTAAAATCTGAAAGTTCACAACAGACTATTTCCAAAAATTGAACCTTAGGGGCTCTGATTTTCTATACCTATTACAGATGTGAAAAGTCATAGGCCTGATCACATGGCTCCACGCATTTTTGCTTGTATGAAAAACTCCTACAAGCAATCCAAAGATTTGACAAGCAAACTACTTTTCAGAGTTTCACAATTTGGCCTCATATTTTGTGTAAAATAATTTGGTCGGCCACATTTTATTTGTCAGTGACATTGACTGGTACAATCAACTGTCAAACTCCCACCAATAAAGGGAACCCCAAGTCAACTGATTCATCAGACTTATTTTTCTAGTATTCAAAAAGTATAGATAAAAAGGCTGACAAGATAGACAAGAGGACGATGAATTAATTAATTCATGTAACCATAATACAATTTCGGAATTGAGGTAATACACATAAGATTCAAAAGTCTAAATTGAGGTACCCTACTAAACCAAACCAAGTATAAAAGAAGACTCCATATGTTCGACTCGACATGATTCTTCTTCGATTGCTATGGTCTATCCCAATTGATTGAGATTACGGATTTAGCTGCAGTTGTAATCGTTGTACGACAGTATGGTGCAAGTAACATGTAAATATGCAATCGGAACATAACCATAGAGAGTTAAGATCCTATATTTCAAAATATATTATAAATTTACTTGTTAGTTGGCTACGTCATTGTTTTCCATAATCAATTCGATCAATTGCAGTCCATGATACTCTACAAATCAGTTTACAACATATTTGTATCCTTGATGCATCTATGGTTGCTTCTCCTTTGCTTCTGGATGCACACAACCACTGTCAATTTGCAGAACAAGTGTATGATTCACGGCACAGTGTTCGTTTCATCCCGACCATGGAATTTGTCGAGTCAAATCCCAGCTTCTCCTTCATCTCGTTCTTTGTTTGTAGATCGTCATTATGGTCCTCCATCTCTTCATCTGAAGAACAAATCAGGTGTTACAACTCGAAAAGAGAGTTCTTTAAAAAAGAAAACGAAAAAACTAGTTAACCAGGTGTTGAAAAGAGAAGTTATCATTGCCTGAAGCACTTGCTAGTGAAAATTGAGTAAGCCTTTTGACACAATCTTTAAGTGCTCGGAGCTCAGCTTCTCTCTCATTAAGCTTAGAATGAGCATGATGAAGCTCGGCTTCTAATTCCTCGATTTGGCTTTCTTGTTGCCCGATTAGTACATGGCACAGTTTGTTGTCTAGTTCAGTTGGCAAAACTCCATTACATTGATACATGTCTGAACCTTCAGCCTGTAAGATCAAATATAAAATCTCATCATTTGTACAGATTGAAGAGTATTGTTTAAGGAGAGCGATACGTGGTAAACGAAAATGATGCACTCAAAATTACTGAACAAAGCAATATTCTGTTGATAATCTCAGGTTATATGCAAGCATTAGTGTTTGCCTATCAAAACATGTTGGTACATATCATTTCACCAGATTGCACATATCACTTAAAGTAGTACATAGAAACTAATTAAAGTTTAGGCCTGGGTAGATGGATGGTTATTACACCATTTACAGTTCACCAAATTACAGGTATTGTAGGTTGGAGCTGTTAAGGCTGCCATGAAAGCCATAACAACCGATTTATCTACCTCACTCCAAAGATGGCTGCTTCATTAATGAACTCTATTTAACGAGAGATTGTTTCATGCAACCACCAATGTGTTAATGATGTGGTGCAACAACTACCAATATGAAGTACCAATATGAAGTGGCATGAGATACTGGAGAGGTTGTTTCCTATATTTTAGGAAAGATATTTAATCTAAACTGTTAGTTGCACTACGTCAGCAATATGAAGGTTGATAATTTTTCCTATTTAGTCGTTCCTATGATAGCACGGTGTGATCGAAGAAAATATGGATAAAGGTCATATAGGACGACATGAAACTTAAAGACGTTCTACTCAACCACGAGTAGAGAAGGCGAATTCATTTGTTCGACTAGACATGACTCTTGTTTTGTTCATATGACCTACTCCAATTAGTCGTGATTACAGTCTTTGCTTGTTATTGTTGTAGCTTTGTAGACCCTTTTGATTATAATTGCAGATACAATGTTGTCGCATTTACAGAATGAGATAAAAATATCAACAATAGGCCTAGCCTATTTCTTGAGTCATAGAGTGTGCATAACTTTATGTTTGAGTACTTATCTTTAAAAGGGAAAGGGAAAATGGCACTGATAGAAAGAACCAGAAAGGAAACTTATGTTAGAATGATAGCTTAAAGGGCAAACTCACCTCATGCATATAAGTTCTTTCTTCAGAACAAGAGCTTTCTGTTATAAAAATCGGAAGCTTCTGTAGTTCGGATTCGAGCTCTGCTTCCAGCTGATCCATTTCCAGCACCTCAGGCTGCTCCTCCTCCGTAGTAATAGCACTACTTGCATATTCAACAGTGCCAGTCGAGGAAGGAACACATGCTATTACTTGATCATTGCAGTGACTTTTCTCAATCTGGGCAACTGAAGCGTGCTCATGAGACAAGCTTTTTCTTTTTGAAATCTCGGATTTTAATTCTTGGACAATTTTTGCGGTCTCGTCCACCGCACAATTCAACTTACTCATTTCGGCTTTTCCAGCTGACATCATGTACATTAGTCCAACACCAACTCCCCAACCAAAGGTGTTATCTGAAAAAGACCAAAATGCATAAGATTCAGAAATATATATATATATATAGGTAAAGCTAATTTTGTTCAAAACGTTGAAGCTTCGCCACATGAATGGAAAGTTGGAGACTAGTACTAAACTATTTCATGCAAACTCGGGTTTTTTCATTTGTTGGGGCTGGTGAAATGTCATAGATTCAGAAGTAGTATCGACTAACATAAAACAGGGATGAATTCACTTGTTCCACTAATCACAAATTATTGCTTTACTATCACAAGTGCATCTAGTGTTTTGCTAAAACGTTGTGGCCTTCTAAGAAACGGAATTAATGTTGACTCACAAATGGCCAAAAACGAGTAAACATACTTTCATTAAGAGAAACCCAGAAATGTAATAACCAATGTAAGAAGCTAATCAGACCATTTCTGATCATGATCAAGTTAAAGTTTCAGTAACATTGAACAGTCACATCCTCTTTACTTATGAGCACTGAAGAAAGCATAAGCATCTTAAAATAATTACAAGCAACACAATTTGCCACTCAAATACTGCCAAAATTTCAGTACCTATGAGCTAAAAACCAATTACCAAGCTTACAAAATACATAACCTATTCCAGTGATCAACCGCAAATAATCAAAGTAAATTCATCTAATAGAGTTTTGAAACACAAGATATTCTTGTTTAATTCCCATTTTTCACCACTCTTTCTCTTTCAACAATTACCAATTACCAAGCTTTACAATATATTGATCCTATACCAATTATCAGCCTCAAATAACAGAAAAAACAAATAAATCACCAATAGCAAAAATCCTGATCACTTAAAGTTACAATTCCCAATCCCAACAACCAAACAATGAATTCTAATAAACTAACAATCCACTAAACGCATAAAGAACCAACCTTTTGAAGCACAATATATTCCTTTTCCACTCCTATATATTTTTCATCACCCTTTCTTTTCTACAATTACCAAATTACAAGCTTTACATTTACAATATATTAATCCTATACCAATTATCTACTTCTAAATAACAAAAAATAAAATCACCTAATAGCAAAAAGCCTGATCACATTTACCAACAACCAAATAAAGAGTATAACACAGCAGCATTAAAAATTTGACCTTTTGAAGCACAAGAATCACACTTTGCAGCTGAATTCTTCCCAGTTCTCCTCTTCTTCAAACAAACAGATATTCTTTTCCCACTCCCATTTTTCACCAACTTCTCTTTTCCACCTTTTTTCTTTTCCCCCTTTGCACCCACCACTCCATTAGACTCTGTTTTATGGCTAGAAAACATAAAAATCGAATCTTTGGGGTGCAAATGTGCAATTTTATCATTTTGTGGGGCGTTTGTGTTGAAATCCGAAATGGGCTCACCGTGGTTAATTAGTCTTTTGGCTAAAATCCCAGATCCTGCTGCTGCTGCAGCAGCAGCCAAAAGAACTTGCCACATTGTGGTGTAATTGTAATGGTGCTTAGTTAGGGAAGAAATGGAGGTAATGAATTTTATTTTATTTTATATTTTCTTTTATAGAGAAATGTGAGTCTTTTTTCATTACTGGCATTTACAAAAGTTGCTGGTGTTTGGTGGAAACATGTGAGTTTTGATCGTGTTAATCTTATGTGCACGTGATTCACACGTGCTTCCCGCTTTTGTATATCATTTTTGAAAATAATATTATACTTTTTTGTTATGCATTCAATGGTAAAGATCGAGATGCATCTATGACTTAAATTGACTTCAATAACAAAACAAACCACATAAATTAATTGATTGACTCAAAGGTTGAAGAAGTACATATTCAAAAGAGGGCGATAACGTAGATCAGTCGCGGTTGAAGCCGATTTGACGAATGATGGAGTTGAACATGTATTATTGTGTGAAATTACCACCTTGTATATTCATATGTTCTCACCATCGAAGAGGTTTTCTTTCTCACATACAATATAGAAATAGTAGAAAGTCTGCACTTAAACTTTTGGGGCATTTTTCATCCATCTCCTCTCAGGTTTGATCCTCTTGCAAATACTCCTTAAGGTTTGAAACTTTGGCAAGTGCCCCCTTCCATCAGTTGACCATTAGTCAAAGGTTAAATGTGATGGCAATTATGTAATTTTAGTGTTCAACAATATTATAATACATTTAAATTTTTTAATTCATTTTAATATTTTGTATGTAATTCTTTTATTTACCATTTAAATAATTTAAATAAATATCATGTGATATATGTGCATTTTTTTGTTAAGAACTAGAATTATAAAAGAAGTTATTTTTTTATTTTCTTAAAATCACGGAAGGATTGAAGTAAAATATCACAAAATGTATATAAGTTGTTCTAATCTTAATAGCAATTATTATAAAAGTTCAAATAATTTTTTTTCCTAGTTCATTCACAAGGAAAATGAGATATAACCAATAGCAAGAAATCATATTAAACCATATGTTAAAAAATACGTTCTCATTTACACATTAGTTAAATACGTTCTACATATTAGCAACCATATATACTAGACATAAAAGAATAAATCAATACGTTATCATTTACACACTAGTTAAATATATTCATAGTAATTCGCATCTCTTGAATTCACATTTGATAGTTTTATTATTATGTTTCTACTAATCAATCTAAAAGTCACGAGAAATAACATTTAGCTTAAAATGCTTATAGTAAAAAATATATGCGGGTGGAGCGGTTGGTGGGCGGTGAGAAAGTAAACCCACTACCTGAATGACAATGAGCGGGTTATCACGAAATTTACTCGCCTTTATGGTAAAAAAAAAATCATGGCGGGTGCACTGGTACGGATGAGTGCAGACTGTTCGAACGGATTAGACAAGTGGACGGACTTTTGTACACTCGTAGCACTAAATATGTTAATAACAGATCAACAAAATTGAGATTTTGATTCACTAAAGAAATTTAGTATTTTTTATTATTTTACCAAATCACTTAACAAGCTTAAATAGTTTTTTTTGCTATTTTAATAGTATATATAATTTGAAATGTATATATAAAGTTTCTACCATGAAGTGATATTATTAAAAATAAATGTATATATAAATTTAATTTATTTTAGTTATTGGTAATAGCGAAAATAAATGAATCGTGTACAAATTATTAAAAAAAATTGGTAATTTGAAATATACTTTTATATTGGATATAAAATTACATAATTGCCATCACATTTAACCGTTGACTAATGGTCAACTCATGAAATGGGGTACTTGCCAATGTTTTAAACCTAAGGAGGGTATTTGCCAGAGTATCAAACCTCAGGGGAGGTAAATGAAATTACCCTAAACTTCTGAGGTATTTCATTCATTCCAGTTCTTAATTGCTTTAAAGAACTTCTAGCAATATGAGTTAGAGTCCCAAACTATATTGGAAATTCTTATAAGTCTGTGTCCATTGCTAATAAGGAGGCAAGTCAATCATATAATATTCCTTTGTCATGGGATTAGTGTATTAACGTTTTTTCTCGAGTAACCAAAATGTTTAAAAACAATATATGATTATCTTTTTTATCTAAGTCAATTCATAATAGTTTCACATGATAAAATTATGTATATGGGATTAAAATAAAATCACATAATTAGATAAACAAGGCATTTTTCTGTTCTGGGCATGAGCCGGGTTCCAACCCTTGCCCCACTGAAACTGGGTTGGCCTTTCCATTTTGGACTTGACCCATGCATGACTTATGTCTGGCCGAATTTGACCCAAATGGCATATTTCAGCAATAAATAACATGTTACTAGGCATGTCAATGGGTAGGGTACCCTACCTTGAAAATGAACTTAGGGTCTAGACCCTTATCCTGAAATCAGGATAAGGTTCAAGACCCAGACCCTTACCCCGAACTCATGGTATAGACCTAGATCTTACCCCGAACTCATGGTCTAGTAGGGTCTGGGTCCAGCTAGGGTCCGAATTTTTGGGTTCAAGTAGGGTCTGGGTCTAAGTAGGGTCTTCACAATAAAAATCAGGGTCCTATCAGGGTATGGGTAGGTTTGGGTAAAACCTTACCTATTGACAAGTTTACATGTTACAAATCTTCAAAAGCATCAGTACCACTAACCACTTAAACATATAGTTATCCATACCTTGTTAATTAAAATTATATTGATTCTTCCCCCCCCCCCCCCACCCCACACATCTTTAGGCTTTGTACTTTGCACACATGTACTACAAGCAACGTGGTGAGGGAAATGTTAGATCTTTAATGATTTCGATATAGACTTGAGTCGTCCCAAGCTGCCTATGTATTTTATTGAGCAAATCAAGCGGAACGCAGTTCATTTGTCTATTATGAGGGTGATGTACATCGAGGATGGTGCACGTCGGGGGTTAGGCCATGTCGAGGATAAATATACGTCGAGGATGGTGTATTTCAAGTACGAGGATATCAAAAATAGGATATCAGAGATGAGGATATCGGATATGCGGATATTGGATATGGTGATATCAGATATGGTGACGTCGGGAATAGATGCTCAATATGGGTGGTAGCTGAGAGGACAATTAACCAACCAATCCTTGGGATGCGGAGCAAGGTATTTATAGATCTCGGGGTGTGGGACTGCTCCCGGATTTTTCGAAATAACCTGTACCATATCGAATATAAGTATTTGATATGTGATGTACCATATAGAAAGCATCACTCATGGTGATGAAAGGGACCCAACAAAACAAACTGTCATAGGAGAGTCAAGACTATGCATGATATCCTCATTATATTTTTTGATTATATTACTCCATTTGACCACTTTCAAATAGATAATAACTATGAACTCGTTTAAATTTCAACGCAAAATGAAAGCATTACTTTATGACTTTCTCTATGCAAGTTCTGCTATTTGTAGGTTTAATGAGGGCATTTAATAACTTCCTCTTATTTACGCAAGAGCAGATCGAATTGCTTTTGTATCTACTTATTCCATAATATATGTGGGAAATGATTCATGATAGTAATGCCAATTTTATAGTCTTACTTTTGTGTAAAGCTTAATTAAGGTTAAACCAATTTTAATTTTACTATCATTTCTTAAAAGTAAAAGAAGAAGAAGAACAAGAAAAGATCGAATATGCATGCATATCTAAAAACACAAACTTTCAAATTGTTAACTCTTTCAATGTTTCAACAAAATGAAAGCATTTCATGATAGTGTATGGAATTTGTGCGATTAATATTTTCATAATGATATTTAATGCATTATTGAGTGAACAAAAATGAGTATAACTAGATTGATTTTGAATGTACTTGTTTGATAGAAACTATTTGACAGCCATTATAATATTAGTGTAGAATTAAGAAACAAAATGTTACTTTTATGATCTTGTTTAATTTATAGCTAACTTATTAAGGATTCCAATTGTTTTCAGCATTATTACTGTTTCTCAATATTTAAGAAAATAAAGAAAGATGGATGAGTTGTTGAAGCAACCCGTAAGGAGCCATGGTGTTAGGAGTTGGTCCCTCATAGGCGGTTTAATTTTGGGCTAACTGAGCAAGTTCTACCGCCTGTAGTTGTTCTATAAGGTCTCTCAGGCGATAGAGTACGCCCTTTCAAGATAGAGAAAAGGGCATCGACGTAGGCAAAAAGCCCGATAGGAGGCCCAATGGTATTTTTTGCTAAGAAGCCTAAAGGTTCAAGGTATTTATCAATATTGAAAACATATTGGGCAAAAACTTAAAAAAAATCCAATGATTGTAGGTAAATTTATAAATTTTGCTTTTATACCTTATAACACACTGGTCTATGTCGCCATTTAAGAAGTACACCATTTGAATAGTATTGAAATAGTGGTTTACTACATTATTAATCACACATGTGTGTTGTTTTGGTCTTGCTAACTCCCTTGAAGATTTTAATAGAATTGTGTTGCCTATATACTAGTAATTTCTAGGTACTACCTAACTATATAGTAAAAGGGTTAATATTACAGTAGGCACCAACACCTTATTGTTACGGGGCTAGAGAAAGAAGCAATACCACATAGTTAAATGGGACGTAGAGAAAGGAGTAATAGGTGTATTGTAACCTGCCCAAGTAGACCTAGCACTTCCACCAACACGATCCACACCAATGAGGTTATCTTGATCCATGCCAAACTTCCAAGGTGGAAGATACAATTTAGTGTTCATTTAAGCTGAGAAGTTTACTCACCCTCATGCAACGAATAAGTATTTGCACATGTTAAATGAACCCTCAATATTGTTCTCAATCTTTGTACAACCAATTAGAGAAAGCATCACTCATGCTGATGAGAGGGACCCAACAAAAAAAATTGTCATAGGAGAGTTTAGCCTAGGCATGATATTTTCATTATATTTTTTGATTATAGTACTACATTTGACCACTTTCAAATAGACAGTAACTATGAACTCGTTTAAATTTCAACGCAAAATAAAAGCATTACTTTATGATTTTCTCTATGCAAGTTCTGCTATATATAGGTTTAATGAGGGCATTTAATAACTTCCTTTTATTTATGCAAGAGCAGATCGGATTGCTTTTGTATCTCCTTATTCCATGAAATATGTGGGAGATGATTCATGATAGTAATGTCAATTTTATAGTCTTACTTTTGTGTAAAGCTTATTTAAGGTTAAACCGGTTCTTATTTTGCTATCATTTCTTAAAAGTAAAAGAAGAAGAAGAAGAAGAACAAGAAAAGATCGAATATGCATGCATATCTAAAAACAAAAACTTTCAAATTGTTAACTCTTTCAATGTTTCAGCAAAATGAAAGCGTTTCATGATAGTGTATGGAATTTGTGCGATTAATATTTAGGAAAAAAAGTAGACCATCCCCTTAGCTTTTGGTTGTTTTGCACTTTGCCCTCCAACTTTGTTTTCTAACACTTTACCCCCCAGCTTTGTATTTCGTCCAACGTTACCCCCCGACGTAACATGACCGTAAAAAAAAAGAATATTTTGTCAAAAAAACGAATATTCCGTTAAAAATGCAAAGCTGGGGGGAACAAATTTAACTGAATATTCACTTTTTTGACGGAATATTTCCGTGGGGGTATTAACGTTGGACGGAATACAAACTGGTGGAGCAAAGTGCTAAAAACAAAGGTAGGGAGCAAAGTGCAAAACGGTAGAAAGCTAAGGGGGCAATCTATTTTTTTTCTTAATATTTAATGCATTATTGAGTGAACAGAAAGGAGTATGACTAGATTAATTTTGAATCTACTTGTTTGATAGAAACTATTTGACAGCCATTATGATATTAGTGTAGAATTATGATACAAACTGTTACTTTTATGATCTTGTTTAGTTTATAGCTAACCTATTAAGGATGCTAATTGTTTTAAGCATTATTACTGTTTCTTAATATTTAAAAAAAAATAAAGAAAGGAGGACGAATTGTTGAAGCAACTCGTATAGTGTCACGGTGCTAGGAGTTGGTCCCTCTCCCTCATAGGCGGTTCAATTCTGGGCACACTGGGCAAGTCCTGCCGCCTGCAATGGTTCTGTTAGGTCTCTTTCGCGATAGAGTACACCCTTTCAGGACAAAGGAGGACCAAGTCATTCTAGAATAGGTCGCGTACAGAAACTGATCGAGCAAAGTTCTCAATGCTGCTCAACTTGTGTACAAAAAAAATATTCAAGAACCACTAGAATTCGGTGTTAAAGCAGACATTTGCACGAATTGATGGTGGCAGAGGCGAGAGTAGATTAAATAAGATTCTCAGGCTAGTGGCAACAGTGATATTTCCATTAGATGTGATTTGAGTGAGTAACAATTGGAATTTTAGTTCTTTGGTGACCTCGCAGCAGCCGTCGCCGGACAAGGATGTCTCGTAACAGAGCTGACTCATCCTTGATATGAATATGTAACCATGGAGAACCCAACCCGGATATAATCGGCTAAGGAACCTAGACTAAAAAAGACATAAATGTAAAATAAAAGAATTACTTTAAATAAAAGAGGGTTCTTTGCCAAATAAAATTGTCATTTTTTTTAATTTAAAATTTTACATAAAGTATTAAAAAATATATATGTAATTTAAGAGTCACTATAAATTATTTTTGGTGCAGAATGCAATTAATTGAAACCACATTGAGGATTTTGTTGATTAAAGTATCATATGGGTTCAATTTCTAGTTAAAGATAACACAATGGTAACTTATTTAATCAAATTAAGTGTACAATGGACATCCACGTATGCCGATACCCGATAGGGAGCCCAATGGATTTTTTGGCTAAAAAACTTAAGACTCAAGGTATTTATCAATACTGAAAACATATTGGGCAAAAATAAAAAAATCCAATGATTGTCGGCAAACTTATAAATCCTGGCTTTTAAATCTTATAGCACACTGGTCTATATAGCCATTCAAGAAGTACATCACATGAGTAGTATTGAAATAGTGGTTTACTACATTATTAATCACACATAAGTGTTGTTTTGGTCTTGCTAACTCCCTTGAAGATTTTACTAGAATTGTCTCGCCTATATACTAGTCATTTCTAGGTACTACCTAACTATATGGTAAGAGAGTTAATATTACAGTAGGCACCAACAACCTTATTGTACGGGGCTACAGAAATGAGCAATACCACCTAGTTAAATTGGAAGTAGACAAAGGAGCAATAGGTCTATTGTAATTAGCCAAGTAGACCTAGCACTTCCACCAACACGATCCACACCAATAAGGTTATCTTAATCCATGCAAAACTTTCAATGTGGAAGATACAAATGTTCTTTTAAGTTAAGAAGTTCACTCACCCTCATGCGAGGAATAAGTATTTCACATGTTAAATGAACCCTCAATATTGTTCTCGATCTTTGTACATCCAATGAGAGAAAGCATCGCTCATGGTGATGAAAGGGACACAACAAAAAACTTTGTTATAGAAGAGTCGAGCATAGGCATGCATAATATCCCCATTATATTTTTCAATTATAGTACTCCATTTGACCACTTTCAAATCAACAGTTAAAATATGAACTCGATTTAGTTTCAGCGCAAAATGAAAGCATTATTTTATGACTTTTTCTACGCAAGTTCTGCAATTTGTAGGTTTAATGAGGGTGTTTAATGACTTCCGTTTGTTTACGCAAGAGCAGGTCGGATTGATTTGGGATCTACTTTTTCCATGGAATATGTGGGAGAAGATTCATGATAGTAGTGCCAATTTTATAGTCTTAGTTTTGTGCAAAGCTTATTTAAGGTTAAATTTATTTCTTTTTTTACTATCATTTTTTAAAAGTAAAAGAAGATGAAGTACAAGAAAATATCGAATGTGCATGCATATAGAAAAACATAAACTTTCAAATTGTTAACTCTTTCAATGTTTGAGAAAAATTAAAGCGATTCATGATAGTTTATGGAATTTGTGCGATTAATATTTACTATAATGATATTTGATGCATTTTTTCCCGTGAAATGGAGTCCGAGAGGATAACTCTCAGAGCTTAAAATTTATTAGAAAGAAAGAAAAGTTTGAACAAAATTAGCGAAATTTAAAATTTTCTTGGTTACATATATCATCAAAAACTAGACTAATAATAAAAGTAGGGTGAGATGGCCATCAAGAATATATGTTGTGTTGCGTCCCAGAATTAGCCAAAGCATGTGTCGCTCTGTTTCCTTCTCTATATTTGTGTGAAGCTTGAAAATGGATGGAATTTAAAATTTTCAAGCAAGACAACCACCGACCTCTAATTTTTCATGGTACCTTTGTTAGTAGCATACCACGAAAACGAATAGAATAATATAATAGTTGACGAAATAAATAAAACACAAGTAACGTAACCAAAGCATGAAATAGTTAACTTCAACCGGCAGTGAATCGGAACGTGAAAAGAGGTCGAGGATCTCTCGATTTCCTTAAAACAGAATCATCATTCTCTTCGTGCTGAGACCGTTGAACGACTGCTTCCCAGGAGACAATGACCTACTAGCAGAGTTTCTAGCACACGCCAAACTGCTCTGGTCAACTCGAACGGTAACTTCGTTCACCACCACACAATGAATAAAATAGTTGGCTGCGCAAAAGCCTTTTTTTCGTGTATGCAAAGTATTTTTGGATGATTAATCTTAATGCCTAAGATTACACTGGCCAGTCCCATGTCCTTCATATCAAGCCTTGAATTCAGCAAAATTTTAATGGACTTTACCATTCGGTCGTTGCTTCCCACAATGAGTATGTCGTCAACATACAGACAGAGAATCAAATATCCTTCTTCTGTAGTTTTGACATAGACACACTTGTCGCACTCATTGATTCTAAAGCCATTTGTCAACGTGACTTTGTCAAATTTCTCGTGCCATTTCTTTGGTGCTTGTTTAAGTCCGTACAGAGACTTCACCAATTTATAGACTTTCTTTTCTTTTCCAGGAGCTAGATAACCCTCGAGTTGTTCCATGTAGATTTCTTCATCGAGATATCCATTTAGAAAAAGCAGTCTTTACATCCATTTGATGTACTGCAAGATTTTAGAGAGAACCAATCGCCAAAATCATCAGTATTGAGTTTATTCTCGTTACAGGAGAATAAGTATCAAAGTAATCATGGCCTTCTTGTTGTTTGTATCCTTTTGACACAAGTCTAGCCTTATACTTTTCAATTGTTCCATCCTTTTTTTTTTCTTTGAAAACCCACTTGGAACCTAATGGTTTACATCCGGAGGAATGTCTACCAATTCCCATGTGTGATTGTGTAAGATGGAATCAATCTCACTTTGTATGGCTTCTTTCCATAAAGTTCCTTCAGTTGACCTTACATCTCTGTTATAAGTTTGAGGCTCAACCTCTATCATATAAGTTTGAGGCTCAACCACTATCATTTATACTTCATTTAATACTCAGGTTATGCAAAGTTATATTCCGAATCAGACTAAATATTATAGTTAATCACTGAGTCCGACTTAATGTATGTACTATTAATCTAACACTTTGTTACCTAATGTTTTATTCGACATTTAATTAATGTCTCATTAAATACTCATTATGTCAAGGTTTTTGCAAAGTAGAATCACCCAATCAGAATAAAATTCTCTAGATAATAACAAATGACACGTAATCAAACTAAATGACACGTCGCTAGTGCCTATTTGTACTGAAATGAGATGAGATCTAGGGTTTTGCTTGCTTACTATGCACGATTGACGGTGGGTGACGAACAATGAGTAGCCCCTGGTTTTCCAGTCACATATCTCACAATGAACTCGGTCTTTGGCTCCCTTAAACCTTTGGAATTCTTGTCCTCAATCACCCTCCTGTTGTTCGACATCTGTGTTCTTTTGTGTGTGTGTTTTTTTGTGTGTGGGGGTTATGAATGAGTTGGTGGTTAATAAGGATTTATTTAGGTATGAGGAATTTTATTTAAACCTAAAAGGGTACAAAATTCAAAGTTAAATATTTTATTTAACTCTTGTATTTAAAATTTTGGTCCCATAATGACACTTTTTACAAGTTTAGTCCCGCTAATCGTCCAATTTTGATCCCAATGTCTCTAATCCAATCAATAAATAGCACGTGACCCACTAATCACATAATTAGACCGTTAATAATTTATTTATTTTTATTTTTTTTAATCTTAATGCCAAGACAAAAAAATAAAGAAATATTTATAAATCAGAGTTGTTCCCCTACTATAAACAACGCATAGGTTAACACCGCATAGTCATGAGTTCAACAATCAACAATGAGTAGAATAACATAAACAAAGTGAAGAGATAGAGAAAATATTCTCAGATCTGGAGGAACATTGACTCTATTCACGTATGTTTGTTGCCTTGGAAAAGACAAATGGTCAATTTAAATACAAGTGTACCAGTTCAATGGACGGTCTGTATTCTTTTTGATCCAACAATTGTCCAAATCGTTCTACAAAGGTTTAACTAAGTTAATGGCGTCATGCATTTTCTGGGTCGTTCTTATAGCACTCTACACCAACCTACAAGGTTCTGACAAATAGTATTTACATGATAGACTCTCTAGAGATAGAAATCATGAGACTTCCTCAAAAAAGTTCTACGTCCCAACCTTCACATCCCCATCAATCTGCATGTGCATGCACATGTGGTCTAATTTTGAAAATAAAAATAAAAAATTACAACCCTTAAAGATATAGAAGACACAAAATAACTTTCTTACACTTAAACAAGTTAAAAAAAATCTAAACTATCTTTAGCTCACGTCTCACAACTTACTCCAATACAACATTCATACTTTTAGTCGATTCCATCTTTGTTACCAGTGTTCAATACACAGTGGGTCCACACACTTTACTTATTTACATTAAAACCCTATACCCTTTTACTTTTAAAGACCTCTAAGTTTGAAATGTTTCATTCTATACCCTATATATTAAAGTGTTTTATTTTACTCTGAAAAATGGTATCAGAGCCAATATTTATTTATTTAATGAAAACTTTTATTACAAAATTATAAGTTACTTTAAGAGAGGAGTATTTTAAGAGTATGAATAATCCAGAAATGGATGACATTTGGAACCCCCCGGTTCAGTTCTCGTTTAGGGAACAAAACGGCTTATTGGAAACAACGTTCTCGGTGTAAATGGGTTGTTGAGGGCGAGAGGAATACTCGTATGTTCCAAGCAATGGCGGAAAAGAAAAAAGCAAAGGCCCGGATATTTGAGATCTATGAAAATAATGTGCTTATGGATGATCCGAATGACATAGGTCCGTCGGCTGTGAGGTATTTTCAGTCACTTCTCGCTGATCCTATTGATGTTATTGCTTGTCATAATCTCAATTTTATACCTCACCTTGTCTCTAATGATGATAATGAGTGGTTGTGCCGTGTTCCGAGCCTTGAGGAATTAAAGGAAGTGGTTTTCGGTCTCAATACGGAAAGTGTAGCCGGTCCCGATGGTTACAACGCTTTATTCTATCAAAAGGGTTGGGATATTGTGCATATGGATCTTTATTTAGCCGTGTTGGATTTCTTCAATGGCAATGCATTTCCGAGAATGTTCAAGGCCACAAATGTCGCTCTTATCCCCAAGAAAGAGAACCCACGCGAATGGAAAGATTATCGTCCCATAAGCCTTTGCAATGTGAGTTATAAAATTATTGCAAAATTACTTAATGATCGGCTTGCTCTTATTCTTCCTAAGATCATATCTCCGTCTCAAAGTGGTTTTGTGAAAGATAGGCTCATTGGGGATAATATTCTTTTAGCGCAAGAAATGGTTTCTAATCTTAGTCGAAGAAGAGATCAATATAATGCTATTGTGAAACTTGATATGGAAAAAGCTTAGGATAGGCTTGACTGTAATTTTTTATATCAATGTCTATTGAAATTCGGTTTTTCTCGTCATTGGGTTTGGTATATCAAGAACTGCGTTGAGCATTGTTTTTTTCTCTATTCTTGTTAATGGTAAAGCGAACGGGTTTTTTGAATCCAAACATGGGGTTCGACAAGGGGATCTGATTTCTCCCGGATTATTTATCATAGCAACGGATTTTCTTTTTCGGGGACTTGATCAGTTATATTCTCGGCATGTTGATCTTTTTCTTGATACGGGGGGCGGTCTACCGATCTCACATTTAGCTTATGCCGATGATTGCATTATTTTTGTCCGTGGCACAGTGAATAATATGAAAAAGCTAAAGGAGTTTCTTTTGCTTTATGAAATGGTGTCGGGGCAACATATTAATGCTATGAAGAGTTGCTATATTCCGACTATATTTGTGAGTAATGCGCACATTGGAAGAGTTTGTGAGTCGACCGGATTTTCTCGGGGTAATTTCTCTATCACTTATCTTGGCGTGCCACTTGTTCGAGGTCTCCTTAACTCTACGCATTTTATTCATTGGCTTGATCACGCCCGCGGCCTTGTTTTGGGTTGGGAAATGAAATTCCTAAATTTTGGTGGGCGGCTAACTCTTATCAAGAGTATTCTTTGCTCGATTCCGATCTATCTATGTCAAATTTTGGAACCGCCGATATGTGTGTTGGAAGAGCTCGAAAGCATTTTTTCTAGAATTTTATGGGGATCAAGTATTGTTAAGCGACGTATGCATTGGAGGAGTTGGGAACGGATTTGTGCGCCTTTTTTCAAAGGTGGACTTAATGTGAAATCCTTACAAAGTATGGTGAACGCTTTTGGGGTCAAACTTTGGTGACGATTTCGTGCGCAAAACTCTCTTTGGGCGCGGTATATGATGACTAGATACACAGCGCGACCGGATTTTCTTTCAATTTGGGGTTGGGAATCAAGTGGCTGGAAAAGGTTGTCGAGAGAGGCGGTGATTGCACAACCTCACATTTTTTGGCTTATAAAAAATGGTGGTGCGTACTTTTGGCAAGATCATTGGATTGGTTCGGGAATATTGCAACATAAGGAAGGAGCCGAGCCTGATTTTAATAGCAAGATTCAAGATTTTTGGGTTGACAATGAATGGGATATTGAAAAGCTTGATAGTGTTCTCGAGGAGGAATCTCTTATTCAAGTGGTGGCAAGGCCGACCGTGCAAATTGGATGCGACACGCCTATATGGAAACATGAAGCGAGCGGTCTTTTTTCTACCAAGTCCGCACGGAAAGTGCTGCAACAACCAATGGAAGAACAAGGTGTGTTTAAATTTTTGTGGCATAAATTTTTCCTGCCAAATATTTCATTCTTTGTTTGGAGATATGTGCAAAATATTTTGCCTACGGATCAAAAGCTTCTCAAGTATTATTCTATGGCTTCAATGTGCAATTGTTGTGGGAATAATTTTGAAACTAATCACCATCTTTTTTGGGCGGGCAAAATTGCGCACGAGGTGTGGACTTTTTTATTCGGTTCCTTTATTATGAAAGTGCCTAGAGTTATGTCTTGGCGGAATATTATTGCATATTGGATCCGCTCGAAAAGAAACACTATTCCAGGCCACACCCGGGTTTTGATACCGATATTTGTCTTATGGTTTATTCGGTCGGCTAGAAATGATGCGAGACATAGAAGAATCCCTATGGATGCGAAAAAGATCATTGGCAAAGTGATTGATCATGTGAGAGATCTTTTTGCACTCACTCCGTGCCCCGAATTTTTTTGGCGAGGATATAAAAATGTTGCGAATGATTGGGAGGTTCGGATCAAGCTTGATATTATGAAACCGCCGATTGTTGTTGTTTGGAAAAAGCCGATTGTTGGAAGCTTTAAACTCAATACCGATGGTAGCTCGAAAGGCAACCCAGGGGCTGCCGGTGCAGGTGGTATTCTTCGTGATAACGAAGGAGACTGCTCTTGGTGTTATCATTTAGCTCTCGAGAACTCTACCAATGTGGAAGCTGAAATTATGGCGATATTCAAAGGGCTTGAGTATTGTTATAATCTGAATCTTTTTGACATTGTGGTTGAAACGGATGCCAAAGTTACTCTTCCAATTATCAATGCGAGGTTAGGTGGTCCGTGGAAACTAATTGAATATATTGATAAAATAAGATTCTTTCTTCAAGAGCTCCGTGGCACAATTAAGCATGTTTTCTGTGAAGGAAACTTTGTCGCGGATCAGTTGGCTAATGAGGCTTGTGCGCATCGTTCTAATGGGAGATTCTCTCTCAATGATGCTAGTTTGAAGGTGAAGTCCCTTGTAATGAAAGACAAGGAAGGATGGGCTTATCTTCGGGTTCCAAAAAGTTCGAATTGACAGCTCCCAATCTTGTCCTTCTTACCGGGACCGTCCACCACTATAGGTCGAGGTATTTCATGATACTTGTTAATCCTAGTAGCTCACGCTTTTTCTCATTTTTATTTCGGCTTAACACGAGTGAAGTCATTTTGCTATCTTTTGCCGCATTGCATACGCTATCGCTTCACATCCACGATGGCTTCACTCAAATCTTTGCACGCTTTGGCCACTATGATATATTATTATGTAGGTATATGTTTTTGGACGGTTTTATTAACATAATTTGCAGGTTTGGATATTCGTTCCCCCCTCCCGAGATACACTGCTCGAACCCTCGGGAGTACCTCATTTTATGCCCACGCATTCATGCCGAACCCTTCCATTTTCTAAGCCCTCATAGGATCACATTTAATCGTGTGATCCCACGATATATTCATCTTTGTGTTTTGACCACTTAAATACCATTGACCGAGCCTCGCTTTCTCCCTCTTATTCATGGTCAAGGGTATTTGAAGATCTATGCACACTACTCCCGGCGTACACTTGTTATGGTTCATTGGCTCGTGTTCTTTGTGAGCTTCGATAGGGTTGTATATTTTTGTAGTGCTGTTTGGTATAAATTAAACACTCGGACATTTGATATTTATTTCTACATTTGCTGTAACGATCATGTGTATCGATCGATTGGGTTTGTTATTTTTGGATTTATGTATGATTGTGAGTCCTGGATTTGCTTGGATGTATGGTGCGATCTCAAGGCCGACAAAAATGGTGACAATCTTCAAGCTATTATCTTGCATTTCAACCTCCATGGTAGCAAGGACAAAGAAAGATGGTTCGATTCTCCAACTGATTATATTATTTGTGACCTCATATGTCTCTCCGTTATCAAGTGCAACAATGATAACCAATGCGCGCGTAGTGACTATGTTTGTATCTTTAGCTTTTTAATATTTTCTTTTTACACCTTGTATCATCTTTACTTTCCGAGGTATCCCCTGCTTGGATACGCTCTTTATTGTAATGTCTCTGATGCTAGCACTAGGGTGAGAATTAGTGGTCTTTTCTTCCATAAAAAGAGCAACCCCGAATCGCACACTCCACCTTTGGGTGTGATTTTTGGCTGCGTTACTTTTGGGGATAAAAGTACACGATAACTCACTTGTTGGGGCCCTCATGTCCCAAACCAAGAGCTCAAAGCCGAACCGCACACTTCATCTTTAGGTGTGATCTTCGGCAGCGAAACTCTTGGGGATCGGGGCTCCAATCGCGATCTTCAGTTTCGTCGTTTTGGGAGGCATAACTTTAAGCCTCCTTAGTTTGGTATTTTGTATTGGTCTATTTGGTTGAGGACTCCAAATATGACTTAATGTGTTAGTCCTCGTTTTATTTATAAAACTCTATTTTATAAATGTGCAAGTATTAAACATTTCATCAATGTTTTAACAAGAATCCTTGCGTTTGAAGAAACACATATCAAATATCATGATGTTCTATGTTGCGATCTGGAACAACAGGGAGAAATTTATCCCGTCAAGAAGGCTAGGTTGGAAAGAATCGAGCCGATAAAAATTAGTCTTAAAAAAGCTAATAAGCATAGTTCAATACTAAGCCTCTAAACTATGCCTGGTATTACCCTAGAACAAGAGCTCCAACTCTTGATGACTAAGTTAGTAAACCTAGCCAGTCAAAGACCAGACAATCTCCCTAGCATTAGAGCTAAGTTCATAGCTGTTAATGGACTCACGGTTGAGATTTCAAGAATTACCAGATTAATTAACGAAAAGAATAATAGATGACTAATCTGGCTTTGCCAAATTTTCATGAGCTTGAAACTGATAACTCTAAGTTGACACAAGACCTTAGAGAAATTCAGAAAACAGTGCAAACATATGGTAATCATCAACACCATATGCCCGAACACATTCAAGAAATTCAGGCAAAGTTGGAAACTATGTCTAAACGTCAGAAGGAGATCCTTGAAAATCTTCAAGATATCCAGAGACGAATAAAGAACTTGAAATCACGATCAAGTTCTCCAGGAAGAAAACAAGGAGGATGGCTACCACCATCATATGCAACAGAACGACTTCTACCACCATCACTTCGCTTGTACCTGCAGGAGTAGGAAATTTTACCATATGATGGTAAGTCGAGGGCAGTGCCCGTAATGCATTCAAAGTGGGCCTTCTTAGGATGTCGTTGTATGCAAAGTGCATGTCGACAATGACATAGTTCGCCAGCAGTGTTTTCCTTTGCGGCGCAGTTCCCAAGGAGGTCGGAAGCACAAGCATTCTGCGGGGCACAATCTCCGGGCCTCCAAAACCGCTCAATGAAGTTCTCACATGTTCTAAAGCTCCGCCATTCAACCCCATTTTGTCCAAGGTAGAGCTGAACAAAATATTGACCGAGTTGCCTGCATCTACCAACATTTTTGTAACACCGAAATTGGTTATATCCACCGTTATTACCAATGGGGAATCCAAATTTGCCGTTTGAATGGCCTCGGGTCTCAGCTTTTGCAGATCAGTTGTTGAGAATGTGATCTCTTTGTGCGGCATTTCCTCAATTCTCATGATGTTCGCCATGCTGACAAAGTTATCGGATAGAACGAGCCTCAAAATCTTCTTTCAGCCGTTGGTTGAATCTGCCCCTCCGGGACCTCCCGATATTATGTTAATCATGCCTTTTCTTATGTTATCATTTCCACTTTGTGGATAACCGGAGGATCTCGGTATTTCAGCCATGTTTTGCTTGCCCTTCCTAGGGGAGGGTGTCCTTTCTCTGTCCGTACTTTCATCTCGTTCTTTATTATTTTTAACAAACTCTAAAAGTTTGCCGTCCTTGAGCAACCGTTCAATCTCATCCTTGAGATCCTTGCAATATTTGGTGTCGTGCCCTTTCTGCTCGTGGTATTTGCAGTAATGGGCATAGTACTTTGTTGCTCTGGAATCCTTCATCTCTCTGGGCTCTTTCAACCAACCCTTATTTTTCGCCACCCCGTACACTGTCATGACCTTTGCGTTTAGGGGCATGTACTTTCTGGGAGATATATCCCGGTTCCTGTAGTTACTGCTTCTGTTGTTGTTGTTGTTGTTGTTGCGATTATAGTCTTCCCTTCCTCGTTCCTTCTCTTTTGAGGGAATATTGTCGTGCGATTTTGTCGCCATCTGTTAACCCTAAAAAATAAATAAGGGATTATATGAGTTAAACAAAAGGTTAACCCTTAAATTAGGGATTAATCCCAAAAGCGATACTATCGTCACAAACACTCTCGTATGTCACATACCCTACTATGGTATGACGTGGCACCCGAAGAGATAATATTCCCTCAGAACTCACATATCCTACTAGGATACGACGTGATATCCGAGTGGACACCCAAGCGTCCCTTGGAAAGTCAAGATGAATAAAAATAAGATATCAACGTGGCATCGGAAAAAGAGTAAACCCCGATGGATCCACGCGACTCTGATATGCATCACTGCGCCAAGAGGGACCACTATACGAGAATACTTCCTTGCTGAGCACTCCCAAAGCTCTCGGAATCATCACCCCGAAGGCTAAAATTCATAAAACAATGTCTTACTCAAAGCACCACTCACTAAAGTCACTTATCCCGAAGGCCCCAGCCAAGAAGGTTACTCAGCCAAAGACAGGAAGCCCTCGGAGAAGGATTCTCGAAGGGACCACTACTCTAATGACGACAAGAAACGCTCGGAACCCATACTACAAATATCCAGATACGAGAATACCGTCTTACATACATATTGATGCTCTCGGAGCCCACCTCACAAGCCTGGAAAAACAAATATGCCCCTCGGAGAACTCTACCAAAGAAGCCGGCGAGGAAATAGCTGTCTCTGGAACAGAAACCTCCTCGGACACCCACCCCACTTCAAATAGTGAACCTCCTCATGAAATCCGGCCCCTCGGAGAAAAGAAAACAAAAGATTCAGTCCACCAAAGAGAAGAAAACAGAAGAAGCAGCCCCTCGGAACTCCCCGCAGCCCTCGGACAAGATAAGGATCAGCCTAGTCAGCGCTTTGTCAACAAGATATACCTTATCTTATAGAAGGACACTTGTAACACATGCAGCATTACACTTGTAACACATGCAACGCATGCGTAGTGACACAAACACCCTCCCATACCTATATAAGGGAAAATTAGAGGACAACGAAAGGGAGAGGACAAAATATACACTTAAACTCACTCAGAAAAAGCATAAGATCATATTTATGCTCCTCGGGAGTAAGGAATTCAGTGAATAAAGGAAGGATATTTTCGTAATTTTCCCTAATAGTCATTTACTTTCTTTGAACCACGGATAACGGCGTTCCGAACTCATAAATAAATCGATTAATCGGGTATTATTCCAAACCTGTTAACACCATCATTTCCTCTAGATGAATAACACCTTGCGCCATTTTGTTAATCGCTTCAATGGTGGTGGGCTTGTTTCTGATTAGTTCACCTCCAAACGCAGTGTTGTTAGTTGCCTGGAAGAGAATGCTCATTACCATCTCTCCGCTTAGGCTGTCTACCCTAAGCAGCTCCGCGTTGAAGCCACTCATGAAGTCCTTCAAACTTTCGCTAGCACCTTGTTTCATGGCGTAGAGGTGGGAGTGATCCAAAACCATTCTGGCCTGACTCGAGAACTGATCTTTGAACATAGCCCTAAGTTGCTTGTAGGACTTCATAGATCCTGGTGTGATTCGGGTAAACCAGCCCATCGCCACTCTAGACAATGTGGTTGCGAATATTCTAGCATGCATATTCTCTTTGAATCCATACAAAGACAATTTCCTGTCCAAGTGGAACAAATGATCGTGGGGATCCGTTTTCCCATCATAAGTTTTTAGTTCAGGGACCTTGTCTCCCTGTCCCAAGATCTCAGCTTTGATCTCAGCAGAAAATGGGCTGCTCCTCAATGCACTTTCCCGCGGCTCTAATCGGCCTTCAATTGCGGCTCTTTCCTTCTCAAGCCTTTCCAGCTTCCTTGTCACATCATCATATTCTCTCCTGGAGTCGTGATTCTCTTCACGTCTCTTAACTTCCTTTCCTCTTTTTTCCTGCATGTTGGCCTCATTGCGCCTTCTTGATTGCACCTCAATCGATTTTTGCTTCTCTCTTTGGTCCTGACGGACCGATTTTCCCATCTCTGCTCTCCTCCGAATGCAGGTTTGCTCCTTCTGTCGCTGTGACGCAACTTTTCCTTTTCAGCTTCCTTTGAAGCCAGGGCTGCTGCTGCTTGCACATTTACAGCTTCCGCATGCGCCGTCGATGTGGGTGGCTGCGATAATTGCATTTCTGCCATAAATTGAGCCATTGTGGTCTTCACCACATCAACGATATCATGTCTGGTTAAGATTTGAGCTGAAGCAGATGACACGGTAGCCCTTCATGCACCAGCATCCTCTCTCGGAGCTTCTTCTACCTGTGCCTCCCTTCTGGCAGGAGTTGGCACTCCTGCGAGCACAGTCGCTGGCTGCTCGATCTCTGGGGTCGTATGACTTGCAGTTGCCCCATCGACTTCCTCTTTTGTTTTTTCTATATGCCTACTTCTGGAGCGGGTATTAACTCTTGATGACATATCTAGTAAACGGTAAAATGTGGTGTTCCCATAGACGCCGCCAATATTTTGGTCTTATCTCGTCCACGTAATAAAACACCGTAAAATGATTATAACTAGAACACAAATATTCCAAAATAATGCTAATCCAATATTGATTACGGGCTAACTTGGTCCGGAACACCTATTACAATATTATTAGGTATCACAGTGAAGTTACAAGTAAAATAAAGCGTATCGAACGAGTCGCGTTCAATGCTGTTGTATCGAACATAGGATGTTCGATGCCAGTGATGCTGACTGTATGCTATGTAGATTTGTCGTAAGTCGAACAGACTTAATTTGAGGCTTGGTCCGTGTCGAATTAGTCTGGTTCGATGCTATGGTCAATGTCGAATGACCGTACGTGCGATGCTGGGCTGAGTATCGAATGATTGGACATTTGATGCTTTAGCCGTGGTTCGATGTATTTAGCATGGCCAATGAGAAGGCGAGGGGCGGGATATTTATAGGCCCGTCCCGCGGGACCCATATATTGGTCATTAAATGCGCATCGAACAGTGGTGGTTCGATGCTGACTTCGCATCGAACATAGCCTGTTCAATGCGTTGTTTCGGGGGCTGGGCTTGCTAGGCCGGCCCAATATAAGATATTGGGCCAATTCATAAATATCTCTATCATAAAGCATGCCCTTGTAAATAACAATGACATATTTTTCTCTAATTACTTGATGATATAAACTGTCAAATCACTAGAACACATGTATTTATGTGTCTATAAACTTCTAATTTGGTAAATAAATGTCCTGCATTTGCATTTGTGACATTTATTTTGTTCACATGCAGAAAAGTGCATGCTTCACTATCAAGACGCCAGCTCCAATTCTCCACTACTAATCCCTCCACTTCGTCCTCCACCACTTGCCTCACCCAATTCTCCACTACTAATCCCTCCACTTCGTCCTCCACCACTTGCCTCACCGGTAACCCAATCGACGATTGTTGGCGTTGCGACGCCAACTGGCAACTCAACCTCCAACGCCTTGCCGACTGCGCCATCGGCTTCGGCCAATACGCCCTCAGCGGCAAAGGCGGCAAATACTACACCGTCGCGAACCAAGCTGACGACGACCCCGTCAACCCCACCCGTGGCACGCTCCGCTACGCTGTGATCCAAACGGAACCGTTATGGATCGTGTTCGCCTCCAACATGATCATCACACTCAAACAAGAACTCATATTCAACTCATACAAGACCCTTGACGGCCGATCAGCCGTTGTACACATCACCGGAAGCGGATGCATTGCGCTACAATACATATCGAATGTCATAATCCACAACATTCATATCCACGACTGTCATCAAAGCGGCGACACGAATGTTCGGTCAAGCCCTACACATTAGGGATATCGTTCGAAGTCAGATGGAGACGGAATTTCGATTTTTGGCTCTAGGGATATTTGGATAGATCATTGTACGTTGTCAAATAGTAAGGACGGATTGATAGACGCGGTGATGGGGTCGACGGGGATCACGATATCGAATAACTATTTTTCGCATCACAATGAGGTTATGTTGTTAGGTCATAATGATGATTATTTGCCTGATACTGGTATGCAAGTGACGATTGCTTTTAACATTTTCGGGGAAAATTTGATTCAGAGAATCACAATGCCAAAGAGGTAACACTTGTTTATTATCGATAATAGTCTTCCGAGCCATTTGATAACCAAGAAAGAATAGGATATGGACTAGAACGTAGATTATAGTATGATGTTTGCATGATTTCATGGTCGTTATGTAACATTGTTTATCCCTTAAAAAAAGATTTTGCAGGTGACGAAACGGGTTGAGACGGAGGAGGAGGATTGGAGGGGTTGGAATTGGAGGAGTGAGAGAGACTTACTGGTGAATGGAGCATATTTTGTGGCATCAGGGCAGGGCAGGGCAGTGAAATATGAGAAGGCTTATAGTATTGAGCCAAAGTCTGCTGAATCTATTGATCAACTTGTCCTCAATGCTGGTGTCCTGGGCAGCAGGTCTTTTTTGCCCTATCTTGTGTACATTTCAGTATAAACTTCGTTGTAATTCGACGTTCTCGTCTGATCAGGCGCAGTGATCAGGGAAAGTGGACGGGCTCAAATGGAACTGAATCTGATTCTGATGCAAGTTCAGGTGTCTTAAGGGACTACTATGAAGATTATTCAGGATGTCAAATGCCTTACTCTTATGTCTACATTCTCTTGACAATCTTGTTTTCCTTCTTGTTTGTACATGGATCGGCAAATTCCATGTTACTGTAGTGGTACGAGATGCAATTGACAGTTCTAACTTCAGTCGTTTCTTTACCTCTGTTCAGTTTCAAGTGATCACTCTGTTCGAGTATGGACACACCCTTTTTGCTAGAAATTGGAAGGCTAAGGCTGTGTATAACAAGGCCACCATCCCCTGCCGATCAGATCTGGGTAGCAGTCGGCTCATGGGGGGTTGCCCTTTACTTTCCGAGAAACTCAAGCAAGATGTCTTGTCAGACAAATTCATTGAGGAATGAAAAGAACATTCTCTCAAATTGGTACTTGAACATCCAACTAATGTTGCTTTCTGATTTAAGGTTGTTAGTGTAGAATGTGGAGACTAAACATTCTTCAATCAATTATCTCATTTCATAAAACAGGAATCAGGTCGTTACTTCGTAAATAATAGATGTTGCAGCTACAATTCTACAGTGAAATCCGAGTCAAGTCGCTAAAAGAACAGAAACAGATAAACTGATGTTCAATCCGGACGAACAAAATAACCTCTGTTACAATATGTATCCGACAAGCTCAGAAGTCATAAAATTCCCAACTGTTATACAATGTAGCAAAACCAAATCGAGATCTTACTGTCAATTTTCATATACACATTTGAAGAATCTGGATGGAACACTAAAAACACCATCTTAACACAAATACGAATATAAAAATTTCTCATAGCGCAAAGATTGTTAGAGAGACAAATACAAGGAACTTCACAAACCAACCTTAATCTGCAGATCATTAATACATATATTAATACATCTAAATTACATTGCCTGCTGCTTCGCCAATCATCTTTAACGATTAGGCAAAGCCAAAATTATAAAAGAAGCAACACAAAAGTGAATGCCATTGAGACCGAAAATATGAGTCCAAGGTTCAAATCCATCTTGGACAGTTGACTTCATCCAGTTTTAAGGAGGACAGTAATCATGTCTCTTGAACCTCCTTGAGATGCAGCAGCTGCCAATCTCTGCCACATTAATTCCCGTTGTCCTTCCAATTCCTTGGATCTCACCGCCCTCTCTGCAAATTGCCTTTTGACATTCTTCAAATAAATCCGCTTTACCAGCTTGACCAGATACCGTAGCAACATGAATCAATTCCAGGACCCAGTTGTGCAGCTGGATTACTGATGCTACTATGTTGCGCTTTGATTCGATGGACGTGGGAGCCTTGGAGTTATATGTTGAACGTGTCTTTGTTTGTTTTTGTTTCATTTATTAGCAAAGTTGTCTTGATGTTGTCTTTATCTTTACTAGCTTGTTTTGTCTGGGGTCATACCCGAATTACTCCAAATACTCTTTTAAGTTTGTTTAATGGTTTCTTAATCTATGAAATTATTTTCCGCGTGGAACTTTGGCTTGTGATCTGTTTCCAGAAAGCGTTGGCATGAATATTTGATGAACGTTAGATTGTCGTCACTGCAATGCACATATATATATATATATATATATATATATAACAGATAAATCTGGTGTACCCAATAGAGACTATGAATGTTAGTTAAGATTAACACTGTGATGCATATGCATAACCAATAATACATCTAGTTTGCCCAATACAGTACATGAAACGTTTTACATAACTAATCAGAGACAAGAGAGGCTTGATGAAACAAAGTGCATTATTTATCAGGAGTGCAGCCAAAGTGTTGAATTGTAAAAGTGTAACTGATTTCATTAGCTGTAAAATGAGCTGTACAAGGAGGATATATACACGGTTGAATTACCATAAATTAGTTGCTAACTAACTGAGCTAGGATAATTACTAATCTACCCTTACAAGCTGCAATATTTACAAGTAGAACTAAAGTTATATATTTACAAATATAGTCTCAACATCCCCTCCTCAAGTTGGAGCGCAGAGAGGATCAGCAAGCTATAACTTGGATAGCCAATGAGAGAACAAAGGGGCAGCTAATGGCTTGGTAAAGAAGAGGGAAGAGGAAGCCAGACTTGAAGCAATCTCTCACAATATGACAGTCAATGTCGAGGTGCTTTGTGCGTCCATGAAAGATGGGATTATGTGTGACATGCACTGCAGATTTGTTATCACAGTGTAGAGGAATGGGGCCAGACAATGTGAGCTGAAAATCTTGCAAAATATATGAGATCCACTGTAATTCACAGGTAGTATTGGCCATACTCTTGTATTCTGCTTCACAAGAAGATTTTGACACCATTGCTTGTTTCTTGGTTTTCCAACTCACCAAGGAGTTGCCTAAGAAAATGCAGAAGCCAGTTAGAGATCTCTTTGTATCAGAACATGATCCCTAGTCAGCATCACTGAAAGCTTTGAGAGTGAACTACTGAGAGGTAGAATAGAAGAGGCCCAAAGAAGGGTGACCTTTGAGGTAATGCAGTACATGAAGGGTTGTGTTCCAGTGGTCATCAGTGGGGGCATGCATGAATTGGCTTAGTTGATTGACAATGAAACAAATGTCAGGCCTTGTCATATTTAAGTAAAGCAACCGACCAACTAGTCTTCTATACTTATCAGGATCAGGGAGTGCCTTTCCAATAGAAGTAAACTTCAGTCCAGCAGAGCAAGGAGTGGATTGAGGTTTAACCCCAAGCAGACCAGTGTCCTTTAAAATATCCAACACATATTTCCTCTGATTAATGAATAAACCAGCAGGTGATCTTGTGAGTTCCAAGCCCAGAAAGTACTTTGCAGCTCCAAGATCTTTGATTGTAAAAGTCTTGTGCAAGAACTCCTTAACTTCAGCAATTAGAGACAATGTAGGTCCAGTTATAAGGACATCAACATACACTAAGAGTGCCAAAAAGGTAGGTCCAGAACCCCTTGTGAATAGACAGTTGTCACATTTTGATTGTACAAAACCAATGGACAACAAGCAAGTAGTGAACTCCAAGTTCCATTGCCCGGAGGCCTGCTTCGGGCCATATAATGACTTGTTGAGTTTGCACACTTGACCAGGGGCTGCTTTGGTGTATCCTTCAGGGGGCTTTAGAAAAATATCTTCATCAAGGAAGTCATGGAGAAAGGCATTATTAATATCCAGTTGATGAAGATGCCAGTTATATTGAGTTGCAATAGCAAGCATAAGTCTCACAGTTACCAGCTTAACAACAGGAGAAAAGCTGTCAACTATGTTCAATGCCAAAGATTTGATTATAGCCCTTAGCCACCAGTCTGGCTTTATATCGTTCTATGCTCCCATCAGCATGAAGTTTCAACTTGAACACCCACTTTGATCCTATAGGATGCTTTCCAGGGGGTAAATCCATAATAGTCCAAGTTTGGTTATCTTCAAGAGCTTTAATTTCCTGTTCCATTGCATGTATCCAGTGAGGATCAGAGGTGGCTTCTTTGTAAGATTGTGGCTCAGAATGTAATGAGAGATTTGCAAGAAAACAAATGTGTGAAGGTGATATGTCAGGACTTTTGACAAATGGAAAGGTATTAGGAATGTATCTAGAACCCATGGATTTAGTAGTCATAGAATTGTTTGTGGGGTCAAAGGAGCATGATAGAAGATAGTCTTTGAGGTGCTTTGGAGTGAAGCATACTCTTGTACTGCGCCTGGGTGGTAGTATATGAGTGGGATTAACAGTGTGAGTTGTGTCAAGATCATCAGTATTGTGCTCAACAGGAATACATTGTTGTTGCACTTGATTCTGATGTACTGGTGGTGATGGTTGTGTATCTGATAGAGTGGTAGGGTTCTGGAAATCAGCAATATGAAGAGGTGAATCTGCATTGTCATCTGATATAGGAACATTTGCTGGTAATGGGCGAGAATCAGTAACAGTAGAGTAAGCTGAAAAGGGGAAGGATTTTTCATAAAATGTTACATCCCTAGTGATAACAACTTTGTTGGTAATTAAGTCCAGAACTTTATAAGCCTTCTGGCCAGGAGGGAACCCCAGAAAACAACCCTTATAAGCCCTTTGAGCCAACTTATCTTTCTGAGGAGAAGTGTTGGTGAAGAAGCATAGACATCCAAATACTCTCATAGTGGAATAGTCAGGCTTAGTCCCATACAGTTTCTCAAATGGTGTAACCCAGTCCAGTACCTGAGATGGTGTCTTGTTTATGAAGTAAGTAGCCATAAGTAGAGCAGGTCCCCAGAACCTTAAGGGCATGTTAGCTTGAAATAACAGTGCTCTTGTGCATTGCAAGAGATGTATGTGTTTCCTTTCCACAACATCATTCTGCTGTGGTGAATAAGGAGTGGATTTCTGATGATAAATCCCATGTTTTGAGAATATGGAGTAACATTCTGAGTTAGTAAACTCACTTCCATTATCAGATCTGACAGAAATGATCTTAGATTTAAACTGAGTTTCAACAACATTAATGAAGTGTGCAATAAGTCCAGGAACTTGAGTTTTATTGCTCATCAAAATAGTCCAAGTAGCTCTACTAAAATCATCAACCACAGTTAACACATAATGAGCATTGTTAGCTGTTGAAATCCTATATGGTCACCAAACATCCATGTGAACAAGCTGGAATGCAACATTACTGTAACTAGTACTGGGAGGAAAAGAAGATCTTGGTTATTTGGCAAGGTGACACACTTCACAATGATCATTTTCCTTATTCAACCTATTTCCATCAGTAATACTATCAATATGTTGTAAAGCAGTAAGAGATGGATGCCCTAGCCTTTGGTGCCATAGGGCTACATTATTCTTGTATTTATTTATACTAGAAGGTATAGCAGTTACTGAATTGCAATGCTCTGTTGTTGGAGTACAGTCTTGAGGATCCAGCATGTATAGCTTTCCAAACAACTTCCCAACAGCAACCACCTTTGTAGTTTTAAGGTCCTGTAATAAGCAGTGTGTAGGATAAAATATACAAATCAGTTGTGATTCAGGAGTCAACTTGGACACTGATAACAAATTGAATTTCAACTCTGGCATGTGAAGGGCACTTTTCAATTTTAAGGAACTATTAATAGCAACATTTCCTATGTGCTTAACCAATTTGATAGAGCCATCTGGTAGATACACTGGGATAGGGATGGGAACTCTGAATAAAGATTCAAAAACAGATGACTTAATCACCATATGGTTAGTAGCTCCTGAATCTAGGATCCACATATCAACAGGAAAAGATGGGGTAAGAGAGGTACCAGCAAAGTCCCCATAGTGAGCCAAATTCACAGTGCCTGCATCATATTGCATGGTACCCTTCCCTTGCTCTTGAGTCAAAAAACTTCTCATGAGTTTGAATAGTTCATTCTGCATTGCCTCAGGAATGGCAGTTCCTTGCCCTGGAGACACTGGACTAGGAAGAACAGTGCTATCCACAGCATTTGCAAAGTGCATGCCACTGTTAGAACTAGAGAAGCTAGAGGAGTTTTTTTTGTCCTTAAGCTCCTTATACCAATCAGGTACACCAACCAATTTAAAACAAGTGTCCCTAGAATGACCTTTTCCTTTGCAATGATCACAGAATCTATCAGCATTCCTTTTCTTGTAGTCCTTAGCAGACAGATGATTGGTAGAACTTGTTCTGAAACTAGAATGAGCAGCTAATGCTGAGCTTTCAGTAGACTCACTATAGTTAAGATGGACTTGTTTTTGCCTTTCAACTCTTAAGGCTATAGCATATGCCTTTTCAACAATAGGCAGAGGTTCAATACTCAAAATCTGGCTTCTAAAAGCATCATATTCAATATTCAATCCTATAAGGAATTGCATTAACCTGTTGAGAGATTGAAAATTCAGAGAATGTTGTGCCAGTTGACAAACACAAAGAGATGCAGCCTCACAGTGACATGCAACAACATGAATTAAGCAGTTCAATTCATCCCACAATCTCTTCAGAGTAGTATAATACTGAGAAATGATCATGGAACCTTGAGAAATAGAAGCTACCTCTCTTTGAAGCTGATACAAGAGAGGTCCACTTCTCATGCCATAGTGAGTTTCCAGTTGTGTCCACAGATCAAAAGTTGTTTCAGCATAGAGGAACGCACGACTCAGATCATCTTCAATTGAGTAGAGTAACCAGGATCTGACCATACAGTCAACACAAAGCCACTCCTCGTGATCCGGATGATTTGGATCCGGTTTCTTCTCCGATCCAGTGATGAAGCCAAGCTTTCGTTTAGCTCCAAGAGCGATGCGCACCGAGCGGCTCCAGGGGAGGTAGTTTTGGGTGTCGTTGAGCTTCGTATAAGTGAGACACATGATCGGATTCTCCGATCCAGTCAAATGTAGAGATCCGATTCGAGTGGAGCTGGATCCAGCTGAATCGGACACCGCAGAGCGAGTTGCAGTAGCGGGATTAGCAGGAATCGCATCAGATTCCGATGAATTCGTCATTATGAAGAAGAAAGGTAGAAAAAATGACTGTAATAAGTCAAAATCGAAGCTCGAATGAACAATGGCGGACGAGAGAGAAAATTCGCTCGAAAGAGACGAAATTTAGAGAGAGAAATCGCCTGCGTCTGATACCATGTTGAAATGTAAAAGTGTAGCTGATTTCATTAGCTGTAAAATGAGCTGTACAAGGAGGATATATACACGGTTGAATTACCAGAAATTAGTTGCTAACTAACTGAGCTAGGATAATTACTAATCTACCCTTACGAGCTGCAATATTTACAAGTAGAACTAAAGCTATATATTTACAAATATAGTCTCAACACAAAGGCGGTCGTGCAGGCGCTCTTCTCCGGCACCAAACATCTCGTCTACTCTTTCGCCGTCTCTGAAGAAGTGAAACGTTGGTGTGTACCGAATGTGCTGTGTCGTCTCGGGGCACTCATCAATATCAGCATACACGAAAGAAAGCTTTGGAAACTCTTTGCTAAATTGGTGAAATGCAGGAAGGATCTGACTGCAAACTCTACACCTGAAAACCATAAGCCAATACACATGGAAATATTTAAATGTCTCAGCCATCAATCCAGAAACCAAATTTATATCCATTCAGATCAAAAAGACACTATCTAAGTGCTTTTTTTTTTTTTTTTGTGAAAACATCATAGACACATTTCATCGAACATGTGGCGTGGCATACATTATTCACAAACAAAAGCTTATCAACTCAAAATCGAAAGTATATATTCAGATTAAGTGAACAAAAGGGAATCATCATTACATACCACGATGCTCCGTAGTTGATTACCGTCTGCAAAATCAGCACAAATTTTTCAGTTCTCATCTGAATTCTGATCATCAAATTTTCATGTAAAAATAAATAGTTTGAGAAGAGATTTTGCTTACTGGGTTTTTTGAATTTTTGATTTGTCCAAAGATTTGTGTTAGGTTGTCATCACTGGTGGCAGTAATGATTTCGCCTTGTGAGAATTTTACTGCACCACCTCCCTTATCCATATAGGTCTCGTCTTAATTTTCTAATTCAAATACTATAGTGTCTTTATAAATATGATCATATCTAGAGTTCATTTGGTTGCAAGAGGACGTGAGTTTCGTAGTAGCACCTTTTAAGATTGTGTTTTGTCCTATTTATAAGTCCTTTGGTTGCTAAAATTTGATTATCACTTTGTTGTGAGCCCCACACTAAACTTCACTTTGGTTACATATTTTTAAGAGAATTGAATGTTTTGGTCTCATAACTTGGTTTTTTTTTAATTTTGGTACAATAACTTGGCACCCCTTAATTTTGGTCACATAACTTGGCTCATTAACTTAATTTTGGTCCCACAACCTTCGCTCCGCCCAAATCCGCTGGTAAAAGTCTATGTGGCACCCGTTGACTATACAATTATCAATTTTGACCAAGTTTTGGGACTCACTTCGCCACGTGACACCAACGTGGCAGACACTTGTATAATTAAAAAATATATATATATATATATATATATATATATAACATGCCAACCAAATCAAAAGGCAAAATGACATAAAAATCATCTCTCTAAAATTCACGCGCACTCATGGAAGACGACGATGAGTTTAGAGATCTTCACCCGACGTACTCCGCCCCCTCATAGCGTCGTTTCAGCCTCACCACTTCCCAATCAAGCCACGATATACAAAGAGTGACCTTTATTTCTTCATATCTTCATTCTTTACTCTCTCTCCCTCTCTCTCTCTCTCTCTCCAATACGCGTCAGATCCGATCTCTGCAATTACGATGTCGTCGACCTTCAGCGGAGATGAAACGACACCGTTCTTCGGCTTCCTCGACGCCGCGACAGCCCTCGTCTTCTCCTGTAAGTCACCATCACTCCTCCTCTTTTCATTTTCAGATCTAGGATAACTGTAATTCGCGATTCATTACATCAATTCGATGTGATTTAGGTATGGGAGCGGTGTACCGTGTATGGTACGGCCAAGAGTGGAGTCGGAGTGGCGTACATGGGTGTGATGAGGCCGGAGCTCGTCATGAAGTCGATTGTGCCCGTTATCAGGGCCGTGATTTGGAGTTGGAGGTTAGAGTTTTGGAGAAGGCCGAGAGCGCGAGAGCGAATTTCGTGGAGGACGACGATAACGATATTAATATCGTGGTGGATGAGCGCGACGATAAAGACGATGAATTGGTTGAGAGGGATGATAGCTTAATTATGAGTAATAAGACTGATGCATTTGATTTTGTTATTGGAAGTGTAATGATGTCGGAGCAAATCCCAGGCTTGTCGGGGGGATTGGAGAATCGTGGGAGTTCGAATTACGAGGACGAGTGGGAGAGTGAGGATGATTTGCATGTTGTATTGAATGATAACAACCAGGGGCGGATGGGGATGGAAGGGAGGCCGGGGGTGGATGATGAAGATGACGTGTATAGTTAAATTTTGTAAATTTGTTTTTTAAAAAAAATATAAAAAAAAATCCTTTTGTTTTTCCTTTTGATTTGGTTGGCATGTTATTTTTTTATTTAAAATTATACACATGTCTGCCACGTTGGTGTTACGTGGCGAAGTAGGTTTCAAAACTGGGTTAAAATTGGTTACTGTACAGTAAACGGGTGCTACATGGACTTTTACCGGCGGATTTGGGCGGGGCGACGGTTATGGGACCAAAATTAAGTTAAGGAGCCAAATTATGTGACCAAAATTAAGGAGTGCCAAGTTATTGTACCAAAATTAAAAAAGAGCCAAAATATGGGACCAAAACATTAAATTTTCCCACATTTCTACAATCATTTTAACATGTATTCCTAGCAAATTCCCTACTTTGCCCTTCACTTATGTTTAATTATTTTCACCTATATTTTTATTTTCCATTAGACATTGCATTCTTTTTTGAAGAAATTAAATTATCATTAACTTAAATCGAAACCTTGTAAAGTCTTTCGTTATATAAATGTGCATCTCATACAAATTATAATAAAAATACTTCCAGCTCGTCTACAGTGATGTCTCAATGAATTTTCTCATCAAATAATAAATATTCAAATGTTCAATTTACATATTCAAGATAAAGAATATTCATAAAATAAAACATATAGATATAAATTTTTATATTATTTTTTAATACATAATTAGATTAAAATGAGAAAGTATACTTATGATTCCATTGCAACACATGTGACAAAGTATTCATAACTTATCTTTTCATTGCAACACGTGTGTCTCCCTCCTCCTTCATATTAATTTGAAGGACTTCAAAAGACAATGCAAAATTCTAAAAAAAAAAAAGGAAAGGAAAAAGACAATGGCAAAGGTGCTCTAGTTTACGCTTCTCTGAAATTCAAAAAGAATTAAGAATGAAACATGCATCCTTAAATATCCTCCACCCCTTGATTAAAAAAAAACAAGCTCGGTTTTTGCCGTAAAGTTTGAAAAAATGGGAAGAATGGGCGGTGCTGGGATTGGTTTATTAGGTCGGTACTGGCGCCGGAGCCGTCGGCGGCGGTGTTGCGAGAGAAGAAGAGTGGCGGAGATTCGACAACCCGATCGACGCAGTGTCGTTTGGGTTTGTTGCTACCGCGATTTTAATTTCGATGTTTCTTGAGATGGCCATTTTCGAGAGGTTTCTCTGAGGGAGGGAAACGCCAGATTCCGGAGGCGATGTCGGTGACCGAAGCTCGGTGGAGTTGAGATGGAATAGCAACGCAACCCTCTGAAATTGATTCGCTTAAATGGGGGAATGTTTTTGATTTGGGGGATGAACTCACATCACATAATTGAGGGGCAATAAAGTCTTTTATCGAAAGTACCTAAAGCCACTGTTCAACCTACATTAATAAAACATACCAGTGTTTTCAGACCCGACCCGATTACAGAACCGGTGAGACTACTGGGTAGTGGGTCAGCAGGTCGGACCACTGATTGGACCGATTTATTGACTTTAGTCAACGTTCAATAAAATATTATTTCAAAGTTTCAAACTTCAATGGTATAACAAAAGTTATAACAAAATACTCAATTCCTCAACTACAAAATCTCTAAATAAATATATCATGCTATTATATTATCACTACTAATCACTAAATAAGCAAACAAAATAATCTAATTGGCATATATATAAAATTTGTTGTCGATATAATATTACACTATGGTTTTGCAACTGAAGTTTAAAGTTTTCGAAATTTGTTTTATGCAATATAATCAATAACAAGGTAATTTCAAATTGATCAATTATGTAAGAATATGATTATTAATTAATAACTTTATTTATTTACAATCAAACTATGAGCCTAATCAATAATAATGTAAATCATAATAATATCTAAATTCTTTTAGGTATAGTCCATAACTCTATATACTTTCTTAGATTAATTAAATTATGCTAAAAATAATAAATTTAATAAATGAAAGTCCTCAATGATTCTATTTAGGTAATTTGCAATGGTTACTGAAAAAAATTAAGCGAGAGACTGAAATCCTTTATAGTGTGTCATGTAAAATTTTATGTTTAAATAAGTTAAAATAAATAGTTAGTCCTAAAAAATAATTCATCGTTTCCAAATAACTAAGATAACATTATATGTATCAAAAGTCAAAACAATAAAATTTCCATAGTAAAAATCTAATCAAATAGATCTAGTTATCAATTAATTAGTTTCCTAAATAAATAGAAAACAAATCACAATGTGAATTTTTTTTTCTCTTAAAAATACTTTCCTAATTTTATGCCTCACTTTTAGGAACTTCCAACAACCTATCAATTCAATAATTCAGATGTTCTTTCATTCTTCTTCTTCTCCCCCCCCCCCCTTCACGCGTCTTTTGTTTTCCTTTCTTCTTCTTTTTTTCTCTAAAATATTATTTCCTAATTTTATGCTTTACTTTTAGCAACTTCCACAACAACTTAAAAATCCAATAATGTAGATGTTCTTTTCTTCTTTTTTTTCTTTTCTTTCACGCCTCTTTTCCTTTTCTTCTTCCTCCAATAATTATTATTTATTTTTGGTTAGATGAACAAATCAAATCAAACATATAAATTTCTTTTTCTTTTAAATATCATTCCCTAATTTTATGCCTTATCTTTTGCAACTTCTCACACCAATTATTAATCCAATAATTTATACATAATATTTCTTTGTCTCTTTCTTTCCAAGTCTCTTCCTCTCTCTCCCTCTCTTATTTCTTCATCCTCGATTGTTTGAAGAAAGTAATTAGCAAAAGCATGGAAAAAAAGAAAAAAGGGGTCGACCGGTTCGCAAGCCGAACCGATCGACTGATTCGCCCATAGGCGCTCAACAGCCCATTTTGGGCCAGACCCGAACCGGTAAGGTCACCGGTTCCTGGTCAGGCCGGTCCGGTCCGGGTCTGAAAATAGTGAAACGTACTGAGGAGAGATGATTATTACCCAGGCTTATTCTGGGTCAGTCAATTTCAGCCGGGGCAACCCACTATTTAATATGAACTACCAAAGCTAATTAATTTACTGTTTAACTCATTTTGAAGGCCATATTCAGCCCTAATATCACTAACCAAACGAGCTCCTATAGTGTTATTAGTTTTATAAATACTCATAATTTAATTTGAAGCATTATGACGTGATAACTCAATTTTACAGGAGATTCAACTTTATTCAAGTTTGTAAAAATATACATAATTTTTCGAAAGGTGCCCATGTAAAAAATTAACTCGATAGGTCATAAAATAAATTAAACTCCATATCCATAGTACAATATTAAAATGATTCGTTTCATTAAGAAAACTTCCTTAATCATGGATCGGAAAAAATAATTTAGTTACCGAACAATACTATATGTTCTTAATTTTATTACATAATATTTTTGTTAAATAAAATTGAATTATATAATTATATTTATGATTTATTACCATAAGCTAGAAACAGGTCTCTACCAGCTTCAATATTATAAGATTTTTTTGCTTAAAATAAGTTTTTTAATAGCAAACGCAGAATTCTGCAAACACTTAAAATTATTTTATTGAAGAGTTTGCAAAACTACATTTGTCAAGTTTGCCCTATGAAAATAAGCACTTCCATTTTGTATGTATCTTTGCAACAATTATTATAAGGAAAAAATGTTTTTGCATGGGAAAAACATTACAAAAGTACCATAAGATGAAGTTATTTATATTGAAAAATTATACAAACTACCCCTGAAGTATGAGGTAATCATACAAATTATTTCTTATGCTTGAGAAATTGTACAAATTACCTCTATGGCTAATTTTTCGTATAAAATTATTAAATTTCGTTAAATGTGAATTCGTGCTCTCGTTTATTTTGTACAAGAAAAAAAAATCAAAATTGTTCAAAAAACAGGCACTAAACCAACTCATGCGCTATTTTAACTAAAGCAACAAAGAAGCCATTACTACCACAAACATGGTTAGGAATCATCTATTTTGAAATTAATTCAACTACTAATTGTAGTCGATAGATATTAGACATTTCCCAAGATAAAATCCAATATTTACAAGACCAAAATAGAGCATAGTGTCATAAGTCAACAGTACGCAGCGAAAATTTTGCCCGTGCAACGCACAAATCCATCTTCTTATGCCAGTCGTACCATCATCGCGTTATTTTTCTCAACCCACTTTCAATTTAATCACACAAAGACGCGTTCCCCTCGTTGGAATGAGTAATGACTAAATGCTTCACTGGTATGGGGAACCTCTCCTTACGTCATCGTTCTTTTAGTTACTAGCAACATGAATGTGGGCTATGCGACCCCGAGTGACCACCCTCAGGTGCTCTTGCGTTCAGTTCAGTCCCCTCGGCACGCTCACCTCTTTCTCTGGGTGTCGCCCGGTCCCAACGACTCTACCTAGCTAGCGTCACATGGTCGGTTCTCTAACAACCTTACGCCTGTGGCATCCCTCATCACGTGGCATCACTGAGAGGTCTCTATGACCTACACTTCACTCGACTGGGTCTCAACCATACCTGTGAGGAGACACACTTGGCTTACAATTACTCTCGGTTGGGCCTCTACCATGCTTCCGCCTATAGGGGGCGCAGTTAGCCTGCTTTAGATATCGGTATCTTCGTTCATCACTTGGAAGGCTCCGCGCGGCCACTTCATCCCACTCTTAGATGGAAATAATGCTAAGGTCGTCGTCCACCCATAGCGTGATCCTCGTGCGTAACGTTCGTTCCTGGAGCTCGGCGTCACCCGTAGTCCCTCGCGTCATTCACTAATAATCTTACCGAAGTAAGGACAAGACTTAGTCCTTGAGCCAACACGTAGTGCCATCATTTATGGTGCCAACACCCCATGTCGTTACAATCTTAATCCGTCATACGACACTTTGGTCCCAGATTCATGCAATGTCTCCCCGAACTGCACGTCATCACAACTCTTGGACCTCATATCCGACTAGAACCCATAGCCGGCACACGAGTAGCTTGGGGTCTTGATAAAAAAATGCTAACCTGCTCGCATTACTTAGCTTGGAGGTCGTTTTCCACTACAGTTAGCACGTGAGCATACTAAGTCCTAAATGCGAACCTCCTCGCAAATATGATGACCTTATTTAGGCCTGGAGGCCTTAAATTGCCCAACAGTTCTGTTAACAGGATGATAATTCACCTGCTTAGAATAAACAATAAGTCAATTACTGGAATTACCAAATATATTATTATATGATTATGCGACCTACTTCCGCGATACAGGTATCACACCTCTTGGAGCACATCTCCCACACAACAGACTACTGGAGTAAAAGCCAACATGAGGAATACGAAACCAAGGCAGTCTCAAATACGAAAGCTCTCGGAACTCATACTACTTTCCAAGAAAATTAAGCTCTCGGAAAGAATGAGCCAACGGACAACAGTCCCAGAACCTTGGCAAAAACCCTTCATTGACTATACATTCCAAACACGAAAGCTCTCGGAACACTACTCTCGACGATCAGACTAAAAGTCAGAACTTTACAAATAACTCAACAAACCTCTCTGGACACTCGGAGAAAGAAGAACACCTACTCACGATAGCTCAAAACCACTCGGAGATCAACTCACCCACACCCTCTCGGAAAATATCTTGAAACACTTACTCCAGAATACACATCTCTCGGAAAAGCACTATCATTAAGGGAATACTCAAACTCGGCCCTCGAAGTCACCATTAACAGCAAAGAAGGCAATTTACCCCGTATCATAAAGAAGACCAAAGCCCTCGGAAGAAGAAAAGATATAGTCAGCACTCAAAATGAACACATTATCTTATTGTTTGTATAAGCATTGTAACACGTGTAAACATAACCACATGCATAACGACACCTGTAAACATATGCACAATGACACCTGCCCCTACCAAAACCTATATAAAGGGAGATATCAATAGAAGAAAGGGGACCAACTCGGAAAAAAGACTCGGAAATATAAGAAAATCCACTCAGAAGAGAGAATGAAGTATAGTCAATAAAAGGAAGGAAGGTTCTTGTCAATTTTTCCTTCTCATTAACATAGTATTTAGCTTTTGAACCACGGGCAAAGGCGTTCCAACCCTAATAAATAATTCAGTTAATAGGGAATAATTCTAAACCCGTTAACAAAATGGCGCCGTCTGTGGGAACTCCACAAGATTTGTCTCCAGGAACATCCAAATCCGAAGGAGAAGCGGGTGCTACAGTAATAACACAGTTACGCACCAAAGATAAGTATCCTTCTTTCACTTGTTATATTATGAATTAGATTATAGTATCTTCGTAAAGAAATCATGAGATTCTATAATTTACTATGTAAATACTGGGGAAAAGAAAAGGACAGAGCCCAAGAACCCAGGTAAGTATTTCCGAGAGCAGTCACTCTAGGAAACCTCACTTATACCCTCTCATCGAAGGCTTTCCGAAAGTCTAAATAAGTAAAAGAGAAAGGTATGAACAAATCTACTAGGAATGATTCTTTGAAAGGACGTGAAAATATTCGCCATACTCTAAGCATCGACGCCTACTTACGACTCTTTCCTCGAAGATAGAATTACGATTGAGCTGCCCAAAGTATACTATAATAGGCTACGAAGGCGTGCCAGGGGATACTCCTATTTAGGAAAGTATATTCCCCCAAAATTGCACTGCAAATGGACACGCTATGCTAAGAAAGTTACTTGGCCAGTAAGAGTGAGACGCTCTCTCATTTCTGTAAACTCAATCTTAAAAAATTCTACAATAAAAGGAAAGAAACTAAGTAGTCATAATATGCTGAAGAGTTGTGTGATTATAAACACGGAAAAGAAAAAGTTTTGTTCCAAGTAAGAAATGTTTCATTCCAAAATAATACCATTACAAGAGAAAAAACTAAGTACCATTACATAAAAAAGTGTTTACAAATTAAAAACTACTAAGACTGGGGGGGTTGAGCACTCGAAGAATCAGGGGTTGGCTCGGTGGTAGGAGGGATAGGAGCACCCGCTGGAGAAGGAACACCCGAGGAGGTAGCCTGAACCCCAACTCGGAGAGGGGAGTCCGCTGAAGATCGCGGGAGGATAGTAGAAAGAGGCACCCGAGACGGGGATGAGGAGGTGGGAGGAAGTCGAGTACTACTCTTTTGGTAGAGGTTGAAGGCTTCCTCCAAAGTTGGCCTCTTCATCTCCGCGATATTAACCACCCGCGGGTCCAAGTGGGGATTCACCTTCTGTCGTACCTGCCCGAAACACTGAAGGAATCCCCACATGGCAGATCCCGCCAAGTACCCCGGATGTTTGCTGAGGTACAGATCCCTCACTTGAATAGTAGTCTCCTCTCGGGCCTGCTTAACAGCAGCGTCCACCCTTTGCTGCACCTCATCGGGGAGAATGCCCCCCGTAGCCGTGGCCTGTGCCAGCTTCACGTTAAGAGTATCCACCTGGCCCAGTGCCTCCGAGAGATGTTTCTCCAACTCTTTCTGCTTGGCCTCCCAAGCAACCTTCTCGCCCTCGAGGGAATCCATCCTATCCTTCAACACCAGACCAGAAGCCTCCATCTCCTTTACAGAGGAGAGAAGCTGCTTATTTTCCCCCCTCAGGTCTTGATTGTGCCGCGAGACCTTGGCAAAAGCCGCCTCATATTTCCCCACCTTCTCTAGCAGGTTCTTATTCTCTGCCTCCAGCTTCCGAGACTTTTCCTCAGCCGCACTCGTCAGTTTTTGCAGCTTCTCAACCTCGAGTAACAGAAGGGGAAGCATTTTAGGTGCCTAAGAAAGCAAAGTAGAAGAATAAAGATCCCGATAAAGGATCTTAAATAAATTAGTTAGATAAAAGACTTACCAGCATGGCCACATTGTTGACACAAACTCGAGTAAATTCCCACCCGTCTGCTGGCAAGGAATTGGCGGCGGTGAGGTATCGAGTCACCGTCTCGAGTGCCTCCTGAGCATCTTCGGTGCTAGGCTCTCGTCCTGAAACGGGAGCCTTAGAAGACGAGGGCCTCTCAGAAGATACCACCCCCGGCAGTGGAACCTGAGTGACTATGGGGCTATCGGACTGGATAGCCACGAAAGCTCTCGGGGGAGGAGCACTCGCAAGCGGAGGACCCGCGGCCATAATCTCGTCCAGCAAGCTCATGGTATCGAATGCTGGAAGGTAAGCAGAGTCGGAAGGAAATGATCCCCCTTCCAAACCAAAAAACTCTTCACCTCCTACAAAATCAGAAAGTTATCTAAGTAAAAATACCCTTTTGGTTACCTAAAGTAGTTATCTAAGGCGCACTCCTATACCACTAAGTATTTTAAGAACACGTACCTTTCGGAGGGGTCGCCAACAGGGCGTAAGAATCCCCCGATAACTCCGACGACGAGGGTACTTGAATAACACCCGGAGCTGGTAAAGCCATCTCCTCTATCCCAACCTCATCTTCACCATCCCCTATGGTGAATCCCCCCTTAGGACCTGCATCGGCAGAGGTCACAACTAACTCTACTTCCTCGGGGGTGTCGGATGTCCCACTAGACAACCGGGATGTAACCTCAGCAACCCTGGAAGGAGTTCCTCCTTGCTCCCCTTCTGTGACCTCAACAGTTCCACCCTCTCCTAGGGTAAATTTCCCCTTCTTGCCCACCACGGCCTCACTTTCCACCATAAATGGCCGTAGGACATTCACTATCAAGGAGGTCATAAGTTAGATAAAATAAAAAGAGAAACCCGTAAGATAGTAGATAGAAGGGTAAAAGACTCACCAAATGTATCAAACAACTTCTCGGGAACAGCCAAATGAGTCTTGATTTTGTCTATCGGGGAGATGTACTTTAATCCTGCGGTCCGATAGAGACGAATAAAGTCCTTTGACTCCACGAGAGGCTTCGCAGAGAACACCGGTGAGAACACCAGTGTGTCGTCCATCACTCTGTCAAGGAAGGTAGGCACCCTCCAAGTCATAGGTATGTCCCACGACCCCACAACTGGATTGATGAAGAAGAACTTATTCTTCCACGAGCTATGGGAGGTGACCATACCCTCGGAGATCCTGTCATCCTTATCTCGGTGAGTAAAGCAGTAAAAAGGACCCACCCCCCCGGGAGACTGCTTCAACTCCAAAACAGCAAAGAACATGTCCCTCGTACACTCGATGCCTCTCACCAGGCACCAAAACACGAACAAGGCCAGTGACGAGAACGAATTTGGGGCGAGCTGACTCGGACAAAGATTGCAGTAATTGAAGATGTCGCAGAAAAAAGGCGGGAAAAAAGTGCGCAGCCCCGCCTTTAGCTGCGGGTAGTACACCGTCAGGTACCCTTCAGGAGGAGCATCACCCCGGTGATGGGCCTCCGGCACCGTTATCTCAATGTTACGGCCAGAAACACCGTGCTCCTTGAACAAGTTCTTGATTTCTTTCTCGGTGGCGGTGCTAGCCGTGTTACCCACCTTCTGGGTGACTCGCGGAGCGCCACCTTTGTCAGCCTTTTTCTTCATCCTCTTCGATTTTCCAGCACCACCACTACCGCTTGCCCCCACCGCCGCAGCACTCCGCTTTCGCGAAGCTTGAAACCCTAAACCCGCCGCTCCTCCGGTACCGGAAGCAGCCGAAATCAGATTGGTGTTAGATTGCGACGACATTAGAACAGAGTTTTTGAAAGAAAAGATTAGCAGAAATCGATTGCAGAGAAAAGAGAGTGCGCTTTGGGAGAAAATGCTATCCGCTCAGTTTGCAAGTGAGAATGATGGGTGAAAAAGAGGGTTTTTTAAACCCTACACCCACTAAGCGTCTTAAAAGACCACTAAGCGTGCCACGCCTCACGATTGAAAATCGTGCTTAATGACACGTCTCCTCGGTTACGAAAGAATAACGGTCATGACTCTTCGATTCCCGCACCCAACTTAAATGTGGCATTAAAATCACCACTAACTGCATTTAAGTCGCAGTTAATTAAATTACAGTTAATTAAATGCCATAAATTACAATTAATGCCCCAACAAATGACCTACGAGGGCACATTTGGAACATACGACGGCAAACACTCGGAGAGAGTATCACGATACTCCTCGCCTTTTTAAAGGTAATGCCAAGAACGAGGGAAATGTCGAACAAAGCATACATCTCACTGACGAGTGTTTACGACACCCCTGAAGAGTTCTACGAGGCCTTGTGAAACCTTCCCCGTATACCTGATGAAATCTACGATACTAGGACTCTCGTACCCTTTAAACTCTTAAGTTTCTAGTACAGTAGTGATAACTAACTGCACTAGAAACTGGAGGGGTTTGTTAACAGGATGATAATTCACCTGCTTAGAATAAACAATAAGTCAATTACTGGAATTACCAAATATATTATTATATGATTATGCGACCTACTTCCGCGATACAGGTATCACACCTCTTGGAGCACATCTCCCACACAACAGACTACTGGAGTAAAAGCCAACATGAGGAATACGAAACCAAGGCAGTCTCAAATACGAAAGCTCTCGGAACTCATACTACTTTCCAAGAAAATTAAGCTCTCGGAAAGAATGAGCCAACGGACAACAGTCCCAGAACCTTGGCAAAAACCCTTCCTTGACTATACATTCCAAACACGAAAGCTCTCGGAACACTACTCTCGACGATCAGACTAAAAGTCAGAACTTTACAAATAACTCAACAAACCTCTCTGGACACTCGGAGAAAGAAGAACACCTACTCACGATAGCTCAAAACCACTCGGGGATCAACTCACCCACACCCTCTCGGAAAATATCTTGAAACACTTACTCCAGAATACACATCTCTCGGAAAAGCTCTATCATTAAGGGAATACTCAAACTCGGCCCTCGAAGTCACCATTAACAGCAAAGAAGGCAATTTACCCCGTATCATAAAGAAGACCAAAGCCCTCGGAAGAAGAAAAGATACAGTCAGCACTCAAAATGAACACGTTATCTTATTGGTTGTATAAGCATTGTAACACGTGTAAACATAACCACATGCATAACGACACCTGTAAACACATGCACAATGACACCTGCCCCTACCAAAACCTATATAAAGGGAGATATCAATAGAAGAAAGGGGACCAACTCGGAAAAAAGACTCGGAAATATAAGAAAATCCACTCGGAAGAGAGAATGAAGTATAGTCAATAAAAGGAAGGAAGGTTCTTGTCAATTTTTCCTTCTCATTAACATAGTATTTAGCTTTTGAACCACGGGCAAAGGCGTTCCAACCCTAATAAATAATTCAGTTAATAGGGAATAATTCTAAACCCGTTAACAAGTTCCCTACCACATGGGTATCACGTGCGTCCCTCAACGTTCCCGTGATAGGTAGCCTATTGGCGCATCACTTGCCAAGAGAACTACCTTGTTTATGTGCAATACCCACTTGTTCGCAAGGGGAGAATTGGCCGCAACTCGTCACCGTGTGTGCTTAGCTGGTTGCGCATCTCAGTCGCCAATGGACCTTACTATTCACGTTTTTGAAAACTTGCCTTTACACTTTCGCCTTCTTTTATTGTGCCTCTGTGGCACGCCACGAATGGGACAATTGGGGGTTCTGCTTTTATATTTGCTTTACGGGTTCTGCTTTTTCCATTGATTTTTTTTTTTTGTTGCATCGTATTGTGAACTTCTAACAAATATTGTTATGTTGCATGGCATGGATATTTATGGAAATTGCCACATTGGTTTTTTTGACATATTGTGGATATGAATGCCATGTTTCATAAATTCTCTCATTTTAGTATAATTAGCGGTTGTGTTCGTGTCTTTGTCCGTACATATAAATACACCAGCAATCTTTTCTTGAAATTTATGTCGGCGTGTACGTGTTTGTACCACACATCATAGCTATGTTGGATATTGTGATTTGATATTATAGAAAATAGTATATTCTAGTCGTTTACTGCATTGTGCATATTATTTTGAATTTTTTCCACCTACACCTATTTACTATACTATAAGAGCGTGTTTGGTTCGGGTTAATAAGACATAACATTTGTTGAGCTTTTCTTTAAAGTGACAAAGTTTGACATTGTAACAACTAATAACCAATCATATAATCTCTAAACCCTCCCCGACTATATAATCTCACTTTGAGTACTAAAAACTGAAGTGAAGTGACACAACCTCCCTACAAATGTAAAAAGCATTGTAGCACTTCATAAAAGTGTGTTTCTCTATTCTTAAATTGTAAACACGCCATCAAATCCTCATTTCCCTCCTTTTATTTTCAACCAAAATCTTAGCAGGAGAGTTGGGCGATTTCCGACGAACCATAATTTTTTCATACATTCAACGTGATTCGACTCGAAACACGTGAGAAACGTTTTGTTTTTGTACTTGAATTTGAACATTACCACCATCTCAACTCCTTTTTTAAATTGTTGGTTGCTTTGTTGCAAGGTTAAGAGCAATCAACTTGGATTTGAGGGCATTTTGTGTAATCTACAATAAAGTCAGATTTCTAAGAAGGTAGAGCTTCTCTCGTCATCTGTTTGTATTTCGAATTGGGGTTTTTCGAGATTGTTTTGACTTTGGGTATTGTTTCATGCTCAAATGTATGTTTTGTTGTATGCCGCAAGCATTAGTCACTGTTTAGTTTAGTCACATGGAAATATGTTTATCCTTCCTTAGTTGTTAATTTCCTCTTTGTATCGTGCAAATGTCGATCTATTTGATTTTACACGACTCTTTATTTTTATATGCCTTTTTACTAGTACAACGAATAGTGAGTAATATGCTACATAAAGGTCATGTGTTTTAAAGTTTGAATAAAACGTTGTGGTGTCGTTATTTTCAGAACCCTTGTTGTGAGCTGAAATATGAGCTGAATTGAGTTGGTTATCAACATTAGTAGCATTGGTGTGTGAATATGGTGTTATAGTACATGGCATATAATTGTATTTACTCATAGTTTATTTTGTGATTGGTGTAAGATGGAGACTGGGAATTTCTAGAGGAGTTGACCTTCGACTGGGAATTTCTAGAGGAGTTGTACCCGGCAAAAGGCATGTCCAATCGTGTGTACCTGACCTGAAGAAGCAGTTTCACACACTGCGAATGGCGGATGGTGCGAGTATCTCTTATCATTTGAGTATTGTGAACGGAGTCGTTACTGAGCTTGAACCCATTGGGGTTACAGTTGATGAGGAGTATAATGCCTTGAGACTCATATAGTCTCTTCCTCGGTCGTACGAGCATATGAAGCCGATATTGATTCATGGAAAAGAGAAAACCAACCACTCTGAAGTTACTGGAAAGCTTCTGTCTGAAAAGAGAAGGCTTAGCGAGGGTAGCGGTTCACATGAAAACAATGCTATGGTGGCTTATGATGGCAGACAAACGCTGGGAGGAAAGTAAGTTGGCGATGCGGACAATCTAGCCACATTCAAAAAAAAGTGTCCGACAAGGGGAGCCAGTTTGGCAAATGGTTACGAGGCATGTTAGGGAAACACTGGAGGCAATACTAACATTTCTTACTGTAGTGACTCTAGTGAACTTTTGTAAGCAGCATGCTCTTTCTGATGGCCTTGAGACCCTAAAGTTTCCATGAGACGGGAAGTTAATGTTAGTGGGTCCAATTAATTTACACACGGACATTGCTTTTGGCGTTAATGATAGGTGTGTGCTATATTCATGTCTGATGACTTCCGGAGGAGCCAAAAGGGAAAGTTGCACCATAATATCATTAGGATTATGTTTGACATGAGCTGAAAGAGGGGAATGCTCGAAATTGGTTTATCCTGAGAGGTTATGCTTTATGGTGGAGCATGGTACTTCTAAGAAGTATGACTGAGATTGTAGTGATAACGAGAGCTATGAAAATATTCTGAGGCAGAGTGGGTGTGCGATTGGCCAAGGTTCGAATGAAGATGGTTTTGAAGACCTGATTGGTCACCGATAATCACATGTTCAAGGTGAAAATTGCTCGCATCTACCTCTAATTAAGAGGTAGATGGGAGATCACCACCTCAAGAGGTAGTTGGCAGACTTGGAAAGGACAGTGCACGACATTTTCCTTTGCTTCAAATCCTCCCTATAAATAGGGGTTTGGATTTTGAGGAAAACCATTCATTTTTGTGTAGTATTGTCTTGTTTCCTCTTGTAATGTTTTATATATTTTAGTAAGGTGTATGCTGGGAGTGTTACGGGTAAGAAGGCTATGTGGGTTGAGCGAGAAATTGTGTAGTTGTAATAATTTTCTGCATAGTGTATTTCGTGTGGGGCCCCATGATTTTTTCTCCAATTTTGGAGTTTCTACGTTAAATCCTTGTGTTCTTACGATCTTCATATTTTATTCGTGTTTACTTCGTTATATCCACGAGTGACAAATCATGGGAACAATATTTTGTTGACTCAAATACCTAACAATGAGGTTTGTTTGCACCCTTAATATTTTGACGGAAATGGTTCATCACTCACATTATTATAACTTATCTAATTTATATACATATATATATATGTATATATATATATATACACACACGCATATATAACCTAGCCCACTATTCAGTTTAGTTTATCTACAGACTAAGAAACCTCTACTCAAAATCTTAATAGGCATATATAGTCTATAATATCGTTAAATATGTTCATTATGTTCAGCTTATTACATAAGAGAAACAAAGATAAAAATGTATATTTATATATATAAATATAAATTTAAATAAAATACTTATTATTAACATTTTATGTATTGAAGAGCACATTCAAATACGTGTCTTTTATATTTCAAATATGAGTTATATTTCGAATATGAGTTGCTACATTTAGTATAATTTTGCCCCACTCCTTTCAAATTCTAGCTCTGCCTCCTATCTATAAAGACATAACATTTACCACCAAATTCAAACCAAATAAGCGAGGTAAAATTATCCTCTTATCAACAACTCCAAATGATAATAATTCTAAGTCGCATAATGTAATGTAAAGAAGATATCATTTTTATTTAAACAGATAACAAATGACCACAGATTACGTAATAATTAATGGTGTCTAAACACTAAATGCTTGATAGACTTGATGCTTGATGGACCTGGTGCTTGATGATGGATCAAACAGAGGTTTTTGTGAAGAACACATTGAATGCCGCGAAGAACGCTTGAAGATGGATGAACTTGGTGGAGCGAAAAATCTAGAGCTTTTCCCTCTTCAACTTGTAAATATTTTGTGTGTGATTTTTCTGTAAGGGAGGGTCTCTATTTATAATTGTAGAACCAAGAGTCCCCTTGCTTGTGATTGGTCGTTTTTCTCTTCACGGTAAGCATGGATTCAATTTGGCTTGTTTATCAATAAATCTCTAGAACACATCATATTTCCACGTGACTTGATATGATTGGTTGAAATAAATCTTCTTTTCCACATGGCCTTGTTCAATTGGTCAAAATACATCATCATTTTCCCACATGGCTTTATTTGATTGGTTGCAATACTCCATCTTTTTCGCATGGCTTTATTTGATTGGCCAATCAAATATATATTAGAAAATTAATTAATCTATCTATTAATAATTGGAATTTAATTTAGTAAAACCTCAAATTAAAAATAGAAATAATCAATTTAATTTCTAATAATTAATTTGACACTTGTCAATATTTAATTGGAGTAGATAAAATCTATTTGTCTACATTAAGTCAACATAAGTGTACAATATTTTAATAAGGCCACCGAGGGATTTATAACACTCCCCCTTGGCAGTTTGAAGATTTTGTAATATGTACCATCCGTCTTCTGCACACGTCTTATGTTGTCTCGTTAAATACCTTATAAGGAAAAACCACGTGGGATAAAAACATTAATAAAAAAAAGAGTATAGTCGTGTGAACTCCCCCTCAAGTTGCCATCTCCAGTTCTTCATAAGTCTCGTAGGCGACACATCCCAATGTTTTGAACATATTTCTTAAAAGTCACAGTGGGGAGTACATTTGTTAAGAGATTCAACATATCGTCACATGATTGAACATATTGGATATTGATTTCTTTGTTCTTCTCGACTTAATGAGTGAATGCAAAATACTTCATGCGCATGTGTTTGGTCCGGTCACTCTTGACGTAGCCTTCTTTCATCTGCGTAATACATGTAGAATTGTCTTCGTATAATGTTGTAGGACCCTCTTTAATTGGTAATCCAAATATTCTTATATAATGTGTCATTGATCGCAGTCATACACATTGCATGCATGTTTCTTGAAGTACAATAACCTCAACATGATTCGAGGATGTTGCAACAAGTGTCTGTTTCTGAGAACGTCATGAAATATGAGTCCCACCATACGTGAATACATATCCAGTTTGAGATATGGATTTATGTGGGTCTGATAGGAAACTTGCATCTGCATAACCAATCAATTAATGTTTTGTATTGTCAGGATAAAATAGACGAGATCAGTAGTTCCTTGCAAATAACAGAATTAATATTTAATGCCTTTCCAGTGCCTTTTTGTAGGCGATGAGCTAAATCTGGCTAATAAATTAACAGTAAATGATATATCAGTTCTAGTACAATTAGCTAGATTCATTAAAGCTCCTATTGCACTTAAATACGGAACTTCAGAACTAAGAATCTCTTCCTTTTTTTCACTCGAACAAAATGGATATTTCTCTATAGTTAATGATCTAGCAATGACTGGATGATTTAAAGGAGTCGTTTTATCCATGTTAAAATATTTTAAAATCATTTGGTATAATTAGATTGGAGTACTAGTATCACATGTTTAGTATAACCAATATGTTACCCAAAACAATATTTAGTTTTACCAAGATCTTTCATCTCAAATTCATTCTTTAAATAATTCATTGTTGAAATAATTTCATTGTCAGTACCAATGATATTTAATTCATCCACATAAACCACAATAATTGCAAATCCATATGATGTTTTCCTAATAAAAACACATGGACACAAAATGTTATTTATATATCTTTTTTTTTAATAAATATTCATTCAAACGGTTGTACCACATGCGACCTGATTATTTTAAACCATATAATGATCTATGCAATTTGATTGAGTACATTTCTCTAGGTTTAGAGGTAGATGATTCAGGCATTTTAAGTCCTTCAGGTACTTTTATATAAATATCATTATCAAGTGATCTATAAAAATAAGTTGTGACAACATCCATGAGATGCATGTTTAAGTTTTCATAAACAGCTAAACTGATTAAGAATCGAAATGTTATTGTATCTATTACTGGAGAATAAGTCTCTTCATAATCAATCCAAGGTCTTTGAGAAAAATCTTGTGCAACAAGTCGAGCTTTGTACCTTACAATTTTATTTTTCTTATTTATTTTTTAAATGAAGACCCATTTGTGGCCTACATGTCTTACATCTTTAGGCATGAGAACAATAGGTCCAAATACCTTTCGCTTGTTAAGGAATTTTAATTCATCTTGCATATCATCTTTTCAGCTAACCATATCGTCCCTATTTTGGCATTCATCCACAGATTGTGGTTTAGGATCATCATTTTCATTCATAAGATTATAAGTAATATTATATGAAAATACTTCACTTATATTTTTCATCTTATTTTGATTCCAAATAATTTCTAAATTAACATAATTAATAGAGATCTCGGTATTAGGATTTGGTTCGGTGATCTCTTGAGTTATCTCATTTGTCACATTTTATGATTGATCAAGAATAGTTTCTTTGACCATGGAGTTAATAATTTTTCCTCCTTTTCTTTTTCGAGGGTTCTTGTTCTTTGAGCCAACAGGACGGCCACATTTCTTACGTGCATTAGTTTTATTATTGTTGGATATTTCCTTCGGGATTTCAATCCGAGCAAGAATATTCGCAGGTAGTATATGTGATTTTGTTACCCGTTTTATTTCAGTAAATGCATCGGGTAATTGATTTGCAATATTTTGAAAATGTAAAATTTTCTTAAATTGCAAATCACATTACTTTGTTAAAATATCATAGTGTGATAAGATGGATTATACCATGATGTATCCTTTTCCAACTACGTATTTTCTCCCCCTAAGGTTGGAAAGTTTGCCTCATTGAAATAGCAATCGACGAAACGTGTTGTAAAGACATAAAAAACTAATGGTTCAAAATATTTGATTATTGATGGTAAGTCATATACAAAACATATCCATAACCTTCTTTGAGGTCCCATTTTTGTTTGTTGTGGTGGTGCAGCATGAACATAAACTGCAGAACCAAAAATCTTTATATGGAAAAGATTAGATTCATGATCAAAAGCAAGTTTTAATGCAGAGTATTCATGATACGAGCTTCATCTAATGCGAATTAGTGATTCAACATGTAAAATTGCATGATCCAATACATAAGTTGCCAATTTAGCTTTCATTAACAATGCTCTAGCAATTAATTGAAGATGTTTAATTAATGATTCAGTCAAACCATTTTGAGTATGTACATGTGCAACATTATGTTCAACTGTAATTCTAGTTGACATACAATAATCATTGAAAGCTTGAGATGTGAATTCACCAGCATTGTCAAGTTTGGCTTTTTTGATCGTATAGTCAAGAAATTGAACTCTTATTTTAATTATTTGAGCCAAAAATCTCGCAAATGCCATATTGTGAGTAGATAATAGCCAGACATGTGACCATCGACTTGAGGCATCAATTAATACCATGAAATATGAAATGACCAAAATGATGGATGAATAGGTCCACAAATATCACCTTGAATTCTTTCAAGAAATGTTGGTAATTCTATTACTTTTCACTAGTGAATGTTTTATAATTATCTTTCCAATAGAACATGTTTCACATGGACTATTATTGTTCAGATAGAGTTTGGATCCTTTTAATGAATGTCCATGTGTAGTTTCAATTATCATTCGCGTCATTGTTGAACCAGGATGACCTAGTCGATACTGCCATAGAGTCAATAATTCAGGATTTTCATTGACTTTCATGTTTGATTCGATGACATTAATATATATATATATATATAATGCAATCCTGATGAGAGTTTTGGTAGCGTTCTCTTACAATTAATGAAATAGCAAGGTGAAATTATGATTCTTTTGGTACCCCAGTCGAAATTGTGAATTAAATAATAAATCTCGTTTTAAAATTTATGGATTTTTTGTGTAATTTTAAAGTTTTTATGTGTCTTTAGAGAATTCTTAACATTTTGTTGGGTTCTTGTAAAATCTATAAATGATCAAACCAAAAGATATTGGTTGGAAAAGTAAATAAAAAAATAAAAGGGGGGGAAATGAGAACTATAAATATGGATTGACAAAAATCAAGGGGCCAAAATGAGAATATAAACAATGAAAGGGGTTAAGAATTTATAAACTTTTTGTGTAAATTTAAAATCTTTAGGGGTCTTTGTGTTATTCGCTATATTTTTGTTGGGTTCTTTTACAATTTAAATGATCAACTGTATAAAGTTAAATTTAAGGGTCTTTGAGTAATTAATAATATTTTATGGGGTTCATTTAAAATTAATAAAGGATCAAAGTACAATTAATAAAAGTGTTGGTTAAAATAGTAAATAATAAAATGAAGGGGCGCAAAATGGGCATACTGAAAACTAAACAAGGAAACATTTTTTTCTATGCTTGTATATGGTCTTTTTCTGGGGATACGACAATTTCATTGCCTATATCTTTACTTTTGTTCTGTTTGAATGAAAAGACGATGCACCTTTGTTTCCTTTTTACGATGCCTTATATTACAGTTGTATGGCGTTTGCTAGAAATAGATAACAAAAGAAGGTAGCCTTGAGTTCAAGACTCTCCCCCGCTAGGTGATCACCTCGACGCCCGAGGGCGAGAGACAAAATGGCAAAAGTTATCAAAAATCACGAGCAAAAGAAAGATACGCACGCCACACCATTTTATACATAACACCAGTAGGTGTTTCTTACAAAAAAAATATATTCTATTATCCCCTTTCCTTCGAAAAGCTATGCTCCAAAGACCCCACCCATATACAAAGGTTCGTACCGATACTATACAAAGAAAGACTAGAAGAACCCTTTAAATTTATTCGGACCAACCGAAGCGTTACCCCAAGTCAGGAACATGACGCTTCCCTTCCGATACCTCCGCCGGGGAAATCGCGAAAGGAGCAATATTCGACATCGACGTCCCCGTCTTCCAATCCATGCAGAACGACGCCACCAACCCTGTGACTGGTGAGGTTTGAGATACAAAAGGACACCCTGTCGGAGGATCCACCACCAATTTAGGAATCACTAGATCCTGAGGGAACCCATCAAAATATTCGGTGCAAGCTATGCACCACACAAAAGCTGCCACGCGGCTGTTTCTGCTTTCAGCTGTTTTGGTGTTCTGCAACCGAAAATTTCGTTGCGAAGTCTTTTTTTTTGCAACCAAATTTTACCATGCATACCGAGCTTTACACCGCTGCTACACAAACACATTGGGTTTGGAAGCTTCCTTGTTGCAACAAAATAAAGTTCTTTGTTTGGCTCGTGATGCAAAATAAGTTTGCAACAAACAGGTTAGGAAAAACTAGAAAAATAAATAATGATGCGAGTTGCAATATCTGTCAAGGGGGAGGAAGAATCGGTGTTTCATGTTTTGAGAGATTGCGGCACTGCCCAAAAAAATTGGAGACTTTGGTCCCATCTCACCTGATAATCAGTTCATGCAGGTTAATCAGGACACTTCGTTGAAGCTGAACCTTAAACACTCGAAGGTATTGTTCTCCGGTTTCAGACAGATCCCATGGAGAATTTTATTTTCGGAAGTGTATAGGAAATTTGGAAATCCAAAAATAATCGTATCTTCAACGGCAAAATGAAAGAGGCGAACGCTACCTTAGGGAGAATTCGATCTCTTGCATTGGATCTCGTGAACATATATGGGAAGCGCAACACGACGAAGACTGCGAGTTGGGATAAACTAAAGCACGACTGGCTTAAACTTAACGTAGATGAAAGTTTGGTGAACAATTCTAATCGGGACTCGATTGGTGGTGTCCGACGGGATGAAAAGGTCAAGTGGCAATGGGGTTTTGCGGCACAAATTCGAAGCTCGATTGTGCTTGAGACAAAGATTGAGGCTATACATATTGGCCTTCGCACGTCTTGGGAAAAATGGATTCAAAAGCTTGAGGTTGAAACAGACTTGAAAGAGGCATCCACCATTATTGAGGACGACACTAATTGTGATCACGTCCTTATTCACAAGCTCAAATAGTGCAAACTACTACTGAGGAAGCCATGGTCTATTGATTTTAGATGAATTCCAAGAACAAAGAACTACCTCGCGGATGCGATAACGAAACATGCATATACTACTACTGGAGATTTTTACTTACGGCTTAACCCTCCCCTTAGTGTTTATTCTCTCATTGAGACTGATGTAGGATAGTTTCGGCTGTTCACTTCTGTTGACCAAATAAATAAATAAAAATAGAAAAATGATAATGTTAGCAAGTAAGGACATGTATTTTATTTTTCTGCTTCTATAGATATAGAAAAATCATAACTAATTTTGTTTTGCTGCTACATGTATACTTAGTTATTATTATGAGTAATATATATCTAAAAGCGGTTTTAAAAATGTTATGAATTTTTATGAATGTATATTGTACTGATTACTAGCCGATACCCACTTATAATTTTTCAGTTACCTTATACATAGGGTGAAACAATTGAATATACTTTGTTGATTCACAACAAGATAATTATATTACTTAATATTTCATCAACAAAAAAAAAATTGCTTAATAAATAATATAATATATAACTTTAGGCCGTCCAAAGTTGAAGTACAAATCTAATAACTTAACTTTATGAGTCTTAAAACCAAATGACTTAATTTCACGCTTATATTGACAGCTGGACTGCAATATCTTTTTTCAATGATTATTAAACACCACAAAGACTAAAATAAAATAAAAGTAATATATCATACAGAGAGGTCTTGGAGAAAGTGAAAATGGTGGAACTAAGTATAGGTATTCTAGGGACAAAAATGGAAGAAAATAACAGAAAGAAAATTTGGATTCACATAATATCGGTAGAGATAAGACTATATAATATTAGAAAGCAGATATCAAGTCATGTCTTAATTTTTTAACATAAATCTTATTTTTTCAACAAAGCATATTTATTGAATACACTTGTTTACAAATAATTTAATGTGTTTTGAACGTTACAAAATTGACCAAATTTAACGGCTAAATGCAGTATCGTTTTTCGATGATTATTGAACACCATAATATCAAACAATATGCCTAAGGACAGCTCGTGAAAAAAGTGAGAAGGTGAAACGACAGAATAGGGGAACGGCGGCTCTTTCACGGGAATGTTTGATATGCTTCTAGGGGCACAACTCTGTGCACTCACAAAAGTGTGGGCCCCATGCGAACCCTAGGAATATCTCAGACAAATCCCTCTTTCACCCTCTTCGGAAAGGTGAAAGGCTATTAATACATTAAATTAATATTTTTTTCTGATAGTTAATATGCATGTATTTAATATAATGAATATTAGATGTTGTACCTACCATTCATTTATGGTGGGCCTTATTTCTTAATTGTACAAACATATAATTCAATACAAATTTGTCCACAAAGCAATCAGTAAATAATAGGAATTAGTGGAAAAGATAAAATATATATCAAAAAATAAATAATTATGTTAAACATAACAGAAAAAGAAATATTGAAATTGCTAAACAAGGCCCACGCGAGCAAGAGCCCAACAGGCCAAACAGATCGATATTCGATGCGTACGTCGTCGTGTGCGGGAGCACGAGTCGCACTAATCCGATGGATTTTGGCCCAAGTTTTGCACCCCCCCTGTGCGTGCGTAGAAGAGAGATGAGACACTACCCAACACATTCTTACAATGTTAAGAATGCATTCCCATAGAAAAACCCCAAAAGAAATTGCTATTTTTCCCATGCGGGATGACTCACTTTCCTTTTAAGTTTTTTCCTCCATTTTTTCCAGTATTTTAAGCTTTGTGTAGCTAACTTTAAGCATTAATTTCCCATTCATCCGTGTACCATTTTGAGCGTGTAATATATCGTTTCGAAGCTCTCACATAGGAGAGCACGTTCCTATCTTGAACTCGTCAAAATGACAAGTGAGACTCGCTCAAAATCTGACCCGAAGTTAGTTGTACAAACCCATTTCATTTACCAATTTTCCAAAAACCTTATCAGCCTTGGAATGTAAAAGTTGAACGAGAAAGGTCGAGTCGCTCTCCAACCAAATATATCCTCAGCCGCGTTCCTTAGCCTTTTCAATTGCTAAAATCACCACCCACAATTCAGCTTCAAATGCGAAGACCGATTAAATGTGTGAAGCAAAAGATCCATGTACCAAACCTCTGCCGTTTCGAAATATTCCCCCTGCTCCACCTCTTCCCGGCGTGCCAAACGAGTATCCATCAGTGTTGCATTTGATCCATGTTGGTAAGGGAGGGTGCCAAGTAACTAAGATAATTTTCAGAGCCTTTCTTGGTAATATCGGAATGTCAAAGATTTTGAGGATTCTAAAATTCTCCCTGACAGCGATATATAAAAAGAGAGTGACTAACACCCCCGTTGAGTGCGCAAAATCAATTTTGAAGAATTCAATCTCTTTGATGCTCTTCCAGATTTGCCTCAAGAATATGTGAATGTATGGAGCAATGTCTTCAAAAATGCTCTTGTTACGTGTGCTCCACATGAGCCAGATGCACAACGTAATTGCTATTGTCCAAAGGGCCATGACTTGAGAGATAAAGCTTACCTTTGAAGCATCAGTGATAAGTTTCTCAAGAGAATCTGAAAGGTTGATCTTGTGCCAAAATATACCTGTAATCTCTTTTCATGCCGCTTGTGCAAAAGGGAATTGAACCATCACGTGTGTAATAGATTCCGTGAAGCTGTTGCAAAATCTGCATATAGAGGTGAAGTGGAATCCTCTGCGCATTAAAGTATCTGAAATTGTGGATTGCGTTGATACTTGTACGTTGTTAACTTAACAATGTTACTTTAACAACGGTCTAAAATAATTGTGCAGCGAAAATAAACAAACACGAAATTTAGGAAGTGAATATATTAATATTAACTTCCGAGTCGTACGCAAAATAACCACGAAGGTTTTAACAAAGGTGTTTCTCACAACTCTCAAGTTCCTCACTCTCGAATTGCTCCAACTCAACAAAGCAGACAAGAATTGCTTTCTTAATTCTAAACCTAGAACTAATCTTACAACTCACAAACTTTGTAAAAGCAAGACAACACTCAACAACTTGTAAATAAATCTCTTAGATTGATTAGCTCTTGTCTCGTGTTTGTCTTGATGTACTTCGCACCTATATATAAGTTCATAACTTGGACTTCAAGATGTTTTGTACACGGTTGGTAATTCCTCTAGTTTTCTTGTTGAACTCCTCTTCCAAGTTCTCGCAGTCCTTCTTGAATAATAGTTCCTTCATTAGTAACCTAACTAAGGAAAGTCTCCTTCTTCAAATCAAGACTCGTCTTGGATGTTTCCTAGTTGCACTCGAACACTTCTTTCCTTTTAAGTTGAGTGGTTAACTTAATTAAGGAAACTTCCCATAATGAAAACTTTGAACGACCAACCTATGGTAAGTTTGTTTCCTGAATAATAATCAAAGACACTCATAATCGTGGAACTAAGTTAGTTAAGTGAATAAGGCAAAACAATAATTAAGATATTAAAACTAAATTGTAGAAAAGATTGTGTCAACCAATGTTACTCTAACATTGAAATCTCAATGTTATCTGTTAACGGGTTGGATATTATTCCCTATTTAACGAGTATATTTTTGGGTTGGAACGTCGATCCCGACCCGAGGGGATTGCTGATTTTTATTGATTTGGGGCTGGACTCGGATATTTTCCGAGGTGCCTACGTATCCCCCGATTGGGAATCAAGCCACTCGTAGTTCTTGTTCTTGGTGTTGATTATTTGGAGTATGTCGATTTTATTGATTGTGTTGATTTTGTATCTGTTGAAAGAGTTGACCTTTGTGAAGCCTTCAGAAAGAAAGGAGTTCGCCTCCTCCTCTGAAGCCTTTTTTCTTTTAGTTTTATAGAGAACATGAGTTCCCTTGGGAGCGCGCCCTCTTCAAATCTCTCATCTCTACCTTTTATAAAAGTCTTTTAGGGACATGTGTCATTGTGCATGTGTTCACATGTGTCATTATGCATGTGTGAAGAGATAGGTTTATCTGTTTGGTATATCTGCTGACGGGGTACTGACCAGGATGAATTATCCTCTCCAATAGCTTCAATGTGCTCTGATGAACTGGCTCCTTGGTTTCCTTCTCTGCGATGGGCGGTACCTATCGTAAACGCTGGATAAGTGGGAGGGAATGCTCGTCTGATGCTGTTGTAGTTCCGATAGTGGTCCATTGTAAGGTTGCCTTCTTCTGATGTGCACTCCGATAGGTGTTTCTATCTTGGTCTTGGGTTCCGTAAATTGGGCATGTTTCCGAGGGGTGTGATTTGATTTCCGAGGGCTTTGCTTTGTCTCCGAGGGCTTTGCTTGGCCTTCGTGAAGTAGTGTTTTAGTATCCAAGCCCTCGTAGAATGTCTTCCAACGTTCCTTGTGCTTAGACAAGGCTTTCTTGTTCAGACAGGGCAATGTTCTTGCATTCAGGTCTTTATGACATGCGCTCTGAGGGGTTCAAGGTTTTGATAGTGCATTTTTATCGCGTTTTGGCCCTTGGGATGAGTCCTCTGATAGCTTTTAGACATCGGAGGGTGTAGGGGGTGTTCTCGTATTTTGAGGGACTCGGGGTCTTCGCCGTGTGATACGGGTATTTTGTGGTTACGAGTATAAATCATATAATAATATATCCAGAAATTTTAGTAATCGAATTATTGTGTATTTTAAGCACGTGGATTTTTACCCTATTAACATTATCCTAACATTGTCAGAATGCTTGCACTTTTAGTATCCTTAGTGGGTAAGTATCCCAAAGTAGCTCGCCAACAAGTCAAGGATCGTTCGACGGAAGGAAATCTTTCCAAATGAATTTATGCCAACTATTTCTCTGTGAGGAGTTTGTTTTACAAAGAACCTTGTAGGCTCTACGGACATCAAATTCTCCATTCCAGCTCAAAGACCAAACGCAAATATCCTTGCCTCCTCTAGGAAATTTTGTTGTTGAATAGCCAGAGACACATGGAGGGAGATATGGATATTGTTCAAAATGCTCCATTGACCATTTTGATAGAAATCCATGATACTATCCCGGTGTAGCAATCACTCTGACTCGTTCATGCCAAGCTGATCCGCAATGCATGGAAATATCCAATTATCGCGCTAAAAAATACATTTTGATTTTTTACTTACCAACCATCAAATTGAATCTGAGACAACATCTTTACAATGATGTAGGGAGCACCATACAGAGATAGCCCCATATCCGGTTTTAAGGTTACTAACTCCATCAAATAGTCGAGATTTAAGTAGGATCAAAGGGTAGGAATATGTTGTAATAAGTCTCCAATGGAGTTTGGGAAATAGAGATGCGTTTAAGTTTTTGAGATCCTTTAGGCCCAATCCCCCATCGACGATTGGTGCACAACACTTTTTCTAGGGCACAATAATGAGCTTCCTTGAGTCAATACAACCCGTCCAAACAAAGTTTCGGATTGCCTTTCACATTCATGTGACGACCGCGCCTCACGAGCCATGCTCCGATCCGAGTTGGTTCAGTGGTGGCCAACCACTTTACCCAATCCAGACTAAAGCGCAACTCATAGGAAGGGGTCTCACTTGTTCAAGATCAAAATTGTACACGTTTTATAAATTATATTTTGATATATACAGCGGAAATCTTGGTATTACAAATAATGTGACTATTTTAATGGTTATGCACTAATGACAAAACACGAATATTCCAAAATGCACGCTTGAACAATTATTCATTTGGTTCATGCTGCCATGTTGATTTTATCCTGAGGAATGGATAGAAGAAACGAGGAATTAGTCTTTAATGACTTAGTGGATTCATATAAAAGAACTGGTAATGCAAGAATTAACTGTGACCTAATGGATACATTTCGGGAGTGATCTTACCGGTAGAAATAGTTCAACTAGACAATTTGATGTAGCAATGGTACTGGAGTTTTCATAGAATAGTTAATGAACTTGTACTTAACAATAAACAAATCCAGCCTTATAACTTCTACTACTCTACCTTATACCTCCCGACGAGGAGCGACCTCGCAAACAATCGAGAGACATGCTCGAGTACATGTCGATCCAGCACGCGGGTTACAGCCAACTCATGACTGCAAGCGGCGCCTAGATAGATTGGTATCAAGAGAAATTACTTAAACCGGCAGTCCTTACTGCACGTCAGTAACTCGACTCAATCCATGGGCCCAACTTCTCAAAGGCGTCCCAATGGGTATAACAAATAAACAAACAAGCTAGTAAACTGGATAATATCCGTTGCTCCTTGAGCTACATGTCCCTAACATAGTTCGTTGCTCTTTGCACAATTCAAGAACCAGGAGATGAGATTATAATATTGGAGAATTATCATGATTATGAATAAATATGATAAATAATAAATGATTGGATATGATTTAACAATGAGTAAGAAAATCATGTTATGAGATGAGATGCCAAATAGGATTATGATGAAATATAGGTTGTTCGAGGTTTGGTAACGGAGTAGTGGCTTTTCTGTCCAAGTTCTTCAGGGCTGGATGCCAAACGGGGCTAGAACAAATCAGAAATGGAACTTCACCTTAACTCGTACGGAGAACCTTGATGGCGTTGATTAGTTCGTCAAACCTTTAACAAATTTAAATTATATTAATCAACTGAATTTATAATTCACCATAACAATATTAGTACTTTTTCTTCAATTCTCATGTTAGTGAAATTGAGAACGTTCTTGTTAAGAATGCTAGTTATAATGTAAATCTTAGTAAGTAACATATAAGCTTAATTTATGTCATTACACAAAACATGAAAATCTTAGATGATGAATTTAAAGAAAAACATATTACTTAGCTAACTCTAGAAAAAACTCATCTTTTTAGTCTTTAATCAATTTCAAACTTTTAATAACCACACACCAAATAAGTATCATACGAAATAACACCTTAAAATGTATAACTTAGTCATTTATTACTTTATTTTACATAGTAAGTTTAAAAATGCATATACTTGTTTTATAACTTAAATATAAAGATATAAACATGAGAGGTTTATCAAAACATGTGATAAGGAATGATAAATAATCTTATTTGATGGTTAGGTCATGAAGTGACAAGAATAATCTTGTAAGACTTATGAAAATAGTGTGTTAAACATGATAAACCTACCATTTAAATACTATACATAAGATCACAAAAATGTCAATTCATGATTATAAATCATAATAATCTAATTATAACTAATACTATATCATATTAAATTTATGTGTGTGATAAATACATTGAATTATGATGGTGATTAAACTTATAAATTAAGAAAACAAGGGTTGTGCCAAATAAACTGAAAAATAACCGCAGCTTTGGTTTTTACCTTTGATCGGACATTCAAATGAACTTGGTTTTTAATTTTTTTATGCTTTATGGTTTCTAGAATCATGAGAGATGAGGGAATCCAAGATTTTGTGAAAACACAAGGTTTGCTATGCTAAATAATTCTTGCAACATACAACCTATTTTCGGATTTTCAGACATCAGTCTACGGTTTAGGAATTTAGACCTTCTAAATCACATTATTTGAAAAGCATTTCTTCATATAAAAGTTAGAGGGAATCATAAGGAGTATTCAGCCGTTAGCCTTGATAAAAAAGGATTTCTCTACAATTAGTTATAATTTTTCTAAGCTGCAGGGCCGAATGGATAAATTCAGCGCAATAAAAGTTTTGGGGTATTTTCGGGTAGAAAATAATAAAATAAGAACTTAAAATGAATTTTTCTTGAAAGTAGACTCACTAACTTAGGGATTCATAGGAAGAAATAAGGAAAAACAGAAATGATTTTGGGTGTGAAAATTGTTGGAAGAAAGCCTACTATTTATAAGCAAAAATCATGTTAAAATAATTTTAATTAAGGTCCCACTTTGATTATTTTATAATAAATCACAAAAATCTTTTAATCATGCTCTTGAGGATGTCATGGATTACCTCATCAAAAATATGTCATGGCTTACTTCATTAATTGGTTAATTGCATATCAAGTTCTTCAATTAATTATAATTAAAATTCAAATAGGTATAATTAGATTTCTTTGTTACATGTCTATTTATTTATGTAAAATTTTCTAGATAATTCCATCATCTTGGTTAATATTTGAAATTGAAATATATGTTTTAGGATTAGAGACCTATAAAAATAATAAATGACTAACTTTTAAGTTTAGGGACTAAAATGCAAATTTTTCTAAGCATTTAGAGTCAAAAATAGAGATTTTCAAAAGTTCAAGGACTAAACTAGAAACTTATTTTCTTCCTAATTTTTGGGGCGTTATAATTCGTGCAATAAGATTTTGAGGTCAAGCGTAAACGGAGAAACAGTGAATTAACAAGCCCTGGATAACCGAATTAACTAATGCTACTCTTCCTGCCATCGAGAGAGTTAAGCAATTCCAAGTAGCAAATTTACTCAAAATATTATCTACAATCGGTTGTAACCATCACTTTCGTGGACTACCCCGGAATAATGGAACTCATAAGTATTCAAACGGGCAGCGAATTTGCTTGAGGTTCAGCAAATTAATGATTGTAAGGCGCCTATGAGCCGCAATGTGTTTTTTGAAACAAACTCCCAACTTAGCCCAATTAACATGTTGGCCAAAGATCTCAGCATATGTATCAAATATTTTTTTAAAACGCACCCACATTGCGCTCCGTTGCCGCTGCAAAGAGTAGAACGAAATCTGTAAAGTAAGTGTGTCGTGAACATGTTGTTGGCCGTATGTTTCATCGGATGTAGCTACCTCTCGGTCACAAATTTTGAGACCATCCTACTTAAGAAGTCCTATGTAAGTACAAAAAGAAGGGGAGATAATGGATTCCCCTGGCGAACTCCACGATTGCAACTAAAGTAACTCATTGACGAGCTATTGTGGAGAATAGATAGCCTAGACGAGGATAAAATCTCCATGATCCACCCTGTAAATCTTGAGGAGATTCCAAAAGCATTCAACACTTCGTTAATAAATCCCCAGTCCAATGTATCAAATGCTTTTTTGATATCAATTTTCAGCGCCATACTCCCATCAAAACATTTCTTATCCAAGGTATTGATTCCTTCCGATGCAGTGGAGATACAATGTGTAATTTCTCTTCCCTTTACGAACCCAAACTGTCTTTTTGTGATGATTCTTGATCGATTTTTGAGAGCAAGTGAGCCAAGAAGGAACGAAACGAAATGCTAGTGTAGAATTAAAAAAGAAATGCTACTTTTATGGTTTAGTTTAGTTTAGAAGTGACACTTGTCCGCCGTCTGTGTGTCGGTTACAAGTGAATGATCTAATAATACAACGAGTCTATCTCAAATCAGGCCTACACTATGTATCTCGCGTAGACTTGGTCCGAAACACCTCGAACTAACGCCTCAATGCTTGGATGGCAATGGTATATCGGTGACTAGATCAGATGTATATCGGTGATTGTCTTCGACATGATATCGATGATGCCTCTCGATGTGATATCGGTAGTGTGTTGGTATGACGTATCAGAGGAACACAAGGTAATTCCGATATCGAATACGATATCGAGAGTGAGATCAGGGATGTATTTCGATGTGATGCGTGGTAGCTAAGGGATAATAAACGAACATAAAATTGTATCTTCGATCTTGAAAGTTTGGCATAGATCAAGAATAACCTCATTGGTGTGGGTCGTGTTGGTGGAAGAGCAAGGTCTACTTGGACTAATTATAATAGACCTATCGCTCCTTTCTCCATATCTCATTTAACTAGTTGGTATTGCTCCTTTCTCTAGCCCCGTAACAATAACATTGTTGGTGCCTACTGTAATGTTAACTCTTTTACCATATAGTTTGGTAGTACATAGAAATTACTAGTATTTAGGCGACATAATCCTAGAATGACTCGATCCTCCTGTGTCACGAAAGGGTGTACTCCATCACCATGGAGACCTGACAGAACCATTGTAAGCGACACGACTTGCCCAGTTTCCCAAAATTTAACCGCCTATGAGAGACCAACTCCTAGCACTATGCCACCATGCGGGTTGGATAACCAACTCGTCCTTCTTTCTTTATTTTTTTAAATATTAAGAAACGGTAACACTGCTGAAAACAATTAGAGTTCTTACTAAGTTTAACTCTAAACTAAACTAGATCATAAAAGTGGCATTTCGTTTCTTAATTCTACACTAGTATCGTAATGGTTGTCTAGTAATTTCTCTCAAACAAGTATATTAAGAATTAATCTAGACATACTCCTTTTTGTATACTCAATAATGCATTTAATATCATTATAATAAATATTAATCGCACAAATTCTATACACTATCATGAATAACTTTCATTTTGCTCAAACATTGAAAGAGCTAACAATATGAAAGTTAATGTTTTCTTGTATGCATGCACATTCGATCGTTTCATGTTCTTCCTCTTCTTTTACTTGTAAAAAATGATAGTAAAACTTGAAATTGATTTAACCTTAAATAAGCTTTACACAAAACTAAGACTATAAGATTGGCACTACTATCATGAATTTTTTCCTACATATTGCATGGAAAAAGTAGATCCAAAGTCAATCTGACATGCTCTTGCGTAAACAAGAGGAAATCATTAAATGCCCTCATTAAACCTACTAATAGCAGAACTTGCGTAGATAAAGTCACAAAATAACGCTTTCATTAAGTTTTGAAATTAAATCGAGTTCATATTTTAACTGTGTAATTGAAAGTGGTCAAATGGAGTACTATAATCAAAAGTATAATGAGGATATCATGCATGCCAAGGCTAGATACTCTTATGACAAAAATAAAATTCGTGTTCCTTTCATCACCATGAGTGATGCTTTCTCTCATTGGTAGTACAAAGTTTGAGAAGAATATTGAGGGTTCATTTAACATGTGAAAAACTTATGAGGGTGAGTGAACTTCTCATCTTAAACGAGCATTAAATTGTATCTTCCACCTTGAAAGTCTAGCATGGATCAATAATAACCTCATTGATGTGGATCGTGTTGGTGAAAGTGCTAGGTCTACTTGGGTTAATTACAATAGACCTATTGCTCTTTTTTGTACGTCTCATTTTACTATGTGGTATTGCTCCTTTCTCTAGCCCCGTAACAATAATGTTGTTGGTGCCTACTATAATATTAATTCTTTTACAGTTTTACCATATAGTTAGGTAGTATATAGAAATTACTAGTATTTAGGTGACATAATCCTGGAATGACTGGATCCTCTTGTGTCTTGAAAGGGCATACTCTATCACCATAGACACCTGACAGAACCATTGTAAGTGACACAACTTACCCAGTTTTCCCGAAATTGAACCGCCTATGGTGGACCAACTCCTAGCACCGTGCCACCACACGGGTTGGATCAATAAATTGTCCTCCTTTCTTTATTTTATTAAATATTAAGACACAGCAACAATGCTGAAAACAATTAGAGTCTTTACTAAGTTATCTATAAACTAAACTAGATCATAAAAGTAACTTTTTATTTCTTAGTTCCACACTAATATCGTAATGGTTGTCTAATAATTTCTATCAAACAAGTATATTAAAAATTAATCTAGACATACTCCTTTTGTATACTCAATAATGCATTTAATATCATTATAATAAATATTAATTTCTATCAAACAAGTATTTAAAAAATTAATCTAAACATACTCCTTTTGTATACTCAATAATGCATTTAATATATTTATAATAAATATTAATCGCACAAATTCCATACACTATCATGAATAGCTTTCATTTTGCTCAAACATTGAAAGAGTTAACAATATGAAAGTTAATGTTTTTCTATATGCATGCACAATCGACCGTTTCTTGTACTTCCTCTTCTTTTACTTTTAAAAAATGATAGTAAAAAAAGAAATAAATTTAAATTTAAATAATCTTTACACAAAACTATGACTATAAAATTGGCACTACTATCATTAATCTTCTCCTACATATTCCATGAAAAAAATAGATCCAAAATTAATCCGACCTGCTCTTGCGTAAAGAAGAGGAAGTCATTAAATGCCCTCATTAAACCTACTAAATTCAGAACCTGCGTAGAGAAAGTCATAAAATAATACTTTTATTTTGCACTGAAATTAAAAACGAGTTCATATTTTAACTGTCTATTTGAAAGTGGTCAAATGGAGTACTATAATTGAAAAAATATAATGAGGATATCATGCATGCCTAGGCTAGATACTCCTATGAAAAATTATTTTCTTGTGCCCCTTTCATCACCATGAGCGATGCTTTCTCTAATTGTGATTTGGCAATAGATCGTATTATATATATATATATATATATATATATATGTGTGTGTGTGTGTCGGTTACAAGTAAATGATCTAATAATACAACGAGTCTATCTCAAATCAGGCCTACACTATGTATCTCGCGTAGACTTGTTCCGGAACACCTCGAACTAACGCATCGATGCTTGGATGACAATGGTATATCGGTGACTAGATCAGATGTATATCGGTGATTGTCTTCGACATGATATCGAGGACGCCCCTCGATGTGATATCGGTAGTGTGGTGGTATGACGTATCAGAGGAACACAAGGTAATTCCGATATCGAATACGATATCGAGAGTGAGATCGGAGATGTATTTCGATGTGATGCGTGGTAGCTGAGGGATAATAAATTGCTTCATTTGGGATCCGGGTACCGCGTATTTATAGACCTCGGGATCCAGGGACCACAGTAACATATCGGTGATTATTACCGATATGACATCGAAAGTGGTCCCCGATATGGTCTAATATGGGTCTGGTTTGGGCTAGGCCCCATATGCGGGAAATGCCCATATCATGTAGTCCCCCAATTTGGGAGTTCTTGTCTTATAGATAAGAATTCGCAAATTTAATTTTAAATTTATGGGTAACCTGTACCCTTTGTCCCGCCAGTTCAAATGACGGAGATCAAATTTGCGGGGAATGCAGTTTGTGATAAATTTCGCTGGACTCCCGAGTAAAGTGGATGTATAATTTGAGGTCCGTATTTGAATTTTTAGTTCGCCGCACGGAATTTTAAATTACCCGCACATCTCGGGATTGCGCTCTACGATGCACTTTGGTGATCCCCCATGTGCGTCTGTCCTTACCCCTGTCCTTTTATCTATATCGAATATTAGTACCGATATGAGATCGAAACTTTGTTTCGATCTAGCATCTCCGATATCTATAAATAGGGCTGTCAGGAAAGTGAAACCCACTTTGGCTTTTAGCAAAGGTTCGTTGTTCCTCCGAAAAGTACATCGAATTTGACTTCCAATATAGTTTTCGATATCAGTTTCGATATCTTCCTTCGATTTTAAGTTTCAATATCGTATTCGATATCTTTTTCGATATCTCGTTCGATTTTGACTTTCATCCTTTAGCGCGTTAATATGTCGTTTGTCGGGGACAGTGTTGGCGCAGGTTTACCCAAGATGGATTTCGAAGAGGGTGAAATTGTTTCAATTTTAAGTTTCGATATCGTATTCAATATCTTTTTCGATATCTCGTTCAATTTATTATCCCTCAGCTACCACGCATCACATCGAAATACATCCCCGATCTCACTCTCGATATCGTATTCGATATCGGAATTACCTTGTGTTCCTCTGATACGTCATACCACCACACTACCTATATCACATCGAGAGGCATCCTCGATATCATGTCGAAGACAATCACCGATATACATCTGATCTAGTCACCGATATACCATTGCCATCCAAGCATCGAGGCGTTAGTTCGAGGTGTTCCGGACCAAGTCTACGCGAGATACATAGTGTAGGCCTGATTTGAGATAGACTCGTTGTATTATTAGATCATTCACTTGTAACCGACACTTTTATCCAACCCGTATGGTGGCACGGTGTGAGGAGTTGGTCCCTCATAAGCGGTTCAATTCCGAGAAAACTGGCAAGTCGTGTTGCTTACAATGGTTCTGTCAGGTCTCAATGGCGATGGAGTACGCCCTTTCAGAACACTAGAGAATCGAGTAATTCTAGGATTATGTCGTCTAAATACTAGTAATTTCCATGTACTACCTAACTATATGGTAAAAGAGTAAATGTTACAGTAGGCACCAACAACCTTATTATTACGGGGCTAGAGAAAGGAGCAATACCACATAGTTAAATGAGACATAGAGAAAGGAGCAATATGTCTACTGTAATTAGCCCAAGTAGACCTAGCATTTCCTCCAACACGACCCACACCAATGAGATTATTCTTGATCCATGCGAGACTTTCAAGATGGAAGATATAGTTTAATATTCGTTTAAGATGAGAAGTTCACTCACCCTCAAGCAACGAATAAGGATTTCACATGTTAAATGAACCCTCAACATTATTCTTAGACTTTGTACAACCAATGAGAGAAAGCGTCACTCGTGGTGATGAAAGGGACACAACAAAATAATATGTCTTAGGAGTATCTAGCCTAGGCATGCATGATATCCTCATTATATTTTTCGATTATAGTACTCCGTTTGACCACATTCAAATAGACATTTAAAATATGAACTCGTTTTAATTTCATCGCAAAATGAAAGCATTATTTTATGACTTTCTCTACGCAAGTTCTGCAATTAATGGGTTTAATGAGGGCATTTAATGATTTCCTCTTATTTACGCAAGAGGAGGTGAGATTGACTTTGGATCTACTTATTCCATGGAATATGTGGGAGAAGATTCATGATAGTAGTGTCACTTTTATAGCCTTCACTTTGTGTAAAGCTTATTTAAGGTTAAATCAGCTTCTAGTTTTACTATCTTTTTTCAAAAGTAAAAGAAGAGGAAGAACAAGAAGCGGTCGTATGTGCATGCATATAGAAAACATTAACTTTCAAAGTGTTAATTCTTTCAATGTTTGAGCAAAAAGAAAGCGATTCATGATAATGTATGGAATTTGGGAGATTATTTATTATAATGATATTAAATGCATTATTGAGGATACAAAAAGGAGTATGTCTAGATTGATTTTTTAATATACTTCTTTGATAAAAACTATTAGACAACCATTACGATATTAGTGTAGAATTAAGAAATAAAATGTTACTTTTATGATTTAGTTTAGGTTATAGATAACTTAGTAAGGACTCTAATTATTTTTGGCATTGTTACCGTTTCTTAATATTTAAAAAAATAAACAAAGGAGGACAAATTGTTGATCCAACCCGTATGGTGGCACGGTGCTACGAGTCGGTCCCTCATAGGCGGTTCAATTTCGGGTAAACTAGGCAAGTCGTGTCGCTTGAAATGGTTCTGTCAGGTCTCTATGGCGATAGAGTACGCCCTTTCAGGACACATGAGGATCGAGTCATTCCAGGATTATGTCGCCTAAATACTAGTAATTTCCATGTACTACCTAACTATCTAGTAAAAGAGTTAATATTACAGTAGGCACCAACAACCTTATTTAACGGGGCTAGAGAAAGAAGCAATACCACCTAGTTAAATGAAACGTAAAAAAATGAGCAATAGATCTATTGTAATTAGCCCAAGTAGACATAGAGCTTCCACCAACACGATCCACACCAATGAGGTTATTCTTGATCCATGCCAAACTTTCAAGGTGGAAGATACAATTTGATGTTCGTTAAAGATGAGAAGTTCCCTCACCCTCAAGTAACGAATAAGGATTTCATATGTTAAATAAACCCTCAATATTGTTCTCAAACTTTGTACAACCAATGAGAGAAAGCATCACTCGTGGTGATGAAAGGGACACAACAAAATAATATGTCATAGAAGTGTCTAGCCTAGGCATGCATGATACCCTCATTATAATTTTCGATTATAGTACTCCATTTGATCACTTTCAAATAGACAGTTAAAATATGAACTCATTTTTAATTTCATCGCAAAATAAAATCATTATTTTATGACTTTCTCTATGCAAGTTCAGAGTTTTGTAGGTGTAATGAGGGCATTTAATGACTTCCTCTTATTTACGCAAGAGCATGTCGGATTGATTTTGGATCTTCTTTTTCCATGTAATATGTGGGAGAAGATTCATGATAGTAGTGCCAATTTTATAGTCTTAGTTTTTTGTGTAAAGCTTATTTAAGGTTAAATCGATTTCTAGTTTACAATCATTTTTTAGATGTAAAAGAAGAGGAAGAACAAGTAACGATCGAATGTGCATGCATATAGAAAAAATTTCATATTGTTACCTATTTCAATGTTTGAGCAAAACGAAAGCTATTCATGATAGTGTATAGAATTCGTGCGATTAATATTTATTATAATGATATTAAATGCATTATTAAGTATACAAAAAGTAGTATTTCTAGATTAATTTTTAATACATTTGTTTGATAGAAATTATTAGACAACCATTACGAAACTAGTGTAGAATTAAGGAACAAAATGCTACTTTTATGATCGGGTTTAGTTTAGAGTTAAACTTAGTAAAGTCTCTAATCATTTTCAGCATTGTCACCGTTTCTTAATATTTAAAAAATAAAGAATGGAGCACGGATTGCTGATCCAACCCGTATGGTGGCACAGTGCTAAGAGTTGGTTCCTCATAGGCGGTTCAATTTTGGGCAAACTGGTCAAGTCGTGTCGCCTGCAATGGTTCTGTCAGGTCTCTAAGACGATGGAGTACGACCTCTCAGGACGAAAGAGGATCGAGTCATTCTAGGATTATGTTACGTAAATACTAGTAATTTCTATGTACTACCTAACTATATGGTAAAAGAGTTAATATTACAGTAGGCGCCAACAACCTTATTATTACGGGCTAGAGAAAGGAGCAATACCATCTAGTTAAATGAGACGTAGAGAAATGAGCGATAGGTCTATTGTAATTAGCCCAAGTAGACCTAGCACTTCCACCAACACGATCCACACCAATGAGGTTATTCTTGATCCATGCGAAACTTTCAAGGTGGAAGATAGAGTTTAATGTTTGTTTAAGGTAAGAAGTTCACTCACCCTCATGCAACAAATAAGTATTTCACATGTTAAATGAACCCTCAATATTGTTCTCAATCTTTGTACAACCAATGAGAGAAAGTATCACTCATGGTGATGAAAGAGACATAAAAGCTGTTATTGGAGTATCTAGCCTAGGCATGCATGATATCCTCAATATATTTTTCGACTATAGTACTCCATTTGACCACTTTCAAATTGACAGTTAAAATATGAATTCGTTTTAATTTCTTCGCAAAATGAAAGCATTATTTAAGACTTTCTCTACGCAAGTTCTGCAATAGAAGGTTTAATGAGGGCATTTAATAATTTTCTCTTGTTTACGCAAGAGCAGGTCAGATTGATTTTGAATCTACTTATTCCATGGAATATGTGGGAGAAGATTCATGATCATAGTGCCAATTTTATAGCCTTAGTTTTTTGTAAAGCTTATTTAAGGTTAAATCAGTTTCTAGTTTTTCTATCATTTCTTAAAAGTAAAGGAAGAGGAAGAACAAGAAAAGATCGAATTTGCTTGCATATAGAAAAACATAAACTTTCAAATCGTTAACTCTTTGAATGTTTTAGCAAAATAAAAGCGATTTATGATAATGTATGGAATTTGTGCGATTAATATTTATTATAATGATATAAAATACATTTTTGAGTATACAAAAAGGAGTATGTCTAGATTGATTTCTAATATAATTGTTTGATAGAAATTATTAGACAACCATTACGATATTAGTGTAGAATTAAGAAACAAAATGTTACTTTTATGATATAGTTTAGTTATAGCTAACTTTAGTAAGGACTCTGATTGTTTTCAGCATTGTTACCGTTTCTTAATATTTAAAAAATAAAGAAAGGAGGACAAATTGTTGATCCAACCCGTATGGTGGCACGGTGCTAGGAGTTGGTCCCTCATAGGGGGTTCAATTTCGGGCAAACTAGGCAAGTCGTGTCGCCTGTAATAGTTATGCCATGTCTCTATGGCGATGGAGTACGCCCTTTCAGGGCACAGGAGGATCAAGTTATTCTAATATTATGTCGCCTAAATACTAGTAATTTCTATGTACTACCTAACTACATAGTAAAAGAGTTAATATTACAATAGGCACCAACAACCTTATTGTTACGGGGCTAGAGAAAGGAGCAATATGACCTAGTTAAATGAAACGTAGAAAAAGGAGCAATAAGTCTATAGTAATTAGCCCCAAGTAGACCTAGCACTTCCACCAAAACGATCCCCACTGATGAGGTTATTCTTGATCCATGCGAGACTTTCAAGGTGGAAGATACAGTTTAATGTTCGTTTAAGATGAAAAGTTCACTCACCCTCATGCAACGTATAAGTATTTCACATGTTAAATGAATCCTCAATATTGTTCTCAAAATCTGTACAACCAATGAGAGAAGGCTTATGGTGATGAAAGGGACACAAAAAAAAAATTGTCATAGGAGTATCTAGCCTAGGCATGCATGATATTCTCATTATATTTTTCGATTATAGTACTCCATTTGACCATTTTCAGATAGAGAGTTAAAATATTAAGTCCTCCGCAGAAGCTGAATATAGAAGTATGGAAAGTACTACTTGTGAAGCTCAATGGGTATCTAATATCTTGTTTGACATCGAGGCCTCTATTTTTCTTCCTATCCATCTCTATTGCAACAACAAGTCATCCATCCACATCACTCATAATCCAGTGTTCCATGGATGCACTAAAAACCTGTATATAGATTGTCACATTGTTCTCTAATGCTTCAAATCAAGTTTCTTGCTTCATCAGCATTATTCAGCTTCCAAGCAAGTTGATTTTTTCACAAAACCTTTGCCAGCTCCTTCATTCATCGTCCACCAAGTTAAAGGGAGGCTATAGAATACACGTTATGGGGCATCTTTGGAAATAATATTTAGCCTTAGTCTATTCTGTTATTTCTTCTAGATTAGTTGTAAATTAGTTACAGTAAATTGTAATTAGTTTTCAAAGTTCACATATTAGGCTCTTAGCTAAGTACTTCTCTTTCGCAATACAACAACATTATTCTCTCTCTCTCTCTCTCTCCTCAGATTGCTCTGAGTTTGTACAGAAACATGTGACCTTTGATTGTGAGAGAGGGAGATAGTGAAATCATATGTGTAAAATTAGTCTTGTGTGAGCGCGATTATCACGTGCTTCCCTCTTTCGTTAAAAATAATATTTAAAAGTTGGAATTATATCCATCAATAGTCAATTTTGTAGTCATATTTGTGTTAAAGATCAATATGCATCTACAACTTAAATGACAAAATCAACATGACTCGAAGACACGTGGAGATACCCATATTGGTAATTCCACTCCTCTAATTCACCCTAATATGACATTTATCTATAAAGCTTTCATAAAATTTTCTATGTTATCTTAGTTCAATTTAATAAGGCATGATACCACAATTTGTTGCACCATAATTTGATGATTGTACACATGTTGGCGCTCATCGCACGAGGACGAAGAAACGAGAAATTTCTAGAAAATATTTATCTTTAAATATTCGGCTAAACATCTTTAATAAGGAAATTTTTTGAGGATAATACTAATCGCTCGAAATGGTTTGGCCTATCGGATTCGACCTATTAGACTTATTTCGATATATTTGTTGTTTATACCTATTTAGCCCAATTCAAAACATTTTGCCTGATTCGGTCTACTTGAACCAATTCGACCTATATGGTCTATTTAGAGCTATTTAACCTGTTACGATTTATTTTGCATAATTTGAGCTATTTTTCATTTGCGGCATGTAATCTTAGCATTGGATTGCCTTTGAGAGGTCAGTCCCAACCTAGTTCGAGTGTAGTGTTTCTTAGTGCAAATTTTTCAAACTCCAAAACTAGCTCGAGACTAGTCAGGAGCTTGGGTTAGTGTGACGTGGAGTGACCAGTCAACAAATAATTTTTTTTGATATCACTATTGTAGAAATGTTTACATTTTTTTTAAAGATTATTATAAATCTCATGAATAGTAAAGCTTTGATATATGTACAATAGAGTTAATGTGTATTTAAAATGTTTTTTCCTCGTTTTACTAGTAAGGCGACGAATATTTGTATCGTGCAAAATTCTTTGCCTAACAAGCTGGGGAAAATTCTGGAGAAGAGACGAATAATGTGATGGGCTCCGAATGAAGTTTGCTTGCAGTATCATTGAGTTGATTGTGAACGATCATGAGAAATTACCACTTTATATATCATTACGCCCTCATGAAATGAGCTTGCGCTGGTGCGCATATGTAATATAGATATTATGTCTATTCTTTACACAAGGTTTTTTTATTTAAGGTGTTACATGCACACACCATCTTATTTAAGATGTTACATGGGTTTTATTTAAGATGTTACAGACTTACAGAATATACTTGTTTTATGGGGAAAAATCACTTTTGGTCCCTTATTGTGACATAGTTACGATTTTAGTCCCATAATGTGGCATTGTCCATATTTAGTCCCTTATTGTGACATTTTGTACAATTTTGGTCCCATGGTTAGTTTTTTGCCCCCCCCCCCCCCCCTCCCCCCCCCCCCCCGCAAGTTATTTTTATTAGCAAAAAACACCCCCAAGTGTTATTTTTAAGTAATAAGAGCCCTCATGTGTTATATATTCTTCTAAAATTATATATTCACCTAAAAAAAAGCTAACAAAGAAAAAACTCCTAAGTTACTATGTAAAACTAAAATTTTTAATAATTTTTATTTATTACAAATATTTTTATTTAAAAATTTAAAGATAAAAAAAGACTAAATTATAATAAATAAAAAACCTTCTCCTTCCCCGCCCAACACCCACCACCACCACCACCACACTATTTTTTTTTCTCTTTTATTTTTATTTTTATGTCAAATTTATGATTTCTCACTAAAAAATGGAAATTATTTATTTCATGTCAAAAATTTAAATTTATGCACCCTTATTTTAAGTAGCTCAATTTTTTAAATTATTTATTATTCTACTTTATTTGAAGTGCTTAACAGAAAAAAAAAAAAAAAAAAAAAAAAAAAGAGAATAAGAACTAAGAAGTCGAGAAGTCTTCCCCAGTCCTTTGTGACAACTGACAAACCACCTTCTCATGATCACTTCAAAGCTTAATTACCGACAAAATAATCGGTGTCAATGAACCTTAATATGATTTTTTTATGGATGGGTTGGGAGGGAGAAAAAAAATAAAATAAAATTGGGTGGTGGTGGTGGTGGTGGTCGAGGGGGATTTTTTTATAGTTAAGTCTTTTTCTTTTTGAAATTTTAACATGAAATAATTTTTATTTTGTGGTGAAAAAATCTCAAATTGAACCCAAAAATGAACCAAAATAGAAGAAAAGTATGCATGGTGGGGGCTGGGTGGGGAAGGAGAAGTTTTTTTTTAAAAACAAATATTTTGAATTATTTTAGTATATTTTTGTCTTTTTTATTTTTGACATGAAATAAATAATTTATTTTTTAGTGAAAAATCATAAATTGGACCCCAAAAAATGGTGGTTGAGGTGGTGGTGAGGACTGGGTGGGGAGGGAGAAGGGTTGTTTTATTTTTATTTTTTATATATATAATTATTTTATTATAATTGGGTATATTTTCTTTAGATTTTAAATTTATGATAATTAAAATTAATTAAAAATATAAGTTTATATTGATGTTTTTATTTTAGGTTTTTATGGCAAAAATATAATTTTAGAAGAATATATAACACATATGGGCTTTTTACTAATTAGAAAAAAATATATGGGGTGTTTTTTTCTAATAAAAATAACTTGGGAGGCAAAAAACTGACAATGGAACTAAACTGGTACAAATAAAAGGCCACAATAAGGGATTAAATGTGGACAATGCCACATTATGAGACTAAAATCGTAAGTATGCCACAATAAGGGACCAAAATTGATTTTTTCCCCTTGTTTTACACAAGGCTTTAAAATCATCTAAGCACGTTTTTTTTTTTTTTTTCAACAACACAGGTTATTTAAGATGCTACAAACCTTCAAAATCCGTGACTATATGCACTTCAAGAATCATTTTTCAGTAAATTGCGTTGCTCCACATCACCACATGTGAAGCAACAACCAAGCCAAGGTCTACACTCTATAACTCACAAGCGGAACTCATAACTGCCAACAATAACCACTAATCAAAAGACATATACAGTTTATTTTCTTCTTTTGTTTTATTACACATTTCTAGGTGAATAAACTCACATCTCAACAACTATTTGGTGTAGTAACCCATTTCTTTCTGCCTTTTTCTTATACTTCAAGTCATGACCTTAGCAAGCAAAGTTGCAAAATCATAAATATAGTTGAGTTCACCTATACGGAATTACTCATTACTGTCAGTTGAATTCCACCAAATATTTTTTCTAAATCGGAACTTATAGTACGTGAATCCATATATCAATATCCCTCATCTTAGCCAAGTCCTGCCTTAATAATTTTCATAAAGCAGATCATATTTTGTACAAAATTAGCTATATTTCACATCTTAGGATTGGTTATGGGATCTACAGAAAGATCAAAGAAGAAAATCCAAATATGGAAAAAAGCCATAGTTCACTTCTTGCTATGTTTTGTAATGGGATTCTTCACAGGCATTGCTCCAACGGGCAAAACTTCCATGTTCCAAAGCCGCATCGCCATGTCGCCTCTCTCAAGCTACTCGCCTTCCCCTGCTCCCACTATCATTTTCCACAAAAACGAGACGCATAAATTCAACAGAACGTTGTTGGACGATACAACGGAGCACGAGCAGGACCGGAGTACAAGAAAGGCGATAATTTCAAAGGAAGAGTTTTTAAGTCCAAAAGGACTAGTAATTGTCGTCACACCTACATACACCAAGGACAAAAATCGGGGGCCGTTGCTTAGGCGACTAGCCAACACGTTAAAATTGGTGGCGAAGCCGTTAGTGTGGGTGGTTGTGGAGAAACAATCCGAGGATAACGAGATTTCAGAGATTTTAAGAAAGACAGGAATCATGTATAGGCATGTTGTGTTCAAGGAGAATTTCACTGATGTGCACTCTGAAATGGATCATCAGAGGAATATTGCTCTTAATCACATTGAACACCACAGGTTGAGTGGGATAGTGCATTTTGCTGGGCTGTATAATGTTTATGATCTCACTTTCTTTGAAGAGATCAGAGCAATTGAGTAAGTATTCTCTTCATTTTTCTTTTCAAAGATTTATATTATTGCTAAGTTTTAAAAAAATATGGTAAAATAACCTACATTGTAATCATGAACTATGCCTGCTCTATACTTCTTGATTTAGAGCCAATAATATTTTATCCGAAGATTATACATGAAATATGCACCGTAAAGATTTTATAGGAAAAATACCTCTCCCGTCATGTTAAATAAGCACGATACATTTGAGTTTAAAAATCTTGCATTACGTTCCCCTAATACTCTACTCTAATACAAAAAGAAAAAAGAAAAAAAAAAGCGAGTAGTTTGGTTATTTTTTTAAACGGAGCAAACATGCCTATTTTAGGGACACGTATGAATTGTTGCGCCAAATAAACCCTTTTGAATTGTGATACAAAGGAGATTTAAGTAGTGGCAAGCAATAATTGTACTATAGATAGGTAGATTTTGTTGACTCCTTATCATTAGATGAGTAGTTGTTATTTTAAATCAGATTTTGTTTAAGTACTGGTTTATTGTATTTTGGTAGAGTATCATAGGACATATTTTTGGACTAATGTTACTTGTTTTGAGATTATTCTTTTAACAGCTTAGAGTAATTTCATTTCAGGGCATTTGGGGCATGGCCAATAGCCAAACTATATGCCAACAAGAAGAAGGTGATGATTGAGGGACCAATTTGTGATTCCACAGAAGTCATGGGGTGGCATTTCAAGAAAATGAAAAACTTAACAGATACAATTACAACTCCACCCCCTATACACATCTCTAGTTTTGCTTTTAACAGCTCAATTCTTTGGGATCCTGAGAGATGGGGTCGCACCTCATCTGTTCAAGACAAATCACAGGTAATTATAAATCTGTTTAATTACAAAAACTACCCCTTTGTTATTTTTTAATCCGCAAACAACCCCTTTGTTACTCGATATATATTGAGTTGACTGCATCGATAACTAAGAATTCGTGGGCACTGAACTTAGTATCAAACATGTTTTTCAACTAATTAATTGCATCGAGTAAATACCTCTAAATTAGTAAATTAACGCTAATATCAACTGATGAAGTATTTATTGTGCAGAACTCACTTAAATTTGTTAGAAAAGAGGTGCTTGAAGAGGAAACCAAGTTGAAGGGGATTCCAACAGAAGGTTGTTCTAAAGTGTTGTTGTGGAGTCTTCATATTTCCAAGGGACATTAGAACATAAAAATATTTTTTGAGTTTATAGTAGCAGCAGAAATCTTAGCGGAAGTTAATAATTTGAGAGAGAAATATTTTTTAGCCTATACATTCCACTTTTTTTTTGTGTTATAATTGTTACCGTGATTGTGATAAAATCTTCGTTTCTATGAGTTCGAAACGGGACTACATTTAGGCTTTTTGGCAGTCCAGTCATGAGAAAAAATAATCAATGAAAGAGCACTTGCCTTTTGAAATATTCGTTGTGATTTTGTTTAATTATGTTCTTTGAATTCAGAGAGAAACAAGTATTGTCCGAGTAATGCTTTACAACAACAATAGTTAGTATTTTCGTGTAAACATTTATCGTGAAATATACATACATATATATATATATTTCATGAGTACAATATTTGCAATAATCTTTATTTACTCTAATATGCTATTTTTATTTAGTTGTATGACTTAATTTTATTTATTTTCGCAAAACATTACTAGTAATTATGTTTCTATGTATTAGTTACATTTTTAGTGTTTATTACACCTAATTATCTCTTTCGATACTCGTGTTTATTACTCCCTCCTTTTATAAAAAAAAAAAAAAAAAAATCTTTGCCTATAAAAAAAAGGAAGAGGTTTCCCATAATCTTATGGAAGTGATATACATTATTAATTAAAGCAAGAATAAAGGCAAAAATATATTATTTCTCTAAAGTAAAGCAATTATATTATATTTCTGTAACAATAATAAAAAAGCAATTAGATTAGATAATTGAAAACGTAGTGCATACGACAAATATAATCCATGTGAACAATCTACTAACTCGAATTTTGTCATTGGCTGAAGATAATGATTGAAAGTAATTGTCTCCACCAAACAATGGGGATGCTGATAAGATCTGGCTGTCATTAGGCTGTTTGTGTTTCTCCATAATATTATTATTTTTAACTTGCACTTACCAAAATAAGTTGTTGCTTATCTTGAATTATAAGTAAAGCAAAGTGAGAGCATTTCTTTCTCTTATTTCAGTTTGTTAGAGATCTTATATATATAAGATGCAAATGCAAGAGTAATTATAACCATATTTTTATCCCTTTAACTTCTTTGGTCTATGCTGGTGATGATATGAATTTATCTTTTTGCTCAAAGATATTTGATATTTAGCGTGAAGGATGATAAACGCTAAAAAGTGTCATTCTGTAACAAAAAAAAAAGTGTAAACCTTTTAACATGAGATGTCAAAAACGTGACTCACACGGTAAATTATTAGTAAAAATAAGTTACTAAATGGTTATTTTTTACTTCATGGTTCAAGTAACTACTAAGTACCGCATAAAATGAGTAGGGTGCTATGCAGGTTAAGTGCTAATCTCGATCTGAACTACATTTGAATATTTATTTTTTAATATGAACAATACATGACGACAAAATTAGATAAACTAATGGGAATATAAAAAGCCTCTGATGTTTCACACTAATAAATTTCTAACTACTGAAAACTTGCAAACTTGCAATAACTGTTAAAATTATTTGTCGCGCATCCAATGACAATCATTCGAGTTTCAATTTTAGGGCATTTAATTTATTATGGGGAAAATTCTCGAAATTTTACCGTGAAGTTAATTATTCCTGTCAAGATTAATCGCCATTTTTAGTTAACGAAAAAATTGGAATCTGTTAGTGGTTGGTACTTGTACTGTTCTTCATTATTAAATTAAGAATCCTAGAATTGTTGGCCACGTGCATCAAGACCTCAAACGGTCAAACTCAAACCAATTGTTAGGTGAATTACGAGATTTGCACCTAATTATTATCACATAGGAACTGACACTTGAGCTACAATTTTCCATATATTGCAACCAATTATTGTTCTTGGATAATGGATACCACAATAGGAATTGAACATAGTAAGGGAGCACAGTAATTCTCAAAGTTTACTGGCATTAGAAAATTTTCAGATGTAACACTTTTTATTGGAGGAAGACCATCCCTATTTAGGGTGACATCTCTCTTCTGTAATTTTAGAGACACAAACACATTGGACAAGCGGTGAGTTGCGTTTGTATTATTTAATTTCACAGGGGAATTATTAATTTCAAATAATATGAGAAAAAATCAAAAAAGATTAGGTTAAATTGGAACATGTTATAATCAAAAATAAAGGGCTAGATTTGAGATTGTTGGTAGGAGTCGGACTTTAATTTGTTGTTGGTGAAGTCAAACTAGTTCGAATCTAGGTCATATAATGCGGGTGCGAATAAGTGAGCGTGCCAATGCGCCGATTTTAAAATATGTAATTTTGAGTGTGCCTTATAGTGCGTTAGTTAAAAATTAAAAATCAAAATATTTACATAGTTAATCAGGGACAAATCTGAATTTGTTGTGTCACTTTATATATTTATGTGATAAATTAAAGAAATGTATGACTATTTGTATTAAAATATGCTATTTTAAGCTCTAATTCACTTATTAATTGAGATAAGAGTTTTAATGTATTTAGTTATTATTTATTTTGTTATTTTCTTTCTTAGTATCTTGATCCCACAATGTATTCTTTCACTCTATTTCCTTTCAAAAAAAGAGAAACATTCATAAACCTCACCAAATTCACAATAGTTGCTTAAAAAGTGTGAGAACTACATACGAATTCTTAGTTCGAGAATTAAGGATCCTTAGTTCGCCTTTAAACCGAGAACAAGCACTAAGTTCGTCAGTTCACGACTAATGCGCTAGTGCGGCAGAGGTAGTATGAAGATTATGTGACCTCATAGAAATTGAAGCTCATATTACTCAACTTAAAAGGCATTGTTAAGTGGAGGAGGGACTTCTCTTTATTAACATTAATCCAAGATCATACACAAGCGATGTGGGATAATATATTCTCAACATGGCCCCTCACGTGTGGCCCGATAAATATCTTCTGTGTCATCACGTGGGTAGGTCGCAGAGCCCACCATACGTCTTAGGTTGGCTCTGATATCATGATAGATATTGAAGCCCATATTACTCCACTAAAAAGGCTTTGTTAAGTGGAGGGGGAACTTCTCTTTATTAACACTAATCTAAAACCATACCCAAGTGATGTGGGATAATATATTCTCAACATGTTGCCCCAACATTGGAAATAGAAGGTGCAGAGATGGGCACCAAAGTGTCTGGTTGCAATGTTGCCCCAACATTAGACCCAACATTAGGAACAGAATGTGCAAAGACAGGTGTCGAAGCCTCTAGTTGCAATGTTGCCCCAACATTGGACCTAACATTGGGAACATAATGTCCAGAGACAGGTGCCAGAGTTTCTGGTTGCAATGTTGCCCCAACTTTGAACCCAACATTAGGAATAGAACATGGAACTGAACTATCGAGAGAGACAGAAACCTTGCGAGGAGCTGCCAGTGGTGAAGTGGAGGGAAAAACTCGACGAGGTGTTGATTCACTCAAGGAAGGGCTGCCCGGAAAACTCGTTTCAACAAAACGAACATGCATAGAGATGAATAATCGTCATGTACCAAGATCAAGACACTTGTAGGCTGCCTGAGATGTGGAATATCCAACAAACACACAAGCCCGAGGAGGAAGTGATAACTTGCCCAAAATATAAGGTTGTACATAGGGGTAGCATAAGCACCCAAAAACTCGGAGATGGAGATAATTAGGAGTGCGACCAAATAACGCTTCAAAGGGCGAGCTATTTTGCAAGACTGGAGTAGGGAGCCTATTATATAAATAAGTCGCAGTAAGAAAGGCATAATCCCAATATTCCGGGGGAAGCCTAGCGCGTGTAAGAAGCGTGCGACCAATTGTAACTATATGACAGTGACGTCGCTCACTTGTGCTATTTTGCTGAGGTGTATGCGGGGCAGTGGTTAGCCAGCTAATGCCATTCATAGAAAAAACAACCTCGTAGAGCCAAAAACTTCCTGCCATTATCTGAGTAAAAATTCTTGATTGAGGTGGCAAATTGTTTTTCAACTAGAGTGCGAAACTGAACAAACACTGTAGAGACCTTGTATTTTGCAGAAAGCATATACACCCAACAATACTTAGTAAAATGATCAACAAGAATTAAGTAGTAGCGTGCACCAGTAACAGACACAACCGAAGAAGGCCCCCAATCATCACCATAAATAAATTGCAAAGCATGATCCAAAACAAGAGATGAGTTGTTAAAAATGAGTTGTTGGCTTTTTTTCAAAAAACATGAACTACCATGATCAAAATCGAAATCAATAGGCGAAAAACAAGGTAAATTATTTTTATTCAAAATAAATGAACTAACCTTCGATGAAGGGTGCCCAAAACCTTCATGCCAACAACCCTTGTGAGCACGCTACCCAACTAACGCTGTAAACCGCAGCCTCAAAAACCTTGGCAATCAAACGTGATACACTCCATCAACACATGCTCCCCTGAATAGATTAGCCCCCAACTTGCGATCCTTAAAAAGAAAGTAGTACGGGTGAAATTCAATAAACATTGTTCGCCTTTGTAAACTGATGAACAGACATAAGATTGCGGCGTGATTGGAGAACATATAACAGATTATCGAGTGTAAATGTACGTTCAGCCAAAACAATGCGAGAGGTACCAGTATGAGATATAGGCAAACCTGTACCACCTAAAGTGGAAACCTCATCAAGAACTTCATACCCAGAGTGAACAGTGAGGTTCTGGTGATCCAGTGTGAGATTATGAGAGGCCCCCGAGTAAACGAGCCAATCCGTATTGGGAGAAGAGTGAGCCACATGAGATGTAACAAAGTGAGCGTGCGGTAGTGCGTAACGGCGACATGTGCGTGCACCGTGACCATAAATACCACATTGTTGACAAGTGATATTAGGTCGAGAGTGTTGTGGTTGTCCAGCGGAACGTGAATGAGGCGGCTATAAGGGGTCGACGAGCCTCGCGCGGGGTTAGAATACACACAATGTTGACCATGTTGTTGACCACGTGCAGGGCCACCATGACTACGGCCATATCCACGGCGGTTGTGAGGGCACCGCCTCCGCAGTAGCAACGAGAGTCGATGCTTCTTGCTCAAGACGGCTCAAATAAGCCTCTTGACTAAGGAGCAAATCCTGAAGTCACGAGAATTGAATTGGATGTTCCCGAGCACGGATGGGCTTGCTATATCACGGTACGCCGAGCCGAGACCATTGAGTACATAGAGTGTGATATCATCATCTTTGAGAGGTCCATCGATGATCGCCAATTCATCCGCCTTTGATTTGACTAGTTGGAGAAATTCAGAGACACAATTCGAGCCGAACTTGATGTTTTGCAAATAATCCTTGAGTTGCATTACCCTCGATCGAGAATGATTCGCATAGGAACGTTTAATAATATCCCACGCATCTGCCGAAGATTTGGCATTTTGGATCAAACACACGATCGGAGGAGTGTAGGATCCCATCAAGGCAGAAATAAGAGAGAGTCCTGATGTGTCCACTACTCGTATGACGTCATACTTTTCAGAGTGAAGCCCACAGGAGGGCAGGTGATTGTACCATATAGGAAGCCAAAAAGTCTGTACCCATAAAGAAGGTGACGAACTTGGGAATGCCATGAGGCAACATTTTCTCCATTGAGTTGCAACGGTAATTGTTGATGGGCATTGATCGGAATCAACGCCTGACCATCGGAAGAGGGGTTGGCCGCTATATGGAGTGCACGCAACTGTGACGAGGACGCCGAGGCGTCGATATGAACTCCAGTCGTGGAGTTGCCGGACGTGGTGGAGGCGTCGGAAGGGTTCGTCATAAGATCAAGATCTCGTTAGAGAGATTGACGTCTTGATATCATATAAGAGATATAATTACTGAGGAAAATGGATAATATTATTGATCAAGAGATTACATATTTATACAAGTTACATAGATAATTACGAAAGATATACAAAGATATGATCATCTAATCTAAGATAGGAAAGATACAACAAGAATATTTCCTACAATACACTATTGCCTAATATGGTATCAGAGAGATAATTACAGAAGATATACAAAGATATGATCATCTAATCTATGATAGTGAAGATACAACAAAAATATTTCCTAAGATACCCTATTGCCTAATAGGTTTGAATAATATAATAGGTAGAACTTTAATTCTACTTATTTTATGAGATAAAAGCAATATCTTTTTTGTTTAGATAAAGTCAAAAATATATTAAGTTACTTAATCAAAATACACAATACTTTTAGTCCCTATATTATGAATGTAAATAAATGTCGTGATTTAATTTCTAAAATTAAATTATTTGAATGTCTACATACTTAACTAACTTGAATGGAGATTGTCGTATGGGATTAACCATCTCGTACCTTAGAAATTATAATAAGGTCTATTATCTGTCAAGTTAAAAGAGGGACAACCTTCTCTCCTATTCATTTTTTCCTCATTTTAATTAGGGATTATTTTATCAAACTCTCTGAACTATGACCACTTTATAGGTTCATGATCAAATATTTCTTTTTAGATCCAACGAGGTCTAAACTTCGATAGTTTGTGCAAATTGCTTCATTTTTTATTTTTTTGCAAATTTTCGACCAAAAATTGTCGAGGAAATTATTTAAAGTTTGACTGAATCTTTCTCTCATTGAGACAGTTCTGATGGTGCTCACTAATTTATATCAACTTCTCTATGAGAGTGTGACACAATAATTTGTAAAACTCCTTTGTCGATCCTAAAAAGTAGAATCAGCTTGTAACATATAATTATATCTTCAAAATGAGATCGTGAAATGTCACGATAAGCTCACGACCAATACCATGAAAGCCTTTAAACGTGTATCCAAATCCTATGAGATCGACTATTGCAAATTTTGTGCATACGATATAGAATTATCTTATTTTCACCTTACTTAGCTTCGAAGATAAATTTTGAGTAATTAAATTTGAGGCAAAAAATAAAAAAGTTATCTCTTGTTATCGTAACCGACGTTCACTCTGTTATACGTCCATAATATGTTCACTTTGTATATTATTAATTATATATAAATTGAGTAAACATTTGTTTGGGGAAAAAATGGAACTTCTGGTGTGCTTCTAGATGCACAACCACCCCCACACCAATGTTTTCAGACCCGACCTGATCACATAACTGGTGAGGCTATTGGGTAGCGGGTCAACAGGTCGAACCGGTTGGACCACTGGGTGGACCGGTTTGTTGACTTTAGTCAACGTTCAATAAAAAATATGATATAAAAATTATTTGTATAAAAAAATTATAAGATTGTGAGAAATATTTTAAGTCACTAATATTTTGTTATTTTATAAGAAAAATAAGAATATGGTTATCACAATACTAGGACTTGAACACGTGACCTCCAACAAAACAATTTTTTGGGAAGTAGTGGGAACCATTGAGCTATTTAACAATTTAATAAATAATCCAACAACCCATATATTTAATACAAGCTAAAAGATTATTATTATTTTTTTTAATGTTGACTAACCGTATCATGAAATTCAAGACAATAACAACGTCACTTGACAATAAAATCTAGAATATGAAAACCGCACCGGACGAATTACTAGGCTTGAAATTTTAGAATGCATGCTAGTTTCGCTTCAAAATCAAATTAAGTATGAAAAATAATGGTTTTTTTGAAATTTTCTTGGCCCAAACCGCCGAGATACCCCAAATAAAAAAAATGCGTCCAAAACGGCCGCTCCTACGCAAAGTTATGGCCTTTTTAAGTTTTGCAATTTTTTCCTTTTTTTTTTCCAATTTTTGAGGCAATATTGTAATTAGCAAAAAAATAGGGAGGCTGGTTTGCAATTGACCAAAAGAAAAAAAAAGGCCAGACTGGTTCGTAGGCCGAATCGGTTCACTGGGTCGACCAGTCCGGCCAGAAAATTTTTCAGTTAGCTCGCTGAAGACTAGCAACCCGTTTTTGAGGTAGAAACGGACCGGACAAGACACCGATTCCCGGTCGAACAGATCGGACCGACCAGTTCGGTCCGAATTTTAAAATAGAGCCCCTCATACATGGAGGTGAGCCTTACATACATAGGGCCCACATGGAGCCCACCTCTCTGTGAGTGAGGGTGGTTGTGCATGACAATTCTAGTAAAAAATCGATTTTCTCATATAGACTATACAAACACATTTGAGATCCGTATAGGATCATATCTTGTCTAATAATTTCGAGAATTACACGAATATTGACACTAGCATAGGTACGCTGAGTTAGAGTGCTAGACAACAAACCGCATACAAACAAATGATATTCATATCCCATCTTGTCTTTCCAATTTTGAATTTTTTGGTGCAATAACAAATTAAAAAAATATGTTGGGTTCATAAATGGTTTGGTATTAATTGGTTATGGTTAGTAATTTTTTTTTTTAACATCATGTCTAGTGAATTTTCACTACAGTGACCCCAACTCGATTTAAGTGTACTCTTTGTTGGTTTCTTCATTTTGAATTCAAAATTAAGGCGCGTGAGTCAGGAGCGTGGAATTAAAATATAACGGCGTGCTTGGGTAGATGATTTGTTTCTTCAAAACCCACACCTGCATGCTAATTATTGAATATTTCCGAAATGACGCAAAAAATTGTATAATAATACTCTAAAGTGCATGGAATGTTTTGGGCGAGTACTCCACCAAATTGGATGCTTAACATTTATATGATGTATTTTTTTTTTTTTATAGATTTAGAGAATTTTCTCAACACCAAACAAATATATGATCAACTTAAAGTTCTATCTGAAATGTTTTTGAACTGCTTAACTAATCAATCAACTTTCATCAATATTTCATGTTCTATATGCCCTTTTTCTCTGGTAAACATGGTGCAACTAACGTTTTCTTTTCATAATTATATATATATATATATTGTAATAATCTTCTCGCATTTGTAGTTTCATGACTTTCATCCCAACAATATATAGTAGTACAAAACAAAAATCCTCTTATATCCCTTCTTATATATTTCTAATAAAAAAATAGAAATCTCCTTCCTTTATGAGTCATACCAAACGCACCGCTAGTGATAGTTACATATCTCATATCTTATATCTCTCTCTCTCACTACGTTTTCTCTCGGGAACTGCACACAGCACTGCAGCAGCAACTACTCACAAATCACCTTTCTTTTTTTTCTTTCTGGAGTTCCCTACACTGCAGTACACTACACACATTATTATCATCTTTTCTGTTCTTTCTTTCTTACATAAAAACTAGGGTTTGTATCTCCACTCTCTTTGACCATTTCTCTTAAAACCTGTGCTCAACCAACGACAACAGTAAGTAAAAAAAAAATAGTCAGCTGCTAAATGTCTGTGAAATACTCTTTTTTTTGTTTTTTACTATGTTGAGGTTGTTGTTTAAGCTTCCAATGCTGCAGTCTTTAAGCTGCATTTTGTGTGTGTGTGATTTTGGTACTTAAAGGTAGTTAATCTTGAGGTTCTGCTTGTTTAGATCTAACAGAGAGTCTTTTTTTTTTCAAAAAAAAAATGATTATTTATTAATAAGGTGTTTTGTTATTGTTTTTTGTAAGATGGTGACTTAGTATTTGACTACTGTCTTACTGTTCATTTGTTTTGGTATTTTAAAAATTAGTAAGATTCTCTACTTTGTTATTGTTAAAATAGTTTCCTCTAGTTTCAGCCTTTTCATGGAAAAATTAGGAAACAAAATGCAAACAGAGTTTTTCTATTTTATTTTTTTAGCTGTAGATTTGTCTTTTATACACTGTAATAAACATAAAGACCACAATAAATGGATCATCCAAGATCCAGGTACTATTAGCTCTGGGTTTCTGGTAATGCTGTTATTTTCTTTTGTAATTAATGATGGTTTTGTAGTTAGTATGAAGTCCTGTAGTGAAAAGAAAGGCAAAAAGAAAGCATGGAAAGTATATGATTAGCTTCACATAAAGATAAAACTAATTATTCTTTTCTACTCTCTTTATGATTTTACTTTTTCTGGTGTTTGTTTTTTTGGTTTCACTTCAAAGTGTTCTTCCGTTAGTTACTTTATTTGCGTGAGATGAATATATATATATATATATATAGTGGAAAAAGTATTTTGTTACTTACAGATTACCTCTAAAGCATTGCAGGGTTGTGAATCAGTTGGACATTTGACGACATCTAGTTTGCTACTTCTTTGTCACAGCCGAATATGCAGACTCCCAAATCAAAGTAATTGTAACTTCTGTTTTGAAGTCGCTTTTTTACATGTTACTCCTAGTTTTTCCAATATTGAACTTTGTCACTCTTGAGCAATTTAGACATGATAATCTTACCTGTTTCTTTCTCCCCTGGTAAAACTATAGTACTCTGTCTTTTTGTACTTTTTATATGAGGCTGATTTTGTATGCGGTCTGTGTGTGTTTGTGTCGAGTGCAGACCAGGAACTCTCGATGTGCCTCGGAAGCCATCCACGGCCTCACCTCGGGTAGCCAGAAAGCTCAAGACTCCAGGATCAGAACCTGATTCTCTCTCATCACCAAATCCCCTTAGCAAGACTCCGAAAACCAGAAGTCCTAAAGTAGTTGAGCGCCGGTCGCCTAGGAGTCCAGCACTAGAGGTATACTTGTCTGAATGTTTTGCTTCTTGAAAACAATGGCAGTGGAGTGTGCTTTGGTTTAAGTGCAATGCATGACTGTTCCTGAAGAATTGTGTATGAAGTTCTTGTTAACATGTTCAAAAGTTTTCTGTAAAACTCTCTTTTTCTTGATGCATTTCGTTCTGTTTCACATCAAATGCAGAAGAAAAAACCAAGTCGAGCCTCTGAAGTGGAACCTCAGCTCAGCCAGCTACAAGAAGAACTGAAAAAAGCTAAGGAAGAGTTAAGTTCATCTGAGTCATTGAAGACTCAAGCGCAGCAGGAGGCGGACGAAGCTAAGATACAACTTGCAGCCACGTTAGCATCCCTCGACCAGACACAGAAGCAACTGAAGGACCTATGCGATTCTGAAGAAACGCGAGTCCAAGAGTTACGTGAAGTATCTCAGGATCGAGATAGAGCATGGGAGTCTGAACTGGAGGCTTTACAGAAGCAACAATCAATGGATTCGTCCGTGTTGGCATCTGCAATGAATGAAATACAGAGACTCAAGATTCAGTTGGATCGCGTTACTGAGTCAGAAGCTTCTCAAGCTAGGCATGCCGAATCAGCACATGCCGAGATTCAGAGTATGAAAATTGAACTTACGGAGACTCTTGAGTTTGTTGAGAAACTGAAGAACCAGTTAAATGAGAGTAGAGAATCTGAAACTCAGGCCCTTGAAGAAGTTACTAGAGCCCAAATGGAATTGGAAGTTGTGAAGATCACTGAGGAATCCCTACAGGTTGATCTTGCCGACACCACGCAAAAGTATGAATCGTTGCTAGTGGAGTTGGAGGAGTCCCAGCGTAGAGTCAAATCGTTGGAGGAACTTGTTGAGAACCTCCAGGCTGATCTTGCTAACAATAGCAACAGAGACAAAGTTAATATCTCATGGGAAAATGAGGAACCCAATGAACTGAAACCTGAGCTCAAACAGGCAAAGAATGAAGTCAATCAACTAAGATCTGCCCTTGAAGAAGCTGAAAGAAAGTATCACGATGAATACCTTCAGAGCACCTTACAAATCAGAAAGGCCTATGAACTGGTAGAGAGTGCTAAGTCAGAATCACGTCATATAGAATCCGAGTTAGAAACAAAGCTAAAAGTATCCATGGCTGAAGTTGAAGATTTGAGGATGAAATTGATGAAAAAAGAAAATGATACACAAGATGAGAATGAGGGACTGAATCTAAAGATGGAGGATGAAGACCATCTGTCCCAGAAAGAATCTGAACTTGAACTCGAGCTACAAAAGTCAGAATCGATTTTAGAAGAACTAAAAAAGAGTTTAATGGAAAAGGAGATGCGGTTACAAACCATAGCAGAAGAAAATGAATTGCTGAGATCTGAAATGAATAAGCGTGAACTCGAACAAAGCAACGCTAATGACGAAGCACTTACTTTAGCAGATGAAGCAAGGACGGCTGAACGGAAGGCCATGACAAAGGTTGGTTATTTGACAGAAGAAGCTGAAAGAAGTTGCAAAAAAGCTGCATGGATCACCGAGCAGCTCGAAGCAACTCAGGTGGCTAACTCGGAAATGGAAGCCGAGTTGAGGAAGCTGAAAGTGCAGTCTGATCAATGGCGAAAGGCGGCAGAGGCCGCAGCTTCTATGCTCTCTGCCGGAAACAACGGGAAACTAGTCGAGAGGACAGGATCTTTGGACTACCATTCGATTGGTGGGAGAATGAATTCGCCGTTTTCTGAAGATATGGACGAAGACTCGCCTAAGAAGAAAAATGGCAACATGTTGAGGAAGTTTGGTTTGCTTAAGAAGAAAGTGCAGAAATAGAGGGACTAATCTTTTTCAGGTTTCTATTATCTTATGCATTTAGTTATTAACATTAAACTTTTGGTAATTGTTGGCTGATTCGGTGTTTCTGTTAATGGAACACTTGGTGGAGACTGGTGTAGAAGCTCCTAATGCATGTATAATATTTATGTTGAGATTTTATGGTTCAAATTGTCTTGTTCATCCTGATATTATGGTAGTTTATTATTATTTTTGTTAAAAAGTGTTAGTAATGCAGCTTCTTTTATCCCTATTTTATTTGATGATTTATTTGCAAACACTGCGAGAAAATATGGTGTGATGCTTACAATTTGAGAGCGGGTGTATGTTACTATGTTAGGGTGAGTCCCCTCAACAAAATTTGATTATATCTATCGTTTAAATTTTATAAATTTTAACGTTGTACTTGATAAATGTTATTTTAGAAAACCTTTAAGTGTAGCTGTCATAATATTACATTATTATTACACCAAAATAAATTATCTAAGCTGTCTAAAAAACTCGTGTTTTTTCTTCTATCAAATATAAGAATTATGCGATCCAATCACTTTACAAGTACGATGAAGTATGAATATTGGTGGATTGAAGCCACGATCCAATCAAATATATATATGACTTACACGAACCAATCACTTAAAAAGTAGGACGAAGTAGGAATATTGGTGGATATATAAGCCACAAAGCGAAATAAGTTTTAATCTAATTCCAACTAAAATTTATATACTAAAGTGCTGTTTTGTAGCACTTATTGCTCCTGTAATAGAGTAACATAGTAGTTTTAGATGATATATTTATAGGTGCGTTTATAATGTGTTCTCAATCAAGCTGATGTAATAAAATCCACCTCTTATTAGAGACTTATATATATATATATATAATGCTAGACTTAGACTACAAGAAAGAAATAAGTTACACAAGAAAAAAAAAGGAGAAAACTAAATCACACATTATCTCTTATCGGCGGAAGGAGAATCGAGAGATTCGGTAATATCTCTAATACTCTTAAGTGGAGTGTAATCTAAGACAAAACGGTTTTAATTGCCAGATAAATCTTGCTCTAAAAAAATCATAAAGTTCTTATACTTAAGTTGTAATAACTATTAATATGCATAAGTAATACTTTGTCGCTAATAAAAATTTCTTTCTAATCTTAATATTAAAATTTTATCAACCTCATTGGGTGGGCTTAGTGTATAAATATTGCGAGAAAAGGCCCGTTAAAGCCCAAAACGGGTCCCATATACAACACACTCGTTAAACACTCTGAATTTAGGGTTTTAGTCGGCTGCCGATACTCCTCCATCACTCCAATCTCCGAAGCTCAAGCTTTACTCTGCAATCATGGGGTACGTATCTGTTATTCATTTTTTTGCTTATTGTCGTATTGATCTATTCACTGTCGTTTCGTATCGGAGCTCACTGTTTAATTGTCAATGTGCTCTGCTTTTGTGATGATAGTGGTTGGGAATTTAGAAAAAAAATTCGTTCGTTAGATTTCATTTTTAAGGCTTCAATTTGTTGGTTTGAGCTTATACTGAATTGGTTTACTCAATGAGCAAGCTTCAAATAGTTTGTGATTAATGAATCAAACAAGAACAACTCCTGTGATTGCATTGCATTGCAAAATTTTCAGGCTAATATGAAATTTATTGTATTGCATTGAAATCTCAGTTCAGTTGCCATGTCATTTTTATGAACAATATTATACGTTTCTGAGGTTACGTACGTATGTATTACCTCGTATGGATTATCATGCCTTTTGGCACTTGGTTGGACTCTTGTTAAGTGGGGTGTGTGATTTGCTTATTTCTTTTTAGGAAGACGAGAGGAATGGGAGCTGGGCGCAAACTCAAGTCTCACCGGAGAAGGCAAAGGTGGGCTGACAAGTCCTACAAGAAATCTCACCTTGGTAACGAGTGGAAGAAGCCCTTTGCTGGGTCATCTCACGCCAAGGGCATTGTGCTTGAGAAGATGTGAGATTTTTTTTATTTTTTTTCCAACTATATGACCTTTTCGTGGAATTACCGTGTTGGTATATTCATTCAATCTACTATATATTTATTATTGATTGACTTGATTGCAGAGGCATTGAGGCTAAGCAGCCTAACTCTGCCATCCGTAAGTGTGCTAGGGTTCAACTGATCAAGAACGGCAAGAAGATTGCTGCTTTTGTGCCCAACGATGGTTGTCTTAACTACATTGAGGAAAATGTGAGTGTCTTAATATGCTTTGCCGCGAGCGATTCTTGTCTCTTTTCTTACTGTTGGTTACTGATGTTGCAATATTTGGTGTCTAGGACGAGGTTCTCATTGCTGGATTTGGAAGGAAGGGACATGCCGTGGGAGATATTCCTGGAGTCAGGTTCAAGGTCGTGAAAGTGTCTGGTGTGTCACTCTTGGCACTCTTCAAGGAGAAGAAGGAAAAACCTAGGTCTTAGGCATCTTTTTTCTTGAATGAAATTGTTGCTTCGCAATGCTTTTATGTTATCAAGGATAGCTTCTATGTACTCTCTCAAGTTTTGATGGTTTTTCTAATGCCTTCTGAGTTTATTTTGTGAACTATTAACTTTCTTCTTGATACTCATTAGAATTATGATTTTCTGATGACTTCACACCTTTACAGTCTTTAGTAACGAATATTCTTAAGCTTTTGAGATGTAGTATAATGAAAATTTTACATGGTTTAGTTCGGTGAACTCCGTAGTTGATTGAGGGTGACAGATTTTGTAAAAGAAAAATGGGTCGATTCTTGAAATCAATGTGTGACCGGTTAAAGTCTTACCGAGAATTTGGCATTCCACTTACCACAAGTTTTGTAAATTTGAATTTGCGTTGCAAGGGTCAACAAGTGTTTATACCTCGTTTATTAGTTTTACAAATCTTCAATCAAATCCGGGTAAACGAACTGAGTTGTTGAACTCCTTTTGAAACTGCTGTCAAATGCAAGTAAACGAATCTTTCAGAGCTCATCGCATGTTGCATCCCTAATCCCATGATCGAAGTGATATGATGCTATTTGCTCAGGTAGTTAGTGTCGACAGAAAGGCACCTTCATGTAATGCCTAACAACAAATATTGGCGAATCTGTAATTATTCATATTAGCAATACTTTTACAGATTAAACCATCGATTATTAGATACTCAGAACGTATTGTGTTGAATTGTTTATTTTGAAGACTGAATGATGAAATCAATAATAAAAAAAATCATCAAAGTTGATATAGGCTTTTACTCGAAATTTCAGTCCTTTTTTTTTTTCGAAAGAGAAATTTTTCTTTTCACTGAAAAGAGCACATCCCAATTAGCTAGAGAGACACGGTGTATACGCTTATCAGAATAAAACAATGTTTTTCGATTCAACATGATGTAACGGTAGTCGGTAAATTATCAAAAAAAACATGATGTAACGTTACTTTGTTGACGCCTCCTCTCCTCTTCATCATTAACTATAGTTGTTCAGGTAGAGGATGCGAAAAATTCAAAGGCTATATAAACTATTGAGCCAAACAAAACTTCTTTTAAAAAACGAAAAAAAAAATTTGAGCTAAACAAATCATATTGATCGGAAAGTAAGACATTCATACTCTCACGAACCGCTAATGCTATTTTGATTTGGTTTCTTCTGTAGAGGGCAATGCAAATCCTTATCTTTCATATTCAAGTTTTGTGATTTTTTTTTTTAATCTGGTCACTTTAATTCTTGTTGACAAGATGACCTCTACCTCCATCTGCTGCCTGCTTAGTTCTACTCTTAGGAACGTTGTTGGAGCAAGAGCGAGGGTACCGGGGCTCATTTGGTGTCCAAGCCAGTGACTTCACCTGCAAGCAAAACAAAATTACAATTTGGCAGAAACTGAAAACCTCAACCACCAAAAAAATGTCTGAAATGCGACAGAAGCACGTGAAGCATATCAAAGTATGCAACAAGCTGCAAAAAAGTAGTAACCTCGGTTACATCTTATATTATCACATGAAAGGCTTCACTTATGATTTGTTCACAACTCAGATAAATTGTAGTGAAAGCAACAGCATAAAATGGATCTAACTAACCCCATCAAAGAACCCAAATCTGGGGGACGGCGGGCGCAATCCAGATGTTTTTTTCACGAGAGCCTGAATAGTACGATTTTGTGTTGAGAACCTTTTTGAATCGGTACCTGGTAAAGTACTTGCCTGATTTTTGTATCCGTTGATACTTGGATCAGTAGAGTGACTCTTCTGATATGATGTCCCGGAGTCGTGGTCCACAGATGTACACGACATGGTCTCTAAACTGGTCCATGATTTATTAGGTCTTTGGTTGCTCGAAGCAAATGATGATGCTGTTGAAGACCGATCACTAATTGAACTAGCTGGTGAAACACTTGAACATACTGAAGATGATGATCTACTTCTTAGAGTAGTTCTCGATGGGGTTTTTGGGAACGAACCAGAGGGCTCGTTCCTAACTTTGCTGCTCTTGACTAGATTTCTCTTCGCTGTTACTGAAGGATACTTAACAGGAGTTTCTGGAGAAATGCTACTGGAACTGTCACACGATGAAGAAATACTTGAAGACCGCGATATGCTTGTAGTTGAAGAAACCCAAGAAGAAGTCTCAGATGATACTGCTGACTTTGCGAACGCCCTATTAGTGCCACTTAACACGGATGCTTTGGTTTGCGGGGTTCCTACTGTTGCTGTCAAGAGCTTGTTCTTTATTGTTGCTGGGGTTGAAGCATGCCTACTGGTAACCCGGGATGGTACTGAATTTGATCTGCCAATCTTGTCACTAGACTTAATCTAACAAAATGTGGCAGGTGTCAGTCACTATGAAATGACAAAATTCATAAACTACACAACACCACAAACAGGAAATACATAAGGACACATAACTTTCAGCATCTTCCTATCAAAAAACAAATGCTAAAAATAAAATATCTGCAAAAATTGTGCATATAAAATCTGAATTGTGCTCTCTAATTTGGTCAACAAAGAACTGAAATAGGTTTTATCAAATATTTCTCATCTAACATAAATATATAATAAGCAAAGAATATCAAGTGCATATTAGAGTAATTTATGCTCCACAATTAAGTTTGCAGGCATAGGATGGCACAAGTGTAGCTTCACAGCTGTTTCCTGTGTTTATAATGTAATTTAAAGACTGTTTCGAAACAGAGGACGATTTGAGCCAATACCTGTGAATGAACAGAATGCTGCTTAAATGATTTCTTAACTCCTGGCTTTGCACTAGTTTGTTTTGGCTCACATTTTGACGTCCTGACAATTGGCTGGCCACTAGTTTTCTGCAAAACTAGCTTTGGATTCTGCTGAGTTGAAATTGCATTCATGTTAAGTTAAAACAACTACAAAGTTAATAAATCAAGTGGAAATTTTCAACTGTTACTTGCCTTATTTTGAGAAGACAGGTTTTCCTTCTGTAAAGCTGCATATGAATGTAACATCAGTTTAAACCTATACGCAAGCAATCTAAAGAGAGATGATGAGCGGTTTTGAAGATATGTACAAGTAATGCACCAAAACTCTGAAGAATCTAGGAAAATTTCTTGAGAATACCTAGAGAAAAACGGGATTTGAGAATACAAAGTTGTAAGACATAAACGAGATGCTAACTGGAAAACTTAGACCTGCATGTTAATGATTTCCAGTTTCCTTAAAGTTTAAGCTAATTCCATCGAGTAAATAGTATTGTTCTTCACTTTGGACCATTTTTTGGAATCTGATCAGAAATTTTATGAACCTCAATGTCTACTCCCAATGGAGAACTTAGTCATCAAGTGGAATTAAGTTACCATTTATTCGTCTGATACAACTGCACACTAACGGGTAGGTAGCTTGGATATAAGAGGGAGAAGCTCGTTACCACACGCCATGAGGAAAACAAGGAATACCTTGGTCATAGTTCATGAAAGAGTCGAGACAGAGAGCAACACGGAATATTCTTATCATATACGAGCGGAAACAACAAGAACTTTCATATATCAGGTAAGAGAACTCGGTACTCACATGAAATTTCTCCATTATCTATCTCCTCTGTCGTAGTGCATGAATTTCTTGATTCAGATGCCTTTCTACTGGACCTCTGAATGGAAGCTCTTACATCACCAAACAAATCATCTTCAAAAGATTCCAAAGACCAATTATCCCAACAAGAAGTGGAGATTGACTCAATTGACCCTGTTATTTCTTCTTCAATTCCATGTAGGAACTCTCTGTCTGCTTTATCTACTCCAGCAATCATGCTTGACAATTCTTCTGGATCTAAAACACCTACGATTTCGTAAAAATAAGTCTCAATTGTTAAATGGAGAACATGGATTCAATCAAAAGAATACACATCACTTGCAGTTAACTCGTAAGAGTACCTGAACTGGTGAAGAAGGCATCGTCCCAGGCCAAACTTTTACGCGAATCATACACTTCATTTTTCCTGCTTACTTCAGCTTCCACAGATGAGTCTGACTTAGCCAACAGGTCATTCACATCAAGGCCAAGGCTCTCATTGCCTTCCATTTCAGCATTTGAATCACCTGCCAATTCATAAGAAAATCAAAATTCCCCTATTTTTTCTCAAGGCCAAATGAATCAACACCGCAAACAAAACAAAGAAAAAACCAACGATGCACCACAACGGATAAATCCCTAAAACGACAATCACACGCCTAACAACAAATGGAATAATAGTAATATTATCATATCCAACATCACATAATCGAGAAACGTGTACTCTAATCACTAATGAATCAACAGTCAAATAAATGTTTAATTACATGAGACGAGCGCTTCTACTCGAAATTCAACGTTATTCATCTCTAGATTAAAAATTCGAAATGAAAATCCCTGCCGTTCACAGCTCCAAATCCTAAAATCAACAACTATACAGCTCATTCCCAAAAATCATCCACAAATTCAAAGGATATGCAAGTGTACGATGTACCGACACAACATATAAATCTCGGAAACGATAAATCACACACCTAACAAATAATGAAACAACTACAGATAATATCATTATATTCAGCATCGCATAAGCAAGAAATTTGCAGTCTAATCACAAACGAATCAACAATCAAACAAATGTTCAGTTGCATCAGATTAGCGTTCGCACTCGGAAGTCAACGCTATTCATCTCTAGGTTAAAGTTGAGGTTTCCGATCGCAGACTAAAATCAACAATTATACAATTCCACAAAATCATCAACAAATTACGAATGAATATAAGCAAAGTGTAAATTGTATCTACAAAGTTAGGCTCAGGCAAAAGAGGATATACTCGAGAACTGACCGCCGGCTTCTAAATTCAGATGAATTATTCGAGGCACATCTGTTTCCATAACTCCGGTTAATCGGAATAACTGAATTCCGCCGGATTTTTCACCGGTGATCTGAATTAGGAACTGATGATTAATTTACGATAATGGAGAACAGTTTTTTGTAATTTGTATATGAGTGGCGCGAAAGTTGGGAGAAGAGAGATCGAGAGAATTATTTTGTGGCGGGAATTCTGAAATTAAACAATTTGAAAAACCATAATACAAAGAGAAATTTACTTATGTATAGTATTTCCGAATATCTTCGATATGATATATCAATCGAAATATCATATAGCTAATTTGGTAATTTGTTAAATTTGTCATAATTACCCCAAAAACTAATTTGGTAGATTGTGTCATAAATTATGGTATATATTGTCGAGAATCAAGAGTTTCGACGTATCAGTTTTAGTGAGTTCCCATGTCACCATAATAAAAAATATTATTTATAAATAATACGTTTACTATCTTTCGACATACTACATGCTACACTATCTACACTGCAAAATGATCATTTCCTCTTTTTTAAAAATAAATAAAAATAAATTGATATTTAACAAACAAAAAGAAAAAGGAAATATGATCAAAGTTCAACGACTACAAATATTTCTCATGGTAACAACTAACAAGAAGTTATTGTTCCAGGCTATCAAGGTTCAGTCTCAGGTCCATATTTTGTCGACCAATCCTTCCTAATTCTCAATTTTTTTTGTTATTGTTGAAACAACTTCTTTTTTCTAATTCCTCACATAAAGCTGCTCTTTGTATTTTTGGACAGTGCCATGATGAGATTCTGGTGGGGTGAAAACCCAAGTCACAATATCCTCCCTCTCAAAAGTTGGAATGCTTTGTGTAAACCAAAAAGCCAAGAAGGGCAAGGTTTCAGGAAAATGAAAGATTATAATGATGCCCTTCTCTCCAAGCTTGTCTGGCATGTTGCTAATAAGTCCAATAAGTTATGGGTGAATATCATTAATTCCAAATATGTTAAATCCAATAACTTTCTGACTATGCCAAAAATTAGATCTAATTCCTCCTGGATTTTGAGGGATCTGTTCAAGCTGAGACACTTGAATACCTCTGGAGCGTATTACTCCTCTTCCACTCTCTCCATCTGGTCCGACCCGTGGATCCCAACTATCACTAACTTCAAACCTACTCCTCTCTCCACCCCTCCTAACCTAAATGCACCTCCTTTGATCATCCCTGATCTCATATCTCAGGACTCAGGGTGCTGGAATTTTAGTACTCTCTCAAAGTTATTCTCCCCAGATACAACTAAAGAGATTATGAAAATTCCCATATCCTACTCCCCTGACCCCCTTCCCTCATTTGGATTCCTTCTAAGTCGGGATCCTACTCCTCTAAAAGTGCCTTCTTAACCCTTACCAAAGCTGTTACTAACCCTGCCCCCTCACCTCTATGGAACTCTATCTGGAATGCCCAAGTCCACAACAGACTCAAGATGTTGATCTGGAGAGTTGCTTCCAATATTCTTCCGACCAGAACAAGACTCAACCTGCTCTTTCATATCCCTGATACTAATTGTCCCTTCTGCTCCAATGCTCCTGAAACTCTTGAACATATTTTCCTGAATTGCAGATTTGTTCAACTCAGTATGTTTGCTAGTAAATGGACTTTCAAAATTGCAGAGTTCTCTGGTTATTGTGTATCTGACATGCAGATTTCCAGGCAAAACTAATCAGCTGCAGATTCTTGAATTCAGAAACTTCTGTGCTATCACCATGGAGCAAATTTGGGCAAACATAAATAGGATTACTCACAAGAAGCCTGCTTTGGATCCTAAAGAGGTGGCAAAGATTATTGACAGGGAAGCTCAGATTCATTCCTCCACTAGGTTCTCTATTGCAGCCTCAAACTCCTCCCCTCCCCTCCCTCCTCCATCTGGACGAGACCAGCACCAAACTGGATCAAGATCAACAACACTCATGCATCTGTTAGGAATGATGCAGCTACCACAGTGTCCATCTGGAGAAATAAAGATGCATCTATTCTCTTGGCCTCAGCTAATAACCATATCCTTGCATTGACACATCAGCAGCTGAAGCTCGGGCAATTCTGGAAGCATGCAAAATTGCCCATGGAAGGAAGCTTAATCAGATAATCTTTGAATGTGACAACCTCAATGTCATTAAAATATTCATGAGCCTCTTTTCTGCTCCCAGTGTACAGCAAAACCGTTACTGCAAGAGATTAGAAAATTTTGGTTCTGCTGGCCAAAATAGTTATTTAAATTTATACAATTTGGCTAATTGGGCTTCTTTTTGTAATTGGGACGGAATCATTTCCGAACTTTCCCTCCCTTTATCTGTACTTTGTGATGGTGGTTTCCCTATCACTAACTATTTTTAATTATTAATGTTATTTCTAATTCATCAAAAAAAAAAATAGTATGAAGAAACTCTCAATGGTGTTACATTTATTTTGGATGTAGTATCTTTCTTCTTCAATTCTTTCATCTAAATATTTTGCCATTGAACATCATCTTCACACATGAAATCAAAAGCCACCTATGACATAAATATGAAATCATTCTCCACTTCATTTTAAAGAGATAATTTATGAAAACATATGATATTGGCTAAAAATCCAAACAAATAATTGATCAAGAAGACACTAATCCTACTTCCTAAATCACCAATAATCATTACATGAACATTCACCATCTACAAAATGATGAAACCTGTTAGAATCTCTCAACACAATCTTCCGACCAACAATGTCGGATATAATCTTAAACGCCGCATGACAATCCCCACAAACACGTAGATTCTTCATGATTCTAATCGTCAGTTCAGAACTCCTCGTAAGAACAAAAGCAACCGCAAGTCTCTCACTATGATAACTCAACACTTCTTCCTTATTCTCCATTTCCAGATCATACAAAGCAAATCTTGTCTGAGGAACGTACCCCTTCAACTTCATTTTTCCGTGCAGCTCGCCGAGCTTTTCGTGTATTGCGTCCATTTCGGAATGGGATTTGTCTCCAGCGACAAAAATGTGTATCCCGTCTTTCATCGTGACCCAACTGCATCCGGCTTCTTTTTTGGCTGAAGCTGTCTTCATTGCCCGACGGGCTTCCGCGACGCGATCCCATTTTTCTCCGGAGGCGTACATGTTTGCTACTAGGACGTAGTTCACAGCGTTTTGAGGTTCTAATTCCATTATCATTTCGGCTGCCTTTCTGCCTATGTCGAGTATTCTGCCATTGGTTCGACCACAAGAGCTCAGAACTGTCCGCCATATTAGAACGTTAGGCTTAATCGACATTGAGTTTATGAACTTCTCTAGCTTGTCGAATTCCCCGGCTCTCCCCAGAAGATCAACCATACATGAGAAATGCTCGATTCTTGGGGTGAGGCTGTACAGTTTGTTCATTGACTCGAAATGTTTGTAACCTTGATCGACCAATCCTACATGGCTGCAGGCTGATAAGACGCCAACAAAAGTCACGTGATCTGGTTGCTGGTTTTCGAGTTTCATCCTAGTAAAAAAGTTGAGAGCTTTGTGTCCATCACCATGTCGTGCATAGCCAGTTATCATGGAGTTCCATGAGTATACATTCCTCAGAGGCATTAACTCGAAGAATCTTGAAGCGTACTCTATTCTTCCACATTTGGCATACATATCAACAAGTGCGCTTCCAATGACAACATCAGATACCAGACAAGCTCTGGTCGCGCAACCGTGGGCCTCCATGCCACGCTCTAATGTTGCGACAGAAGCACAAGCGCTGAGAACAGTGGCAAAAGTGAATGAATCCAACTTTTGGCCGTTATGCAGCATCTGCCAGACTAAGTCCATAGCCTCTGCTAATCGCTCACTGTGTATGTATCCCGAGATCATGCAATTCCAACTCACGTCGTCCCTTTCAAACATTCTCGAGAATAGAGTTTCACAGGCATCAATTTCTCCGCACTTGCCGTAGCACGTTAGCAGTGAGTTTTTAATAGTTCTATCATCTGTTAGGTCATTTTTAAATACCAACGCATGAAGCTGGTGTGCAAGTTCAACATGAGAAAGAGATGCTGCTGCGGTGAGAATGTTTATGAAGGTTATGCTGTTAGGATTCCACCCAGCTCGCATCATCTGTATGAAATATTTTATTGCTGCAGTAATAGATGCCTCGGAATCACTAAAAGCCCTGATAACTGAATTCCACGATACCTGATCGTGTTCCTGCATGAAAGAAAACACCTTCCTGCATTCGGTGATACGTCCAGTGTCAGCATACAGCGAAAGAAGGGTATTTGATACAGAAATATCCCAGTTGAGGCCCAGTTTAACGGCTTCGCAATGTATTTGGTCTCCTATCCTGATCCAACCTAGACTGCTACAAGAACTTAAAGCGCTGATTAGCGTGAAATTCGAAGGTATTAGCCTAGTTCTCTTCATTGCATGGAAACTCGATAACGCATCTTCAAAACGTTCATTTTGGTCAAGAGCAGAGATCATGGAACTCCATGAAACTGAGTCTTTATCCAACATTATCTTAAAGACAGAACAAGCATCTTGAATAGCACCACATTTGGCATACATGTTGATCAAGCTGTTTCCAACTGCAGTTGCCGAGTCACTTATCTCCTTTCTTATTAGATGTCCATGTAACTGTTTTCCTTTACTGATCCCATCTTTTAAGCATGAAAATTCCCCAACTGCGCTCAAAAGAACCACATATGTATCTATGTTTAACCCAACCAAGTCCCTCGTCTCCAAGAAAACCTCAAGTGCTTCTTCCCCTCGCCTAAGTTTCACCAACCCAACCATCAACCCATTTACAGACACCGCGTTTCTTGTAGGCATGTGCTGAAATATACTCTTGGCAGTATCAATTGAACCAAGCCTAGTAAAACCACTTACCAAAGCACTACCCACGTACAAATCTTGTGCAAATCCGTACATCTCAATTTTTGCCAGAAGCTGCTTGAGCAACAGCAAACCATGATCCTTTCTAGGGGATTCGGCTGCAGCAGTTATTAAGCTGCCAAATGTATACTCAGTAGGCTTAAAACTAAATCCTACACCCTCCATTTTCATACTAGAGAAAAGCTTAAAAACCGAATCCACATTCCCTCTCTGAGAGTAAACTGAAATGATAGAATTCCAGGAAATAGAGTTCTTACTGATTATCCCATCAAAAACACGATGGGCGCAATCACATCCATCGGAGCCCAAAACGCAACTACCATACATTGAGATCAATACATTGCAGACAACCACATCAAAAGCATACGGAGTTTTCGAAACAACGCAATGAATCTGTATCCCATGCTTCAACCCATCGGCTCCCAGCCCCTGACAAGCCCTCAAGGCACTGCCAATAGCATAATGACTCGGAGGAAACCCACCAGCCACCATTCTCCCAAATGCAGCAAACGCATCGTAAGGCATTCCATTCTGCGTAAACCCGGAAATCAAACACGCCCACGTAACCGAATTCTTTTCCGGCATTTCATCGAACACTTTGTTTGCAGACACCAAATCCCTGGTCTCTTTATAAACATTGATGAGGGTGTTGCACGTGAATAAATCGCCGACGAACCCATTCTTGATTACTTCCGAATGGAACCTTTTAGCGTCGGAATCAGACCGAGAAAACTTGTATCTTTCGATCAAAGAATCGTGCTTTAGAGAAAATGGTGATTCGTCTCCTTCAGTTGAGGTATGATAATGGTGCGCATTGAGCTTTGAGGAGAAAATCGAGCTTTCATAAATGTATTGGTAACATAACCGTCGCGTTGATGGTGAAACGATCTTTAGAGAAAACATGGAGGAGAGTTGAGTCTCCGTCTCATGACTTTTTCGCGCGATTTTCAATTTTCAAACATACTTGATTCATAAATTAACTCTGATTTTGACGAGTGCTAAATTCACTTGTACGGTATATTACATATTATCAGGCTGGATCCTACAATAAAATAGAACAAAACACGGCTAAATAAATACAAGGCAGAAAAAAGGTTATAAAACACGATCTATCTACTTCAAGAATTCAAGGTTTATTGTTTGAATATAAACTATATGAATACTAATATTATATTAAGGAGCGTGGAACTAACACGAGTTAGGTATTTGAATCGACAAATACCCACCCCCAAGATTTGTCCATCGTGGATATACTAAGAAAATACGAATAAAATATAACAATAGTAACAACACAAGGATTTTACGTGGAAACTCCTAAACCGGAGAAAAACCACAGGACCCGAACGAAAATACACTATGTAGAAAATTGTTACAACTACACAATTTTCTGCCCAACCCAACCGATCCCCACAGAGCCCTTATACTGCAACACTCCCCTAATAAACCTCACACAAATATATATATATATATATATATATATATAATATTACAAGAAGAAAGAAGAGAATTATATGCTACAACACTCTAAATTTTGGGGATGCTCTCAATTGATCAAAAGCCTTCTATTTATAGGCAACTTTGATCCAAGAAACCACTCTCGGTTTCTCAAAACTATTGGCCACAATTATTGTGGCCAATGCCAATTGCCCACTACCCCAATATTTAATTTGGGGGTAGTTGCCGACAATCTCCACCTTGAAGATGAGATTTTCACTTACTGTATAATCACATCTTCAAAACCATCTTCGTTCCGGGCTTGGGCAATCGCACACCCACTCCGCCTCCGAAGATCTCCATAGCTCCCGCTATCAATGCAACCGCAGTCATACTTCTTAAAAGTACAATGCTCCACCATAAAGCATAACCACTCAGAATAAACCAATTCCAAGAATTTCCCTTTTCGGCCAATGTCAAACATTAACCTGCTGATAGGATGGTGCAACTTCCCCTTTTGGCTCCTCCAGAAGTCATCAGCCCGCCGACATAAATATACCACACCTTGCATTAACGCCAAAAACAATGCCCGTGTGCACACTAGACCCACTAACATTAACGTCATGTCTCATGGCAACTTTTAGGGTCTCATGTCATTAGGACGAGCATGCCACTTATAGAACTTCAGAGTCATTGCAACAAGCAATGTTAGTATCTCCTCTAGTGTTTCCCTTTGATGCCTCAGAGCCATTTGCCGAACCAGCTCCCCTTGTTGGACAATTTCTTCTAACGTGGCCAGATTGTCCACACCGCTAACACACTTTCCTCCTAGAGTTTGTCTTCCTACCATCGTAAGTCACCAATGCACTGTTTACATGTGAACCGTTACCCCCGCTAAGCCTCCTCTCTTCAGACAGAAGCTTGCCTGTAACTTCAAAGAGAGTGATTTTCTCTTTCCCATGAAACAATATCGGTTTCATGTGTCCGTACGAACTTGGAAGAGACCAGATGAGTCTCAAGGCTTGATCCTCCTCATCAATTGCAACTCCAATGGATTCAAGCTTAGCAACGATTCCGTTCAAAACACTAAGATGATCTGAGATACTCACACCCTCTGCCATTTGCACAGTGTATGAAACTGCTCCTTCAGGTACACGCGATTGGACACGACATTCGCCTGGTACAACTCCTCTAATTTTTCCCAGAGTCCCTTTGCCGAAGAAACTCCATGCACGTTCGCAAGAATGTTTTTGGCCAGGCACAAACGAATTACGCCCGGAGCTCGCAAATCTAGATCCTCCCAATCATCATCGTCACCACAGCTTTTATACCAGCTGCCTCGGAAGTCGTACTAGTACTAACACTAGATTTAGCGACAACCCTCCCCCTTAAAGCCTTGTGTAACACTGACTGATTCAACAAATCCCTGACTTGAACTTGCCACAAGCCAAAGTTGATTTTTTCGTCAAATTTTTCAACGTCAAATCTCACCATAGTCGTAGCCTTGCTCCCTGACATTGCACCGGCGAGCCTTGGTGAATTTCAAGTAGATCGGAATAACACAAAGTAAACCCCCGAAAAGAGATAGCTCATCTTTCCAGACAGGGTTTCAAAGTTCCCAGGTAATTGGTGAGGTCACAACGGTCCCGCTTAATAACCAATTACCTTTGACAGAATCGCCTTTATCAGCGCGTATTCACACTACTATCACACCAGAACTCCACCCCAACAAAAGCTCCACCTCCAGCAGTACCCGGACTCTGATACCGCTTGTTAGGTATTTGAGTCGACAAATACGCACCCCCAAAATCGTGGATATACTAAGCAAATACGAATAAAATATGACGATAGTAACAACACAATGATTTTACGTGAAAACTCCTAAACCGGAGAAAAATCACGGGGCCCGAACGAAAATACACTATGTAGAAAATTGTTACAACTACACAATTTTCCGCTCAACCCAACCGATCCCCACAGAGCCTTTATACTGCAACACTACCCGAATAAACCTCACACAAATATATATATATATATATATATATATAATATTACAAGAGGAAAGAAGAGAATTATATGCTACAACACTCTAAATTTTGGGGATGCTCTCAACTGATCAAAAGCCTTTTATTTATAGGCAGCTTTGATCCAAGAAATCACTCTCGGTTTCTCAAAACTATTGGCCACAATTATTGTGGCCAATGCAATTGCCCACTACCCCAATATTTAATTTGAAATTTGGGGTAGTTGCCGACAACAGCTACTCCAGTAATAGGTATATGTATGACTGTAATTTAAGAATGAAAAAAAAAAGACTTATTATAAGTATGAAAATTGAGTAATATTTTAGGAGTACAGTATGAAAGAAAATAAGGATATAAGTTAACTCATACGATAGGGAGCGAAGCGGAAGTACTTAAAAGAGAGCTCGGTAAGAAGATTAAAATAAATGTTACACCTCACTAAAATATTAGTTGAAAAAAATTAATTCTTTTTATAATTCAAAAAAAAAAAAGTGAAGGACAATTCCTGATTCATATTTCACTATTTCAGATAACTTTCAATAGGTTCCGGATCTGGATCCAAGGTGCATGCACCAAACTGGATCAGATCCATGAACCCGTTCATTGTTCTACTAGGATCCTTGGATCCACCATGAATCGATCTTATCAACCCATCCGAAATTTCTGACTCCTGTAAAAACTACATTTATCATTTGACAGTGTTGTTTGGTAGGAAAACAGGTAAGGTCCTCGCGACAAGAAGAAACCGACAGCAAGGAACAATATAAATAGAGAAGTATTAGACAGAAAACATTAAGTTACAATCTCCCCGGACACAAATCCTATAAAACACTTATATATACAGACTTCTGCTATAAGTAGGAAATAGCTCTAATATACACTAGCAGCAAAAAATATAAGAAAGAGTTTCCAGAATATAATTTATAACAAAAGCACATCTTGAACGTTAGCTCTCTCCATCTAACATGCTCCAAAGCTTCCTACTCCATGCCAGGCATCGGTAACATCATGTGTGGAGCTTGAGACTAGAAACACAAAAGGGGAAAATATAAGAAGTTGGAATAAGAAATCTAAAACACATGACTCCGAGAAGAGGAAGTAACATCAGAAATGGTCACTTGACAGTTGACACCAACAAGTTAATATATGGACCTTGCAGTATTAACGGACAATAATGGCAACCACCAAATAGAATGAGAACACAGACAAACACTCCTACTCCTATCATATCATATCCCAATCTTAGGTCAGTACACTGGGAGAAAGAGTAGGTACAATTGCACATTCAACTGACAAAGAAAAAAGGAAACTGATGTTGACACGATGAAGGTCTTTAAAAGAAATCTTATAACGACAAAAACTAGTTTTTTTTTTGAAAAAACAAAAGAAAATGAGATACTTTCACCAGAATATATCTCTTTTCAGTTATAGAATAAGCGCTGAAACTGGCAGAAGGTTCCACTCAGACATGTAAGGTAAGTCACGAAGAACACAAAACCAATACACAGGCACGGTGGTAATGAACCCTGATGCGACATCAAGGAACATGTGGGGTGAGGTACCTGGGAAATTCCATAATTCATGCCTTGAGTATATGAACCCTGGTGAGCAAGCTACAAATATTCCAGGGAATAGTGATTAATACCACCCATTAAGGAAATTAAAACACAACCAAGATAAGTCAGCCGCGAACAAGAACATGGTGCATTGAGAAAATATCATGCAGCAGGCTACCTGTGAACTAGGACCAGGTTGTTGTAATCCATCCTTCCTAGCAGATCCATCAGCACCCTTGCCTGATCCCTTAGTGTCACCCTGTTGAGAAACATGCATAATAATCCAAAGTTAACAGGAGAGAGGGAAAAGGCAAAAGGAGCGGTAATTCAAACAAAAGGAAGAGGAAGCTATATTTAAGTTCACTACTCACCTCTATCTGCCACACCAAGAGCAGCCAACCAGCAAACCATAAAAGTAAAATATTATTAGTTTTTCATCATAACAACCATAGCAGCAGCAAGTAATTATTTACGTTGCAGACAACTAAAAAGTGGTCATAAAAACTAAGAAAATGAAAAGACAATTACCTCTCTATACCTTGCCAGGTACACCTTGAGTGGATCAATGTAATCCTCAAAACCTAAAGTCGCCATAGCCCATAACAAATCATCCCCGTTGATTGTCTTTCTTTTCTCTCTCTGACACTTATCACTTGCCCTTCATGTTTCAACCCCCAAAAATTCATTTAGTTTCCACCATCAAGAAAACAAAAAGCTCATCATAGACCACCCATAAGGCATATCCGTAATCTCATCCAAACAACAAACAAATTATCCAAGAAAATGGTGTTATGCATGCCGAGAATCTTAACAGAAGTGTACACATGTTTCAGAAATCAATTTTCTATCACCAAACACAGATTACATTCTGAATGTACAGAAAGACAACATTCAGTAGATTAACAAGCATCAATCCATCAAATCAACAAAACACTTAAACAACTTACCGCACCCACCCAAACACATTCAGATACATGTAATCGCAACTTATCTGGACATGTTTTAGAAATCAATTTCCCATTATCAAACACTTGCTACATTTTGAAAGTGCATAAAGACAACATTTCAGTGGATTAACGAGTACATGCATCCATCAAATGAACAAACCTAGTATACCACCATATGACCATATCATACCAGACCCAACCAAACACATTAACATGCGTACAATCGCAGCTCGCATAACCAGAGTGTTCTTCATCCATTATTACATATAAAACCACAAAACACGAAATTAACCAATTCATAGACACCCCGACCATTCACAAGACACACAATCACTCATTGGGACAAAAGATAAAGAAACATAGATTAAACATTGAGCATAATCAAATAGCTAACATAATCACAGAGGTCGCAAATCATTGGCCAATCTCTGCGATTAAGCGAATCCGTGCAATTACGCTACCTCTCTGATTAAGCTATCACTACATTATGCTCAACAGAAAATTAATAGAGCTTAAGCTCATTCGTAAGATTATCGCTACCTCTCTGATTAAGCTATCACTACGATTACGCTCAACACAAAATTAAATCCAGCTTTAGCTCAATTGTGCAATTATGCTATAATCATGCTTAATACAAACAAACATACTCGCTGGTGATGAAGCTGATGAACTCCGATACGCACTCCTGCACCGTCTCCTTCGCATCCTTCGCAATCTTACCATTTGCGGGGAGCGCCTTCTTCATGATCCGACTGATATTCGCAATTGGCAAAAACCTATCCTGCTCGCGCACGCTGGAGCGCGGGCTCCGATCGTTGCCGCTGTCGTTACTGCCGCCGGCCGGGCTTCCAGGACCGCCGCCGTGATCCGCCATTTGATCGAAACTCCTACCATTTTTTTACACGGAATAAAAACTTATAATAGATCAATAAAAAAAAAAAGAGAGAGCGAATATAGATAGAGATTTATAGAGAGAGAAAGTAGTTGTGGATTTTACCTGAATTTGTAAATTTGGGCGCGAGGAGTGAGAGATCGGAGGGTGGAGAAATTGGGGAGGAGACGACTGAGATTGAGAGATTAGAATAATAGGAGGGTGGGTTAGGTTTTATCGGCACCGTTGGTTTTCCGATTGTGCGTTGGGCTTGTGCAGTAAGCTTGCGACACGTGGAATTGATGATATCCGCACATTGGTTTTTCTCATTTTTGTGCACATACGGCGACGTTTCGAGTTTACTAGTTTTGTCTAATTTGATAATTTCCTAACTTGATTTTTCTGTATTTTCTTTAGGCCTATCTTTTTTTTTTTTTTTTGGAGCAAGATTATTTATTCCATAGCCAAATGCAATTCAGTATAAGGGCCAATCCGCAGATTCAGGCCTACCATAAACTATAAATCCTACTTATCGAAAGTTTTACAAATTTTGACACAACCTATTTATATATTTTTGGTTCTGGGCTTTACTTTTTATACATTGAATTACATGGTCTGCAAGCTCTTTCTCCATCTGTTTTTGTTCAAAAACTGCTGCATTCCTGCTGCTCCAGACTTCATATAAGGCTTCGGTTGCTGCTATTTTCAGAACTTTAGCTCTAATGCTCTTTTTTTTGCACATTTGAATCATTCATTATGTCTCCTCTTTCCACCCCCTGGAATGTGGTTAATTTTGAGCCTATTCAGTACCTTTCTCCACACCTTGCTAGTCTCCTTACAGTTATAAAATAGGTGTTCCATGTTTTCCTGTTCATCACAGAAGCAGCATTTGCCATCAGTTTGAATCCCATGTTTACTAATTCTGTCTTTTGTTGCCATTCTCTGCATGAATCCCATCCATAATGTGAATTGGGCTCTTGGTCTCGCTATGTTGCCATAGAACATTTTACTCCAAGTCTTTACTTGCTTATCCCCTCTCATGCCTCTGTACATCCTTCTAGTGTTGTATTTTCCACTTTTACAAGCTTCCTCCCAGCCCTTATTCTCCCTTACTCTCTGCTGCTTCTTGAAAATGGTTTTCAACAACCATGAGCATGTTTGTGTGGGTTTGAACTGGTCAACCTTCTGCTCTTTGATGTAGTATGTGTGAATCCAGCGAACCCACAATTTGTCTGCCTTACTAGTGATATTCCAGAGCAATTTAGCAATAGTTGCTTTGTTCCAGTCCACTAGTGATATGATATTTAGTCCCCCCTCCTTCTTTGCATCACATAGTATCTCCCAAGACACATGTGCTTTCCTGCTCTCACTGTCCTTCCCAGTCCACATGAATCTTCTACATATACTCTCCACATGTCTTAAGATTTTCTTTGGTAGTGGAATGATCTGTAGTCAGTAATTGGCCATTGCAAAGATAACACTTTTTATCAACTGCACTCTTCCTGCATAGCTGAGCAGCTTTGAACTCCAGTGTCTTATTCTCTCCAAGATCTTCTCTACTAGTGCACTACAATTGGCCACTATCAGTTTTTTGTTGTCCAATGGTACTCCAAGGTATTTGACTGGGAGTTTCCCTTCTTGGAACCCTATTAGCCCTTTGATTAGATCCTGGTCCATATTGTTTACACCTCCCCAGTAGATTTTGCATTTTATAGGGCTAGCTTTCAGTCCAGTAGCATCTGAGAATTCCTGAAAATGTTGCATCATTAGTTTCACTAATCCAACATCTCCTCTGCATAACATCATCAGATCATCAGCAAAACATAAGTTGGTTATCCCCAGAGCTTCACATTTAGGATGAAAGTTTAAATCATGCTTCTTTCTTAATTTCTGGAGGATCCTATGCAAGTACTCCATGATGAGCACAAATAGTAGGGGAGATTGAAGTCTCCTTGTCTCAGTCCTCTCTTGGCTTGGAGTATTTTAGAGGGGCTCCCATTGATTGAATATCTATATGATACAGTGTTGACAAGTAGCATAGTCCACTTCACAAATTTTGTTGGGAATCCCAATTCTTTCAATATGTTCTCCAGTGCTCTCCATTCAACTGTATCATAGGCCTTATGTATGTCCATTTGGATCATGCATCTTGGGGTGATATTTTTCTTGCCATATCCCCTCACAAGTTCCTGGGCAAGGAGGATGTTGTCATGGATGACTTTGCCAGGTAGGAAGGCTGATTGGCTGTCATCTACCACTGTGTTAATAACTTTCCCCAGTCTCTTAGTTAGGATTTTTGAGATTATCTTGAGAATAGTGTTGCAGCATGAGATAGGTCTCATGTCTTTCATAGTTTGTGCAGTGGGTGTTTTTGGTATGAGTGTAACCAGGGTGCAGTTGATTGCTCTGTATATTCTCTCTTTCTGGAAAAATTCCCTAACTGCTGCATTTACATCATCTTTTATAATGCTCCAGGTGGTCTTGTAGAAACATGCATTATACCCATCAATGCCAGGGGCCTTATTATCTCCAATCCGCTTCACTGCTTCCCAAATCTCATTGTCTGTGACTGGACTGATCAGTAGAAGGCCATTCTCTCTACTTATGGTTCTTCCCTCTCTAATAGCTGGTATGTCAATCCCCTGTAGAGTGGTGGCACTTTTCCCCATCAGATTTTCATAGAAATTAAGCACTTCTCCCTCTATCTCTGGTTGTGTAACCAGCAGTGTGCCATCTTCCCTTCTCAGCTTGTATAGTCCCTTATGCTGGTTTTTTCTTTTCACTAAAGCATGAAAATAAGCATTATTTCCATCCCCTAGCTTCAACCAATCCATCTTTGCTTTCTGGCTTAGTATTTCCTCTTCCATATTGTGGATTCTTATCAGCTCATTACTTGAATCCCTCACTTCTGTTGTTAATTGTTTGTTGTACCTGTCTTTATTAAGAGCCTCTTGGCACTTTTCCAGTTTTTCCCTACTCTCATTGACTTGTTGGGATATTTTATTATATTTCCTTGCCATCTCCTTCATAGGTTTCTGCAGACTTTTCAGCTTTTCCCATAAGCAGAACATATGTGTACCTTTTATCCCCTTCTTCCAGTGCTTGCTTATTGTTTCCATAAATGCCTGATCTTTGCTTACACAATTCAGATATTTGAATGTTTGTCTTGGTACCTGAATTTGATTTAATTGATGCATTATTAGGGTATTGTGATCTGATATAGTTGCTTGCATAACTTCCAGATTTGTGTTGTTGTACTCTGTGAACCATTCTACATTTGCAATAGCTCTATCAATCCTTGAGTATATCAATCCTCTATTAGCCTCTTGATGATTAGACCATGTGTAGAAAGGTCCTTCAGTTGGCACTTCACACAATCCAGTTCTGTTCATCATGTTTTCCAGGTCACAATATTCACTAGGTTGAACTCTATTACCTCCTTCTGTGTCATCTTCTTTTAAGACATTATTGAAATCACCCATAGCTATCCAATGCCCTTTAATGTTTGTTGCAATTTTTTCAATATCCTTCCACAACTTCCTTCTTTGCTCTATATGGTTGTGTGCATAAATTGTTGTGATCCAGTACATGTGTTTTCCTTTAGCATCATGTATGCTCATGTGAATGTATTGTTCTGACATATCTGCCACAGTGCCACTAACTATGCTTCTGTCACATAAAACCCATATTCTTCCATTTATATGGCTCTTGTAGTTATCATAATAATCCCATTTTCTTCCCAGTTTTTCCCTAATTTTCTCTGCTGTGTGTTCTTTCACTCTAGTTTCCACCAGGACAGCTACAACACTTTTGTGTATTGAGAGGTAGGAGCTAACCTCTCTGTGCTTAGCTTTTTTATTGATGCCCCTGACATTCCAAGTGAGGATCATGGGATACCCTCTTCATCCCCACTTAGCCTCATTCCAAGCTGCAGTAGGGTGAATCCATTCCCATGGTTACTCTTAGCATCTGATCTATTATCTGTTCTTATGCTCTTGTTGTTTGTTTTCTTTCCATGTCTAATCTCAATCCATTCTTCTTCTCTTTCTTTCATCCCCCCTTTCTCTATTTGGATTATTTCCTTCTTTCCTCCTAGGGTGTCTGTGCTTATCATTTATGACTTTGTCTCTTCTGTTATCTCTTCACTCTGTGTTTTTATGCCCTCTTCATTTTGTACCTTCTTTTCCTCCAGCCTATCATTGTTTTGTGTTTTCTTTACCATATATACTGCTTTGCTCTTTGTCAGATTTTGTTTCTTTCTGTTGCAATCATGTCCTATCTTCAAGCATTTTGAGCAGTAGAGTGGTAACCCCTCATATTTGATTTCTTGAGTGATTTTCTTTCCCAGGTGATCTTTGATGGCAACTGTCTCCCTTAGTTTCTGGCATATGATACCCTTAGCTTTCTTGTTGTGCATTCATCTGTGACTATAGGCCTACCCACTGTGCTGGCTATTTTCCCTATGCTCTTTTCCCCCCAGAGGTGCAGTGGTAGCTGTGGTAAAGTGATCCAGATGGGCACCACCCTAAGGTCCTCTTCCAATTCAAATCCTGGCTCCCATTTCTTAATGAACATATGTTTCACATAGATAGAGTAAGGGCCTTTCTTTAGCACCTCATCTCTATCAGCACTACTTTTGCATCTCAAGATAAAGTATCCCTTCTCATTGTAGTGTATATCAAACATAGTTATGAAATTCCATTCTTTCTCAATGAATCTCCTAACAGCATTCATTGATAGATCATAATTCAGCACATACATTACCAATGCATCCCTCCAGAATTCAAGTTCTGTTTCCACATCCTCACTTTCAATTTCCACTTCATATTCTCCCTCATTCATATTTGGGGGAAAAAAATTCATTGTATGTCCATGATTAGGGTTTCGATTACCTGTGATGATGTCCACCCAGGGTTTTGGTGTTGTCTCCTTCATCTCCTGCTTATTTTCTCTCTCCTCTCGTGGCGTGCGGGATGACCTCCACTGTTACTATGTTGTCAGGTGGTGGCGATCTGCTGTGTTTTGGTGATTCACTTCTCTCTCTCTTTGTATTTGTTCCCCCCCCTCCATTCTATTCCCTTTCTCTGAGCTATTAGTTGCTTTTGGTTTCGCCGGAGTCGCATTCCCCGTCGCTACCTTCTTCGACGGCCGGCCGACGCGTCGCGTGTGCATTGATTCCAAATTGCACCTTCACTGTGTGTGGATCACCCACGGTATATTACTTTAGTGTTTTTAGATAGGCCTATCTTTTTTATTCTTGCATTATTTATAAGAGGGTGGATTGTTTCGTGAAATTCTCTAAGCGGGTGCTTGGTTCCATTGATGAGGTGAGGGGGGCTTATCTATCCTAAAAGTGAGTTTGGTTCGAATGTTAAAAAAAGCGGGCATGCTCAAATAGCAAAAGTTCGGTCTTTAGCTGACTTTCTGGGCTTAGATAATCCCCGATAGTATTTTATATCTGGACTTTGTCTACGAGCTGGTCGATTGAAAATACTTGTGTGTCCTTGCTTTTTATCTAATAATTCCACTGATTGTCCTTTTTGCCAAAAGTATTCTCCCACCAAAAACTTGTCTTATAAATGAATTTCGCCCCCTAAATATCGCGCCTCTACTTACCCTAACCCTTGATCCACCTCGTATCATCATCGTATCCATTGAATCCACGGTGAGTCGGCACTCTCACTTGAACACATTCATTTTAATCTCTCTTCATAACTGTTTTGGGTTAGTCACCACTACAACCAGTGTTGTAATAAACTCGAACATTTCTCCCAAATTTATGTTTAATTTTTTGTGGGTATTGTCTTATATCGTTTGTTGTTTTTTTTCATCAGCGTTGTCTGTTAGTTGGTTACACATTCGCTGGTTACTTAAAAATATTTATTTCAATTAGGGTTTCAGAATAATTTTGGGATTCGATCTTAAACATTAGTCTTGTTGTTGTTGTAGTTTGGTTAGGGCTAGGAAATGAATTACTTGTATTTCTCTCTGGTTTTGGTTACAACTTCATTATTCCGGTTACAAATGGGTTGGTGATAAGATGATTTTTTGCAGGTATTTAGAGAGATTGCATCTGCAGAAAGGTGTACTATCCCTGCGAGAGGTATGGTCAATTTAACTACTTATATGACCTTTTTAATTAACTGCTTACTTATAATGTTGTCCATGAATTATACATTGTGCAGTTTAACTTGCTAAATTATACGAAATTGAAATGGCGATTGATCGTTAATATTTTTGTGTGTTTTCAATTGCATGTGCTTTAGCAATAAAAAGCATGACATTTATTAAAATTTATACTATGTTGCATGATGTGTGAATGCCTAGGTTAAGGGTTTTAGTAGGATAACAAGTTTATTTGTGAGATGATGATCTACCAATCCTCTGTGTATCAGATGGATCAAATGAGGATGTTAACATGGTAGAAAATCCACGTGCTTAAAACATACCATAATTCGATTACTAAATTTCCGGAGATATTATTATATGATTTATACTCGTAACAACAGAATACTCGTATCACACGGCGAAGATCCCGAGACCCCCAAAATATGGGAACACCCCATGCACCCCCTACACCCTCCGATGTCTGAAAGCTATCGGAGAACCCATCCCGAGGGCCAAAGCGCGATACAAATGCACTACCAAAACCTAGAACCCCTCGGAGCGCACGTCATAAAGACCAGAATGCAAGAACATTGCCCTATCTGAACAAGAAAGCCTTGTCTAAGTACAAGGAACGTTGGAAGACAATCTACGTGAGCTTGGATACTAAAACACCACTTCACGAAGGCAAAGCAAAGCCCTCGGAAATCAAATCAGACCCCTCGGAAACATGCCCAATTTACGGAGCCCAAGACCAAGATAGAAACACCTATCAGAGTGCACATCAGAAGAAGACAACCTAACAATGGACCACTATCGGAACTACAACAGCATCGGACGAGCATTCCCTCCCACTTATCCAGCGTTTCCGATAGGTACTGCCCATCGGAGAGAAGGAAACCAAGAAGCCAGTTCATCAGAGCAGATTGAAGCTATCGGAGAGGATAATTCCTCCTGGTCAGCGCCCCGTCAGCAGATATACCAAACAGATAAAACCTATCTCTTCACACATGCATAATGACTCATTGGAACACATGCACGGTGACACATGTCCCTAAAAGACTTCTATAAAAGGGAGAGCTGAGAGATCGGATGGAGAAAAAAAATGAGGGGGGCGCTCCCAAGGGAACTCATGTTCTCTATAAAACTAAAAAAGGCTTCAGAAGAGAGGGCGAACTCCTTTCTTTCTGAAGGCTTCACAAGGTCATCTCTTTCAACAGATATAAAATCAACACAATCAATAAAATCAACATACTCCAAATAATCAACGCCAAGAACAAGAACTACGAGTGGCTTGATTCCCAATCGGTGGATACGTAGGCACCTCAGAAAATATCCGAGTCCAGCCCCAAATTAGTAATAACCAACAATCCCCTCGGGTCGGGATCGGCGTTCCAACCCAAAAAATAACTCGTTAAATAGGGAATAATATCCAACCCGTTAACAAAGTGGCACCATCTGTGGGAACCGCCGTTGAATCCTTGAGCAAGCCCGATGAGATCGCCGCCAAAACCAAAACGGAAAGCAGGTGCTACTGCCACTGGGCGATACGCTCCGAAGTTAAGTTTTCCTTTCTCCAAACTCGCATGATTCGATTTCAATCTTGGGTATCTCCTTGAAAATCATAGGATTTTCTGATTACTATATAAGTATATATGTGAAGTCTGTAAAAGACTTGTAAAGGAAAGAAAGAGGTGGTCCAGTAACCTCGGAGAGGTTCTCCATGGGCGCTTACCTGGAGAACCTTTGTTCGTAACCAGGATGTGAATAATCCTACCGGAATGATTCTTTAAAAGTAAGTGAAAATATTCACTAAACTCCAAAGCACCTATATATATATATACTTAGGAATCTTTCCTCGGATAACCGAGTTAAGCTTGAGCTGTCCAAGCTATATTATAGCCATGGTTACGTGTCGGGTGATACCTCTATTCAGAGAAAACGTATCTCCAAAGTTTGCACTGCAAACGGACACGTCATGATAAGTAATTTTCTTGGCCAGTAAGAATGGGATACTATCTCATCTCTTTAAACTCAATCTTAAATTCTACAATTAAAGGAGAGGGTCCAGGTATTTATAGGTGCTGAAAAGTTATGATGAATATTAGCACGAAAAAAACAAAATAGAATGAAGGACAAAATAGTTGCACATTCATCAAAAGCCGAGGACTCCTCGGAGAAATGCTTACAAAGCATGAAAAGTAATTACAAATGCTAAAATGCGGAGTAAAAAGTCCAGAACATAACTGTTAACCCTGAATATAGGGATTAACCCAAGGACGATACTATCGTTCCACTCCCGATGAGGAGCCCACCGAGTATCACATACCCGATGCGGCACGACGTGATACCCGAGGAGGCAAAAGGTTAACCCTAAATCTAGGGATTAAACCCAAAGACGATACTATCGTCACATACACTCCTGATGAGGAGCATACACTCTTGATAAGGAGCATACACTCACGATGAGGAGGCACACCGAGTATCACATACCCGATGCGGTACGACGTGATACCCGAGGAGGCAAAAGGTTAACCCTAAATCTAGGGATTAAACCCAAAGACGATACTATCTTCACATACACTCCTGATGAGGAGCATACACTCCCGATGAGGAGGCCCACCGAGTATCACATACCCGATGCGGTACGACGTGATACCCGAGGAGGCAAAAGGTTAACCCTAAATTTAGGGATTAAACCCAAAAACGATACTATCGTCACATACACTTCTGATGAGGAGCATACACTCCAGATGAGGAGGCCCACCGAGTATCACATACCCGATGCGGCACAACGTGATACCCGATGAGGCAAAAGGTTAACCCTAAATATAGGGATTAAACCCAAAGACGATACTATCGTCACATACACTCCTGATGAGGAGCATACACTCCTGATAAGGAGCATACACTCCCGATGAGGAGGCTCGACGAAGGCACGCCTCAACAAAGGCATCAGAGGTAAAAAAACTCTCGCCTCAACGAAGGCATCGAAAAAAAAAAACTCTAGCCTCGAAGAAGGCAACCACGATATTCCCCTCGCCTCTTTTAAGGCAAGCAAAAAATTGGGGGGGCTTATGCTTCCACGATATTCCCCTCGCCTCTTCTAAGTCAAACAAAAAATTGGGGGGGCTTATGTTAAACAAATATAAAAGTCGAACGACGAAGGTCTACGATACCCCAAAATAATTCCCCGATACCTTACCAAGGCTTTTCGAGTCCTATATGAGACTCAGAGGCCTTTCGAGGATCTACGGGACGTTCACGATGCAATAACCGACAATGACCTACAAGGTTCTAAATAACTCTATGATACTTCGAAAGAAACGTTAAAAACGTTAATAGCTATCGGACCTACACTATAATATCTCCGACCAGAAAAAGCGAGAAAAACGTATACTTTAAAAAGGCTTGAAGCAATACCTTAAAACGACACCGATACAAGAGGCTACGATACCTCTCTGAAAAATCTGCGATACTCGAACCCTCACAACTCCCGACTTTTAAGTTTCTAGTGCAGTCATAATGACCGACTGCACTAAAAACTGGGGGGCTTTGTTAACAGGGTAGAAAATCCACGTGCTTAAAACATACCATAATTCGATTACTAAATTTCCGGAGATATTATTATATGATTTATACTCGTAACAACAGAATACCCGTATCACACGGCGAAGACCCCGAGTCCCCCAAAATACGGGAACACCCCCTGCACCCCCTACACCCTCCGATGTCTGAAAGCTATCGGAGAACCCATACTGAGGGCCAAAGCGCGATACAAATGCACTACCAAAACCTAGAACCCCTCGGAGCGCACGTCATAAAGACCAGAATGCAAGAACATTGCCCTATCTGAACAAGAAAGCCTTGTCTAAGTACAAGGAACGTTGGAAGACAATCTACGAGAGCTTGGATACTAAAACACCACTTCACGAAGGCAAAGCAAAGCCCTCGGAAATCAAATCAGACCCCTCGGAAACATGCCCAATTTACGGAGCCCAAGACCAAGATAGAAACACCTATCAGAGTGCACATCAGAAGAAGACAACCTAACAATGGACCACTATCGGAACTACAACAGCATCGGACGAGCATTCCCTCCCACTTATCCAGCATTTCCGATAGGTACTGCCCATCGGAGAGAAGGAAACCAAGAAGCCAGTTCATCAGAGCAGATTGAAGCTATCGGAGAGGATAATTCCTCCTGGTCAGCGCCCCGTCAGCAGATATACCAAACAGATAAAACCCATCTCTTCACACATGCATAATGACACATGTGAACACATGCACAGTGACACATGTCCCTAAAAGACTTCTATAAAAGGGAGAGCTGAGAGATTGGATGGAGAGAAAAAATGAGGGGGGGGGGGGGGCGCTCCCAAGGGAACTCATGTTCTCTATAAAACTAAAAAAGGCTTCAGAAGAGAGGGCGAACTCCTTTCTTTCTGAAGGCTTCACAAGGTCATCTCTTTCAACAGATATAAAATCAACACAATCAATAAAATCAACATACTCCAAATAATCAACGCCAAGAACAAGAACTACGAGTGGCTTGATTCCCAATCGGGGGATACGTAAGCACCTCGGAAAATATCCGAGTCCAGCCCCAAATTAGTAATAACCAACAATCCCCTCGGGTCGGGATCGGCGTTCCAACCCAAAAAATAACTCGTTAAATAGGGAATAATATCCAACCCGTTAACAGAGGAAAATCTTGTTTTACTTCTATTACAATTTCTTGCATTTAGGACAAACATAGTTATGTTCTTGGTGGTCATGCACAACCATGAAAGGGAAGTGAGACTAGCGCGTCAGTGAAATGTTATTAGATATAATCTTTTATTTAAGATGGTGGATATTTATGTACACATGCGAAGCCGAACCACCCTCAGTAACGTAGACTGTGTGGCTAATTTGAGAGTGGATACCAATTGTTTCATGAGGCTCTGTTTGTTCCTTAAGGAGGTTGGGGGAATGCGAGAAGAGAAATCTGTTAGATTAAGAGAATAGGTGTCACTATTTATTAAGGTCTTGGCACACCATGACACGAATCGTACAATTGGTTTCTATTGGAATCGGTTGGGCCAAACGGTTAGTCGCTACTTCATGAGAACATTGGATGCTTTCTTGAAAATCAGTGAGCTTAGTTGGGTGGCATCTAAGCCTGTCCCTGAGGAAAATGACAACTGTGAGGAGCCATGGAAATATTTCAAGGTGTATTATTCATTTTATTCTCTTAAAACTCCACGTGAAATGTATCTGGGGTTCATTTATGTGTCTTAATTTGATATTTTCATATGCATTTAGGGCTTCTTAGGAGCACTTGATGGAACCCTCATTGACGTAACTGCACAGATGGCCCTTGGTTCCAAGAAGGGACGTGTATCGATCATTGTGTTGGGTGTATGCGGCATAGAGATGCAATATTTGTACATGTTATGTGGGTGGAAAAGTTAGGCGATTGACGGTAGAGTTTTGCGTGATGCACTATATAGACGCCGTCCGCATGGGTTTTGTGTCCCTCAAGGTAAACATTTTATTTTTACTATCTGATTTGCATCTGTTTTTGGCTATTATTATATATTGTACTATTATAGGTTTTATGTTTACAAGGTAACTATTACCTGGTCGACGACGCAGGATATGCAAACTACGTTGATTTTCTAGCACCTTATAGAAGGTGTCGATATCATCTTAAAGAATGTGGCGATGGATGTGTGGTGCCACTAGATAAAGAAGAGATGTTCAATATGAGCATGCACGGGCTAGGAGTATAATTGAAAGAGCACTTGCTAAGTTGAGAAACCAATAGAAGATCCTTAAGCGACCATCCTACTACCCTTTGAAGATCCAGAACCGCTGCATAATGGTTGTTGGTCTATTCAATAACTTCATAATGCAGCAAATTCCACCTTACCCTTTTGATGACTCATCTGATAGCTCTGATTTCGACGACGAGGCTTCTACTGATTTTGTGGAAGAACTTGAGAGTACCCTTGGCTGGACTAACTATATGGACCAGTCCGCATCGTACATAATTTTTTTTTTTGATAACCAGTGACCTTTAGATTCAACATGGTGTTGTTTTTAAGATGTATTTGAGTGATTTATTATTTCGAGAGTGAAGTTGCTTGTGATTATAATCTGTGAGTTGATTACATGTGGATGAGGGTGTGTTACATAGTAGGACATCAATTAGGTTTTTGAGATGAATTGCACTTCAAATATTTTGTTCACGTGGTTTGAGATTTTTTTGATAGAATTCCTATGTCATTGGCTTGCGAATAACAATATGAGTCCAAATTTTGTTTAAGTTTACATGCTTGTAAAAACTGGAAAAAAAAAAAGTAAAAGTATCATGGCATGCAATACAGTTTCATTTGACCAACATCACCCACCCTATCAAAATAGCACAAACGGATCATTTACAAAAAACATTCAAAAGTGATTCATGCATACTTCATTATTGTCCAAAACAATACACATATCCCATGACAACAATTACTCTAGAATAACACAATCTTATTTGAATTTCTAGACAAACATGGACACATGACATGATAAAATGAACATTAATTACACTGAGAGTCTCAAATTCCTTAATCATAGGCAGCAATAGGGTTGAACTCGTATAATAGTAGTCATGGCATTACGTAAGCACGCCCACCAGATTTACAGCCCTCACTTAGACATAAACAACACAACAAATGGCAGAATAACCAAGACTATAAACAACGACACGAACCACGTAAGACAACAACATCCTACTGCTACCCTAGCGATAGGGGTTTGTCGGAATTCTGAAATTGCTAAAGCAGCGACCCTATATGTTGCTTGGAGCCAAGTTGGATTTTCTTGTTACTTAGTGGAGACGAAGAACGATCAACGGTCGAGGACCCCGATTGAGAGTTAACGGCATTCTAATTTTCAAAGAGTCTCTCTTTGTTGGTGGACATGGGACTTGACTTATTGTTACTATAGTCTTGTGAAGTCTATTTGTGTACGGTGGGTAACGTTGGATGTAGTTGTAACAAGGAAACCATGATTCGTCTTCCAATATAAACCAGTCGCTATGATTCAGGCGCAATGGACAGATGTAATGACAACGACTTGATTTTATTGCCGTAAGACTTGCCTTTAGGTAGCGCATATGTCCACTACCACACGAGCACTGCACAATACAATTTCCAACCATATGCAAATCAAAGCATGATATATTGTAATGCAATATGATATTTAACTTTGTGAGATGGACATGAAAGCTGGTATTGTAAAACATAATTGAATCATGCAACGAAATTAAGCACTAAATTGGAAATCGACACATGGTAAATCATATCATTACAAACGTGCATCTAATCATATACCTTGAGGCAGTGAAAATGGAGTAGATCTAATGAATAAGTAATGAACGCCCAACGAGCAATTGTACAATACAATAGATAGCAGAACATTCAACAAATCGAAACCACACTGTCAAAATCATCTCAAAAGGCAAAAAAATAAAATAAATTATATTTGAGTGTTAGAAGAAATCGAGTTGAACGATGGAAAACATATAGGTTGTATATACATGTGTTCAAATAATGAAAGCTTGACTTAATTTCACAGTATCATACCTAGTATTTTGTCAGATCTGCCTTGCGATTTGATGTCGGGACCTCAATTTTGGTGATTACGGTTTTCATATTAGTAATTTGGGGGAGAATGGGAATAACGCGTCGATTTGCCTGAGGAATTGGGGTACTTCTAACGGCTATAACAAGGTTAAAATGGAAAAAAACATAGGTAGTAAAACTTTAAAACTCGGCTGTAAGATGAACCAAACACGTTGATAAAAAAGGTGATAAGACAATCTCGCGTGATAACAACATAACCAAACAATGTTGCTAAAAAGCAAAATAAATCTTCATCAGTAATAATAGAGAAATAGCATAACCATGTATAAAGATATACATGGAACTAAACACACCGTAAATGATTTTTTTTTTGGGGGGGGAGGGGGGGGGGGGGTAAAGCAATAATATTAAAGAAGGTCGTTAGGCCATGTCTGAACCTAACAAACTAGTAATGAGTAATCTCAGTAAGAGGCATCTCCAAAAATATCTCTCTCTTTCTATCATTTAAGAAGTCGTTTGGTCACTTTATCTCTCGTTTGGTTCCACATATTAATTTCTCGGGCAGAAGTGAGATATGTCCGGATTTTTTGGTTTTATCCCAGAATATGAGATAAATAATCTCACCTCTACCCCTAAAATAAATAATCCTGATTATGCCTTATTTTTAATGTTCATTGAAATTCTCCATTAAACCTTCTATAAATTTACACAATATGATATAATATTTGGAAGCTTGAAAGTAAAAGTTTGGAAAAAAAAATATATTGTAATTATAAGATTCCCGTGGATAGCTTATTTAAAAAAAAAATTGATAGCTTATTTCCAAGTTTTTAGTATTTAATCACATGTATAAATTTTTATTTGCATCATGCAACAAAAATTTCAATTTAGTTTCTCTTACTACTTTCTTCTTCTTAAAAGGTGATTATATTATAATAAAATAAGTCAAACTTTACGAAATTATTTGATTTTTTTAATTATATAAATTTATATTGATTCGTAAAATCAAAGTAGAAAAAGAAAAATATTCTAACTTCTTTTCTCTCTCTTACTCCACCCTACCACTCCCATTCGGAAAATACGTTAATTGTCATAACTTATTCTTATATAATATTTTTGGTAATGTTTTTGTTCAGGTTGTATTTAGTGAATAAGAATTCATATAAAAGAAAAAGAAATTAAACTTATATGGTGATGCTACACATAATTCAAGAAATAAATATTGTAAGTTCAACATAATAGTGAGAAAAATATACAATACGTCATTGAAGTTGAAACAACAATATGTTTCCACTTAAAAAAATAATTTAAAAAAAAGGTTAATTGAACGTTATTGACTCAAATCAAACAAAAAATTATTGAGTTAAATATTATCTTGACACTTAATCTTATCAACCAAACAAGTGGCAAATATTAGATATCACATAAATCCTTACTTTGTATCTCATTTCTAGTCTATACCATATTTTTGAGATAAAATACATCTTTAAAGCCAAACGACTTTTGAGCTAATTTTTGATAACATATTCGCCCTTTATTGCAGACCGGGGTATCCTATTGATTTTCACATTCCACAGCAACTTGATAAGATTTTTGCACTCTACTCAAGTCCGACTTTGTGATCTTGAGGCTCAACCTCTCCATTTATAAGCTTAAACGCAGTCATTGAGTCCATTTCCACTTCGATTTGTGGCATTCGTCTATCCTATGCAAGTTCCAATCCCGTTTATTTTCTTCCAGCCCAACGTCGTCAAGTATGGGCAACATCAGATCCTTCTTGAATCTCTAAATCCAGGCCACAACATCAGAATGAAGCACACTCGCATCTGCTCCTCGATTTTCATCTGTTACTAATATTCCATCAGTGTTTAATTTCACCCATCATTCTGTCAGTTTCTTCCACTTCTAAGCTTTATCTTTCGCAGTCTTCTTCCTTTTCCCTTCATGCAAACCCCTACTCAACAACTTAATCTGGAAAATACAACAATTGATGTTGTCCATTCTTAGAACACATTTGCATTTTGGTTTCTCCAGATTATGCATAGTGACGCGACAAAAATAAATTGCCATCTCACCCCCGTCATGATATTGCTCGCCATCAATCATCGTTAGCCAAACATCATCCGAAATTGTATCAAAGTCCGCCAAACATATGTTCGATTTGAAATGTCACGCACCACAATACAATGTTGTAACGCATGTGTCACGGTTTCTACATGAGATCTACAAACTAGGCATGCAGTTGTAGTGGAAATATAGAGTGCATACTGAGAAGGTTCGTTGCAAGTTTATTCTGAGCAGCGAGCCAAATGATTTTAATTTTTTTGCTGATATTCGTCCTACAAATCAACCTACATTGTCATGTTGAGGTAGCTCTTTTGCCTCTTCCGTGTAATTCTTCAAGTAAGCCTTGTACGTTGACAGGTAAACACCCCATTGGCTGTCTCGTTACACAAGATAACATCATCTTGTTGGTTCAGCTCAAACATCCGCGCATTCAACTTCTCATTGATATCTCTCAGGATATTTCGATCAGAATTGCTCCAAGCTCAACCGTGCGCGCATTCAACTTTTCACTGTCATCCATCATCTCTTTTGGACTTAGATATTCTTCGGTTGGATGAATCTTGCATGCCTCATCACATAATCTTTTTGATCCCGAGTCAATTATCATACCAAAATGATATACTTTCCCAATTTCCTATCTTCTATCGAAGGAAAGGTTGCATAAGTCCCGCGCACCTCAATATCCCTTTCCATGTTGCACTATTTTTCAGCCTCAACACGCAATTCAAGAGTCTCCCTATTTTCAATTATTTTGCAAATATAAAATCTTTCCAAACCGTTTGCTCACCTCTCATGATTCACCAAGCTAACTTTGAGAGTAATGCTTCATTACTGAGTCTCGAGAGTCTGATTCCTAGACCGCCTTCAACTTTTGGTATACTGACTCTTTTCTAGCATACCAAATAAAGTCTTCTTTTAGAAATATTGTCGACCAGAGAAAGTCTTTGTTTAACTTATCAAGCTAGAAGAATATGTCTTTGGGTAGCCAAGAGGATTGCATGTTGCAGATAGGAAGTGCCGATGAAACAGACTGGATGAGGGTCGCACGACCTGTGAGTTTTTTTTTTTTTTTTTTTACTTTTCCACCTGTTGAGTCGCTTCATGACTCTATCAAATATTTATGCATAGGTTGCTCTAGTCTCCCATCCGTGAATCAAATACACTCTAAAGTACTTATTGCTTATAGTTTGTCAAAAGCCAAGAATATCACATATAGTACTTTTCAAACCCGAGCCATCGTTTGTACATAAGAAAACCTTGGACTTCTTAGGGCTAAACAGTCGAGGCACCACAAAACTTCTCCAAAAACCCGTTAATTGATTTAGTCGTGGTCGTACTTGCTCTCCCCATTAAAACCAAGTCATCTGCAAAGAACAAATGTGATAGTTCGATCCGCTGCGTCAAGGAACAAGTGGCTGCCTCTATTTTCGATCTACCGCCTCATGTATGAGATATGATAATGTTCCTATACATAATACAAACAAATACAAGGAAAGAGGGTTCACCTTTCAGCATTCCACTTGTGGGCATAACAGACTCGAGGGGTGTCCCATTCCAAAGAATCCTCGTCGCAACATTACGAACACAATACATTATAAGGTTGGCAAGCTCTTCCAGAAAATTGAACGCGTATAGCGTGTCTTCCGTGAAATCCCAATTAACTTTGTCGTACGCCTTCTCCAAATCAATCTTTATGATCATACAACCCACTTTATTTTTCTTTTTGGTTCTCACTGAATGTAATATCTCCTCAAGCAAGAAATAATTATTATGAGTGCTTCTCCCCTAGATAAAGTTGGATTGTATTGGCGCAATAATTTTGGGCATCATCTCTTGCAAGCGCATCGTTATGATCTTGGTAATAAATTTGTGAAGGACATTGCATAATGATATGGGCCTAAACTTAGATATGACCTCGGGGTTTTGGTTTTCAGAATAAGGTATAAATGTGCCTCATAGATTTTTTCGGGTCAAACTTTCTATCCCTGGAAACCTCGGCTGCAAATATCTCGAGTGAGTCACGCATCCAATTCCATCATTTTTGTAACACTAGCAATTGGGTGCACGCGAAGACTGCGTGCAACATTTTTTCCTTTAAAAAACGAGAAAGTGTAATTCGTTTTTTTCCAAAATTTATTTTATGGAATCAATATTATGTGCCTTAAATATTTATAGAATATTAAAAGTTGGAATATGGGTAGTTTAAAGCTAAAAAGTAAAATAATTATATTAAAAACTTCAATTATTACGTTTGCATGTAAGTTTTATAAGAATAAATAATGTATATAAGTTTTTTTTTTGTTTTTTTTATCTAAACCCATAAAAAGCTGATTTCAAACTCCATTTACTAATTAAGGTACATATAAGAGCTGAGTCAACATCACAATGCTTGAGCATATTTGCATGGATAATATTCTCAAACATCATAAACATATACTCACAATGAAACAAAAATAGACAGACTTTGTGATATTTTCAACAATACAAAACATCTCAATTTGTAAGTCTAAAGTATCACCAATAATATTTAAAAGAAGTATATACTATTATGCAGTTTCAATTTTCTAGTATATTAAGTCTCATTTATCGAAGAGTAATTCTAAACTTGTACTCTTTTATTGCATATTTTCCTTTTTCGATGCAAACTCGGCATTCTTATATATGGCTGTATAATACAAAGAATAATAAGAAATTAGAATTAGAAACTATATGTAAGAATGATAATCTTATTGAGAATATATTACATACATTACGTACTGATTTGTGTGACCACTAAACTATGAAGAGCTTCTTTAATCACTATTAGATGAAAACTCAAATATGTCTGCACATCTAAGGTTTAATTTTATTATAAAAATCACTTCTTAAGCATGAACAATGATAAAATTTTGTTAAAGATAAATGTTGAAACACTACTTGAACTGATGTACGATTGAGATACATGGATTCACTCGACACTATATAAGTTATCTAAGTTGGATAGTTGACTTAATTTTGAAAAACAAACAGATGAATGTTGTAATGCGCTACATCTATATTCTGCATAACAGAAATTTCAAATTTCAACAAATGAAAATCTAAAATACAGTACATGCCTAACATATATATATATATATATATTGGATCTGCAAGGTGGAAAGCAAATCAAGTAAGCAAAAACTATATGTAGATTTTTCCAACGAAAAGCATTTCAACATAATACTTGATAAACCCAATAGTAATAATGAAAAAAAAATAGTAAAAAGAATAACAACATAGCACCCCCAACCACAGCAGACACTTAAATTGAATTATTTAAATTTTTGTTTGATGGAATGAAGAAGAGAAGCAAACCTCCTAGTATTTTGAGGGGAGACATGCGATAAAAAATTAGTAAATACTGCCATTGAAAAAAACAAAAAGATTGCCTCACTTACATTTTTCATTAGATATATTAAGCATTACCGAGAATGCTAAAATCAAACAAAAATGTGATACGTACATAACTCATGATACCAGTGGTGTGTAAAAATGCATGAGAACAAAATGCTAAGAAGTTGTGGTAATGTTGAAAAAGAACTACATAATAATGTAGAAATATATTAATTTCATGGAATTTAAAGAGATCTTGACTTTCGTTCAATGAATAATAGGAGATCTAATCTATCACTTAAGAAGTCGTAAGAAGTCAAAAATAACTAAGTTTATCAGTCAGTTTTACATACATTCATTGCGGCCGCGAGAGAATTGAAGCCCAAGCAGTGGAGCCGTATAGAAGGCTGCAACAAAAATTCACAAATTTCAGAAATCTCATAAAAAATTTGCGAGAAATCAAGAAAGATGAACATAAAAAAGTAAATTCGGAGAGATTAATAAAATGAGCAAGTTATGAAAGTTTTGAATTGAAAAAAGAAAACTGTTACCTAAACTATAACAAGAAGGAGAAATTATTATATACATATGTTGTATGTACAACCAATGGTTGAGATTAAAAGGAGATCTATAAATTGTAGAAATAACCACCCAACATCTCATCCCCATTGTGTATTGGTAGTAAATGCACATACATCAGATGCACCAAATATTCTCTCAACAAGAAGGTTGTGAAAAGTCTATAAATAAATAATAAAAAGAAGAGAGATCAAAGCCGAAATTTACGGAAGAGTAGGGGTTTTGTCTGGTGTGCTCTTTGGTGCACAACTCCTCCCACTCGGAAACTTCTGATGTGCTCTCTGATGCACAACTCATCTCACTCACATAGAGGTGGACCCCATCCACCTCTATGTGAGTGAGATGAGTTGTGCACCAGAGAGCATATGAGACAATCCCATCCCACTCACATAGAGGTGGGCCTCATGCGGGCCCCATGTGTGTGGGATCCACCTCTAGGGGTGTTTGGGCCGGGTCGGGACTTTGGAGTCCGACCCGACCCTCCGGGTTTTCCCCGAGCCGGGAAAAACCCGGCTCGTTCCCTTCCCGGCCAGACAAGGAAAATTGATCCCGGTCTGACTCCCGCCGGGAGGGAACGAGATCTGGATCCCGTTCCCTCCCGCGGGATCCCGGAAACAGTCCAGTTGCTTTTTTTTTAAAAAAAAAAATTTCATTAATCTGCTGCTCTTGGTTTATTTTTCTTGGTCCAGTAGGTTTTTTCACAAAACACACACAAACACACAAACACACACACACAACCCGCTACACACACACAAACACACACACACACACACACACAAACACACACACACAGTGTTGGTTACACACACACATCACACACACACGCCCATCGCCGCGCCGCCTCACCTCCACCGCCCCACGCCGCTAAGCCGCCGCCGAGCCTCCTCACCACTGCACCACCAACAAAATTAGAGGGCTGGAAACTGCTCATTTATGCCTCTTTTTTGTTGAGTTTTCAAATTTTTATTACCTATTTGAATTTGATTATGCAAAACAAAAAAAAGGGCTGGAAAGTCCAGGCCTTTTTTTGCGGATACTGCCCGCCGGGATCACGGGATCCCTCCCGTTCCGCCGGGAACAGTGTTCCCGGCGGGAGGGCCGGGAGCTGTTCGGCAGCTCCCGCCCCGGAAGATCCCGATGGGCCGGGGTCCCGTCCCGGCGGGACCCCGGCCCATAACACCCCTATCCACCTCTGTGTGAGTGGGAAGAGTTGTGCATCAGAGAGCACACCAGAAGTTTCCAAGAGTGGGGGAGTTATCTTAGCAGTTGAAGATTTGGTCCGATTGCTACATATTATTTTTTGGCTTTTATTAATAGATAGTTTTTCAGATTTGCTTTTAAAAATCATAGGAAATTGAGTGGATAAAGAAATATATGACTCGTGATTATCCATATTCAAACATTAAGTCCTTTTTTTAATATTTTTTTTCTTCTGTAGGAGGTTGAGAAATTTAGGGGACTTAGAGGTTTTGGTCCAATTGGTCCAAAAACCGCCAATTGTTGAACGTAATATGGGTGTAAAATAGAAAAAAAATCAGTATTTAAAGTCGAGACAAGAGTTTGACTCTTTCTCTTTAAAATGATATTTGTTCCGCCCGGTGCTTACGGTTTGATCGACAATCGCTTCTCAAGATGCAACGACTATCTTCTTAATATGGCTGTACTTCGAATATTAAGAAACGAAGAACTAAAAGATTGTTTTGAACTCTCGGAACAAAACAGACAAAAAGAAAGAATATTTGTGATTGAACGAAAAAGAAAGAAATAGGGGGTCTATTTATAGGTTACGAAAGTTGGCCTTGTGATTGACTGGACGGACATGTCTTTTCCACATCACAACTTTCCCGCCAGATTTTACACCATTTCGGCTGACTGTGCACCTATTCGGATGAAATGTGACACTTATTCTGCTGACGGGGTGTGTAGGTGACTGTTCGCTGACTGGGTTTTCCCTCCAGTTTTTGCAGCCACTAGACACACTTATTCGACCAGATTCTGACACCTAATCACGTTTAATTAATTATTAAATTCGTTGCTTATTACTAAACATTTAATTAAACTTTGTCCAAAAAGATAAATATTTGATAGGGAAACCCAAGTCCAAGCCCAAACTCAAACTCAAACCCAAGCACAAGCCCAGGCCTACGGCCCTGACCTCGACCCCGGCCCAGGCCCGAGTCCGGTCCGAACGGACGGCGGCAGGGCGCGCGCGTGTGGGCTTGAATTGAAGCATAACCCATCTAAGTCTTCTCCCCTTCAAAGACTTATGGTGCCCCTTGGGGCCCAAACCCCTATCACAAACAAGCAACTTATTAGGTGTACTAGTTTAGCTCAATCTTTCCATGTGGGATGGTGACTTTTCACCTTCCCACCTATTTCCTTTCATTTCTTCAAGATAACTTATTTCAACTAGCTTACTTGTTCATTTAATTTCTCATTCATCCCACAATGGTTTTAAATAATTAAATATACTAGATTTATCTACATGAAATGTAGATTTCATTAAGCTAAAGAAGTTCCTCTTTTATAAAGAAGAACCTACTCAAATAAATTATAAAAAACATGGAAAATTCACAATTTTTCCAGCACCAATTTGTGAGAGAAAAACGCCTTCCTTTATAGTAGAAATAGAAAATACTGCTTGCACCATGTCAGGACCCGGTGCCTTATACGGGTGCATCAAATGTATAACTTCTTTTGAGCTCAGCCGAATCAAAGCACCTAGTTAGTTCACGCCGATTATCCCCCGTCAACTTAGCTTGATAAACTGAAATTGGTAGCATGTGAGTACCTCCCAAATTATTATCTAGCTTCGGTGCTGAAAATAATTTCTCAAAACATTCTCTAGCATGCCATGTGAGAACCTCATTATCACTAACCCACTTGTTATGGATTTTCAACATGGTGATTCTATTTCGACGCTTCCGAGCTAGCGTGGATCAGTGGAAGAAACTCGTATTATGCTTGCCATCTCTAATCAATTTTATTCGAGATTTTCGAAACCAAAATACCCTTTCCTGTCGGAGTACGATATTATATTCCTCAACAATCAGATAGGCCTCAAGCCTCGATAGATGTTCTTAGGCCGAACATCCATCACCTTTTGGATACCATTCAACCTTGTTATCAATTTCCTCTTCTTGTGAAATATATTCTTGAATTTATCCATATTCCACGGCTCTAAAAGTTTTGAAACTTCTGATATTACTTCTGAAACATTTGCTTATCATCCAAAATAATTTTCAGTATTGGTTCACAATCCGGACAGTGAAACCATGTTGCTTTGAAACGAAAAGGTTGCGGCCCTTTAACAACCTCATGCCCATGGCATGATATGAGCAATGGATGGTGATCCCCATCTGTTCGGGGTAGATGGATGACTTCATTCTACGGAAATTTGTCTATCCATTTCTGGCTGGTTAGCGCGTGATCTATGTGTTCTTAAATATTAACGTCACTCCCTCTTTTATTAGTCAACTTGTTCGTCAGTCTCCAAAACCAAGGTTCACCAACCCACACCGTTCCATGTAATTTTAAAATAAGTGGAGTCTATATAATGCAACCGTACGTCCTCCTACTTTTTCGTGCGAGTATCCTACTTCATTAAAGTCACCCATGACAAGCCAAGTCATGTCGGAGTTCATCGCGATTATGTCCATGTTGTTAGAAATTCGGACTTTATTCGTCTTACGTGGCTATTCATAAATCTCCAATACTCTCTATTTATCTTGGAGGCTCGGGCCTATAATGGCGTGTATAGCTTGCTCCTCTAAGCCTATGATCTCAACATCTACATTTGCCTCGTTCCAAATCATCAAGAAGACTCATTCCATTCCCGTTGTGGGCGCACAAATGAAATTCAAGAATTCCAAAAACGGTGAATTCTCTATATGTTATTCGAATTATTTTATTAGAATAAAGTTATTGGTCGATTGGGATGAATTTTCCTTTTGTTTTGAGTCTTTTGTCAAAAGCGTAAGATGTAGTATTTTGTATGAGATTCGGTGTCGAAAGATATATTTTCACTTGATATCCCTATTTTCCTTAGTTCATTCTCTCCCCTCATCAATAATAATTCTGCTACTAGAACTCCCATCTTTCTCTCCACTCCCCCGAGCCGTTATATTTTTATCCCTCTCTGTTCTACCCCTCTCAGTTTGTTGTACCCCCTCAACTCTTGGTTGAATTTGGTGATGATTTCTACCATGCGAATCACTCATACGACTTTCATTAGAATTTTCCGAGTGGCTATCATGCGACTTTTTTGACTTATCCGTCCGGTATCTACCCAAATCACCATCATGTTCTGAATTTCGAGTAAAATACGCACATCAACAATATTTTGGGTTCTTGAGAAATTGGGGTGAAATGGGAGAAATTTTGGGCATGTATCGCGATCGGGTTGTGTCATAAGATTCGGGCACTTGTGAGACACGAATCCTAAAAATTGGGCGGATTTTCGAGAAAAAAAACTGACTAGGTTGGACAAAATTGAACTGAAAGTCACATTAAGGGACTCAATGTGGAGAATACCATAATTTAGGACCATTATCGTAATGCGGTCATAATAAGAGACCATTTGTTTTTTCCTTTTATATTTAATGTTGTGTAAGACTCGAGCCATAACCGTTACATCAAAATGATCTAAACCGTTGATTGGAGCATCCACTTGTATATATATATATATATATATATATATATATATATATACTTCTCACTTGTAGTTTTTTATGACACCAAAGGAATCGTTTAGCTCACTTTGCATAGTTTTCAACATCTTCTTACCTCTTTTTCACTCTAGTTTCTCTCCCAAGATTACTTCCCCACTTAGATTAGGTTGATCGATTAAGAGCATGAAGCCTTAATTGAGCCGCAAGCCTTAGCTTTGGCTGATAAATGAACTAGAATAATAAAGCTAATATACGTATGCAATTAAATATAAATTAACCTTGTGTATTTGAGATTTTATTCGTAACATCAACAATGTTGATATGTATTTGACCTAGCTAAGACATCTGACTCTAATTATTAAATCATGTAGTAAAGCTAATACATCTGACACTCATTATTTAATTATTTAACAATAAATAGTCTTAAATTATCTGATAGAATGTTATAGTAAAATGTTTTAAAAACCTTACAGGACAAATCGTTTCGTGTTCTTTGAGCTCTGGTTGTCTTCAAATTCCCGATGGCAGTATTTGCATTTTCCAATTCTTCCTTCTGTGTGAATGTTGTGGGAATTGATTCTTTTTCCCGCCATTTTTGTTTTCTGGAAAGAGGTAGGGTCTGAGATTGGGGAGGGTGAAGCAGGTGATTAGGGAATGGGGAATGGGGAGTGAGAAGGGTTAATTAAGTGGGCCTAGTGAGGGGCCTGAATGAGCCCATTATAGAAATTAGCTAATGCCTAGTCTAAAAAACAGACTAGACAGGTTGAACAGAAGCTTCTTATGGTCCAATGATGTTAACCATAAGAAATTGCATATGGTTAACTGGCAGAAGGTGACTATGCCTAAGAAGGAGGGTGGTCTTGGGATCAGAACTGCTAGGACTGCGAATGAATCATTGCTTGCAAAGTTGGCCTGAAAATCCTTGGTAGGGAGGATTCTTTATGGTCTCAATTTATCACTGCTAAGTATTTGAAAGGCTTGCAGGCTACTTAATATAAAGTAAGGGGTTCATAAAGTCCACTATGGAAGGGAGTTATGAAATGTTTAGATCTTATGAAACCTTACCTCAGATGGAGAGTTGGGAAGGGAGATACCATCTTCTTTTGGTATGATAACTGGAGAGGAGTAGGCTACTTGAATGATGAACTTGAGACCATTCATGCTACTGAACATCACTTGAAGTTGCAGGATGTCCTCACAAGATATGGGGTGTGGAAAATGGATAACTTGATCATTGTCATCCCTCAAGATGTTGTTGATAACATTATGCAGAATTCCATTCAGCTCTCTGATCAGGTAGACAGAATTCTGTGGACTGAGACTTCTAATGGTTTCTTCTCTTGTCAATCTGCATATAGAGTGTTTCAAAGAAGACATGGGATACTTGACAAGACCCCTGGAAATCACAGTTGGATCTGGAGGGTGGACCTCAGCAACAAATTGCAAGTTCATATGGTTACTATCTCAAGAAAGGTTACCAACTAATGTTCTAAGATTTAGAAACCAATCACCTCTCACTGCAATGTGCGCCATGTGTGATCACAGTGAGGAAACAAACATTCATGTGCTGAGACACTGCAGTGCAGCAAGGCACATTTGGCTCCAGATCATTCATCATGATGATCTTTACCTGTTTGATAACATTTTGGATGATCAGTGGCTGAAATCCAACTTGGTATCACTGACAGTCAGGAACATTATAAGACCACATGCCGAGTTCAAGTGGATATTTGCTGCCACTCTCTGGATTTGCTGGAAACAAAGAAATGCAAGAGTCTTTCACAATCCAGAAATCACATTCCAAGGCAGATTAGCACATATTAAGCAACTACGTCTTGATCTTTTCCTGGGGAGACGAAGTCAAAGGAACATACATGAACATGTTAAGTGGAGGAAGCCGGATTCAGGTTGGTACAAGTTGAATACCGATGGTAGTGCATTGCCTCAGACTAATAGTGGAGCTGCTGCTGGTGTCCTAAGGGATGAACATGGAACTTGGTGTTGGGGATTCTATTCTGCTCTCACTGCTCCTACCCGTGACGAAGCTGAGTTGGGGGCTATTTCTAAAGGTCTAGAACTAGCTTGGGATAGAAGATTTAATAACATTGCCATAAAAACTGACTCCTTGGTCGCTTATAAACTTATCACTAAAGAACTGGAGCCAGTTGCTGAACTGAGGGATTTGGTGGAAGATTGTCAAGTCAGATTGCACAAACCTTGGATTTATTCATTTAATTGGATACTTATGAGTGCTAATGTAGTTGCTGATCATCTTGTTAAGTTATCTAGTGCTATTGTTGGAGTGGATCTTCTTTGGGAATACCCTCCTTCTATTTGTATTAGCAACCTAGTTGCTCAAAGACATTATGTAATTATTTGACTTCTCTTTTATTATAAAAAAAAAAGTCTAAAAGAATTCCTACAAGTCATGATCCAATCTAAAAGAATGAACGTATTATTGACCCTTTTTTGCTAATATTGAAGCAATGTATTCGCACGACACTCATGTTGCACTGATATGATAATAGTATAATACGAGTACGATACGATATGAGTGACACCCATGTTGCACATATACGACAATACGAGTACGATACTATATGAGTGCAATGACACGAGCTTTATTGAACATAGTTGGTTTGGTACAACATCAGTTCGAGATTTATTTAAAGAGCATCAATTAATAAAACAGCAATTAGTCTAATTATTCACAAAATAATATGTGTGCAACACTGGACACTTATAAAATATTGAGTGTGATAAGATAACGAAAGCATGGTGAGACGCCAAATGAAAGAAGCGAAATGGATTATAAGTCATGGTTAATATATATACTCTTCTGAGAAGGTCAGAATTTACAGTTTATATGCATCAAGAAGTTAGCTTTTGATCTCCGCAAACAAATCATCACAAAATCTACTAGTCATCATTCCAAAAACAAATGTGAAGAAGGGGGAAAAAAATCCTTTAATCAAATCCCTAGTCTTATCGAGCAGATGGTCGTGCAATGGAGTCATCGATCGATAAATAGTGTTCACTGGTGCCCAAATCCATCGAACCCATGTTGAGAGAAGAATGAACAGAATGCCTTGATACTTCGTCTGAACTACCTTCTTTCAACGCTACTGCTCCTTTTTCAATGGCAATCGCGTCTTGAATCTCTTTGATAACTTCGGAGATCGACGGTCTCATGCTCCCGTGGGGTTGAACGCACATTAGCGCCTTCTCGGCTATTTTCCACATCGATTGGATGTCGTACTCGTGTAGAGAAGGGTCGATGATTCCCTGAATGTCTCCGCTCTCGATGTGTAGCTTCGCCTGCCATAGATTTAGAAGGGAAATAAATTATGTCTAGTTACTAATGTAGAAGTCATGGGTATATCTTCAAATTATCTCACCCATTGGACTATATTTCTGCAGTTAGCACCAAAGTTTACGTTAGAAATTGCTTCTTGACCGGATATTAACTCCAGGAGAATGACACCAAAGCTATAGACGTCACTTTTGTCTGTCAACTGCTGGGATATGTAATACCTGCATGACGTGAAACATGGAGAAATAAGAGGTTATAATTGTGAGAATTTAAGATCATAAGACATGAAAACTTACAAATTTTAACACTTAAACAAAAATTTGGGTCACTAATTATGACACATCTATGGTAAGGTTCATAACAGTATGGTGATACAGAGGAAGGGCTTACTCAGGATCCAGATAACCAACGGTTCCTCGAACTATGCTTGAGACGTGGGAAGCTCCATCTACTGCTAGTTTCGAAAGGCCAAAATCCGACACCTTAGCTCTCATGTTCTTGTCAAGCAGAATATTGCTGGTCTTTAAATCCCTATGGATAATTGATGGAACACAGCCCGTGTGCAGGTACTCGATTCCTGAAATAAGCACAATACTCAACCATATCGTAATTTCATTTTCTAAAGTTCGTTCTTGTTTCATTCTTTTGTTCTTCTACTTTGGGTGCAATAAATAAACCTAAAATGAGTTTTTTTTAAACAAAAGATCAAGTCTGGCTAACAAACCTCTACCAGCATCTTCAGCAATCTCGAGACGCCTCATCCAATTCACACCTCTTCCATGTGTTAATGGCCCTGGCATGATAATATAATTGATTAAGAAAATGTAGATCAATTGTTTTAGAGTTAACAGTTGATACTTACCATAGAGATGCTCCTTAAGAGTACCAAGATGCATGAACTCGTATACGAGAATACTTTTCCCATCTTCTTGACAAAATCCAAGAAACTGTACTAAATTCCTGTGATGTATCCTTGAAAGAAGAGACACCTGGATCAGTTGCCATGCGGAAAGACGTTAGACATGGCTTATAATTCAAATGTTTTGACAAGCAGATGTAAATATTTCTACACGAAATGAACGATCAAACGGTTAGCCAACTAGAACATAGGAACTCAAGATATACCTCATTCGAAAACTCTCGTTTACCCTGGAATGAATTATTCGTCAAAATTTTGACTGCAATTTCTTTTCCATCTTTCAGTTTTCCATAATATACAACCCCGAACCCTCCTGCTCCGACTTTCCTCTCAAAGTTCTTTGTGGCGTCCACAATGTCGGATAACGTGAAGTAATGTGCAGCTTCTGCTGCAGCATCACTGAGTGTAGATGCAAGCTTTTGTATAGACAAACCATGACGAGATTTTTCTGTTGAGAGTGCGTATGTGTGTGTCAGTAAACTAGATATATATATAAACATAATGTGGACTTTTAATAGCGAATTTAACCTTGCTTAAAAGGTTTCTTCTTTCCTTTGATTAAAAGGCACGAGATTATCATAGCGATGAGCAGCGCAGCAGCTCCTACTGATGTTCCTATAATAATACTCCTTTCGCTCCCTCTGTGCTCCCGGTGGAGGTTTGGATTTCCTGTGTAGCTGAGATGAATATAGAGGATAAGTAAATTTTGTTGAAGAGAGAACTTCTCACCATGGAAGTCAAATTCATTGAGAGATATTTAACAAGCAGCGTGAACGACGCCAACAAGATTTTAGTCATGGTTAATGACTTTGAGATCAATAAACCAAAATGCTAATAACTCGGAGCAATTTGAAATAACATAGAAACTTACCGAAAATGGAATACAAGATAGTTCTGAAATTAATTGTAAACATTCTCATGCACACAATATCCAAGTAAATGTTAATATAGCAAAACGACTATTCAACTTGAAGCTACGCAACTTTTTCAAGCATTATTATCATGTGAATTCCACTAATAATAGAATTTACTCACTTCAAAACCAGATCTTTATTAAGACCAGATGGCACTTCTCCCGACAGCATATTGTTTTGAACATACCTGCAGAATTCATCATTACAAAGCAAGATTGTTTAGTTCAAATACTAACTGCCAGAAATCAAAAAGTGTAAAGGTGACAGTGATTTGATAAATAATCTATTACATCAAGAACGGATGTATGGCGTGTCCTTTCAACTAGTGAAACATCAACATTTTCTTCTAAAAGACAATTAAAAAATGACCTAAGAAAGAACATTATTATTCCCGAATCCTATAGAAATGTTGTTTAATCACAAAAGTTGCTGTAAAATTTCATGGTTTGTCGTTTGGCTTTCAAACTTACATTTCTCTCAAGCTTGACATCCTTGCCAAGGAAGGGAGCCCTCCAGTTAATTTATTGTCCTCCAGATGTCTGCCACCGAGTAATGAATCATCAGTTGGCAAGGAAATACAATATTAAACTAGGAAACAGAAATTATCAGCTTACATTATTTTCAAGTTTTTGCTTTCCGAAAAATCAGGAATTGAACCACTGAATGAGTTATTATTAAGCCATCTGTATGAAACATATGCATACAGTGAAAAGGTATAAGTCGTAGCATTTGACAGTAGACAAGGATAAGACAACGCGAGTCAATAAACAAAGAATGGAAATGCAACTTACAACTCAACAAGGTTTCCCAAATTTGTAAACTCTATTGGAATTGGTCCTGTCAAGTTGTGCCCCGACAACTTACTGGACGAGAAACAAAAAATAGCACATTAAGAAATATTTCAGGTCTAAATTGTGGATTATAACACTCGAATTTGGAACTCTTATAAGTTATACTGGGATTTAAGTAAGAAACACATGATTTTACAACTTTAAAAGAAGAAAGAAGCAGAAGTTCACATTGATACGACTCTCGGTTGTGGATCTGAACTACACTGAACCCATGACCATGGAGCTGGGACACATGGATCACCACCCTCTTGTGCCCACTCAGCTAATGGATAAGCTGTTGCGATAGAAGCAAGAACTGGAGCTGCAATTTATAAAATTATATTAAACGAAAAACGTAATATGTTTTAATCATGCACTCAATATCTTATAATAAATGTATGGATATACACTTCAAATTTGCAAGAAAATCAATAGTCTCACCATCAACAGAGCCATAACTCTTTTGTAGATACTTATTTATCTCCAATGCATTCAGGAGAGGTCCCATGTTAGAATCAGAAGTCTTTGCGAATTTGAACGATAACACAAATGGCAGAGAGATGTTGAAATATCCAGGTTCGTACACTCGATATTTTCCTTGAGCGTTCTCTTGGATGTTTACGACAGCCTTGCTAAGTTCACCTTGGCCAGGGAGTAGCAGCCTGAACTTCCTAGTATCACTTGGACGCAAATCCTCGATTTCTGCAAAGTACGTAAATGCCCAACCAGTACCAGGAAAACCATCAAGATCCAAGCGATATGTCAACGTTCCGTTTCTGCCAACCACAGCTGTCTGCATCACCTTCTGAGGTGGTCTTTCATATCTGCCGACATCAATAGGCATTCGGGTTGATATCTTTTCAGTTCCAGGAGCAACATCGACAAGATAGTTGGCTTTTCTTGCAGAGTCAGATTCCCATACTCTATCAAACGGATCATCCGGATACCTGTGACCACCAAATAATGTCATTCTAATCAAACAACTGTTGGAGTAAACATATAAGATTTTCCTTTGTGCCTACATGGTATTAGAGTCAAACAGAAAAGAGGTCACGTGTTCGAATGCCAATTCGACCCGTTTATCAGAAATGGCACCACGACACAAACTTACAAAAAGATTACAGGCAACTAATCGGTGACGTGTTTGGGAAAATATCCAAGAAAATAAATGTTAGCCTCTCCAAAAACTTAAATCTTAGATCAAGTGGCAATTCAAGAATTGACACCATCACACTTCCTATGAAAAAAGAAAGAAAGAAGAGGTCTACTAATTGCAAAAATTCCACCATACCTCACAGGAGCATCACTATCAGCACCAAAGTTGATTCTTGCTGATACACTAAGGAAGAACTGATTCTCAAACTCATTGTAATAGCTGGAGCCATTAAATTCTCGGACTTCAAGAGTAGATATAAAGGGCTGTCCAGTAGTAGCGTTAGACAAACAAACGCTAATGGTAGATTCTGTAGCTAGAAATATCAACTCAATAGCCTCTATTGTATCAGCATCCGAAATAACTATAGTAGACCAATGAGTAGGCCCGAACGAAACGTCAAACTTGGGATACACGTTATTGCTGTCAAAGTTACCGTACAAGAAGGTCGCCCTTATAAGATACCTTGTCCTTGTTTTGACATTGAGTGTGTAACAATATTTCTTGTTATCAGCTGGGAAGTATCTTAAACTCTTGTATTGTTTTCGAGTCTCATTGGATACAGATAACCTGGACGTTTCTCCACTTAACATGTGGTTGTCGGGAGACCATTCGAGGCCTACCTCGTCTATATAATTATCGGTACCCGCCACAATCCAAACTTACAAAACCTGCAATCATAGTTATTTTTAAAGCATGAGTAGATTAGAAAAGAAGATGGAAAAGTTTAGATTACATTTTCCTAAAGAATTTGACTTAAGGAAAAGGCAGTAATGGCCCCATCTCAACCAAAACCATCTGCGCCTTCAGAAAAGAAAACCAGAGATTCTTTTCGGAGTTATTTAAAAATTTAGAGCCTCATTATGTTCCCCCTTTCGTCTTAAGGCAAGGTTCATTCCAATTTCCGATGCAATGTCAGAAATTTCAACAATAACCATAGCAGTGACCAGCTACAAATCATACTACTTAAACGAGGCAACGAACCAAAATATTCAGCTTTGAGTCCTAGATTAGGTTAGTAACATTTGTTATTTAGACCAAAAAAGGAAACGAAGAACCATTGCTTGTAACATTTTGCTCCCACTCATGTATATAACCAGGAGAAATATCCGGTCTAGCAATTACAAGAAGCGTGATCTGCAATATATCTAAGTTGAACATACAACAGCGAAGAAACCAAACAACCTTGAACAATGCTCATTTCAACAATGCCTAATAAGAAGATTGACTAGGATCAAAATAAAAGTGAGCTGTTAGCAAGGACACAGTAAGAGCCATTGAGAAACAGTGAATTCCATGTTAAGGTTGAGTCACCGCCGTCCATTAAAAGGATTGACCAGCATCAAAATCTAAGTGAGCTGTTAGCGAGGGTACAGTTAGTCCATACATCACTAACTTCTCATGCTTTATCTACCGCAATTGGTTATGCGAACAAGACAAGGTCCCAATAATGGTCATCAAGAAACAGGTAGATTCCATGTCAAAGTAGTGAAGCCGAGGCCGACTCACACAATTGTATTTTGCTTTGAAAATGAGAGAGCAAACCATACCATGGCTTTTCAATTTAAACTGAATGCTGATACAATGGCCTTACTTCAACATAGCTACCTACTCAATATCGACAACAAGCCTCGATTCACTCGTGCGACTAGCTAAACTAATTCATCTTACCTAAATAGCTCATCGCAACATCTTTTGCAAATTGGGGCACACTTAAAGATTGAATTTTTATTTTCTGAAAACTAAAACTCAATGGCAAAAGTATATTTCCCACATCATATATATGCTTAATACACCATCTAAAGTACTTATGTCCAATGCACTTCAATTAATCTATATAGCATTAAATTCCTGTCATTTCCAGAATCCCATCAGAATCCAAACATATCTACCCACCAACCTGACTGAATCTTGAACTAAACAATATATTCGTGTAGCTAAAAAAAACTTATAAAATAAATAAATAAGCCCAATAACAACAAAATACAGAAAAAGAAAGAAACCTGGCATCTGGGCTGTGGAGGAATCAATGAGAAGAAGCAGGACAGATAAAGAAAGAAAGAAAAGGAGAAAATTATGGGACCCCATTTAAGCTTTTTTATTTTCTTTTTGTCTTGTAAAAAATGATTATGAAGCAGCCATGAAAATGGAGAAGAAAAAAGGAGAGAGAGAGAGAGAGTAATGAGTGAGCGAGATTTGCTTTTTTTTCAGGCTTGGAGTTTGAGTCTGTGTTGAACTCTGACACTTTATGATCCCAGTCACTTGCCATTACTCTTGTCGTTTTATATCTATAATAAATAAATAAATATATATATATATATTATATACACCTATATGTGTATTTTATTTTATATTTTTATGAGCTGCCTTACTCCCATATTTTCAGGAGTTATATGCAAAAACCACCTGATTTATTTTTCACACAATTTCTTTTTTGAACACATAAACACTTATTTATTTACACAAAAAGACAACATGTGTGACTACTGAGTACTGAATAGAGCTTTTGCCAAGTAATTATTAACACATAGGTGAGTTTTTTGCCAAGTTAGACATAACATGTGGGTGGTTTTTACAATTAGCTCATATTTGAGAGGTGGGACTAATTTTTAAGTTATATTGATTGAGGTAAATGTAGAGAAATAAAGTTGCTTGAAGTTGAAGTTTTACCCAAAAAAATAAATTGCTATTTGAGGTCTGAGGATATTTTTAAGAGATTTTGTACGATAAGAATACTACAAAGGTGGTTCAGATGACTATTGAACAAGTAAAACTCATAACAACGGAAATTCGTAATTATGACTTAATTTCCAACAGATTAACTTGAACTTCAAAGTATTATTTTGTTAATATTTTTTTAGCAAAAAAGAGTAATTAAACTTTCTTGATATTTCTGTATTATGATATTACAAGTATGAAGAACAATAAATGCAAACTACAATACAACCAATTTGTGTTTACCAAAAAGGTGTGTGAATGTGAATCAATCCAAATTTTAGCTTATTTGTTTGACTACTGGAGTCAAACTTGTATATACCCACTTGAGTTCTTTACTTACCATTTAACAAACACACAAAAAAGAGCATGAAGAACTTAACGAGAAAGGCTTGAAAAAAGTACAAATATAATAGAAATAAATAAATAATCGAGTCTGTTTGTATTATATTATTGATGTGAATTAGTCAAGATCCATGGTCAAAACGAGTCAAGTAAATGCCAACGTGGCAACTTCCTAGTGGATTGCCTATGTAACGTAAAAATGAATAAGGTTGAAGTAGAAAACGACGGGATTCGACCACATCAGACCGTTTCTTGTGGTCCCGCAAACTGAGCTTCAGTTTAGGTTGTTGACAATTATCCATCTATTGCCATAATAAAATGTGTGTCACGTTTAATAAATTTCCCTTTTACTGATTTTAGGAGTTGAATTCGTTTTTTATAATTTATTAGGGTTGAAACTTGAAACATGTTACACATAATGTGACAGTCTCAATGAGTTTAGTTATAGCGTTCTACAGCTGGAAATGAGTTACAAAATATTATAACACGACTTAGTAGAGTCAAGTGTTCAAGAATTACATGGAACTATAGTAGTAAAAAAAAAAAGTTATAGCTCTGAGATTGAAAGTGGATTTCTGGCAAAAAGGAAAAAATCCAATTTTGTGAAGCCAATTCAATGAAATGAGAAAATTAATGGGGATAATTGTCTATAAATTATTGAAGCATTTTATAGGATAAATAATATTTTAGTAAGTTTTTAAATGTAAAATTGGGCCATCACACAAATTACCTGGGCCGTACTACTAAAGTATCCTGATAGGATTCAAGTTTATTATTTAAGATTCGGTAAATACAGCTTCTGGTTATTTTTCAAACTGTCGTTATGAAGCTTTGGTGTGATTGGGCCACTGCAACATTGAATTTGAACTAGTAAAATTGATCATAATAGCCCATGATGGATGCATTTCATATTACAAAATAAATAAGATTTCCCCTAAAGTTTCTTGTATATAAATTCAAATTAATATTCACATATTGATAATTTTCATTTCTCAACACGTAGTAAAAATAAGAGATGGTGGCTGCTAATCTTCAGTCTAATTTAGGGGTGGCAAATGGGTCAGTCCAATCTAATCCTGATACAACCCAATAAAATCCAGTCCAATAGAATCCGGTCCAAATAAGATCCATTTATATTGGATTTTCTACTGAATCGGATCGGATCGGATCCGGATCCGGATCCATGAGGATCTATGGATCCATTGCTTGTAATTTCAGATCCAAAAATTAGATCCATATGGATCTAAAGGTGGATTCTCACGGATCCATGGCCTGCTTTGAATAGATCCATAGGTAGATCCATGCAGATCCAAGACCAGATCCACATAGATTCATAGGCAGATCCAAGTGGATCCGAGCGGATCCGGGTGCCTAGATTTGGTGCTCATGATTTTTATACATGCATACCTCCTACCTAATTGTAACTGCAGCCACATTAGATACATAATAGAGAACTCCATGAGCTTCTAAGACAGTGGCATATCTATAATGTGCTCATCTTTTCGCTTCAATACATATTTTAAACAAGAACTGTCCTATGACTGCCAAAAAATACAGCACAGAACCGCGAGAAACGTACAATGGAATTACGACCACAAAGCCAAGCAACACGGCACCCTTCCTGCCGCAAAACGTTGTATACACGAATATACTCCTATCCTCTGTTATTTCTAATTGAAAGATCACCCGTGTGCTGTGTGTGTATTATTTCAATTAGCAAACATCCTCAATTGAGATTTCATATTATTCCACTAAATATCTTAAGCTTTCTTATAATTTTCTTGAGTTTTTCAGAATTATTTAAAAGCATAACAATCAACGCATGGAAATAACATGATATATAATATTTTCTATAACTGGCAAAGAAAGAAAGATCCACTGTGATCCTTGCACCAACCAATCAACACAAAAATTAACCAACTACAAGTATAAAAATGTTTTACCAGCCTCCACAAAGATCCAATCCAAAATAAAATCAAGCATGTGTGATGTTTTAGCATGTATATATCCATCAAGTTCATCTATAATTGGATACAATAATCGCTCGAAACACAATGTCCATTCCATATACACGACTTTATCATACAACTATTCATATTTCCAGTGTAACATCGCCAGGGCAAAAGGCCGTGAAAGTGAAAAAAGCAAACGAGGAATCTCGTGGGGATACCAATTCTACTTTCAGGGCAAGTGATCTCCAAAAAAATATGCCACCTGGTGAAAATTGATACAAGCACTCTATACTGAGACATCTGAACAACTCCCTAGCTGCTCCTCAGACTGTCTTCTCTTTAAATTTTTAATGGGTCTGTAACACATAGGACATGTGCCGGCTACCACGACTCTCCTGCAAAGTTCAGAACACACTAAATATGTTTAAACTGTTTAACGAGTATTTGCTCCAATCACGCTATCTACTAAGAAACGTACAAAAAGTTAATATTCTGGCAAGTTATTCCTTTGTAAACAGATACCAAAAGAATTATTGATGTGAAATCAACATGAACCACTTCAATATTAATGGAGACACTAGCAAGTCAATTATCAAAAAGGAAAAGAAAACAATAGCAAATACACAACACAAACTACTGACCAGAGGCAGGTGTTAGCTATTAAAAGCAGTCTTACCAAAATGCGACTACGAAGCCATTGATGCGCTGCGCATTTGTTCGACCAGTCCCTCAATATCCGTGGACAGATCTTCTACTTCTTCATCATGACCATAACCTAGAAAAATAAAGAAAATGCAATTAATACAAAAGTCTCCTAGTAAGTGTTAGAACTAAACTATTTACAGAACCTTCCACCCAATCATGTGCACACAATTGTGCTTCTGCATTTGCTGGCAACAGAGAACTTCGAAATTTTTCGAGTACTCGACCACCGTGACTAAACACGGACTCCGATGCAACAGTAGTAATGGGAATACTCAATATGTCGCGTGCCATCAGGGCTAACTCCGGATATTTAGAAAGGTTGCCTTTCCAGTACTCCAACACATCAAGTTTCGCATATTCTCTTCTATCATATGCAAGCTCTTCAAGATAAAGCTTCAATTGAGATTCCGATCTTATAACAGAATGTTGGCTTTGATATATATCATATTCCTACATATTTTCATCGATTTTTAAGCATATATAAAGTAGATATATAAGTGAAATAAAACATTAGTTTGTAATAAAATAATTACTTACATCAATTGGATTATACCGCCCTCCATTATCGCCTCCAATATCGCATCCACTAGCATTTGAAGTCCGTGGCGAAGTCAAAGGTGATGAATGCAAGTACTCCTCAAACATTTGTTCTAGATCAGTCTTCAAGTTTTCAAACTTTTCACCAGCTTTTTCATCATCAAGTGCTTCGTACGCAAATTTAACAAATTGAAGCTTATATCGAGGATCAAGAATAATGGCAAATGATAGGATATTACTGTATGTATCCCAATACTTATCAAAGTTTGGCTTCATTTTCTCTGCCATTACTTTTATAACCACATCTCTGCTTCCCATTTCCTTCTTTATCAATTTCTGAATCGACCAAACATTTAAAAAATATAGATTTGCGGTTGGATACTTAGTTCCAGAGAAGAGTTCTTTCATGTCAAAGAAGGGTTGTAAAAACGCAGTAATTCTTTCTACCCTTAACCATTCATGAGGTTCTGGACACCACTTATATTTACTATCAAATATATTAAACCGCATAAATGCACTTTTATATGCTAGCGCATTCTGAATCATTAAGTATGTTGAATTTCACCGAAAAGGCAGGTCTTGAATCAACTTCTTCCCCGGCTTAAGTCCCAAATAATTGACACACTCTGCGAATTTCAAAGTTCTTGATTCTGAGCCTCGTACATATTTTACACTCTCTCGGATTTTCTCAACTGACACATCAATGGTTTCCAAGCCACTATGTACAACTAAATTCAAGATATGTGCGCCACATCTTATGTGTAGGAACTTACCGCCACAAATCGCAGAACCCATCAAAAGAAAATGATTTCTCAATCGATCAACTACACCTTCATTATATTTTGCATTGTCTAAGGTCAAGGTGAGCACCTTCCTCTCTATTCCCCATTCTTGTAAGAAACTAATCAATTTCTCACCAATATTCGTACCATCGTGTGGAGGAGGAACATGCCGAAAGATTAAGACCCTGCTTTGTAGCACCCAGTTACTATCAACAAAATGAGTTGTGATCGTCATGTAACCATTGGACGCAGAAGAAGTCCATAAATCAGACGTTAAGCATATTCTACCATTAAGCTTTTCCAACTCCTTTTTAAGCTTTTCTTTCTCAACTTGATAGAGCCTAAGAATATCAGCCTTTCCCATGTCTCGACAAATATGCTTCACTTGAGGGTTTAAATAAGCGAACACCTCTCGAATTCCTTCATATTCAACAAATTTATAAGGTAGGTTGTGTTTCACCATTGCTTTAGCAAGCTTTCCCCTATATACGTCTTCATTGAACTCTGCAATTCTCTGAACACCTGCGTGATCTCCAAATTCGCATAAATCGCTAATATGTCGAAGTAAATTTGATGTTCCGTTATACACATATTCCTTTTCACATCTTTTACACTTAACTCTTCTTTTGTTGTTTTGAGCTGCCATTTCATCAAAATATGCCCAAGCTGGTGACGTACGTTTAGCAGAAGTAATGGAGCCAACAGAGCTCGATTCAGTAACCTCCGCATTCATCTCCACCTCCATCTCCCTAAAAAGAATCGTATTAACAAAATTAGTAACAATCTGAATTATATTCTGCAATACCTTATTATATGAATAATGAACTTATGTATTTCACCATGAATATATGAAAAAGTGACCTGGCATTCTGACATCAGATTGAAAACCAAGAACAGAATCCATGTAATCTAATGATTAATCTGCATCTTCTTAATTAATTCTCAAAATAACTATCCATCATTCTCAAAACAACTATGTACTCTAAAATGAGTTCAAATTATGAATCATACATATTAATTAAAGATAATCAGTTTATTTAACATACGATGACGATCGAGTTCCTCTTGTTTCAAATGCCAGCAGAACAAATTACTTTTGTTTCAAATTATAGCAGAACAAACAAATATACGACGGCGATAGAGATGAACTCCCTTTAAAATTAATCACACCAGACGCACAATACTGAATCATACAATCTAGTTCCTGATCTTGTTTCAAATGCCAACACAACAAACACCTTTTTGTTTCAAACTACAACAGAACGAATGAACAAATAGACAACGACGATCGAGATGAAATCCTTTTACAATTAACAAAATCAGACGCACAATAGTGAATTTTAAATTAAAACCAAACCCCCAAAAAGGTTATGTGTCTTATGGGTTAAATTCAGAACATGAAAAGATTATCATTATGAGTGAAATTGGGTTCTTAAAGGTGTATCATCATTGAAAGGCTTCACAATAAATCAAAAAAATAAACTACAAAAAATAACAAATAAATATAGAGAAGGCAAGAACTGAACTCACCGGAAAGAGGAGTGGCCGCCGATGAATTAGAGCTGGATTAAGAAAACTAATGAAAGAAAAAGGGGGCAGAGGTACGACTGATTCTAGCTAATACTACTAGCACTGGCTGCGACTGCGACGACGGTGGGTAACTGAGGCGTCAGGTTTCTGGTAGAGTAGGGCTAAGTAGATCCAGTACGGCGGTGGTCGATTAGGGTTTCTGGTAGAGGGATGCGGCGGCGCGTGGTGGCGTCGATAAGGGAGGAGGTGGTGGTGGTCGATTAGGGTTTTTGTCTTTTTGATTTGAGACTTGACTCTTGAGTATTGTGATTTAGATTTTAGAATTAAGATCCAGTGCTTTAAGTGGGGCAGATATGAGTGGATCCACTGATGAATCATTGCAGATCCAAATTCGGATTTACACGGATCCGAGTGAATCAAATTAGAGGATCCACGTGGATTCATGCGGATCCAAGGTTGGATCCGAATGGATCCAGATCCACATTCAATCCAGTGAATTCAGATCCGATCTGGATCCGTATGGATTCAAAAGGGACCAGATCCGTAAAATACGGATCTGATCCAATCAGATTTGAGGATCTGGATCCTTTTTGCCACCCCTAGTCTAATTGCTATAGATAGCAAATTCCACTTATGGCCATAGGTAACATTTTGCACACTTCAACATACTTCTCTTGACTCTTGATATATATCATTATTTTGAGAAGTTCATCCAGTAAATATTGGGTAAGGATGACCTTTACGATAAAAATCTTGTTATTGGTTTCAAGTTGGATCCTTATGGAAAAAAGGTGTTGAATGTGCACGACTATAAAGATGTAAATGGAGAGATTGCAAAAGATCAATGCCAATATATACATATATATATATATATATCATAATTAATGAAACAACTAGCAAAACACTGACTATATTTACGGGCATGCATACTGAAACCAAACCTAATAAAGCACGACACTGAGTAGTCAATTTGTGAAGTAAGAAAAAAAAACTTTATATAACTCGTGTAATAACAAATAAGGCTCCACCATAGTAACTAATGGGCCTTAATTAGTACTCTTATACTTGTCCAATTTGCGCGGGAAAAAGTTATAGGACTATTATAAAAAGTCAAAAAGTTATTAAAGGCTGCAATTCTGTATTATGCTACCAATTTCTTTTGTGTTGTTATACAATAAGGAAATGAGTCAAATGACAAGTCATGTTTATGCGCCATTTAAGGCCATTGTGTGTTTCGAGTGTATTTTCCATTAATGGTTGCTACAGCCTACAGGAACCACTATATATGCTCAAACCCACACCCAAAAGACACATTCACAAGCAAGGATTTGAAGTAACAAAATATGTCTTTAATCTAAAGTATTTAAGGGTCGAGGGTTACGAAGACACAAAATAACATGGAAGATTCTTCGATATTCACAAGTCACAACATCTTAAAACCACGAGTAAATGTTTCATTTAATCGTTGCATAAAAGTGATATACATTAGTTAGTTGTTGGTGTAGATACACGATTTTGAAAATAAAGTTTTAGGAAGGTAGTGCATATGTATATCATCTTGGTTGGTGGCTGCATCACTCCAGCCATACAACGACGGCAAATAAATATTATTTTGCCTAATAGCTAAGTCCCTTATAGTTTGTTTTTAAACTCCACCCTTATAGTTTGTTTTTAAACTCCACCCTTGATGTACCATATTTCGGTACATGACATTTGGCATTTTTAGACCAACCACGTGTCAACATATATACGTTAGTCAAAGACCTTGAGATACTGTGATGGGAGGTCAGAGATCTCACGGTGGGAGGTTCGAGATGAAATAATATAGTAGGAGGTGGGAGATCAAAGACCCCGAGGTAGATGATCATATTGAGGCCCATTTTCTATGGACCAAGCCCACCTATGGCCCAAGCCCATACATGGCCCATAAAAATATCTATAAATACCCCCCTCTCAAATATTGAAAGGTACCTCATTTTTCACTTTCACTTTCTCTCTCTAAGCTAGAGATTTCTCTCTCTAGACTTTCAAAGTCTAAGTTTTCTAACTTAAGCATCGGAGTGCCTTCGCGGGGTCAGCCCCTGCCTAGTTCACGTGTCTTGTTAGAGTGCAGATTTTTCGAACGAAGCCGAGGAATTTGCATTTAAAGAGCTGACGTGGAGATCCTCGGTCTGACGTGGAGTATCCAAGTAAGCAGACGAAGATACCCCGCATCAACCCTGAAACTCCACTAGATTTTTCCTATATGCCTCACGTGACCAAAGACTCACTATATTTTTGTTCGTTCGTGTGGTAATATGCTTGCGCCACCAACTCTTCTTTCAAACGAATGACTATTCACCTTACCTTTAAACGTTGATATGGATAATTTTGGTATTGGGTTGGCCATGGGCCAGGCCCATATTTGATCTATGTCGGGGATGGCCCCCGATGTATATATCACGTGTACGTTACGTGTACGGTCCCTGCATCCCGTCTATAAATACTTGAGTTTCGCTAATTAAGGTAAACTTTAATTATCCTCATACATTGTACACCCGATATCGAGTATCCCCGATAGTATCCTCAATGTAACACCCGATATCATCCCTAACATGGATACATCCCCGACATAGAAGGTCTTCGATATCACCTTCGACGTCACATTCAAATTGTCCTCGACATCCAGCAGTGCATCCCATCATCAGTCTGAGGTGTTCCGTACCAAGTCTACTTAGAACTAGTCATAGTTATAGTGGACCTAGTTTGTAATAGAAGCGTAGCACTACACTTGTAATATCCCACCTCGTCATATAAATACTATCTATTGTCAAATTAGTGGCGTCGTCTGTGTGAACACCACGTTCCCATACGAAGACGCTAGGATGCAGCGCAGGGTGACTCGATCGCAATCTACAAGGCTAGTTGTTGATAACTCAGTAGCAGAGAATGCACCACCGCCACCCGTCCGAGTACCAGAACCCGAGATGGAACAGAATGAGCCATTGCCCCCTCAGCCTCCGGTGGCACCCCAGTCTGTGCACGCAAATCCTAATGTTATGTCATCGTAAATCATTGCTCTGGGGACTTTGCTAACACGCTTGATCAATCAGGGCCCCGAAAACGTGCCTTCGCAATCCTAGAAATCCAGAACAAAGGGCACATGAGCGTGAAGACATATGAGAATCTAGGAGAGAGTGCCCACGGTCGAGAGTTTCCATGGAGGATGGTCCCGACCCAATGATGGACATGAAGAACATAGCAAGAAGGATGTAGCAGTTGGATTGTGAGAAAGTAGAGGTTCGTCGAAAGCTAGCATTGGCGAGAGGTCACAGGACGTTGACCCCGTTCAGCGAGGAAATTGAGTCAGAAGTACTTGAGAGAGAAGATAAGATCCCTATCGTGAAAGCCTATGATGGGAAGAGCGACCCTTGCGAGCATTTATACTACGTGGATTGTGAGATCCCAAACTCTAAGGTCTTGTTTAGGTCTCCGAATAGGATTCGTAAATTTCCAATTCGAACCTTAACGTTACCTCGGAGAGGCTCACTAAAATGGAACCATAATAAAGCCAAATACAAATTTATTTATTACAGCGGAAGTTTTCAATATTCATAGAGTTTATTATTACAATCTACACCAAACTCAAAACATCGAATACATAATAAAACACACAATTATTAGAGATTTATTTTTATTTTCACACACTTTAGTTTTATTTTAAATCCACACGTCCACCGTAGTTTGATCCAACCACCTTGTTAAGCCTTGCTTATTCTGAGGAATGGACAGAGAGAATAACAGGAGATGTAAGTCTTTGGTGACTTAGTGAGATTTTCAGTAACAATAATAGATGTAACAAATATGTGAAATTTGATATGGTATGAAAGGGAAAACATTAGAACTGAAGGTTAAAGAATAACAAACGAATAACAAGATAATGAACTCGTGCATCTCATATAACATATTCAACCTTATTTCATCCAATATACTACCTTGTACCTCCCAACGAGGAGCGACCTCGCAAATAGATCAGGAGACATGCTCGAGTACATGTCAACCTAGCACGCGGTTACAGCCAACTCCTGACTGCAAACGGCGCCTAGATAAATGAGTATCGAGCGAATTTACTTAAACCGACAACCCTTGCTGCCCAGCAGTAAACCGTCTCAATCCCTGGGCCCAACTTCCCAAAAGCGTCCCAATGGGTATAACAGATAAACAATAAGCTAGTAACCTGGACAGTGTCCGTTTCTTTTGAGCTACATGTCCCGAACATAGTTCGTTGCTCGTTGCACAGTTCAAGAACCAACACGTGGATTATCATATTGGAAAAATTATTGTAATTATGAAAATGAATAAGAATCCACGATTCAAGGATATTTCAACATTTAATCAAAATGATTAGGTTACGAAAAGAGATCATAAATGAAAACTATTTTGTTGAAAGAAGCAGTGTTCTCCATTTAGAGTCAAGAATCACAAGTTCTCAGTCCAAGTTCCTCAGGCCGGGTGCCAAACAGGGCTTAAAAGTATTATAAATCTCACCTGCGACAGTAACTTCGTGTTCGGAAAATTCTGCACCGTCTCCTAAATAAATTCAAATGCGTTAATAAGTTTAAAATAATAATTAACTTTTATAATTCGTTATATTTTCTCGTATGTCCTTCTTATCTTTAATTACAGTCAAGTCAAGAAATAGAAATATGACAAAGAACCACATTTTAACTCGGTTCTCGTTATTTCGCCGTAAGATTAATAGTTTCTTGTTAAAATTCATGTATGAACTGTTTAGGTAAACTTATTTTATTTTACGGTTACCTATTAGTTATAACACAAATATCTTTCATTTTAACATGTGACTCATATCTCATGATTTATCGAATTTTCTATGCTTACTACCTAGTAACAATACATATTGTTACATATATAAGGAATCACAAAGGTATAATTTCGTAAAACTAATTTAAGGTGAAGCTTAATTATTAACTTGAAATAAGTTTATATAATCAAGTTATAATTTAGATCATAACACAATTTCACACCTTGATTTGGAATTACGTAGAAATTAATTATGAATATATTTCCTACAACATGTAATTAAAAGAAAAATCATAATTACTACCTATACTTGACTAAAACTTATAATAAATGAGTTTTAACATATCCTCATGACTTTATTAACTACTACATATGATCACTTTTAAGATTAGTATCATTATGCATAGATTAATTTGAAGAATCATAAGAGATATGCTATTTATAGCTGAAAATTGCAGCAAGCTTAAAATTACCTTTAATCGACCCTTCTAATCAATTGCAATTCCAAATATTTTTGAGGGATTTCGTACTAGACGCACTTAGGAAGATGTGTAAAGAGCAGTTTTACAAAATATTAAGCCTTGGTATTTTTCTCTATATTTTTCAATTCAGGGGTAAAACTGGAAATTTTGGGAAGAATTAGAATTTGAGCTTTTTCTCACAAATTTTGTGTTTATGAACTTCTGGAAAAATTTTATATGAGTAGAGGAAGAAAAATGGGAGAACTTTGGTGAAGAAAGTATATGCAAACTCTTAGAGGATTTTGGTGTGGAATTTTTACAAAGAAAATGCTTGTATTTATAGGCAAATTACATGATTAAAATAATTAACCCATCAACTATTTAAATACTATTTAGATTATTATAGTCAAGTAATCTACTGTATTTTTGAAGATTTTTTCAGCCAAGTTTGATGTAACAATATTTTTTTTATAAATATATATTATCATAAATTATATTAAATTATTATTATGTAGACTTTTTTCTTCATTCTTTTAATGTTTATGCCTATTATGGTCCTACATGTTTCCACCATTATTTCTTGGTATCCTAGAGAAGAAAAAATCTGATTTCACTAGTTATTTGTTTTATTATTTTATTTAAATTTAAATTAAAAGGACTAAATTGGTATTTTAAAATATCTGGGGCCAAATAATGATTTTTTAAAAGATGAAGGGCTAAAAGGCAATTAACCAAATAATATATTTTGTTTCCCTTTAAGAAGTATCTATATGATACTTATATTCTTTTTTTTTTATATATATATATATATATATATCTACTAGAAAATTTTAGGGATGTTACAATCTCCCCTCCTAAAAGGAATCTGGTCCCCAGATTTCTAACCTGAATTTTCGAAGAGGTATGGGTAATGTTTCCGCATATCTTGCTCAGGCTTCCAAGTAGCTTCTTCAACTTGATGGTTTCTCCATAGAACTTTCACAATTGGAATTTTTCGATTCCGGAGTTCTTGAAACTTTTTATCAAGAATTTTGATGGGTTTCTCCTCGTAGGATAAATCACTCTAGATTTGAATAGCATCAGGAGTAATTATATGAGATTCACCAGGATAATACTTCTTCAACTGAGATACGTGAAACACGTCATGAATTCCTGTTATATTTTGAGGAAGTATCAATCGATAAGCTAAGTTTCCAATCCTTTCTGAGATCTCAAAGGGTCCTACATAGCGTGGACTTAACTTTCCCCCTTTACCAATTCTTTTAAACCCTTTTCGAGGTGATAGTTTGAGGAACACATGATCTCCAACCTCAAACTCAAGGTCTCTCCTTCGCTTGTCGGCATAACTCTTCTGGCGATCTTGAGATGCCTTGATCCGCTGCTTGATTAGTTGGACTTTATCAATAGCGTCCTGTATAATCTCGTGCCTCGTAAGCCTATGTAGACCATCAGGAATAGTTTGGCGTTCATCCAAATCCCAATGAATCGGTGATCTACATTTTCTACCATATAGGAGCTTCATATGGGGCCATTTGGATAGACGCCTGATAACTGTTGTTGTAGGAAAACTCTACCAAAGGTAAATGTTTATTCCAGGCTCCGCCAAAGTCAAGTACACATGCCCGCAACATGTCTTCTAGGAAACAAATTGTGCGCTCAGATTGTCCATCTGTCTGAGGATGGGATGCGGTGCTAAATTTAAGCTTAGTCCCAAGACTATCTTGTAATTGTTTCCATAGTCGCGATGTGAACTTGGGATCCCTGTCAGACACAATGCTTATTGGGATCCCATGCAGTCTAATTATCTCTCTTTTATAGAGATCGGCCAATACTTCCACTTTGTAATTCGTCCCAACTGGCAAAAAATGAGCTGACTTGGTGAGTCTATCCACAATAACCCAAATACTATCATAGCCTCCTCTAAGGGTAGGAAGGCCAGTTACAAAGTCCATGGTGATGTGTTCCCACTTCCAATCGGGTATAGGAAGTGGTTGTAGTTTCCCGGCTGGGTGTTGATGCTCGGCCTTGATTAACTGGCAAGTCATGCACCTTTTTACAAAGTCTGCAACATCTTTTTTTAGTCCATTCCACCAGAAATGTCTTTTAAGATCTTGATACATCTTGGTACCTCCAGGATGGACCGTATACTTGGACTTATGTGCTTCTTTTAGTAATTGAGTTCGTAGTTTATAGGGTACACAGATGCGACTGTGGTACATCAACAGTCCCATAGGACCGATGTGAAATTTAGAGTCTTTCTTAGATTCCATCAGAGGCTTCTGTTTTTCAATTTCCTCGTCTCTCTGTTGGGCTTTTAAAATCTCCATTTGGAACTCTGGTTGAATTATTAACCCTGCTATGTGTGCTTGTGATTGGATCATAATGCCTTCTTTCCTTACCATCAAGTGGTCTAGTTTTGCTTTCCTACTCAAAGCGTCTGCTACCACGTTGGCCTTCCCAGGGTAATACAAGATGGAACAATCATAATCTTCTAGGAATTCCATCCACCGCCGTTGTCTCATATTCAAATCCTTTTGGGTAAATATGTATTTCAAACTTTTATGGTCTGTATATACCTCAAAAGTTGTCCCATACAGATAGTGTCTCCACTTTGCTAATGCAAACACAATTGCTCCTAGTTCCAAATCATGCGTCGGGTAGTTTTGCTCACTTGGCTTCAGCTTTCTCGACGCATAAGCAATGACTTTTCCATTTTGCATTAGTACACACCCTAAACCCTCTTTAGATGCATCGGTGTAAATTACAAATCCTTTAGAGCCTTCAGGGAGGGCTAAAACTGGTGCTGAAGTCAATCTCACTTTCAACTCTTGAAAGCTTGCCTCGCACTTTTCATCCCAATGGAAAGGTTGGTTCTTTTGAGTTAATCGGGTGAGTGGTGCAGCTATCTTTGAAAAATCCTTAACAAATCTTCGATAGTATCCTGCTAAACCCAAAAAGCTACGAATTTCTGTAACATTTTTGGGTTGTTTCCAGTTTAGTATCGATTCAATCTTAGAAGGATCAACTTCTACTCCTCTTTCAGAGATTACATGTCCCAAGAAAGCTACCCGTTCTAACCAAAACTCACATTTACTAAATTTGGCATAAAGCTTGTTGTCTTTCAGAACTTGCAGCACAATTCTTAAATGGTGTGCATGGTCATCCTTGGTCTTCGAGAATACCAAAATATCATCGATAAAGATAACTACAAATTTATCCAAATATGGTCGAAAAATCCTATGCATCATATCCATGAAGGCTGCAGGAGCGTTCGTAAGCCCAAACGGCATTACGGCAAACTCAAAGTGACCATATCTAGAATTGAACGCAGTCTTGGGGATGTCCTCCTCCCTAATCTTTAATTGGTAGTAACCTTGCCTAAAATCCAATTTGGAATAAACTTGTGATCCTTGTAATAGATCGAATAACTCGTCGATATGAGGTAGAGGATACTTATTTTTTATGGTAACACTATTAAGACTGCGATAGTCAATACACAGTCTTAGTGTCCCATCTTTCTTTTTAACAAACAAGACTGGTGCACCCCAGGGTGATGTACTCGGTCGTATAAATCCTTGATTCAGAAGATCTTGCAACTGGATTTTTAACTTCTTTAATTCTGCCGGGGCCATACGGTATGGAGTTTTTGAAATAGGTGTGGTATTTTGAAGTAACTCAATAACAAACTCTATCTTTCGATCATGAGGGAGGGAATCTAATTCTTCAGGGAATACCTCTGGATATTCCTTAACCACCGGTACATTCTCTAGCTTATCTGTATCTTTGGGTTTATTTATTAGATAAGCTACAAATCCAAAAGCCCCAGCTCGAATGAATCTTTTAGCTTCAACAAATGAGATACTAGAAATTGAAGTGGGTTCTGGAGAATGATCCAAGGCAACAGTTTTACCCAACTTTATCTCTTTAGTATAACAATTTACCTCAGCTCGATATTTGTACAACCAATCCATTCCTAAGATTACGTCGTATTTGTACATTGGAAACTGTATTAGATTACCGGGATACTCAATCCCATTTATCAGGATCGGACATTCTTTATACATAATATCAGTTACCAAACTAGCACCCACTGGTGTGCTTATCTCAATTAGGTATGGTAAACACTCACTTTGAAGAGATAAGCATTTAGCAAAAGATAACGCAATAAAGGAATGGGTAGCTCCGGGATCATATAAAACTTTCCCGATCTGGTCGAGTATTAGAATGTTACCTTCGACTACTGCATTTGGGTCAACCTCCTCTTCAGTCGCTTCTAGAGCGTATGCACGAGCTTGAATTTTTGGCTTCCCAGATTGCGATGGAACAATTGGAGCCGAATTCGTTCTTTTAGGGCAATCTTTGATAAGGTGTTGGTCACTACCACATGCAATGCATCTTCCAGCACGCTGCCTCGTTATGGTTTGGATTTCCACAGAACGAGCAAGGTCCTTTTAAAGATGCATTTGCTTGAGACAATGGAGCTTGTTGCGCTGAGTTGATTGGTTTGGTTTGGTTATTGCGGGGATGCTTATTACCATGGCTAGATTTTCCTCCACCTTGAGATTTTCCCTCATTTGATCGGTTTCTTTTTACCCTCTCTTCAATCCTCACAAGTTCTTTTATCTCGGCTTCCACACGAAGTACTTTTTCTACCGCCACATCATATGTAGTTAAATCGACTGAAATCACTGCCCAACGGATTCTAATTTCAGCCCTTCAATAAACTTTCTTACCCTTCGCTCTTCATCTCCCAGATAGTGTGGCGCGTATTGAATTAACCGAGTAAATTTAGCCTCATATTCAGAAACAGTCATCGATCCTTCGATTAAATTCAAGAATTCCTTCTCTCGACGAGTTCGCACCACTTGAGGAATATACTTGTTGTAGAACTCTTTGACAAAGTTATTCCAAGTGCGTGGAGTTCCATCATTCTTCCATCGTTGATCTAATATGCGCCACCAGTAACGTGCAGCATCCTCGAGGTGAAAAGTGGCAAAATTGACTTTCTTCTCTTCAGTATAATTGGTAACACCAAAGATCTTTTCCATCTCTTCGATCCAAGATTCAGCTATTCGGTCATCAGGCTCCCCTAAAAACTTAGGTGGTTGAAGGCAAAGAAACCTTTCAAACTGCTGGTCTTCTGAGTTCGAATTTGTCCTATCTGTATTTGCTTGAGCAATTTGCATAAGTTGGTTTTGCATCATTGCATACATTGGTGGAACAATTTGGCCATGCTCTGGATGCATTTGTGTTTCAGTTGTTTGGCCATTGGTGGTGTTGTCGGGGTCAGAGGACTCGTCGTTGCTATTTTGTGGCGTCAAGTGTCCTATTCTTCCCATGTTGTTCCTTTCACCGGGGCTAGTCATTCTACATTAGATTTATACATGAGATACATTTATTTTATATAGTTCTGATTACAAAATATTCTAGCATAAATAATAAGATAATTATTTCACAATAATACCACACTTTATTTTACATGTTTTCACCCTTGCACATAAGTCACATATTACAAAGGAAATTCAAGTTATTAGGCACCATACAGTAAGACAAATATAATATTGCACACAACTTATAAGTACTATGTGTACTAGCACACTTCTCAGGTATTTAAGGATCGTGGAGTCATTCACGCGTTCATATTTTCGTCAGGTTTCTCTAAGAGTCAGGTGCTGAGATCTTCCTCGGGTTCCTCTTCTGGTTCCTCTTCCGGTTCCTCTTCTGGCTCTTCCTCGGGTTCCTCTTCTGGTTCTTCTTCAGGATTTACGGGTATCCCCGTCGAGCCATCAACGTGCGGTATACCGCTACCATCCATAGCCTCCATAGCTATCCCATTTACAAAATTAGTAGGAAAAACATTCATGGAGAATGACTCTACTCTTTCCATAACAGCCCCATATCCATGTGTGATTATATCATCAATAATATTAATTTCTTGGAGCAACCAATCCTTAATATTTGGGTCTAGTGGTAATGGGCTCAAAGCACAAAATATGCCAGCTAGGTTTTGTCCAAGTTGGTCTAAATGACTCATACCATATTCGTGCATCATTTGTTGGTGGACTATCATTCTATTGTTTTCAACTTCTAGGTGTGTGATATACGAGTTTTGATATTCTCTATACATCATTAATTATCTGTGTAGAATGTGATTCTCTCTACGTAGTGCCTGGTTTTCAACGGACATCTCAATCAGATGATGATTTAGTTCAGATGCCAAAAATCTTGCCTCGTCCCTTTCCTGTAAGATACGATCTCGATCATCCTCTAGATCTTTAACTACCCGGTCAGGATAGTGTCCAATGAGCCCTGCACCAGTAAAAATGATGTGTGTGCGCTGGGTCATCTCTACGAACATATAACGGTTCCGGATGACCATTTGTCAATGGTAGACCATCTAGGTACAAGTTATTATGTGCGTCCATCTTCTCCAAAATACCTAAGATTTAATTCACAATGATATATCAATATTTTTAACACATCAAAGTTTTTTTTTATTACTTTTTTTTTCTTTCCAGAAACATGTACCGGCTCTGATACCACTATTGTGAGGTCCCAAACTCTAAGGTCTTGTTTAGGTCTCCGAATAGGATTCATAAATTTCCAATTCGAACCTTAACGTTACCTCGGAGAGGCTCACTAAAATGGAACCATAATAAAGCCAAATACAAATTTATTTATTACAGCGGAAGCTTTCAATATTCATAGAGTTTATTATTACAATCCACACTAAACTCAAAAACATCGAATACATAATAAAACACACAATTATTAGAGATTTATTTTTATTTTCACACACTTTAGTTTTATTTTAAATCCACACGTCCACCGTAGTTTGATCCAGCCACCTTGTTAAGCCTTGCTTATTCTGAGGAATGGACAGAGAGAATAACAGGAGATGTAAGTCTTTGGTGACTTAGTGAGATTTTCAGTAACAATAATAGATGTAACAAATATGTGAAATTTGATATGGTATGAAAGGGAAAACATTAGAACTGAAGGTTAAAGAATAACAAACGAATAACAAGATAATGAACTCGTGCATCTCATATAACATATTCAACCTTATTTCATCCAATATACTACCTTGTACCTCCCAACGAGGAGCGACCTCGCAAATAGATCAGGAGACATGCTCGAGTACATGTCAACCTAGCACGCGGTTACAGCCAACTCCTGACTGCAAGCGGTGCCTAGATAAATGGGTATCGAGCGAATTTCCTTAAACCGACAACCCTTACTGCCCAGCAGTAAACCGTCTCAATCCATGGGCCCAACTTCTCAAAGGCGTCCCAATGGGTATAACAGATAAACAATAAGCTAGTAACCTGGACAGTGTCCGTTTCTTTTGAGCTTCATGTCCCGAACATAGTTCGTTGCTCGTTGCACAGTTCAAGAACCAACATGTGGATTATCATATTGGAGAAATTATTGTAATTATGAAAATGAATAAGAATCCATGATTCAAGGATATTTCAACATTTAATCAAAATGATTAGGTTACGAAAAGAGATCATAAATGAAAACTATTTTGTTGAAAGAAGCAGTGTTCTCCATTTAGAGTCAAGAATCACAAGTTCTCAGTCCAAGTTCCTCAGGCCGGGTGCCAAACAGGGCTTAAAAGTATTATAAATCTCACCTGCGACAGTAACTTCGTGTTCGGAAAATTCGGCACCGTCTCCTAAATAAATTCAAATGCGTTAATAAGTTTAAAATAATAATTAACTTTTATAATTCGTTATATTTTCTCGTATGTCCTTCTTATCTTTAATTACAGTCAAGTCAAGAAATAGAAATATGACAAAGAACCACATTTTAACTCGGTTCTCATTATTTCGCCGTAAGACTAATAGTTTCTTGTTAAAATTCATGTATGAACTGTTTAGGTAAACTTATTTTATTTTACGGTTACCTATTAGTTATAACACAAATATCTTTCATTTTAACATGTGACTCATATCTCATGATTTATCAAATTTTCTATGCTTACTACCTAGTAACAATACATATTGTTACATATATAAGGAATCACAAAGGTATAATTTCGTAGAACTAATTTAAGGTGAAGCTTAATTATTAACTTGAAATAAGTTTATATAATCAAGTTATAATTTAGATCATAACACAATTTCACACCTTGATTTGGAATTACGTAGAAATTAATTATGAATATATTTCCTACAACATGTAATTAAAAGAAAAATCATAATTACTACCTATACTTGACTAAAACTTATAATAAATGAGTTTTAACATATCCTCATGACTTTATTAACTACTACATATGATCACTTTTAAGATTAGTATCATTATGCATAGATTAATTTGAAGAATCATAAGAGATATGCTATTTATAGCTGAAAATTGCAGCAAGCTTAAAATTACCTTTAATCGACCCTTCTAATCAATTGCAATTCCAAATATTTTTGAGGGATTTCGTACTAGACACACTTAGGAAGATGTGTAAAGAGCAGTTTTACAAAATATTAAGCCTTGGTATTTTTTTCTATATTTTTCAATTCAGGGGTAAAACTGGAAATTTTGGGAAGAATTAGAATTTGAGCTTTTTCTCACAAATTTTGTGTTTATGAACTTCTGGAAAAATTTTATATGAGTAGAGGAAGAAAAATGGGAGAACTTTGGTGAAGAAAGTATATGCAAACTCTTAGAGGATTTTGGTGTGGAATTTTTACAAAGAAAATGCTTGTATTTATAGGCAAATTACATGATTAAAATAATTAACCCATCAACTATTTAAATACTATTTAGATTATTATAGTCAAGTAATCTACTGTATTTTTGAAGATTTTTTCAGCCAAGTTTGATGTAACATTTTTTTTTATAAATATATATTATCATAAATTATATTAAATTATTATTATGTAGACTTTTTTCTTCATTCTTTTAATGTTTATGCCTATTATGGGCCTACATGTTTCCACCATTATTTCTTGGTATCCTAGAGAAGAAAAAATCTGATTTCACTAGTTATTTGTTTTATTATTTTATTTAAATTTAAATTAAAAGGACTAAATTGGTATTTTAAAATTTTTGGGGCCAAATAATGATTTTTTAAAAGATGAAGGGCTAAAAGGCAATTAACCAAATAATTTTTTTTTTTCCCTTTAAGAAGTATCCATATGATACTTATATTCTTTATATATATATATATATATATATATATATATATATATACTAGAAAATTTTAGGGATGTTACATGGATAGTATTTTGAACCTGCACAGATTTTTAAAGAACGTACATGTAAAGATTCTGGCTACAACCCTAACCGGGGCAGTCCTGGATTGGTTCACAAGGATAGAGGTTTGCTCTTTAACTTGCTATGAGCAGATGAGACAGAGGCTGGAGAGCCAATTCTCCAGCCAAAAGAGAACGAGGACAAGTATTAACCACTTGAATGCAATGCAGCAGAGAGACAAAGAAAGCCTTGAGGACTTCATAAAACGGTTCAACGAGGAATTGCTCAAGGTTGATGAGCTAAAGGGCGAGCACGTGGTTCTTATTATATTCAACGCAACGACGGACAAAAGGTTCGCGACAGAGCTAATCAAGCTCAAATCCCCGACGATTGACCAGATCAACGCACTGGCATATGATACTGTTTATCAGGATAATAAGATGCCTACCAAGCAGAATCTGCATCAATCGCAGAACAAAACACAAGGAAATGAATGATGGGGTAAAGGCAGAGACAAATCCCCTAAGAGGTATACTCCCCCGAACAGAGAGATCATGACCGTATGTGCTGTGGCGCAAAAGAACAGGTGGCTAAATGAGCCAAGGAAACTGAGAGAGAGCAAGGGAATGAAATTTTCCAGGAAGTATTACGAATATCACCGACAAACGAGACATAATATCGAGGAGTGTACTGACCTCAAAGATGAGATTGAAAGGCTTATCAAAGAAAGCAAGTTGGTGGAATTCGTGAGGAGCTCAAATGACGAGAGTGACATGGATGATAGATCCCGCTCGCCTCGGAGGGACCATTTGTGTTCGCCCAGGAAGGACAAGCAGAGGGCTATAATAACCTGTAGCGAGCGTGGAAGAGCAATCGTTAATACTCCACTAGAGGAATGATCAATGTGTTAACGGAGGACTAGTTGGCACTGACTCAGTCGAAGGGCGCGAGAGGATAACATGTAAGATGCAGGTAGGAAGATTTCCTGGAGGAATTGGAACAGCTCATGCGGCAGGCGCTGATGGCAGGTAAACTCGACTGCCCCCTTGTTGTTAAAATTTATATAGCCAAATATGAGGTGTGGAATGTGCTCATTGGCAATGGAAGATCCTCCAACATTATCTTTGCACACGCTCTGGAATAGATGTTGGTGAACCAAGACATAGTTGAAACAGTTTCCACCCCATTGACTAGATTCGGTGGCGGAGAGGTGATTCCAAGGGGACGGATCGTGCTACCCACATCGTTTGGGGATGACCCCTACAGGAGGACAATCAAGGTCAACTACACCGTAGTCGATCCCCCTTCCCTTACAACGTCATCACCAGACGCCCCGCCCTCAATGAGATAAGAGCAGTGGTATCTACTTACCACCAGAAAATGAAGTTTCCTACCAAGGGCGAGGTCGGAGAGATCCTATGCGACCAGAAGAAGGACTGGGTGTGTTATGTTGCATCGCTTTGACTCCCCATGATTAGGGAGGTGCAGGAGGTGGCAGGAGCCGAAAAATAATACATCTCAAGCATGAAGTGATTGCCTATCTACAACCATCGCTCGTTGGTTTAATTTCTGTTTCGTTATTTCTTAAACAATCTGATTCTTGTCTTTATATTTCTCAAACAATGTTGATTACCTAAATTGCCCCATTCGGTGTGCTAGCATGTAACTAAAATAGGGGGAACCACGCTGATCTGATTCCCATAGTACGGAATACGTAGGCAGGTTAGGATTTACCTACCCTTGACCAGGAATTGTTATTCTGACAGATCAACTGCAGGAACGACATATCCTACAAGATATAACGTTAGAAGTCCCTAAAAAGGGGATTATAAATATTTTCGCACTCAATTTGCACAACAAATAGAGGGCTACTCCTCGCTGGAAAACTCTCGCATGGGACTATATACTGCTATACATTCTCGCATAATTTGTTTTTTTCCTGTATGAATGTCACGTAGCGACAACTACCCTATCCACCGAGATACAGATGAGAGAACCCGAAAGGGGCTAAGATCTACAAATTCTACGGGATATTGGCTCACCTACCCACCGAGATACGGATGAGGGAACCCGAAAAGGGCGATGATCTACAAATCCTACGGGATATTGCACACCGATCACCCCACAGAGAGGAACCGACCTCTTATTACAAAAATAGCAGGAGGACTGCAACTACAAAATTGATAAGCCCCATCGTACGTCGAGAGGAGGTGTTGAGAGGATGAGAATCCCCAGTAACGACAAGAGACGCGTAAGAGCGACAATTGTATAAAAAAACAATATAAGCAATATAAATAAAACAACGAATGACGAATAAACCTTTCGACATAAGGGTCTATGACACACGGGAACCGAACAAATCGATAAGAAAATGAAACAAAGAGTCCAGCAAACCACAATATTCAGAGACTTATTGCATAAATACGGAATAAAAGGCGAAGCAACGCCAATAAGTAGGAGAGGAAGTCTGACTTTAACAGATCAAACAAATTATTTCTTCTTCAAGAGAGCCGAAAAGGGGTCAGATTTCTCAACAGCAACATCTGAGGGCTCAGTGTCTTCGAGAAGCAAGCCGTCTGGACCACACATGGCGTCCAACCGCATAAAGTCGAACCCGTCTTTGAAACCTTTCCTCGCAGTGATTTGCCCGACAATCAAATTCTTGGTATCCTCCCTCTCCATGAAGGCATGCTCTACGAGAAGTTTTTTATAAGTGTCGCTCGCAAGGAATTTCTTGGCAATGCGTACCATCAATTCAGGAGACGCATCATGGGAATACAAACTCTCAGAAAAAGGATTATAAGAACACAACTACATGACAAGACGAAGTCTATATACAACATTTTCAAGTTCAGCACGAGCTTTTGCAAGATTGGCTAGCAACAACGTATTCTCCGCTTTCACCTTGTTGAGCCAAGCGCCGATCGTTTTGTTCTTTAAGAGCATGCTCTTTCAAAGCAATAGCCTTGTTACTGAACAACTCGTTCTCAGCACGATATTCATCGAGATCATCTTTGATCACCCGCCACCGATATTGGGCTTCTTCCTTCTCTACAGTTAGTTTCTCCGCAACAATTGGGTTAAAATCACCATCTTCTCAATATCAGCCTCAATCTGGGCGATTATAGCATCCTTATCCCCATCGGCTTGATTAACGGTCCTCATGCTAGTGACCAAGAATTTGCCAAACTGCGCATGTCACAAACATGAAGGTTAGGAGGGCACATTTTAATACCACGTACATATCAAAAATAAAAGGGGTCGTAACCACTTACAGTCTGGAAGAGATGCATTTCGCGACGCTCGTTTTACGCCCAATCTTGCTCCCCTAACACATTAGCCTTATCAAGAAGAGGAAACGCCCGCTTCATGGAACGGACCGCTTCGGCCTCACTAAACTCTTCATTCTTCACATTAATACTAGGAACCGGGCAGTGCGCCCTTGCGAAGGAGGCGGCCGACGAACTGATGAATTCTCACCTCGAGCCTTCTTTCGTCCACTAAAACCAGACACCTCGACCGTCGGTGCATCAGACTTTTGGGTATGGCTACCGCTAACCCCTTTATACCGAAGCATATTCAAACCAACATCTTGAGGAACCCCTTTACCTTTCGGAGCGGCAAGAACTTGATCAGGAGCCTCCTCATCCAGCCTTATCGGGGCCTCCAAAGAACGTTCATTTCCTTCTCACCAGTTAAACTTAGGGGCACACCCCAGCCCCGACCCCGATATCCGACGCGACATCACTAACACGACTATGAACTAGCGTTTCTTCAGAAGAAGCACCAGAAGCCACCTTCTCACTAGTAGAGGAGGAAGGGACTTCCACTTCAGATACCCAGACCCCACATTCAGCGCGGGTGGAACACCGCCAAGGGCCGACTCAGCAGCACTGACTAGCGGATATGCGCCTGCCATACCTCCAACAACTCTGAGGAGCTCCACGCTCGCAACCCCCGCCGCTGTCTCAGGAATAGATGTCATAACAACATCTTCGACAATAGTGTGGGTCGCGTTGACGACCTCCATTATGGCAACGGTTGGAGCCGTTACTTCCGCCTCCGCAGTCGATGATGCCTCAGCCACTGAAGCAATTTCGCTCACGACAACCGTTTCCCCTACTGCAACAGTTCTTGCCGCTGCGGCAGCCTCGTCCGCTCGTCGTTTAGCAGAGACTCGCAACATGCGTGTGCGTATACCAGCCAGTACACCAAGTGCGCAAGAGAATTATAGCGTGCACGGGGACATAAACAAGAATAAGAACCAATACTAGAAACGATATCGTCAAACATATTGAAGTATACATCAAAAGCTACATCGAATACAACATCGAAAGTGAAGTCGAAGCCCATATCGAAATTATACATCAAAAGTTACATTGAATACGAAATCGAAAGAAATATCGAAGCACATTTCGAAAATATATATATCAAATGCTACATCGAAAAGCAAAGAAATACTTGGGTTTCGCTAATCAAGGTAAACTTTAATTATCCTCATACAATCTACACCCGATATCGAGTATTTCCGATATCATCCTCGATATAACACCCGATATATATCTTCAATATATATCATCGACATACCATTCGACATCATACACGACATCTACCCTGACATGGATACATCTTCGACATAGAAGGTCTTCGATATCATCCTCGATATCGTATTCGACGTCACATTCAACATTGCCCTCGACATCCAACAATGCATCTCATCGTCAGTCTGAGGTGTTTATGACCAAGTCTACTTAGAACTAGATATAGTTATAGTGAACCTAGTTTGTAATAGAATTGTAACATTACACTTGTAATACTCCCCATCCCCATCGTCATATAAATACAATCTATTGTCAAATTAAGTGTTTCCTTAAAATAAGAACGCACCATTTGGCTAAGGCAGAAGCGAAATATTGTTTTAGAGTTAGAAATATATTTCCATACTAATAGGGACACTTATTTACACTTTCAGTCCGAACCTTGCTTTTCGATACCACTCCAAATCAAATGTAAATGTACGTAATATTTGATCCAACTGTCGGACATTATCCTAAAAAATTAACCAGATACAGTCCCAACAAAAAGATTGGCTAGTAGTTGGCTATCGAAAGGACCATAGCCTATAGCCTGTAGGTTTTGGTAGCATATTTAATATCCACAGTTTCGAGGCCATCTAAATTCTACGAAATTTATTAAGAATTGTCGTATCAAACTATTCATGACGTTAATAGAAAGGATTAGGCAATTATAAAGAAACTTAGGTCAGGTCATTTCTCATAGGATTGCCAACAGAAAAAAAGAAAACGACCACGGCAGTTTCACTATTCAACATTATTAATCTCCGGCTCTTGGGAAACTGGAAGTTCTAGTTGCTACCTAACTTTACTGGTGCTATAATGTGACAAATATAAAAAGATATTGTGTTTAAAACCATACATCTTATCGTTTGTAGACTTAATTGCGTATATACAGTAGATAAAGGCCGTAACCCGTAAGTGATACATACATACATATTTATTTATTTATTTAATGTTGGTCAATTATGATTTTTTTTAAGATTTAATCTCCATCTATATCATCCAAATTCAGAGTTATTATTAAAAAGGAAAAAGAAGAAAAGGAAAAAACCATTGGATTCATAAATGTGCTCTACTAAAATTTTAACACAAGAGGTACTTTTGGCTAATTCATTAAAATGTCTTTTGCTTAACAAAAAGAGTAAGATGACACCAGCTCATGCTCAAATTGTGCCCAAATATTAGACATAACAACTGAAATGTTTTCTGGTTGCTAACTCTAGTTGAATCCCGAAAAATTTTCATCATTGCATAAATGAAGTTATTTTCAAATGTTTCGAGATTATACTATGACAAATATTTTGACCTTTAAACGAGACTTTAAAATGATGCATACCAACGTAAAACTAAATTCGTGGATAAAAATCTCAATATGTTTCTTCTATTTATTTCTCAAAAAAAAAAAGAAGAACAAGTTAATTCTGTACCTTCTAAATATGCACCTGTTCGAAGGTATTTAGCTAACGTGAAAAAAATTATCGAATTTTATATCTTTGGGTCGAGTACTGTCAACATTTTCATTTTGTACAAATTGAGATTCTCAATTAAGTTTTTCAACGCGGAAGTAGATAAGAGATACGAATTGAGCACAACCCATAGTCCCATACTCTTTAATTTCACAGCTACTTTTTTTTTCTTTGATAACTTAATTTCACAGCTACTTCAATTTATAATATAACTAATTTGTAATACAACTATAAAAATATGTTATCAATTATCACTCACTGTGCAAGTGTGCATGCACTGAAGTTGCCCCATGTCATATTTTAACATGGAATCTCCCAAAAGGTACATATACTACCAATCCAGTACTGTACAGTAGTCACAGTCACTACTCACTAGTCATTAGTAGCAGTACCCATGTCAATTTGAAAAGGGTACTAATTTATTATTTTGAAATCAAAGCCTAGGATGACAGTGATGAAGCCTAATAAGGAATCCACTCAGTAAAAAAAATTGTGGTACTTGACCAAACAAGAAAAGAGAGACACGACTATTCCTTTGTCCCCTCCCAATGAGGATAGTACCACGATTTACATGACGGATGGATCCAGCACACTTAGTTCGTACCGTTATATGGTCAAAAAACAATTGAACAAAATATAATAACCTGTAATGGTACTAGGATAAATGCTCGTCTACTTTTCAGGTAAAACAGTAAATTTCAGAAGAAACTATTGTACCCCCTGCTTGTATAGCTGTACAAGAAAAGAAATTTGGTAGAGCAATTACCACTGGAGAAAGGAAAGGAATTTATTGCTAGTAAATCTACTCGAAATCATTTAGCATTAGCTCAGCACCCTTTAATTCTGATAATTAAATAAACACATTACTCGAATAAAAGATAAACAAACAAATTATTACAATTTATCCACTTACAAAAATATACAGGCAAAATATTCTTTGTATAGCTTTATTTTATACATTGCAAAATACACATTTGCATATGCAAGTGTTAGAGGGTGGTGCGCAATTTAGAGTAATACGCCAATCACTAACATGTATGACTTTAGCTCTATATTTAACCAACTGAATTATTACAACTTACAAGAAAAAGAACAGACTTATGATATGCACGACATTCAGTCCATGTTTAACCAAGTAATACAAGTAAAAGGCAACTTAACACTGAGCTTCATACATATTTGTTAACGTTTGATTGTTAGAACTTGAGTCTATAAGAAAACAACGACATAGAAAGCGTAATCAATCTTAGTTCCATGGCGAAAGGATGAGACATGTCATATAAGTAGCACGAGAGCGGGAAACTGATCGAACAAAAATGCGCAATGAATAAAAAATAAACGAGTTTCTAATCATGTTCACGATTGAAGTCTATCAATTAGAATTTAGAATCCTAGCTTGTTCTTGCGAACAATCTTCCTTTGCGCTGTTCAGTTCATCTCCTCCAGAAATATTGGGGTGCATTATTTGCACCCGCTATTGGCGGTAGATAACGGTTTTGAGAATTTGAGGAATAAGGTATCTGGTGGACAGCAGCAGAGGAAGTAGTGAAACTTGCGTTACCGAATCCTGATGATGCTGCAGTAGAGAAGAGTGGTACTGGATTAACTCCATGGAAATGGTCAGGGGATTTCCATGTCCAGTTTTCTGAAGGATCAACTCTCAAACTCTTTTCTATTGCTGTTCCCTGCACAGACCAAAATCAAATTCAAGTTTACGGTCACAACCGAATTAGTTCTCGTCTGATAAATGGATAATTGGAAATGTTTAAGCTAGTTCCTGGGGACGTAAAAAGAGGGTACTTCACGTAGAATAGTGAGTTCAAATATGACATACCTTGTAAACGGGATGAAAGCTGGAATCCATGCCATTCCAGACAAGAGGATGTTCGCCCACGTTAATATGTGGGTAAGGCCATTGAGCTCCCACAGTAGCTGAAGCAGAGTCCTGTGAGTTAAGGAAATAATAACTAAGCAAGCTGTCTTGACTAGAAACATACTAGGAAAAAAATCAATCCAAGAAATCATCCATAAAATCCTCCTCCAAATTACAACAAAAACCAATAAAAAATGTCCTTACAATTATACACCCAAAATAAATAAGCACCCTCTGTCAGAAATTTCGAATATCAGTACCTTCAATTCAGTTGGCATGTTGTTTGCAGCATAATGGAGCTGATAATTTCCTGCCTCCATATTTGGGGTTTGAATGTTGGCACTAGCATGGGGAGCTATTCCCAAGTTGAGATCTAGATCAAGGTGCTCTCCAGCTAAACACATCGAAGACGAAATGCAAGTAAATAGACATAGTTTAAAAATATAAAGAATGAGAGAAGCGACTTCCTAAGAGGAGAAAATTTGTGTCACTCAACGCTTTTACCTTCATTTTCAGCTTGGGCGTTCATCTCCTCTACATATGAACTGGGCTCAAAATTGGTGACTGCCTCCCTTCCATTGCACTTAATAGCCGCCTTGTCATATGCCCTAACCAACAGCAACAAAAGAACTCAAGCCTTTTGCTGGACAATATCTAGGCAAAACCAGTAAAGGTAAATAAATTAAGCTAGTATGCATTGACTTCGACCTTGCAGCATCTATCTCACTATCAAACAATCCAAGATAGACATACCTGCAAGAAAAAGTAGCTAATCATGAAGAACTTTATTGATAATGGAGCATGGTAATAAGATGTACTGAACTGATCAAAATTTTATTGCAAATACATAGTTAATAACATCCCATATCAAAACACTCATCAGGATTAATGCTGGTCTTACTTCTTGCCAAGAAACTGTCCCATCCGAGCTTCCCAGCGGCCACATTTGTGTAATGTAACTCCCCTATACTTTGAACTCCCCCTCGAGAACCCTGTACTCTGTCGACGAAGTATGTGTACAAATTCTTCCTTTGTTAAGTTCTTCATCTGTTGGAGTAAAAAAAGATGAAAAACACAGCATCAGAACCTACTCATGAAAGAAATGACAACAAATCTGAAACATAAAAACCTTAACCAACCTGCTTAAAATCCTCCTCATAGTCAGTAACGTTGAAGTTGATGTCTGCATCCAATCCACGAAACTTAATTGCGGCACGATCATACGCCCTAGTGTAAGAAACCAAGCATCGAAATTAATTTTTCCACCACAACACCTCCAATCTCTGATTGGTATCAACTCATAACCTCCATTAGTGAAACTCTCTTACCTAGCCGCAGAATGTGCGGTATCAAATCCACCTATGAAATTTGAGTTCCATTCAGTTTCCACAAAATCAGAACCAATTAAACAAAATATCAACAAACACAAAATCAAGCTATTGTCTCGGTTGATTACCTAAATAAACCTGTTTCCCACAGTCCCTGCATAAATCATCATGATACAAAAGCCATTAGCTACTCATACACCACCACAGGACCAATATTCGACAACAAGCCGTTGCATCGCAATCACAATTACATAGTAACTACTACAAATACTTAAGCAGCATCACTTATCAGACGACAAATTACAATTGTAAGTTGACAAATCAATATACATACAGAGATCATGTAACTGTTTCAAACAATGCAGACAAATAGGAACAATAAGACGAGAGATTATCGTGTGCCTACAACGAGTTACCAGATATGTGATTCTCACTCAATAATTGATCGTATAGAATCACAATAATTTCAAATCGTGCAATGAACATAAGTCACGAAAATCAATATAAATACACAAATGTACATCCAATTTCACAACATCGCAAATATATGGACACAGTAAGACGAGGAAAATAGCGTAATCGCGCGACAGAGTTACCAAATGTGCGATTCCCAACGGCCGGTCCTACGATAGAATGTGACGCCGCGATACTGAGAACTCCGAGACCTCGGTCCTCTCCTACTCTTCTTCACCTGCGGAAGCGGAACAGAAATCCTCTGCACCGGCAGCTCACCGTAGCACTGTGCGCCGCCGGCGGCCGGAAAAAACTCCTTCATCACGTAACCGCCGCTCGATTTATCAGTCTCCTCGCACTCGCTCTTCCAAATATCGAAGCCTATGAACTGATTCGAGCACAAGTCATCGTCTCCGGCGGTGCTCGAGGTCTCCACATTAACAACAGAGGAGTTCGAGCTGCCGGAATATTCCATTTGCTCGCCGGAAAGTACCAGATGCTTGTCGGAATCAGTGATCGAAGGATCGAAGGTCAAATTGAGATTCAACATCGCCGGAGTGTTGGCTTGATTTCTCAATATTTTGTTTGTGTGTGCATGTGTGTTGGGGGTGAGGGGGTAATGGTGAAGAAGAAAGGAATATGTGTGTGTGTGTGAGTGTGTATTTATAGAGACAGGAAAGAGTGTATCTATAGATGTATGTTGGGTAAGGGGTGACTGAGGGGAATTTGCATTGCCTTTTTTCTTTTTTTTTCTTCTCTTCCTTTCTCTCACTACTGGAGTTGAGAGAAAATAGGAGAAAATGAAGAGAGAGAAATAGAGGGCCCGGCTAAATATCAAAAAATCGAGTGGCGCGTCGGGTAGTTTTGGTTGAGGGGGTTCTGTTTTGTATTTATGGATATTACATTTAGACCCCTTGAGATTTTGGGTTTCGTTATTGAGACACCGAGGTTTGAGAAATTATCGTAACTGCCGCAGGTGAATTCGACTTACCATTGGGGCGAACAAAGCGAGAACAATAGTCGAACAAAAACTAGGTTTGTAATATCAGTCATTTGAAGTAGGATATATAAATCATACGAGAATCGAGTTCATGAACTCTCCTTCACAACTCTTCCCAAACTCCAGCTATGATATGCACCTTCATTTTATACAGTCGTATTTATGCTCTATATGTTTTTATATGTTCGAAAGTTTCAACTCATTGTAAGCTTAAGTTTATGCGTTTTTGTTTCACATGATAGGATGGTTCATAAATCGATTTTTCTTACATCTTTTTCTTGACGAGTGTTAAGTTTAGTATATTGTTAGTTCCATTTATTTCTAACATGTCTCTTCTTGTAGTCTCACATTTAACATAACGTTTATGTTTAAATTACAATATATTATTTTTATGGTGTTGTTTGTAGTCCATATGCATCGAAAAATTATGACTTGTTTTTGCCTTTTATTTTGTTAACAAGGAGACTTTTATTTAAACATCAAACATCGATATACAAAAGCAATTTGAGGTTAGAGTACATAAGGATCATATATAATTACACAACGTGTCTAACGAATCGAAAGGTACAAGCTAACACCTAATTTAGGATGTACTAGTATCTGGTTCAACACTTCGATGAGCATTGGCCAACACATTTACCTCTCTATTCGTCTCCTTGGAGCAAAACATGATCTGCAGATGGTCTAGCTTAATCAACATCTTTTACATGTCCCTAAGAGTATGGCGTACTCAGGTAGGGGCTTACTTGGACTCCAGTCCATATGATTCTTTACAACTTTAGTACACATAATACTAGTTCTTTATAGTTTACACTTTACACTATCTAAAAAAAAATTATGTTTTTTTAGCCCACTATTATAAAGTAAAAAATTCTACAATTTTCGGTCTAAAATAGATAAATTTTGTAATATTTTATAATAAAATAGGAGGATAAAAAAATATTTTTTTGTAATCATTTGTCCACCTCATGTCATACCCTTAGACAAAATATTGTTTTTGGTTGTTTCGTGCATAAGGTGACTCGTAATCCGTACATGGATGACCCTATTTTGTTCTTGTGTGATTTTCATTGTATATATACGCGATTATTCCGCCAACCCCTATCGCACACCCCGATGTACATATGTTGTCATCGGCCTTAGTTGATATATATGTATATATATTTCGTTTTGTTAAAAAAAATGATTCCAACAGAGAAATAAATTCGCAACTCGAAGTTAATAAATATCAAACAGTAACTAGTCTATATACAATACACGAATTAAAAGCGTGATGCAAATGGAATAATGGTATGCATACACTCAAATACAAGAATTGGACAAACAACAATCAATTAGGTTGGGCCAATGAAAGTGTGGTAAAAAGGACAAAACGGTGAAAGAAAAGCGTAGATTAGACAAGAAAACAATGTTTATAGTTTTTGGACCCCGGGTTGAAAGATTTTCTCAATGGGACATGTGTCCATAATCGAGCGTGAAAAGCACGTACCGTGCCCGCGCGTGCTCATATTTTTCACATGGAATAACGTGAAAAACAAATTAACTAACGAGGAATAATCCTGAAACAAATTTTTGTTACTATTCACTAGGCCATTGTAAAAGCGAGAGTATAATAATAACAGAAAAAGGAAGAGAGAGAAAATGGACTAATTGCAATATGCCAATATCATATTAATATTACTGTACCACAATTTAAAAAACATTTTATCGAGAGAATTACACAAACTACCCCTCAACTAATTATACAAACCACTCTGCTAACCATATTTAACAAGTTCAAACCTAAAATATATAGAATCAAATTGATAATTGTTTTTTTTAGAATCAAGTTGATAATTGTCTTTTTTTAGAAACTATATATAGCATGGATCAAAGTTTTAGTTTGAGTGCTCAAATTTTCTATATTTGTTGTACCATAATTTGTATTGCTACGTGGCACCAATAAAACACAATAAAAATGACTAAGCAAGGTTCACTCGAAATTTATATGGAAATATGTCCCTAAATCTCACTTTCGGGACAATATTTCGGGTTAGAGGTACTTTCGGGATAATGTTTCGGGTTAGAGGTACTTTCGGGACAATGTTTCACGATAACTTAATTTCGAGACAATGTAATTTCGGCATAATGAATTTCGGGTTAGGCGTGATTGGCGGAATCATGAGCGAATTTGGTGGCTTAATTTATGGGCCTCATCTACTATATAAACCCCCCACCTCTACTCATAAAGGGGATTCACTTTTTCACTTGTGCTAGACCATAACTCCACCCATCACCCGAATTTCGAGAGATAGAGCTATTTCGAGACAACTTTTTTTCGAGATAGATAAGCTTTGGGTTAAGCACTTTCGACATACTACTTATCACCCGAATTTCGAGATACTCTACAATGAGCTATATTCGAAATCAAGTTCTACAACTTGCTTACTACATACAACTCTCGCATACTGACTTGAGCGTCGGAGTGCCTTCACGGGGTCAGTCCCCGCCTAGTTCATATTCAGCACGGAATGGCATCCCATCCAACCTGCTGGGTTCGACGACATCTAATTCAACAATGTTGGCCCAATAAGCTACGAGCCCAATATACGGCATACCTGTTCAGCATGGCCCATTAGTATAACGCGCAACAATGGCCGCCACAGAGAAACAATGAACTACGTTTGACTTGATTCCCTATACGGGATACGTAGGCAGCTTGGCCCAGCCAAGTCCAGTCCGAAATCAACAAACTCCAAGTTCAGGTATGGTGTTTTTTAGTGCAAGTTTCTCGAACTCAAAGCTAGCTTGGGATCAATCAGGAGCTCGGGCTAGTCTGACGTGGAGTGACTAGTCAGCAGACAAAATTACCCCGCATCAGTGGCGCCGTCTGTGGGAAACCACTAAGTGCACTATAGAGAAAACACTCGTCTTCATCACTATGGTAAGGTCTACAAGAGCAATCGGAAAAGGCCAACGCTACCACAACTATTCAACAAAATCAAGGATCTTCCCCAAAGTCTGAATTTGTTGACCCTCAATACAACGACATGAGAACAACAAATTCAAGAGGAACAACATCAATTGTTGCACAATCCATCAACCCACAAAGGCAAGAAGCTCAAGAAAAGAGAAGGCAAGATCAAGAATGAAACAAAGCAAGACCAAGTAAGGAAGAGATCAATATCACGAAAGGAAAATAGTATATCAAGAAATGAAGAAAGTAAGATCAAGCGAGGAGTAAAGCAAGATTACGAAAGGGAGAAATACAAGGCTGCTGCATTAAAGAAAATAAAGGATGATCAATTCAAAGCTTTGGCCCGTGGTATCAACACATAGACTCCAAATGAAATTGCATTCGGACCCTCATATAATTATTTTCTAGGATTGCTGAAGATTGAGAAGATTACTGATTAGTCATGAAAGGATACAAGATATGATGCTCTCTCTTACAACACATTGTGAATTGATAGACAAACTGCTCCGATTGGTGACGTTTCAGAAAGCATGCCATATATAGATGGAAAGCTCTATGAGTCTTGTTTCTAATGAAGCAAGACTGCTTCAAATCTATCAAGTTAAAGTTACGATGCTCAAGAATAGCTTCATGAAGATCAAATATGATCCCGAGAGGATACGCACAGTTAAAGATTGAATGCGACTTCAAGAGGGTTTGCACCAATGAAGATACAGTTTTTATGAGATCTCAAATCTTTGACTTTAGTAGTCCAGCCAGCACGGTCCAACACCTTAACCGAACCCAAGATACAAGATCTCATTTGAGTACAATTGAACAAACATCAAGGTTAAATACTCATCGATAAAGTGATGAAGAAAAAGCTCAAGAGCTAAAAAAAAAAAACTTTTGCAAAGCTCAAGAAGACTTAGTCATTAGTAAAGCCCGAGTATGGCATTCCTAAAGCCCGAGTATAGAAGGCTTAGCATTCCTAAAGCTTAGAACAATGAAGAGGATAATTTCACTTATCAAAGTGATGCACGATGATCAACTCTGGAAGGAAACAAACTCATGCTAAAAAACACGATTTCACAGCTATGAAGAGATATCCCTCTACCTCGTCACTCTACAGAACGTGATAGAACGCATACGCACGCATATCATAAGACACACCACATATCATCCAACATTTACAATAGGATGGCAGATAAAATACTCCTTCATAGACAATCAGGCTTTTGAGATGTTGATATCCTGGCACTTTCATCATTATCAGCTTAACTACAATACGAAACTGGGGGACTCACCGTATGGCCGGTTCAACTTATGCAAATTGTAGTGATATGCCAATAACAAAGACAACACATACAACTAGCAAGTCACCACTGACGACAGCTATGCAACAACAACCATTTAAGTGATCTAATGAGATCAAACCAGCGCTCAAGCTTTAACCAAGGAATGGACAACTCAAAAGAGCATTATTTTATACCAAGCACAAGAGACACTTATCATTACACTCTAGCTAAGGAGCCCAAGAAGACCAAACTAACTTCAACTGAGGCTACCACTATCTGCAAGATTTAATCAAAAAGCAGCACGTCGAACGAGATTAATGCATCAGACCGCGACAAGACACAGAAATAAGCAACCATATAGAGGAATGAAGAATAAGAGCCACAAGTGCTGGCAACTACACATGTATCTAGCCTTTTGGGAGAAACTCCCATAAATCAGAGCCACAAGTGTTTGACAAACACAACAAGAAACATGCATAAATGCACAAATGTTGATACTATCTAGCAAACAAAGCAGCACTGATGATCACTAGCATATCAGAACAAACTATCGCGATTGCAGTTAAGGCGAGACACATACAAGTGAAGACAAAAAAAAGTCACACAAATGATGAAAGGATACTAGGTGAAGAGCCTATTGGGTGAAATTCCCATAAAGTAGGCAATCAACGTAAGCCCTACCAAAATAAAGTAGGTGAAGAGCCTATTGGGTGAATATCCTATAAAGTAGGCGAGTTGTAACAACCCTACCGAATTAAACTAGGTAAAGAGCCTATTGGGTGAAATTCCCATAAAGTAGGCGAGCTATAACAACCCTACTAAATTAAACTAGGTGAAGAGCCTATTGGGTGAAATTCCCATAAAGTAGGCGAGCTATAACAGCCCTACCGAATTAAACTAGGTGAAGAGTCTATTGGGTGAAATTCCCATAAAGTAGGTGAGCTTTAACAGCCCTACCGAATTAAACTAGGTGAAGAGCCTATTGGGTGAAATTTCCATAAAGTAGGCGAGCTATAACAGCCCTACCGAATTAAACTAGGTGCAGAGCCTATTGGGTGAAATTCCCATAAAGTAGGCGAGCTATAACAACCCTACCGAATTAAACTAGGTGAAGAGCCTATTGGGTGAAATTTCCATAAAGTAGGCGAGCTATAACAGCCCTACCAAATTAAACTAGGTGAAGAGCCTATTGGGTGAAATTCTCATAAAGTAGGCGAGCTTTAACAGCCCTACCGAATTAAACTAGGTGAAGAGCCTATTGGGTGAAATTAACAGCCATACCGAATTAAACTAGGTGAAGAGCATATTGGATGAAATTCCCATAAAGTAGGCGAGCTATAACAGCCCTACCGAATTAAACTAGGTGAAGAGCCTATTGGGTGAAATTCCCATCAATTAAGTGTTCTATAAAGGCCCTACCAAAGTAAACTAGGTGAATAGCCTATTGGGTGAATATCCCATAAAGTAGGCAATCAATGTAAGCCCTACCAAAATAAGCTAGGTGAATAGCCTATTGGGTAAATATCCCATAAAGTAGGCAATCAACGTAAGCCCTACTAAAATAAACTAGGTGAAGAGCCTATTGGGTGAATATCCCATAAAGTAGGCAATCAGCGTAAGCCCTACCGAGATAAACTAGGCGAGGAGCCTTCATGAAGCCTTATACAAATTGAAGAATAAGAACAAGGAAGGTAAAAAGCAAAAACAAGAAACGAAGAAAGCCACCTTATGCAATGGAAGAACAAAAGACTTATGATAAATCTGAAGCTTTCCGAGCTCGACCCGAGCGGCTTTCTGGCCTTAGTTGCCTCACCAACAACCTCCTTCATTTTCTCCTCGGCCGCAAACTAACGGATTCAACCAAGGCATTGCATCCGAATGACTTCAACCAAATTTCGGAAGGAATAAAGATTGGTAGATTCAACCGAGGCATTAAATTTGCAGACGCTCGTATACTACGACCCCCTGCAAATTGGGGGACTAATGTTATACCACATTATAATCGTATTATGTGGCATTAATCAAGGGAGGATACCCTGCCAACGAAGACACGTGTGAAAACACAATAAAAAGGACTAAGCAGGGTTCACTCGAAAGTTATATAGAAGTATGTCCCTAAATCTCATTTTCGGGACAATTTTTCGGGTTAGAGGTACTTTCGGGACAATATTTCGGGTTAGAGGTACTTTCGGGACAATGTTTCGGGTTAAGATGTACTTTCGGGACAATATTTCGGGTTAAGATGTACTTTCGGGACAATATTTCGGAATAAGTTAATTTCAAGACAGTGTAATTTCGACACAAAAAGATTCGGGTTAGGCGTGATTGGTGGAATCATTGGCGGACAATTCGGACTTGCAAATTATGGCATCTCGACTGTATAAGTTTGCAAGGCGTCCATAAGTTACGACCACCTTACAAACTGGGGGACTTATGTTGTACCATAATTTGTATTGCTTCGTGGCACCAATAAAACACGACACTTCATCGAAGAAGACACGCAAGAAAATACAATAAAAAGGACTAAGCAAGATTCACTCGAAATTTATATGGAAATATGTCCCTAAATCTCACTTTCGGGACAATATTACGGGTTAGAGGTACTTTCGGGATAATGTTTCGGGTTAGAGGTACTTTCGGGATAATGTTTCGGGTTAGAGGTACTTTCGGGACAATGTTTCAGGATAACTTAATTTCGAGACAGTGTAATTTCGGCATAAGGAATTTCGGGTTAGGCGTGATTGGTGGAATCATGAGCGGATTTGGTGGCTTAATTTATGGGCCTCATCTACTATATAAACCCCCCCATCTCTACTCATAAAGGGGATTCACTTTTTCACTTGTGCTAGACCAGAGCTCCACCCATCACCCGAATTTCGAGAGATAAAGCTATTTCGAGACAACTTTGTTTCGAGATAGATAAGCTTTGGGTTAAGCACTTTCGACATACTACTTATCACCCGAATTTCGAGATACTCTACAATGAGCTATATTCGAAATCAAGTTCTACAACTTGCATACTACATACAACTCTCGCATACTGACTTGAGCGTCGGAGTGCCTTCACGGGGTCAGTCCCCGCCTAGTTCATATTCAGCACGGAATGGCATCCCATCCAACCTGTTGGGTTCGACGACATCTCATTCGACAATGTTGGCCCAATAAGCTACGAGCCCAATACACGGCATACCTGTTCAGCATGGACCATTAGTATGACGCGCAACAATGGCCGCCACAGAGAAACAATGAACTACGTTTGACTTGATTCCCTATACGGGATACGTAGGCAGCTTGGCCCAGCCAAGTCCAGTCCGAAATCAACAAACTCCAAGTTCAGGTATGGTGTTTTTTAGTACAAGTTTCTCGAACTCAAAGTTAGCTTGGGACCAATCAGGAGCTCGGGCTAGTCTGACGTGGAGTGACTAGTCAGCAGACGAAATTACCCCGCATCAATATTAAAGACTTTTGGTCTTTTTGAGAGTTTTTATCATATTCGAGAAGTATTGTAAAATTAATAATTGTACTGAGCTTAAAAGTTAAAACTACCTATATGTTATATTCTGAGAAAACAAAAGTATTTTGATACATTTTGAAGAAACGTGTTCTAAATATTAGTCCAGTAGCTATGTTGAGATTTCGATAAATTGCAAAACAGAAAAACGTAAAGAAAATACCGACACCAAATTTACTTGGATTTTGTAAATACGTCATACACATAATTATGTATTAGAAATTTAGAACCAGAATAATCCATTGCTAAACAACTCATAGCTAGACCTGTCCCGTCCTCTGGCAGCACTAGAGAAAACGTTAATTAGTAATTTCGTTGCTTCACATCAATACAGTTATTAAAGACCTATAAAGTGCATTAAACAAAGACAGCTTAACTAATTAAAAATTGATTTATCCATACTAATCACTGATATTTCAATATAGAGAGGAGGTTGCCCACACAAATTTCATGTAACAATTGAAGTTAACAATTGTGAAGTATTATGCTTTGTTTGGTTATAAAATATCTCAATCTGACACAGGTCCATCAAGATTATGATAAAAATGATTTTTTTTAATCAAAATATCTAAATTTGGACAACAGTTGTTAGTGGTTAATCAAAATATCAAATCAAGAAACTTTTTATAAACTCCAGCGAAAGTTGATGCTAACTTGATATTTTTAGTTCTTTGTAATTATTCGACACTCAAAAAGTCATTGAAGTGGGAGTTTTCTGAGGAAAAATACTTGAAAATAGTTTTCTATATCTTCAAAGTTAGCTCATTTAATTACAGGACATGTTAATATACATTGCCAGAAGTGAAATGCACAATATTTAAGTATCTTTTTTGATGATTTCATTGGTAGTCTTCTCATTTGACTAATATAGAATAAAACTATGGGTGGATTAAATCATATTCCTAGGGGACCACTTTTTGACTTACCGCATATTGTTGAAATTCAAATGAATGAAAATTAAGTAGTACTTACTATTTACTATGATTCATAAGTTAAGCATCGGCAACAAAAGAGAACTCCTAGGTCATATTTGGGCACGTGGCTTTCTTTAGTGGGCCCTCGTGTAAGTAACACACATACCACGACCGAGTATCGACTGACTCACATCCACGGCTAGGCCAACTGCATCGTGATTTAGGATGAAAATGAGGTGAACGTTAAAAAAGATTAACGACTTGAATCATGTCTCTTATTTTGAACAACCTTGTGCAATGACGAGGAGTGTGGTACAATTTGTAATGGATCTTAGCTGTCGTTTGCAAACTCTAGTAGAAAAGTAGAAGTTTATAAACCAAAAGCACCCCAATATCAGTTTGAAGATTGTGAGCTTTTTTAGCTTAAAAAAAGTTTTGTAACCGAAAAAGCTAAATTTGCAAACACCCCAAAATCACGTATTCAAATAATAAGCTGATTATAGCTTTTTTTAAGAGTTTGCAAACACCACTTTAGATAATTCATTTTGTATTCTGCCAAAGCATGAACAACTGTAATTTAACTTAAGCCTGGATCCAAAGTTCGACAATTTGATCGTTTATTGACTCATAAGAATTCGATCGTGTAATCATATACTTCAAACGTAATTTATGACGAACAGGATCACAAATCTCTTTAATTAGAGTAACTCTAATAATATATGAGTCCCAAAAGAATACGTTAGCTAGATTCTTCAAGAAATTCAGTGCAAGCATGCATGGTAGGTGAAGTTGAAACATGTTACCTAGGCACCTTATAAAATGGTCAATAGATCAGTGATTGTCCGTAATATTTAATCTCCTAGTTGCATAAAGTTAATCGAACTTGGCGATATTGGGAAAGATATCATAGTACCTTACAAAATAATTAACAAAAGAGGATTCTGTGTATTTTATATTAATCAGTTCCTATGGTTGGTCTGATGACACCATTGCTTAACTCACTCCCAATTAGAATTCAATTATTAGTTGTTGACATCGATATCATTATAAGCTGGCTCTTGTTTTCTTTTCGAGGCTAGGGTTGCCCCCACCATTTGAATTGTGGAATTGTTGTTTTTTTTTAACGAGGTCAAATATATTAATGCAAATAAATAGTCTTAATACAAGGATAAATAGAACGTGAAATGCGAGATATAATAGTAGAATAATCAAAAAGTAATAAATGTTGCAACCAAGTGGGACATGTGACCCAAACATGATATGGTGGTGGATCTCGTAAGTCGTCGTTGATGGAGGATGCTCTCATTTTGGCAAGATAGTCTGCTGTCTGGTTCATCTCTCTATATGTGAAAGTGTCAATCACTGCCTGAAAAGTGGTCAGTCTAGTCCGAATCTCCTGAAGCATATCACTCAGGTGAGCCGGTGGGGATTGTGTCCTGGAGAGACAATCAATCAGAAACATAAAGTCTGACGAGATGATGATGTGAGTGAGCTGCAATGACTGAGCTAAAATAAGCCCGTCTCTAAGTGTCCAAAATTCAGCCTGATTGTTGGTAGTGTGCCCTACTGAAGCAGAACGTTGTCACAAATGTCCCATTAGAATCTCGGATGATGCTCTCTATCACTGCTTGACCTGGGTTACCATAGGATGAACCGTCTATGTTAAGTTAGACGAAACCTAGAGGTGGAGGAGTCCATTTGAGAAAGAGGGTGGAATATGTGGGGTTATGGTTGTGTTTACTTGACTCAATCTGCTTGCATCTAGCTTGTAGGTGGTAGTAAAAGGATGAGCGAATTTGCATGCCCAAGAAAACTTGATTATTGAACAATAGCGAGTTGCGAGCGTTCCAAATAGTCCAAGCCAGGGTCGACCATCTTTTTCGGATTTTACATTTGAGTGAGGTGAGCTGGATCAGAGGATGGGTGGTATGGAGAGGTGGCATACTTGGGAGTAATTGCTGGATTATGGGCTTTGTCACAGGGCATTCGCCGAATATATGAAAAATAGTTCCTGGCGCCTGTTGGCATAGAGGGCAATCGGGATTTGGCATTACCTGTTGCTGGAAGAGACGTTGCTTAGTTGGTAATCTGTCATGGCTCAAGATCTAGAAAAAATATTTAACCCTCGGGTTAACTTTCGGTTGAGTAATCGTGGACCAAGGTAGTGAGGGGGAGTGGACTTGATGGCCCTGCTGGGTAATAGCTTGGTAGGCACTAGAGACTGAGAAACGACCGTTGGGGGTCCATGCCCATGAGAAGAAATCATTTGTATCATTGTTCACCGGTAATGGGGTACCAAAAATGGCATGGATGATGTTAGGCGTGAGAGAAGTTGCCACTTGGTTTAGGTTCCATGTTCGGGTGGATTGATTGATGACTTTGGCTGTAGTGAAATTAGCAAGTTGTTGAGGGATAGATGGCGTATATTCAGCAATAGTGAAATTTTCTAGCCACTTTGTGTGCCAGAAGAAGTTTAGCATGTGCTCTTTTGTGATGTGCCATCGAATAGCTGATGGGAGGAATTTGATTACTAATTGCATAGATTTCCATCCCCAAATGTGTTGCAATTTAGTTTAAGCTAGAAAGAGGTGAGTATTCGAGAAGTGCTTTTCTCTCATAACTTGGGCCCAAATGAAGTTTGGTTGCGTAAGCAAACGCCACCCGAGTTTGAGTAGCAAGGCAACATTCATGTCCATAAGTTGACGAATCCCTAGTCCCCCAGAGCTTTAGGTAGACACACTGTGTCCCAGCTTACTTTTGGTCGACTATATCCAACCGGAGTAGTATTCCATAAGAACTTTTTGGTTCTTTTCTAGATTTCTGATAATGTGGTACGAGGCAGCCTGAAAACGGACATAACATGGGTTGGAAAAGCCGTCAACAAAGAGGATGATAGAATGGTCGTCCCGTGAAAGACAGAAGCGTGGTATACCAAGTGTCTGTTTTATAGGACGCGCGAGTGACCAAGGGTGAGAGGCTATGTACTTTGGATCGGCCAGCCCACACTGGGAGACCTAAGTATTTGTCCTCAAAAGACATAGTGGACAGATTAAGAGTGCTAACCAATGCTTGCTTACGCTGAGGGAAACAGAAGGGGCAACCAAGACTTTTGATTTGGACCGATTAATTGTTAGGCCTGCTGTTTCGGCAAACAACTGCAAGTTTTACTGCAGAGCGCGCACCGTTCTTGAAGTGGTGTTAGAAAAGAGGAAACAGTCGTCCGCAAAATTTAGGATTGGGATTTTAGGACAAGTGCGATTCACGCGCATAGCCCCGTATGATCCGTTTTGAGTACTTTACAATGTGAGATGGATGAACATGTCCATATAAAGTATAAACAAGTATGGTGACAGGGGATCCCTTTGGTACGGGTCCATGGAGCAGAAGTGGATCCATTGGCAGAAATCATGAAATTGACGGTTGTGACGCAAGTCATAATCGGTTGGATGACAATGGGTGGAAATTTGAAAGCTTTTAGGGTTTCATGGAGGAAATCCGAGCTAAGATTGTCGTAAGCCTTTTCAATATCGATTTTTAGGGTCATATGTGCCTTTTTGCTCTTGCGCTTAGATTGCAGAGAGTGGAGAAGTTCATATGCCATCAATATATTGTCAGTAATTTGGCGACCAAGAACAAATGCATTCTGGAAAGGTGAGATGAGATTAGTGAGAAAAGGTCGAAGAATCCCGTGGGCGAAGAAATCACTTACAAAATGTCCACGGATTTGCTTACATGGCACCAATATTTTTGGTAAAAATGCGCATTCAAGCCACTGGTCTTGGTGCCTTTAGAGCTTCAATACTTTTGACCGTATTATGGATATCTTATGGAGTAGGCATCGAGCATAGGGAATCACATGCCGACAATGGGACATATGGGAGACTGAAAGATTGGAAGGGAAAGTTGTGAGTTGTGGTTGCAGTGGATGCGAATTGGAAGTGGGCTGCGAATTTTTGCAGTATTTGTGGTGTTTCAGTGATCCATTGGTCCATGGAGGTTTTGATACCTTGGATAAAATTGGATCTACGGCGGTTCGTAGCATAGGCATGGTAAAACTTAGTGTTGCAGTCTCCGTCTTTGATCCATTGGTTTTTAGCTCTCTGCGCCCAATACGCTTGCTTTTGTGAGATCAACCGGTTAAGATAGGTACGTATGGATTTCTCATTTTGTGTGGAACATACTTATTAGGACAGTATCAAGCAAGTTTTGGGCGTGAGTGATGATGTTATCTAAGTTACCAAAACAGTTAGATTTCCAAATAGCATAAAACTCCTTATACTATATTTTATTTTATAACGTCGTACCTGTTATTAAAAAGTTGTTATTTGATGCTATTATGTACGTGCAAGTGTACACCCAAATCAGCTTTTCAGCAAGTTCTTTCATAGAACGTTAAATATACGAAAATGATCTAGACTCAACTCTAATTCCATAAATCGACATTTGCTCTCAACGCTTAAAAACTTCAACCGTAACCGTGTCCGAGACTTTAATTTATAGATAAAAGAACAAGAAAACAAGCCAAAACACAAGTCGTTCATAACCATATACACTGATATGCCGTACCAAACTCCTTATCCCTTAGGGGGTGTACCGCTCCAGTTAATTTTCATTTAGTTCACTTAGATGAAAAAGTTACAATCAATTGCATTAAATCCATAAAAATCTAAACTAGTTAAAGAACTATTCAACACAATCGGGAGCTATACAGTAGCAACCAATCCATAATTACAGTAACCATTTTTGTGTTGGTGATAGTTGATACTATTAATGATGCAATGTATCGGTACAACTTAAAATTTATCGCACTGTTATTTTATTTACTACTGCATATTGTTGCTCATCTTGGGCCAATTAAAAAAGAAAAGGCCCCGGTTCACTAGTTGCCCAACAAATTAGGGATTGCGGGATACATACATCTTCAATGTGGGATTTAAAAAAAAAAAAAAGGGATGAACCCAAGTTAAAAACGTGCTTGTTAATGCAGCTCTTGTGGACCAACAATAAAATCACAGCATCGGCGTATGAAATAAAAGATTAGATACCTCCCAACAATTGACCTTTGTTTAATACATCATGGCCATGGGCAGTTTGAAAACCATTATTCCCCCAAATTAGAGGTCTTTCTGTAATGTTAATTTCTGCCTAATAATTGTTTGAAATCTTTGCTCTAATCCAGGTTCGGACATATCACACACGGTCTTAGGGGTCTTTAGCCCTTTACTAATCCTTAACAAGTGAGTTTGAATATGACTTATGACCCAATATTGTAAATTCAGCGATATAGATTTCGTACAGATTTAAATAATTGCCACCCCCATCACCTCATCGGCATATTTGCATCTTATAGAGCAGTGTAACTGAGTGAAATGAAAAAGATAGATGCCTAAGGAATATTGACATTGTGACACTCATGTGTACTACAAAACGAAGCCTTCTTACAAAATGTCAATAAATAGAACACAGCCATTGAATTGGTACCAGTAACCAGTGGATTCAAACTCATTCAATGGCCTGGTGAGACCAAAAATTCGAGAACAACGTTTGGAATGAAGGTAGTAGCAAATGGGATTTGATAAACTGTTAAGTCCATCAATTAATCATATATGAAATGTTGTCAATAAGACAATGCTGGTAAGAAGTCTATTTGCTCATTTCAGAAGAAAAAAACGCATAATTGACAAAATATAAGCTAATTCTCAAAACAAATATATCCAAACCAAAACTTCTCAAACTAATCAGATACTTAGGCACCAAAATATGAGTGAAGGGAAACAGACAGTCAATCTAGGAAGTTATCGCACCATTTCCCCTCTGATGTAATCTCAACATCATCCTCCAACACAAAGACATGACACAGTAAAGTAAGAAAACAAAAAAATACAAAATTTTGGGTTCTAAAGAGATCAAAGTTTAAGGGATAAACTACTGAGAAACACCAAGCCACTTGGTGAAGACATCAAACTCGGTGTAGTCGCTGTCTGATATCATTGTCTTATACCATGCCTTGCCAGCAGATTTGCTTGCTGATGCCTCCTCCTACAGTACATAACAAGGTAAATGTAAACAACAGCAACAAATCAAGCCACAAGCTTGACTTAACTTAAGCAAAAACACTAGCATTAACTTGTTTAATCAAAATTATGCAATAACTAAGATGCACTTTACAATGGCTGGTCAAAAGTTTATGTTTTCTACAGCTATTGTGCGCTACAAGAAAAAGAAAACAAATAAAGAGTATGGTGATTCCACCACACACAGACATTCCTGAGTCAATGTAAGTTGATATTATTTACATTAAACTGAAGTAAGCTACAAATTGCCGAACATCTCATTCATGAGTTCATAATGTTCTAAAGAAGTCTGCACAAACAAACCCTTATTACGAGTCCGTATCTTACTTGGAAAGCACAAAGAGATCAATATAAGAACCCAACCAAGTTTCACGTTATTGGTTACTTGGTGCCTTACTATAATAATCATGTAGAGTAGATAAGCACTACTATGTTCTTTGCAGTTTGCAGTTTCCCACTCAAGTGTAACATGGCAGACTTCACAAGGTCAAACACCATATAACTAAATTACAGCTATCCAACACTATTATGCAAAAATCGCGTATAACCACTATAGCTGAATAGTTTGCGTTTCAAAAATTCATAACTTAACTACAATAGCAACAGAATACCAGAAATCATCAATGGCCAACATGCAGCATTAACTGAAAGGAAAATGTACCTTAGTTTGTGTCCTCTTCTTGTTAAGCTTCTCTTGCTTCGCCTTAACCCTTTGCGCCTCGGCCAAAAGCACCATCCTCTTAGCCGCCTTCGCATACGGGTTAAGCTTCAACATCACGTTCAAATTCTTCAACGGATTCTTCTTCATTGGCGCCCTCCTGCTCTCCTCCTTAATCGGCTTCACAACAGACTGCACCTCGTCGGAGTTAATAATCCTCGCCAAATCCGCATTCACCATCTTAGTCCTCGGCAACCCGTACCCACTTTTCTTCTCCGACGCCTTATCAAACGTCCCGTAAATCTCGTCCAGCTTCTCAAACGCCGACTTAGTCCACACCACAAACCTCCCCAAATGCCCTCCAGGAGCCAACTTCAACAAATTGAGACGCGAAACGTGCGCCACCTCAACACCGGGAATGTTGCGGAAAGCCTTCACCAGCTTCGCTCCTTCGCTACCATACACAACAAGCGGCCCCTTCCTCGAAATGTACCTCCTGTTCCTCATCTTCCCCTTCCCTGCACGAATCGCGTGGCTGTCCTTCGCCTTCTGCGCATCCGCAATCGCACCAATCTCCTTCAACACCTTCAAAGCCGCATTCGTCTTCTCAACCGCCTCAACCGAATCGGAAACCACCAACGGAAGCTCCGGCACTTCATCAATCTTATGCCCGCGCGCGACGACAAGCGCCGGCACCGCAGAAGCAGCAATCGCGGAAACGACGGCGTGTCGCTTCTGAGTCACGTTAACAGATCGATGCCATCGGCGCCAGATTTTAGTAGGAGCGAACATTCTCCCGCCACGGCACATGTTACCGAAGGCTCCCTGTCCGGCGCGGTGGGTCCCGCCGCCGGGTACACGTGGAATACGCGACACGGCGCGGCCAGTGCCCCAGGATTCGGCGGAGGTCTGGTGACCGGCCTTTTTGGAGACGGCGTAGGGTTGGCGGGAATTGTTGGAGATTTGGGAGTGGACGAATGTGACAATGTCGGGTCGGATCGCGGATTTCATCACGTCCGGTAAGGGAATGGCGTTGGAGTTATCGGTGGACATGTCAGATTCTAGGGTTTGGATTGTGACGAGAGGGCGAGCTGCTGCAATGGCGGCCATTTTTTTTTTTTTTTTGCGAGCTGAAAGCCTGAAACGAAGGTGCTAGGGTTTATTGCTCAACAGTAGAAAATTGGGGGGGGGTTGGGGGAGAAGTTAGGTTTTTTGTATCATGGTGTTATTTACGAAAATGCCCCAGGTCTGTTCAATGTGTGGGCTTGATTTGGGGTTTTTGGCCTGCTAAGCAAGTGGCTTATTCTGATTTAATATTTCATTTCTTACATATATAAAATTGCGAACCGCATTTTGGTATATTACATAGAAGAGTAAGAGGTATTAACAAATATGGGGTCTTCCAATCACCAAAAGAGAAAAAGAAAACTCGGATTGTAAATTAGTAGTGATGATAATTTTGTGTCATTGAAAATTAGTAAATTAGTTGCAAGTTAAGGCTTTGTACAGCTTTTACTTGATGAAGAAAGGCGGTTTTATAGAGTTGAAAATTGGAAACATGCGACATTTTTTATTCATATAAACGTGAGAAAACTTGATGTACAATATGACTAGAATAGATTTCGTTGAATTGGAGCTCGTTTGGTTGCATGGATGAGATTGACGGAGATTAGATAAGAATTTATAGATTAAGGACTTAAGGTAGATTGAGATATTTTTTTAAAGTTTTTTTTTTTTTTGAAACTATATTTTTTTCAAGTTTGGTAACACAAATGATGGAGACGAATTGATATCAGAAAATTAGTTAATTGACAATTCTACCCTTTACCTGAAAATCTATTGCAGTTTTAAATTTATGGATTTGCAATTTTAAAACAATAATCAAACAAGAGCCAATAATTTGATTATAAAAAAAATGTCAATAGATTAAATTTTCTATATTCTTAAACATTCAAAACAATCTTTATATTGTTATGTTGGGCATGCAATTTTTATTTTTCAATTAATCAAAAGAAATAATAATATATTTTCCATACCTGCAGATCATTATATTAAAAGGGTTACAAACATTATGTATTTTGTTTTTTTTTTTTGGGGGGGGGGAGATAAATTTATATCAATTTATAAAAAAAAAAAGAAATGATTAAAATAATGAACAAATCAAAAGAGGTTGTTGTCACTGTGTATTCTCTAACCCACCATTCGCCACCGCCCCACCGCCGAGTCATCTCCCCTACTGCCCAAATCAATCAATTGCTTTGCAATCAATTTATTACTACTTGCATTGCGCACTCAGACGAAGGATCTTTCGAATGAAAACTCGAGAGAAAAAAAACCCATACCATCCGACGCCTACAATTACCAAGGTTAATCTAGAAGAACCAATTAAAAAAAAAGAAAAAGAAAGAGAGAGAGAAAAGAAAAGAAAACCTAGATCGAAATTGTGAAATTCAAATAGTGAATCATGAAAAAACGGTGGAGTTTTGAGACGAAGTTGAGAAGAGAGGAGAGCAGCGGCGAGTGTTGACGGATAGCAGTGGCGAGCAATGACGGATTGCAGCGACGGAAGGGCGAGAAAAAGTGTGTGAAAATAGTGTGTCTAGTGCGTGAAACATTTGGTAAAAAATGAGAAGGGTAGATCTGTCCATTAGTTTAAAATCAATGGTTAAAATTGGTATTTAACGCAAAATTTGAGTTACTGTTCACCCCATATTTGCAATCTGAGGTCGGGAAGAGAGATTAGATTGCCCGTTGTGTACCGGAGCTCCTGAATTCAACGCGGACAACCCGGTAATGAATGTATGCAACCAAATCTGCTCAAATCCTGATTGACCCATATAAAAACCCTCTTATAAGGCCTATTAACCCTAATCAAACGAGCTTGTCCTGATAACATTCTATATAGCTCTCTACGTCTTTGTTCCATATAGAGCCATCTTCAGTGTCAAGAGGCATAAGGATATGATTAAAGTTCGCTTAAAGCTATCACAAGTTTCCCGTAACAAATGAAAACAGGTAGTTACATCCCGGCCTATACCTCAAAAAACAAAAGCAACCACTACGCGTAACATACCCCGAACAACAAAAGCAACCACTATTCGATCACTGCCTGCATCACTCCTCTCCAATCAAGTCAGGCTAAAGAGGCCAAGACTAACAAAACCCCATATGTTCATACACAATCTCATGACACCTTTATGAGTTGTTGCAGAAATTCCTTTCATAAAGGCTTTGCTTTAGTATACCCAAATCAAAATAAAAGTAAAAAGATAGTACAAAGCATATAAATAATGAAAAGTTTAGATGCCAACAAGAATGCTAAGTTAATCATTCAAAGAAAATAATCCTTCATGACCTTACGTCCCAGCCAATAATTATTCAGGGTCAACCACACCAAGCTTTGGCATAACATAGAATACAAGACTAACTACTAGTTCCTCTCAAAAAATACCTTCAGCAAGCTTCCACATTTGAGTAGGACTTCAACTCGGGTCAAAAATGCAATCAGACAGAATTTGCCCGCTCCCCAAGGTTCTAAATATATCGTTCTTTTACTTAATTTGTAACGTAGTTCTAGATAGGCTAGCTTCAAGTTCATTTAGCTCATCCATGTCAAGATCGTCGTCGTCGTCTTCATCACCAATATCAGGAATGTTTTGTGTGTCGCGTGCAGTTGATGTGGAAGAACTTGGGCCCTCCGAAGCAGGATTATTGTCAACCTGAAAAGATTGAGAGTACTAAACTAAGGGTGCGCTCAAAAAATAGAATAAAGGATTGACTTGAAAACAGAAGAGGTAAGAATTCTGGGAAGAATAATCCCGGGTATAAGCATAAATATGTACAAAGAATGCCACAAACATTACATATCAGAGTTGCAACATAAGGTCAACTGAAAGAACATCTTTTTGTACTGCTCGCACCAATAACATAGAAAGGATAACTACATCTATAACCCAGAAGGTTGGTCTAAATAATTACACGCACCAAGCGATGCATCCGCATATATACAAACCTGGGGAAGCCTACGTGTTATTTTTAAGATTCAAAGGGCATCCCCGTAATGAATCAGACAGTAAGAGAGTTTTCTCAATCAGACCAAACTTTAGAGGGTGTAGATGTGATAAAAGGCACAAACCAGCTTTTGCTAATTCATTGAATCACCTTGACAAAAACAGGAAGAAGAGAGCAAACCATTACCTTTTGCTGAGTCTCTGGTTCTTCTTCTCTCTGGTATTTGTCATAGGCCTCAGCATCATCAACAAACCAGCTAGCGTCTGAAAGAAATAGCTCACGACCACTGGGAAAGAGAAGAAGCAAAGATATAAGATATAAGATATCTAATTCCTCAAATAATGCAAGTGAAACAACATATAAATAACCGAAGACAGACACAAGCAGACTGATTTACCTCATTCTGTCATTCTTAGCCCTCTCGGCCCTCTGTGCAGCCAAACCAGCTTCTTTCTCCTGTGTCTTTTTCATCTTCCATTGCATGAACAGATCAGTGGTCATTGGAGTAGTGGTACTTACTTTTGCTCGCTGAAAACAAAGTGTTAAACCTATTAGCGGGACTGTTTAAACATTTGAGGCTGGAGCAAACAGAGAAGCACACTAAAGTTCCCCATAGCTATAACAGAAATACTAGATTTACCTGGTTCTCTATCTCTTCCTCTATGGTTATCGACTTGCTAGACTCCTCCTCTAACAACGCTTTCATTTGAGATTTTAAAACGTACCCAGGAGGCAATGCATGTCTGTAATGGCATTCTTTACCACCGTTTGGGCACTCCCAAAACCAACCATACTGCTTCTTCTCCACTGCGTCCAGAAAGTGTTTACATACCTGAAAGAAGATGAGAACAAAATAGATTCTATAAGTTGGAGGTTCAAACAAGTACAGATAAAGCATGTAATCTAAACAAGAGACGTGATATCACCTGCAACAAATATTCTCCTGCGTATCTAAGCAAACAAATAATGTCAAAATTCAAAGGAGCGGAAAAGCTATGTATAATGGTAATAAGCACAGTCTATAGTACAGATTACTCCAGACATTTACTCATGCTTGAGGTTTTAGGATATGAATGTCTAATCTACAAAACTACTAAATGACAGATATGCACTCAATGTTAGCTATAACTAATTTCCACAGAGGTGAGCTAACCTCTTCCACAAACTCAGCCTCCTTCAAAACACCTACTGAAACTAGATTCATCAGCATAGCTAGAAACTCCCAACTATCTCTCTGAAGCAGCATTTAACCTTAACTAGCTTGATTAGCATGTAATTCAGAAATATTTCTCAAATTTCATGTCCTACTGGAGCTATGGAAAGCCCGCACTTCAGAGACGAGAACAGTCTTATGCCAATATTATCATGAGAACAAAATAAACATCGACTAATGAACGATTACAGTATCAGAACCAGAGTCTGTCTTAATAACATACAAGCCTGTGGGTGTCGTCCGTTATTCTTTTTGTGCAAAATCATTATCAAAAATCTTCATACTACACACAAACTCATTAGGGTAAGTTGAAGTATCTAATAAAAGGGAAGAAGTACCTAACCGAATAACAATTCAAATCGACATAAAACTTAAGCAACGTCAAGAAGTAGTTTCCCTTCGCAGCCATTGGACAAACCAATAAGGACAGCTGAAGAAATGAATGCTTACAATCTCAGTGGGCTTATTCTTGTTGTACTCATTGCTCTTGGACGCAACAACCTTCTCCAAAGTCTCTTGATCCCAGTCTTCCATAGTTTGCTGTCCATCTATCGCGAAGAAACATGGAATTCATAATTTCAGAATCATAGAGTAAAATCTACGATGCGTATAATCTTTGACGCTGCTGAAACAGTAAAGTAGACCATATGAGTATCAACCTTCATCTCGCTGATCGCTATACATGTCAATCTTCTCTCCTTTCCTCTGCACGTTCAAATCGTGAGAGAACTTGCACTTAAACCCTTTCGCACATTGCCCTACCTTGAAATGCTCACACAATATTGACTTTGGATCAACACCTGCAAACGACACAGCCACACAATTAAAAGATCTTTCGATCCAAATTTAAAAAACGGTTTGAATTGCCAATGCCAGAATTTACCAGGTGGAACTTTAGGCTGTTTAACTGCCAACTTCAACAACTCGTTGAGCTCCTTCTCTCTTGCCTTCTCCTCGTCTTTCTTCTTCTGTTTAACTCAAAAATCAACAGTACAAACTAACAAATCAGCTAATCAATCAACAACAACATATATACACACATACGTATACATATACACCTCATCAAATTCGTAAAAATAAAAAATCAGTGTAAATTAGACCTGCGCTTGGAGTTTGGCGGTGTCCGGCCTGGGCTGTACGGATTGCTGTAGCGATTGCACGTATTTCTGAACATTCTTCGACTTGTTCTTGTTCTTCAACCCGAAGGTTTTGTCCTCCACCAGCTTTTGCTTCTTCGCTACATCGGCTTTCGATTGCTTCGGAGGCATTTTGTTACCTTTTTTCTGTTCAAATTAGGTATCTGATTTTTAGATTTAATCGATTTGTGAATATTTCAGGTGGTGGTGCACCGGAGGAGATGCTGTGGAGAGCCGGTGCCGGAGGTGATTTGTGTGCGTGTTGTTGGGGATGAGGGTAAATGGGAGAGAGGGTTCCAGAAACTATCGTCGTCACACTGTGAATTTACAGTATGGACCCTCCACTAATTTTCATGGAGCCCAAAAAAAAATGGAAAAACTAAAGAACTGGCCATATATATTTGTGAAATTGTTAATGGACTCAATAGTTGAAGACCAACCCAATTACCCAACTAATATATCCATAATATTTTAATTTTGATGAGTTAATTCTCGGTCAAAATTTCCTTGTGTTTTCTTGAAAAAAATCGAAATGTTTCTGTTTTTTACGTTAACAAAACGAAAAATACATTTAGTTTCTATGTCAGTTATAACCACAATTTTATGAATTCTTCGAAACATGCCGAAAAGTTCTCGAATTATTACGAAATGTTTCTAATTTTTAGCTAATCGAAACCTACTCCAAATCGAAACTTTAATCCATGCAGTTAATTATTCAAAATATTTACAAAAATTTCGGGATAATTTGTTGCGATAAAATTTGATAACACTTTGAAATTCGTGATATCTTTTTTTCTATTTGTGTGTCATCCTTTGGGTTGGAGATATACATACTAATCTTTTTTGTATCGTTTAAATTTATCGAATGCCCTAAGTGATAACTTCGATCAAGGGAGTATCCGTTTAGCGACTTGTTAGCGCTAGAGCTAATCTCTGTCCAATTTTATATTCTAATATATTGAATTTACATGAGAAAAAATAATTTAAACTTCTAAGACTTAATAAATTAGACTTTTCATAGGGCTAATCTCAGTCCAATTAGTAATTCTTGTGCTGTTTAGTATTGTTGGTATATACTTGAACTTTAAAGTTTCTTTATGTCCATAGACCTAGTAAATTATAATTTACCACATTATCCAAAATTGTAACATAAAACATATAATGACATACTTTAATGCCATGTAAAATTGTCACACCATCCATATCTATAGCTTGCTATCCTACAATTTAGAATGCATCCAGGATCATGGTGGCCTATAGGTTCACCATCCAGATCCTGAAAACCACAAGCACCAAAGCAAATAGGACAGTCATATTATATTCCTTGTTCTGGTAATTAGTAAAATTCAAGTTCTTAAACTCTTAACAACAATAAAATTTTAAAAAGAAGCACATACACCAAACTCATGTTAACAAGTGAAGCAATAGGAGCTCTTTCATTTCACTAAAGATGCATCATTGCAGGTGGAAAAAATAACTTCATCTTCTTGAGTTAAACTTTAAAACAAACTGATATGGGGTTTCAAGAGACATCACTGGTTTCTGATAACCATAACCACAACATCAACAAAGTTAAATGCACTTCCATTCAAAGCCAATCCTGCTGCTGCAGCTTCAATGGCAAGTATACCTCAGTGAGATACTGGAATCCAAACGAGCTCAAAGCCTGAATCTCCGCCTTTTGCTTCGACTTCACCATCAGATTCAGCTCCTCCACCCAGCCGGGATTCTTCTTCACGAAATCCTCCTCCAGCAAATCTTTTCCCGTCTTAATATCTGTCTCTGTCATAGGCAACCTACACTGCTCCGGAATCTTATACTTATCCAAATCACTAGGCCTAACTCCTAACCACTTTATATCAGGGCAGGTCAAATTCGCACTATCATAAGACATGTTTTTCGACCCACACCCATACACCGACAATATCTTTAAACCATACGGATCACTGTCCACCAACGCCAACACAGGCAACTTCAACTCCATCTTCATTTTCCTCAAGAATAACCTCGTAGCCACATCCGGCTGACCTTTCGCAGTCACGATAATACACGGAAATCTGTTATAAAACCTATCCTCAGCCAACCTCATATAAGCAGCATCCTTCTCCACCAACAGGATAAACAATGCATCACTTTGCATATCCCCAACCCTATCGATATTCGGCGGAATCGCCTTACCTCCCATCCCCATCTTAGTACAATCAATCATATCACCATTATCGCTAAAAATCAACCTCCCCACCACCACACCCTTCTCCGCCGCAACAACATTCAGACTCGACCTAGTACACCCCAAAATACACGACACATCGTCTAAAATCGTGTCCGACTGAGACTGATCCTGAAACAACTTCACATCAGTGTAGAACAAATCACGCTTGGTGACATGTATGTTTTTCAAGCACAATTGGTGAATCAGCTGGAGGATTCGAGTAGTGATAGTCGCTTTACGGACACTGGACACGTTCGCGAAGGGACGAGAGGACGATTTGTCTTTGAGCACGATGCGATCGAGCTCCGGCACGTAGAGCTGGTTTGCGGCGGCGCGTGACGGTACGGAGAAGGAGAAACCGTTACCGTCGAGGATGGATTGAGCTAAAGAGAGGATTACGGATTCGATTTCGGATTGTACGGAGCTTAAGGGGAGGTCGGAGACTTCGCGACAGGCGGTGGTGAGGTTGAGCTCGGAGAGGGATTTAGGGTTTGCGGCTTTGGAGGAGTTGGATTTCAGGGTTTTGAGGATCTGGAGGATTGTGGTGTCGGGTTTGAGCTTGGATTTGAAGTGGTGCGGATCCGTTGAATCGGAGTCGGAGTCGGATCCGGCGGTGGCACGGCGGCGCTTCTTCTTGTTGTCCGCCATTGTTGGTGGTGGTGGTGTGTGTGTGAGAGAGAGAAAAGCGAATGGCGGGAAATTTTGGGTGTGTGTGTGAGAGAAGAGAGTGCGTGAGCTAGGGTTTTGTTTATGGAGCTTCGTGCGTTAATACGGTGTCGTTTGCATGTATGTGGTCAATGTTTTATTATATTCAAGAAGAACACAAACACATTTGAAAATTGAAATAATTACTATCGTATACATGTAGGTCATATATTGTCCAAAATCTTAATACTTTTTTTATCTGTAATAAAATATGTGAGTTGGGGCAATTTTCTAAATATGAAGTAGTTTGTGTAATTAATTCATCCAAAAAGAAAAAGAAGTAGGTTGTGTAATATATAAGCTTTTAGAAAAGGATTTGCTCTTGAATGCAACAAGGGTTTGTGGGTGGCTTTTTAAGTTATTTTAGCCTAGTTGTTGAGAAATTTTGGTGCACCTGGAAACAGTTGAATTTATATTAGACAATATGAAGTAAAAACTACTTAGCTATTAGCTATCTGAAAATTTATGTGTTGAATAGTTACTGACAAGAAACTGAAGAGACAACGAAAAATAATATGTTTATGGTAGACTTCTACGTAATGCACTAAAACTTGCATCTACAATTATGCCATATAGTTCACGATTAATAAAATGATATGGTATATAAAAGTGACATGACCTATAAACTTAGTATAAACAATAATCACTGGCAAAAAAGAACATGAGGTAGCATCCGTTAGAATTCTGTACATAAACAGGAAGAACTAAGAAGCATTCCCCATCACTTCTGCTTCTTTTGGCGTATGTGTCTCGTTTCAGTGATCTTCTATCCTTCAAGTTTTTATCATAAAACGATAATTTTGGCTTAGTTGCCTGGCACACAACAAGCCTTAAGGATATCTTGTATATCAGGGTCATCCCCTGCTTCTTTGTCCTACAACAAATGACAAGAGAAATATTGAATGGAAAATCAAAATCCAATTTACACAACTCCGAAACTTTGTATTATTTCTTTAGAAACACAACTTAAAAATTCCCCGTTATGTACCATGTTACTTGTAATTTGGCAACAATCTTGAGTAGGCACTTACCTTATGAATGTACGAGATGTTATTTTTTCCAGGGCCTGCGACAATGATACCACCTTGCTGCCTGCAAAATAAGAGCAAAGCTCTGATCATGATAAGAAAAGCACAGCCATTTAAAAAACACAAAAATGATGCAAGTAAGTAATGAAATTCAATGGACATGTCATGTCATTCTTGTGCTTTTCCATCATCCAAATCACTCCATTTATTTAGAGGTGATCATTCGGTAACTTTATCTCTACGAGTTTTGAATTAGTTATTTAGATAGGACTTCAACAGTGGTCTTCAAAGCACATAAGCACATCTACCAAATTCTTTTACACGTCCTTTTGGAGTTGTTCTAGGAAGCTCAATACCGTGTAATCTAACTGTATCCACATGCAGCTGAGACGTTAGATACAAATACTTCCCACAGCATACCAAAGAAATAAACGTATTACAGGAAATCCCAATAAGATGTCACAAGTATAAGGCCAATAGCATACCAGCCACCTCTTGTTCTGGTATCTTTTTCAAAGGAAAGGGCCCAGTCTTGTCGATATCCTTCCACGTATGATTCTAGTATCTTCAAGGCCGCCTGAGGGGAAGAGCTTAGAAATGTAAACTTAAGAAAAATTGATGTCTTAAGAAGCTCAAACATAATGCAGTACTTCACAAGTGACAGAACTGTAAGAAATAGGATTCACAAACTAGCAAAAAAGGAGGATTACCATACCCCTGGAGTAAATGTGGTGGTAACCCCTGAGACAAACTTCAGCGCCTTGTAAGATGAATAGCTCGGATCTGCATATACTTCTGCAACAAATAGAAGCTTTACCGAACCGTGGGAATCCAACATAGCTTTTTTTAAACTGACAACATATGGTTGAAAGGATTGGTGGTTACTAATCTTCTAATAATGAAATCTAGCCCGCTTTCATTTTAAAAACTACCATCTCATTTTTCCATCTTTTTACAGTTCTTTTGGACGGGATTTGTATGTGCCATGTGGCACCTTAAATTTCCCACTTTGTTTGAACAAACTTCTAACTAAATATATGATGATAAGTTAGTGTACTAATAATATACAAGAAACTCCCGTAAGATCGTCGAAACTCCGTGCAAAAAAATTGGCACGTATATTCTATCATTTAGCAGAAGCAATGATAAAACTAAACAAATGCACATATGGCTGAATTATAGTTCTCATAATTCAACATGCCAATATTGAGTTTCTATAGTCAAGCTTAATTTGAATAAATCTTCCATAAAAAAAATTAAAATCTCAAAACTAACCTCCTTTGAATTTTGTTTGCTCATAGAATGTTTTTGCCTGTCAAGAGAAAGAGATAATGATATTCCACTAACGAGAGAAGAATTTTGGTGTGTTTCCTTTCTTCTACAACACAAGGGGCCTTATCATTGTCGTTTACCTGATCAACACTACCAGGCCCTATTAAAACGAGTGTGACACCAGCTGCATCCATCTTATCCTGTCCAAAGAGCACATTACTGAATTAAATTGATGGAGTTGTCAAATTCTGCGCTAATCAAGTCAAAAAGAAGTACAATAGTCAAGGCAGCAACCGGAGCAAAAGAAAAGATCTTCATGTAAAGTCTGAATACTAATAGAAGAGGTTCTTAGAAACTACTGATTGCAAACCTAATAAATATGTTTGACAATGCACCGTAATAACTAACAAGTTAAGAATAGCAGAAAGATTCAGCACCAAATGACATCCATTTTAAGTTCGAGGCAAGTTTTAATGAAGATGAGTCGGAAGAGATGCATGGCAACAGCAATGCCATCATAAAATTCCAACTAAAGCTCTAAAATTATATGAAGTGCGTTAACGTGTTTTCATTCTTCCTCCCCCCCTCCCCCGCCCCCATGTGCCAAAGATTCAGGACGAAGCATTAAAACAGAATTTCCGTTTCTATGTTTTTCATCACTTTTTAGTTTATTTGCAACCAAAATAAGCAGTCAGTGGAAAGAAACAACTCCATTAGAGCACAATGCTATCATTAATCAATTAAACCACAACGACTGTTTTGCGTCATGTCGAATTTATAGACACGTTACCTTCTCGGCTGCGAGATAAGCAGCTTTTTTCCGACAGAGCACACATCTACAACAACAAAAGAAGTGAATTCTAAACAACATTCAATCGAACAAGCAAATCATTGGCCACAAATCTAAATATGAAATACAAAATTTCACCCAAAGTGTCGCGCAAATGCAACCACGGCTTTTCTATCTTTCCACAAATCAGAAATCGGAATTTCACTACCGTTCAAACCGAACACGGTCACGTTCTCCAACAAATCAACGGTGCCATCACTCACAATGGAGGTCTCAGTTCCTGATTCAACAGCAGTTACTGCCAATAGCTACAAAATCGCGATAGAGGAACAAAATGAAGGTTTAAATGTACGGTACCGTACCCTGGGAACCGGAGACGGCGGAAGGTGTAGTGAAGCGCCGTTTGGAAAGCGAACTGTTGAGGATTAATTTGGCGGAATTGAGCTTTTGTGATGCTTTTGTGGCTAATTTATAAGCTGACGGATGGATTTGTAATTTCTGAGATTTGCATACGACGCCGTATGGTGGTGTTGTGGTGGAGAGAGAAGCTGCCATGGGAGAGGGAACTCGAGCTGAACGTTTGAGGTAGTTTAGCTACCGCGTGGCAGGCATTTTAATATCATTTTTCTTATTTTCTATTTCTTTTTGATAATTTATATTATTTATATCATTTTATATCATTATGTATATTCTTAAAAAGAATCATGCAAATTTATTTACTAAATACTACAATAATTAATTTAACTTGTTTGTTTTAGCCTCACAAGTATTACCAACACGCTCCAGATAAAAAAAAAAAAAATTTAAGATTCAATCGAAAAGATTTTTAAAGAGTTAAAATTTAAACAATTATTTTGACTTTGGTGAGAATATGACAAGTTTGAAAATTTTCAAAGATTTAGAATATTGGACGAGATTATCAAATATTTTGAAATTAGTTTTAGTATTTTTTTTCCTACTGTTCTGTGTATTTTTCTATCTATTGTGGAGTTTTTTTTCCCTTTTTCGAAAAAATATGAGTTGCCAAACTGTTGAAAATAATAATTTCTGCATTTTCTAATTTTTCTCTCCCTTTTTCGTGGCAACTAAACGAAGCCGAAGTCAGCATAGTTATGTAAATTAATCAGATATTTGTCATCTATGATTTTTTTTTTTTTGGTAAATAATAAATAATGACACATTTCCTTAGACCACATCTTTAGCTAACAAGCTAAGAATACAAGGAGGAGGCATATCCAAAAATAATTCTCTTTACCTAGCGCCTTTGCCAGGCAATCCGCGACCCGATTAGCCTATTCGGTATCATATAAACTTGCAATTCCATGACATATGAATTAGTCTTTTGCATTCATTAGCAAGTTCAACATTCTCCGGTTAAGGTGCAAGCTCATTAAGCACGAGGTTGAAGACCACGAGTGAATATGTCTCGACTTCGATATTTTTTTATCCTCTTCTCGATGCAATCTCCAATCCTTTCGTTAAGGCTTTCAATTCTGCTCCATCCACTGTTGGTGAGTCAAGCTATTTGGTAAAACCCAAAATCCATTCCCCATCATCTGCTCTCGAAGCGACAATCGCGGAACCTGAGTTACTATTCATACGAAGACTGCCATCAACATTAAGTTTAACCCACCCCGTATGCGGTTTTCCTCATCTCACCTCTTTCTTATTCTTCATATTATTTCTCCGTCCATCGTATAAATCGCAACTGAGACTCTTAAGTTGGAAGATGCGCCCATGAGTATTACTCTCTTTTCCGTGAAAAACTCGCGCATTCCGATACTTCCAACTAATCCATAGACATGCCACAAAAAAATCACTTCCAACTAAGGTTCGACCATATGTTGTTTTTGATTTCCAATCCCTCTATATTAGCGCGCAACCATTCCTCATGAATAAGTGCCTCAAATTTAGCCATATCAGAGTGTTCAATGATTCTAGACCCCATCTCCCGCGCTGAGTTGCACTAGAAAAAAAGATGCAATTCTGCCATGATGGATGCTTTCCGAGTCTTACAGAGGTGATTAGTAGCCAACGTATTTTTGCACACATGCTCCAAAGCCAAGGGGATTGCATCAAGTAGATGGGCATCGCGAACAATATGAATTGAGTTAACGTGGCTTGACCGACAATAAAGAGCAGTTCGCTTTTCCAAGCGTTGAATTAGAGTAAGACCCGGCAGAAAATCTCCACAAACGTATCCCGATCAACCCGCCCATGGATTATTTTCACCCCAAGATACTTTTGAAGGTTACGTGTTTGTCCTAACCTGAGGAAATCACTTATAATGCGCTTCAAGCTAGAGTCGTTCGACTTGGAGAAGAAGACATGAGGGGTTCAATTTCAGCCCTGATACCGCACTAAACCTCTCTAGAACTCGCTTAATGGTCCGAGTCGTACCCATAGTTGACTTTCCCATGAGGATAAAGTCATTGGCGAAGAAGAGATGAGACATCTTCGGTCCGCCTTAGCAAGGGGAGATAGGAACTCATTTTTTACCATCCACCTCATCGTGATCAAGTAAGAAAGTTGTTCTACACAAATAACGAAAAGGTACGAAAAAAGTAGGCCACCTTGTCTTAATCCATACGTATCTTTGAACGACACCATCGGGGTGCCATTACATAGTATTCTTATAGAGGCATTGCGGACACAGAACATAATAACCTCCACTAAATCATTCGGCAAGTCGGGCGCGCATAAGGTCTCTTCAAGGAAATCCCAGCTCACCTTGTCGTATGCCTTTTTGAGGTCAAATTTCATAATCATGCTGCCTATCATGTTCTTCTTCTTTGACCTCATAGAGTGAAGTATTTCTTGTAAGACAATAATGTTATCTTGTGTGTAGGGCTGTGCATTTGGATCAGATCGAATCGGATCGAATCGAGGTTGATAGTCGATTTTGATCCTGGAGGAATGAGGATCGAAATCAAATCAATATAAAGTGATCCGATTCGATCCAAAATCATTCGATTTTGATCCGATTCGATTCGATTTTGATCCGATTCGATTCGATTTCGATCTTTTTTTCTTTTTTTTTTATTTATTTTAATATCAATGGAACAAACATACATGATTGATTATTTTACATCTAAAATTAAAGAAAACTTATAAAAACATGAATACAATGACAATTTAAAACAAATTAACATGCATTAGTGGATTTCTCCTTACAAAATACTAACCCAATGTTCAAATAGAAATCCCAAAAGGAAGACAAGTCATAGTTATTGCTTGTAATTAGTATGTTACGATTCAAGATTGTACATATGTACTAGATATAAAAGTATTATAACTCTTAGTAGTTAAACTTCAAGTCATAATAGGGCCGATACTTCACGAGTCACGACCAAGGAAACGAAAACGTGGCCTCATTTTCTCCAAGGAGAAGATGTTTAGTATTATATTTTTTTAATATATTAAGTTAATTAGTAGCATTTTATTAGCATTATATATAAATATATAATATTATATATATATCATTATATATTTCTTTATTTTTAAAAAATAAGATGAGTATTCGATTCGATTCGATTCTTAACCTCTGAAATCGAGGATCAAATCAAATGGGGGTTAGATCCTAAAGATCAAATATTCGATTCGATTTTCGGATCGGATCATTCAATCGATTTCACCACATTCGATCGATCCGATTTTTTTTTTGCACAACCCTACTTGTGTGCTTCTCCCTTTTATGAAGCTTGATTGGGTCGGTGCAACAGTTTTCGGCATCAAACTTTGGCATCGTGTAGTGATGCATTTAGTGATCACCTTATATAAGACATTGCAAAGTGAGACTAGCCCGGTATTGATTGATTTTCCGGGTTCTATGTTTTAAGAATAAGGCAAAGAAAATCCTCACGGGTCCTATGGTCAAAGCTCCTCAAATTAAACACCCATATCACGAACTGAATAAGAAAGAATTAACCCATTCCAAGCTCTTCTGATAAAACCTTGCTTGAAGACCATCTGACCCCGACTCTTTTAACGAATGCATGCTCATGACCATTTCCTTTAATTCATTGGCTTCTATACTATTTCCCAGGTCTCCCTCCTCTTTCAAATTCAATTTTATTTGATACGTTGTAGCCTGGAAAGTAAGCATACTATTTGAAGTATTCCTCGAGTCAGTTCCCGAGAAGAGCCTCATATAGCAGGAATGGACGTGATCCTTGAGGGCATTCTCCTCCTTTTCCCAAAACCGTTAATTTTCAATGAGAGGATTTTGTTGCGACGCCTTCTCAATAAAATGGATTTGTGGAAACATTTGGTGTTGCGTTCCCCTTCGTTTATCCACACCATCGAGTTTTGGAACCAAAAGAGTTCTTCTTTCTTTAGAATGTCATTGAACTCAATCATCATATCATCTTCAAGATTTCGAAGAAAAGGGTTTGGCCGAACACTTTATGATTTTTGTATACCCCCTAGTCGCGCTAGTAATTCCCTTTTCTTTTACCAAAATTTGTTTGTTTCAACGACTTAAGAACCCTATGGACTTCCTCAATCGCGACAAGGATGTTTGCTTTCTCGTCCGAAATTTACTTAGAAAAAGTTCGCATTCTTCATGCATAAACAAGATTGCTTCAAAACGAAAAAGGCGCTTACCATTCGACTTTTCTCTACCAAAACAATTTGTTGCAACGGGATGGTGATTGGGATAATGCGCGACAGATGCATGACCACATATTTAGAGAAGAACTCGATCCATTCCTGATTCGCTATTACTCTGTCAAATATTGCCTTAATGTTTGGACCATCTTCCCATTTATTATACTACGTAAATTTAGGCCGACGAAACCTAAATCAATGAGGTTGCACCGATCCATAAAATTGCAAAAGAAATTAAGCCGACTCGGCGATCGTGTTCTTCCCCCAATCTTTTCATGTGCAAAGGAAACATTGTTAAAACCACCCAGATGAACCACAGAGCAATCGGGTCATGCACCTTGTCCGCAAGACTATCGAACTTTGACTTTAGCCATATTGCGTTGTTGCGCATACAAACTCGTAAGACGCCATCTATCTTGAGAGCTTGGTCTTATAATAATGTAGCCTTATTACCCACTTTTGTGATCTCGACTTCAACTTCATGTTCACTTCATAACATCCAAACGCCCCTCACCATACCAACAAGAAGTGCAATGACATAGTTTGTGTACCCCAAGAACGACTCTATATATCGGGCTTGCTTTTCTCCGACTCTTGTTTCCAGTATATAGATCCCTATGCATTGTTGTTGCCTCACTAAATCACGAAAGTTCATGCAAAACTCCTTATAACCCGCACCCTGACAATTCCATGAGATTATCGTCATATTAGAGTTGAATCGGTGTGTAGGGTGCATGAAATTCTCAAGTCAAATCCTGATCCATGTTGCAATCAGTTGCCTCAGTATATCCAATGTCAACATATGTTGTATGTTTGAGCCCCATGAGGCCAGATCAAACCTCCACCACCATGTGCATATTGTCCCATATCTCCACCCGGTAGACTGCCGCTTCCACTTCCCAAGTATTCCCCGGTATCGTGAGCACTTGGGTTAATCGTTCCCAAGTTTCTGTTTGATATATCTTGCAAGAGACTATGAATTGATGAAACAAGGTTTCGTAGTCCCAATTTTGTGGCTGGTTCCCTATCATCGCTCCGTTCACAAAGTTGATTTCCATGGATTTCAAATTGAAAATATGCTCGCTCTTTTGGAACGGTGTTTGCGTTGCTTAAGTATTCCTCTCTTGAGAGAATATCAAAAGGGATAGAGTTCCTTAAGGAGTCCAATTATTTTTCCTTTCCCTGCAGAATGTCACTTACCTTTTTCTATTTTGGGGAACATATGGTTTGGCCGACGTTTTGCTTCCTTTTCACAGCTTATGGTTTAATGAGGCGGGCAAGATGCACTTTCCTTGTGCACATAGATTTTGCTTCGTGAACTGTTGAATTGGTGGCGTTTCATTTTCCTTGTTTTGTTTCGCTTTCATGTTGCCCATGGGTCGCGGTATAACGTTTTGATTCCCTCAAAATTGATAGGCCCATGTGTCGTCACCTTTCTCCTACGACTCATGAGCCTTCATTCACCATATTCATTGATCTTAGCCTTCCCCGTGAGCCATTCGTCACTCATTTTCTCTTCCCTTTCTTTCTCCAACGGTGATTTTTTTTTGTCGTAATGTCTATATCTTGCATTGGGTTGCTGTTCATTGAGCATGCATTGAGCGAATGACCAACTCTTCCACATTCATGTCACAACACCGAGATGCTTTCATATACCACTTGGTAAACCTTCTCGTCAATTCATAGCCCGTATTCCAATGTTTTATTCGTCCTAATCTAGACACAAAATCGTGCAAAGTTTCCTCTGGCTGCATTGTACGTGTTCTCGTCAATTTTTATGGGGTCGCCTATGCAAGCTGCCAAGGATTGTATCGTAGATTCCCTTAGGTATTCAATAGATATATTCAAGATTCAAACCCACGTTATTGAATTCTCTATGACGTCTGTGTCTTCTCGGAAGTTAGGGGTCCACGTCCTGATTGATCGATAGGAAGCTTTCTGCGAGTTGCCATAACCCTCAATTTGTATCATATCTCTTTTCTTAGAGCTTAATCCTTTCATGCAGTAGCACCCCTTTCTTAGATCCACAAGCTCGAATTCATTGTGAAGCTTCCACATTAAGTCAAGTCTCATTTGTAGGGCGGTGAAGTACCAAGGTCTTCCAAGGATATGAATGATGATAGTATCCTTCCATTGCATCCGCATTCGGTCCAAAGTTCTTGCGAGGTGTGATATTATTTGAAGTGGATTATGTCATCTGCCTTCCTCACGTAGATGAGCTTCCGTTCTTCCGTGGTTTTGTCTTCATTCGTTCGCACGTCGTGTCATTTGTTTTTGGCATGACCATTCCAACGTAAATGCGGTGTTCTGAATAAGGCTTATTGTTTGTGGTACATGATTTCTTGCCATGTCGACCATTTCAGTATTCTCATCCATTTGTCGTAGGCACTTTTGATGTCTTGAGTTTGGGACTTCAAATTCTTCTAATCGGTGGATTTTATCGCTCGAAGGAGTTAAGTCCGACAGCAGCGACGATGTTTTGCTCGTTAGGGTTTCTCTCATGTGTTGGACTTTTTCAGAATGACTAGTTGGAGTTCCTATAGTTTCTTTATCTCATTAGGAATTTCAAACCATCAATTTTAAATTGTCATCTATGATTGAACATACATAAAAGATAAAAGATAAGAAGAAGAAAACATAAATTTTAACAATGAACTACTTTATTGAATTGAGTTTTAATCTGAATACTAATTTATACTATCTTGGTAGAACTACTAAAACTGCCCAGTAATTGTTTCATTTTATCACTTTTGCCCAGTACAATTTTGGGCAGAAAAAGTAGGCCATTATGTTTCACTTTATGCGCTAAGAAAAGTAATATTGTGTGGAACATACTTGGAAGTTAAGTAACCAAAAAGAAAAAAATGAGAAAGAATTAATTAATGACTAATGATCTCATTTGCATAAAAAGTATAATTATCTCAAAAATTAAAGTGGTAAAAATGATTTATTTATATATCAGATAAATCTTATTCTAATAAAAGCTCATATAATTTTTTGTGAAAAATACAACTATAACAAAAACAAAAACAAAAACAAAAATTTGATAAGATTATAAATCCAAATTTGTAAAAGAAAACCCAATCCCCCTTTCTTCCTCCTCTCCCCAACAACCCCGTTCTCCCCCACCCCACGGCTCCATAACATAACACCTTTTCACCCGTAAAAGAGTGGTACCACAATGGTACGGAGAACGATCTTTGCTATTGGGGCCTCGATTATGATTACCCATTTTAGCAACATACGAAAACTGCCTCCATGGATTGTTGTTGAAGTTATTCGATTTGGCGTCGATTTTGCTTTTCACTTATTGTGGATAAGAATCCTACATTGGATAAAAGAATTTGTGATGTTTGATTAGAATTTTTTGCTGGAATTTGAGTAGTGAATAAACTTTGCGAAATTTGTGGCGAGTGACTGCGACGAAGTGGTTTGTGATGAGGAAACATGATTTTGTTCTACGTGAGGTGATGAGAAAAATGATTTTGTTCTACGTGCCTATAATTTGTTACATATATAATTATAATGTATCTCCGTATATAATTACAATGTGCATGCTCGTCATTTGTAATACATATAATTATAATGTACAATTATAATATATATATATATATAATTTAAGTATATATTTATAATGTGTAATATATAATTATAATGTATCTTTGTATATAATTAGAAAATTCATGCCCAACAAATTTGGTATATATATAATGATAACGAATAATTATAATATACATATAATTTAAGTATATAATAATAAAATATAATATATAATTATTATAAAGTATAATATATAATTATAATATTTCTCCGCATATAATTACAATGTGCATGCCCATCAATTGTAATATATAATTATAAAGTATAATTATAATATGAATATATATGTAATTTAAGTAAATATTTATTAAGTATAATATATAATTATAACATATAATTATAATATATATAATTTAAGTATATATTTCTAAAGTATAATATATATTTATAATGTATCTTCGTATATAATTACAAGATGCATGCCCATCATTTGTAATATATATAATTGTAATATATAATTATAATATACATTTATAAAGTATATTATATAATTACAATGTATTTTCGTATATAATTACAATGTGTATACAATAGTATATAATTATAATGTACATATAATGACATAATTATAATGCATAATTAATGTAAATGTATATAATTATAATGTATGTGCCGATAATTTTGTAGTGTGGATAATTATAATGTATCTACGTATATAATTATAATGCGTCTTTGTATATAATATAATTATAATTATAGTATATAATATAATGTAGATTAATAAATATAATTATAATGTATAATTAAAAAAACAAGGACAAATGAGTCATTCATCAAGCAGTTTAGTAACAAAAGTGAGATTATATTATCGATGGGGGGGGGTAGCGATTGTTATCTCACTTATTAGGTGCTGCAGTGGTGGCATGCCCCACTTTTTGGTCAAATGCCAATAAATTATTCTCTCAAACTAAACCGTATATTAAGTTGGTTACTAAGTTTGATGTAGAGTTTGAGACGGTGTTGTTGATGAGGCTTTGATACCAAGAAACCACCAGTCTCGACAAAGTCATGCTCTAATGTGATGAGAAATAATTAATTTGCGGCTGAAACTGGTGTGGCATTTGAGGTGGCAGAGGTGGAAGGCTCATGTCTTGAAAATGCACCATATCTGCACCAATTTTTCTGCTTCCGTCTCCAACTACCGCACTTTGGCTGATTCTCGTAGGTAGATTTTGCATTTCCAATGGAGACAAAAACGTGCCACCACTATAGAACGAGCTACCGGTACGCGGTATAACAGGGGCCAAAATCCCTAAAGATGAACTCAATGTTACACCGGTTGAAAAATATATAAAATAATAAAAGTTCAACATTTTTGTATTTAAGCTTTTAAATGAAACAATAAAATTAGAGTTAAATGGTGGTTCGTTTAAGCTTTTAAATGATATAATAAAATTAGAGTTAAATGGTGGTTCGACTCCTACTATCACTCATTAATAACATATGCATATGTATATTCATTATTACTTTTTCTTTATACAACATTAATAAGCATTAGAGTTGAATAAAAAAGAGCTTGAATAAGAACTTTTACGTGTTAGGTGTAACAAGAAAAAGTATAAAACTTTTAGATGAGTCGGTACACCTACATATTCAATAAAAAGTGTCACGTACGTAAGACTTAACAATTTCTTTTTACAACTTTTAAACGAGACGGGCTATACAATAAAACATGACGGCATTTAGAGGTGGTGAAAGCATGGTGGGAATGAATGGGTGGCTATCGCAACATCGCCACCTGACGACGAAGAAGCTATCCCTGGGAGCTTGTTTTTTCGGCAATAAGGACCTTCCTTAGGACTCCTCCTTGTGTCCAATATCGTTTGCAAGATTTAATAGTACCGCGGCTGGTAGATGCTATAGTTATTGTAGTAACCGGATCTGGTCTTAAGAATTACCACGAGGGCACCTTTGCGTTGGCGGTGGTGGGCGTTCGTTCTGTGCCCCCTTTGCTCATCGTTGTTGTTGATCTTGTTGGCACTCCATATTATTCTCCTCTATTCTTATTTGCTCCATATTGATATAACTTTATCAACCTGGGGTTCCAATGTACATAGTTGTCAATATTGAATGAGATTGATATCTCAAGTAATTTAAGTTTAGAAGCTTTAATTCCAGACTGTGAAACTAGGCGATTATTCAAACGCACTTGGTGATATGCATGTAATCTATTGGAATTTTGAGATTATAAGAATCTAAACTACAATGGAGTTTATTTAGGCATGGATGCATGAAATTTGTAATAATATTTATTTTCTCCTTTTTCGTTGTAATATCAAAAGAGGTCGTACAAACTTAATAACTAAAATTGTACAAGAAATCTCTATATATTAAATGTCAAAACTCGAATAATCTCTTTTGCACAATAAGAAAGATTGTATAACATGCTTGTAACATCGATAAAACCAACAAACCTTAGAAGAATGTAACCTGAAACTTCATAACAAAGAATATTATTGGGCTAATAGATTTAGAATTAAGGACCAAAGAATAAATAGAGGACGCTAATGAAGGCTAATAATATAGGTGGCGCCTTGCAGCCAGCTTGTTAGTGTAGTGGCGGTGGGAGGTAGTTGTGTCATCTCTCATTCCATTTTTATTTCTCTAATTGTAATGATTTATGATCTATTTACGTTGACGTCATAAAAGTTGTGTCATCTCTCATTCCATTTTTATTTCTCTAATTGTAATGATTTATGATCTATTTACGTTGACATCATTATGACGGGTCAGTTACGACGTCGATCATGTGCCTTTTCTAATTGTGTAGACTCCAATGATATTCTTTTTTAGACTAACTAATATATTGAGTTATTTATATATTTTAGTTTTTACTTGATTTTCTCTTTAATTAAAAACTATTCTATATGATTTTTGTCAAGCATAATGGTTTGTGAAATAACAAAGTATTATTTTGCAATTAGTTTAACATATAATACGAATACAATGACAATGATGATAACATTTAACATGAAAACGTGTGAATAGAGAGAAAACAATGTGATGCGTGGTAATTTCGTCTGTTGACTTGTCACTCCACATCAGACTAGCTCGAGCTCCTGATTGGTCCCAAGCTAGCTTTGAGTTCGAAAACCTGCACTGGAAACACGACACATGAACTAGGTCAAGGCTGACCCCGCGAAGGCACTCTGATGCCTAACTCAGTATATTCTTGACATCTAGGTCAGACTAGACGTCATTGATGTGGATTGGGGGTTTGTTGATCTCGGACTGAACTTGGGGTAACCAATCTGCCTACGTATCCCATGTAGGGAATCAAGCCGAACGTATCCCATGTAGTTCATTGTTTTAGTGTAAGCCGAACGTGGTTCATTGTTTTAGTGTAAGCCGAATGTGGTTGGAGGTGAATGTCGGCCTTTAGAGGGTGAACCATTTTCCAATCGGATCTTAGTTGATGGCTCAATATCTGTTGTTGATGCTTTAGCATTGCGCAAGTTTACGATTTTGCTCATAACTCTCTCATCTGAAGTCAGATTGATGGACCGCTTCTTGATATGAAAACTAGACTCAAAGGGATTTCCAGGCATATAAGCCATGATAACTCGAATTCAACTATTATAAGTCGAATTCGAGTTGGGAGCCCAAGTTATGAAATCGAGTTGAGAATCCGAGTTAAAGATCAGCATTGCGCGACTTTACGATTTTGCCCACAACTCTCTTGTCGGAAGTCGGATTGATGAACCGCTTCTTGATATGAAAACTAGACTCAAAGAGTTTTCCAGGCATATAAGCCATGATAACTCAAATTCAATTATTATAAGTCGAATTCGAGTTGGGAGCCCAAGTTATGAAATCGGGTTGAGAATCCGAGTTGAAGATCAGCATTGCGCGACTTTACGATTTTGCCCATAACTCTCTCGTCGGAAGCCGGATTGATAAACCGCTTCTTGATATGGAAACTAGACTCAAAGAGATTTCCAGACATATAAGCTATGATAACTCGAATTCAACTATTATAAGTCAAATTCGAGTTGGGAGCCCGAGTTATGAAATCGAGTTGAGAATCCGAGTTGAAGATCAGCATTGCGCGACTTTACGATTTGGCCCATAACTCTCTCGTCAGAAGTCGGATTGATGAACCGCTTATTGATATGGAAACTAGACTCAAAGAGCTTTCCATTCATATAAGACATGATAACTCGAATTCAACTATTATAAGTCGAATTCGAGTTGGGAGCCCAAGTTATGAAATCGAGTTGAGAATCCGAGTTGAAGATCAGCATTGCGCGACTTTACGATTTTGCCCATAACTCTCTCGTCGGAAGTCGTATTGATGAACTGCTTCTTGATATGGCAACTAGACTCAAAGAGATTTCCAGGAATATAAGCCATGATAACTCGAATTCAACTATTATAAGTCGAATTCGAGTTGGGAGCTTGAGTTGAAGGCTGTGTGCGCCCCCCCCCCCCCCCCCCCATCAATGTGAAGGGTTTGGGGGGTATTTATAGGTGCTAGCTGACCTATTTTCATGGGCTTGGGCCTCTCTTGTTCTATTATGCGAGTGAGCTTAGGCTTCTCTTGTCCAATTGGATGGGATTTCACTAATTTGATCATAACTTTTTCAATACTCATTGAAATTGAGATCCGTTTTTTGCGTTAGAAACTACACATTCATATCTTTCCAACGGCTTATGGCTCATAGCCTGATTTGGTCTACAAGTAGAGTAGTGAATTTTACAAGGCGTGCTTTCATTTACCTCTTGCTTTATTGTTAAAGAGACATAACCAGCAACTGAGGTTGTTGTGGCTTGTCGTTTTCTGAAGCCCGCATGATGACATGGCATTACATGCAAGCAATACAAATTATGGTACAACACAATGAGACATAAATTATGTAAAAGATATATTAGAACCACAATTTTTTTCTCACCTAAACTGTAGCTTTCTTATTAGTAACACTCTCTAACTTTCACGTCGCTTTAATATAAAGAACTCGAAAGAGAAATCAGAAAAATCATAAAAATCATAAAAGCATAATCATTCAAAATTAATTTTATTCAAGACCTTTCTATCAAGTCAAAAAATAGTTTTGCCGAAAAATGCAATCTCTTATTTTATCTTATACTCATAAGCCATTGACATAAATTTGCACTTGCACCTTGCATCAATATTAAATCAACCATAAATAGGAATACAACCTCTTAAAAACATGTATATATTCTGACGAGTTTAAGATACCAAGCCATGATAAAGTCAGTTTCTTCGTCAAATCACTACAAGACTGGGCGGTCAATAGGGACCGCCCAGTTAGCGACTCAAGGTGAGTCGCTCGCCTTCAGTGACTTCTAAAGGCAACAACGACTTACCTTGAGTCGCAGAACAACAGCGACCCACATTGAGTAGCTGAAACAAATACACGACTTTCAGCGACCCACGTTGGGTCGCTGAACTAAATACGTGACGTTCAGCGACCCACGTTGGGTCTCTGAAATCCTTTTTTTACGTGGGCCACACAATTCGGCCCAAAATTGGGCCAAATTGTGGGCCTCGTCCGCCCTAATTACCGTGGAAGCAATCAGCGACTCAGAAGCGGTCGCTGATTGCTTCCTATAAATTGAAAAAAAAAACATTTTTAACAAAACGCGAATATCCGTCTCCTTCACCCGTTTTGCGACCCGATCCGCTTTGGATTTCCGCCATTAGCGACCTATTAGGCGTAGTTGCGACCCAAATTGCGTCCCTAACCCAACCAAACCCAAACCAGCTCGTTTCTTCCGATTTCCTCCTCAAATCCGCCGTGCTCCACCTCCATCGCCGTCGTGCTCCGCCTCCATCACCGCCCCTTTGAATTTCTGTCCATTTCCGCCGCCGGTGCTAAGGTATATCTTCGGTTTTCATTTTTTTTTATTATTTTTTTGTTATTTTTGTGTTAAATCCGAAAATTGTGTTAAGAAATTGTTATATTATTAATTTTGTGTTAATATTATTGTGTTAATCTTGTGTTAATTTTGTGTTTTTATGTTAATTTGTTAATTTTTTGAAGAATTATTAGTTAATATTGTTAATTAGATAGTTAATTAGTGAAGAATGTTAGATTGTTAGAATAAATTAGGGTATGATTAAGGAAAAAAAATATATTTGTGAAATTAGATTAGTGAATGATGAAATAAAAATTTAGTGAACGATGAAATTAGATTTAATGAATGATGAAATAAAAATTTAGTGAATGATGAAATTAGATTTAGTTAAATTTAGTGAATGATGAAATTAGATTTAGTTAAATTTAGTGAATAATGAAATTAGATTAGATTAGATTAGTTTATAATTAGATTGTGAAAATTGGATTATTAAAATTTAATTAGTAAAACTTGTTAATTAGTGTTAATTTGTAAGATTATATTAATTAGTGTAGATTATATTTTTTAGATTATAATTTGTAAATTTTGTAATTAGTGTAGATTTGTAAATGTTGAATTGATATTTAATTTTTTTTACAGTACATATATATATTCGGCATGTCGTCACGTAAGAACCCTAGCGGTACTGGAGATCGAGGTCTTGGAGGTCGAGGTCGTGGTGGGGTATCGGGTTCAGGTAGTGGTAGTGTTGCTCGTGGAGGTGTTGGAGGTAGTGGAGGTCGAGGTCGTGGTGGTGGTACTGGTAGCGTTGGACGTGGTGGTGGCAGTGGTGGCGGGAGTGGTGGTGGCAGTGGTAGCGTTGGCGTGGTGGTGGTAGTGGTAGCGGGGGTCGAGGTAGTTGCCGACCTATACGGGTTGTTCGATCGGGACGTGGTGCAGGGCCGAGCCATCCAGCCGAGCCGTCTGTCCCGCTACCTGGGTCAGGTGACGGATCTACATCGACGACACCTCCACTACATCGGCAGTTATTTGTAGACGATGAGGCGGCCATCTCCGGCGCGGGTGTTAGACCCCGATCATCAGAGTCCACCGCATCCCAGGTGGCACGACCACATACTTCGGATTCAGTTGGGACTCACGTGCCCCCATCAGTCGAGTCTAGCAGACTTCAGACTCCACCGCCTACAGTCGACACCGGAGCTGGACCGAGCCAGAGGTCGACCGGTACTCGAGGACCGACCGATACTCGACCGGGTAGGGGACCCAATGTAGGGCTTACGGCACTTCCTAAAGGGCAGAAGCAGCAGCTTATTGAGTTGAAGAGGGGTTGTTTTTCTAAACCCCCCAGTCGCGAGATTTCCAAGACGATCACTTCACTCATTCGACAGTTTATGAGTGAGTTTTGGTCCTCCTACTTGAAGGTTCCTGAGGAAGTACGGAGAGAGATGTACTCGAGATTTACGGTGAGTTTTAAATGAATTATTAATATTTATTGATTTACTCGAGGTTCAAAATATTGTTTAATTTAGTTTATTAATTTAATGTATTAATTTATTGTTTAATATTTATCTTTTTTGTAGAATATCTATGGGATTCGGCGGTCAGAGAGGGAGCAGGAACATAGGGCATACCAGTTGAAGGCGAGAGAGATTTATAAGCGTATGCTTAACAAGGCGAAGGAGCAGTACATGAAGAAAAAGGACAAGGAGGAGTTTAAAGATAAGCCTAAGACGCCGTGGATGAGCCAGAGTTTGGAGGATCAGGCGGCAAAACACTAGGACACTAAGGAGTTTAAGCAGAAGTCCGTGAAGGGAAAGAAGGCTCGACGAGGCGGCAAGTTGGACGGCGATGCGCCCGCCACCTTTTACGGTGGCTCCATTGACTACGAGGAGATCCGGCGGCGCCTGGTATGTTTTGTTAAAATTATATATTTTATTTGTAGTTAAATTTTAAGATTATTGTTTATTGATTAGTTTAAAACAATGTAATTTTAACATTTTAAAAAAAAATTATAACCAACTACTACTTACAATTTGAAGGAGAGGAATCAGCCCAACCGCACCCACCCTATCAGGCACGACGAGATTTATAAGGCAGGACATACGAAGAAGGTGGCGGGGACTGGCAGAGGTACATGCGTACCCTTGAGGCGGGAGTGGAAGTCTGAGACTACCAGACTTATTTACGTAAGTGTTTTAAATTTTCTACTCGTTTTTAATTATCTTTGTTTTAATTTAATTTCTCTTTTTTAATGATATTTGAATATTCAACATAAGACTTATGAGAGGGAACTGAGGAGGAAAAATCTGGATGCAGTGGAAGATAAGGACTTGCCTGACTGGGACGCCGATTCGTGGAAGAAGGCGATAGGGAGTATCAAGAAGGGGAAGGCACCGGGTTTACCGAGCTATGCTGATCCTCGAGACTTCGACATGGAGGTCGGGAGGGAGCCAGACTACAGGCGGGAGTTGCTCAGGCAGCTCCAAGAGGAGAACAACGAGTTGAGGTCGACAAAGGACCCGAGAGTCGACTCCATGTTGTCCTGGCTCCAGTCTTTTAGAGAGGACATGCAGAGAGATACAGGCCGACCAGTGCGAGAGCTTCCGTCAGGCTTGTTCATGGGGAACGCTATTAGGAGCGGAGGCGCATTTCGGGTTCCGAGGCCGATACGTGAGAGACCAGATCCTTTTGCTCCAGGTACTTCCAACCCCACCCAGTATGTCGATGATCTTGATATTGATACTGATGAGTCAGAGGGTGATGATGATCTTGGTCTGATGGATGTTGAGGCAGAGGACCTCGGTGAGGGTGAGGGGGGTGTTGGCGTTGATGAGGGTGGGGTTGGGGTTGATGATGATCCACTGGCGCCCCTGGATGAGATGTATGATTTGGCGGAGAGTTCTGGTGATGAGGGGGTCGTGTATCCGCCTAGTGATGATGAGGGGGGGTCAGTGATCTTGTTGCGGGTATTTATTTGTAAATATGGATTATGATATTTTGGAACATATGGATCATTTATGGTGTAGTTGTTTTGTATGTATGGTTTGTGGTTGGTAGGGATTATTCATCATTTTTGGTTATTTTTGTTTATATGGTGTTGATGGTTGGTATGGAATATGAATTATTATGTTAAAATGTATGGGGTACCAACATTCAAAAAAAACTCACTCTTCCCATCCCTCCAATTCTTCACAGTTAAGAAGTGTGTACAATTCAATCTGTTCTATTTCTTCCCCCGTTAACTTCTTCATCTTCGCCGATGGGCCAAGCGGTCGTCCCTTCTTTCGGAACAATAAGAGCTCTCCATCCCAATCCGTGCTTTCCAAAGTCTCGTTCCTGTTAAGTCGTCGGTGTGTAGCACCAGGGGTTACACCGAGATACTGGGAAATCAAATTTGATATCTCCGAATTTAAATAGGCATTGGCCATGCATCCCTCGGGCCTCGCTTTGTTCCCCACTGACTGCTTTAAATCAAACATTTGCCTGATATACACAACAAAAGGAACCATCTTACATTACAAATAAAATAAATTAAAGACAATCATCAATATATACACCAAAAGTGATTTACCTCTCGAATGGATACATCCATCTGTAGTGAACTGGACCGCAAACTCTAGCCTCATACGGTAAGAGAATGGCCAAATGCTCCATAGAATCGAAAAAAGAAGGAGGGAATATTCTCTCTAGCTTGCACATGGTGACAATAATGGATTTTTCTAGTCCCTCCATAGCCTCTACCGATACCTCTGATGCGCAAATTTCTTTGAACAACAAACTAATCTCCACAAGTGTTTCCCATATGTCTTTCTTAAGGAAATCACGAAAAGCAATTGGAATCAATCTCTGCATGAAGACGTGGCAATCGTGACTCTTCATTCCGGACAACCTCTGTTGTTGCACATGTACACACCGTCCCAAGTTAGAAGCGTATCCATCTGGAAATTTTAGCGTGCCCAACCATTATAACAAATTTCTCCTTTGATCTTTTGAGAGACAGTACAATGCCTTTGGCTTCTTCGTTCCCCCCCCTCGGGATGTTGAATCTAAAAATAGCTCACTACGGTTGGTCCAAAGTCTCAAATCTTTCCGTGACTTGATGTTGTCCTTTGTCTTAGGGTCATCCAAAATCGTGTTGACGATGTTATCGAAAAAGTTTTTCTCACAATGCATGACATCTAGACAGTGACGAACCAAGTTTGTAGACCAATAAGGCAGTTCCCAAAATATACTCTTTCGCACCCAATTATGATTTTGGCCAAAACCTGGGAGTGGTCTGCATTGGGTACCGAACCCCACATTCCCAAGGCCATTAACAATTTTCAACATTTCAGCACCAGTCTTTCTACGAATCGCGTCTTCCTCCCGAATTTCCCTTTTTTTTAAAGTTATAGTCATCGTATCTCAAGTCATGACCTTCAGGCAAGAACCGGCGATGGCAATCGAACCAACTTGGCTTACCCCCATTCACCAACGGAAAGGATTGAGTGTCACCCATACAATAGGACACGAAAGCCTTCCGTGCGTACTCCATCCCGACAACATCCCGTAAGCGGGAAAATCGCTAATCGTCCACATGAGAGATGCACGTAATATAAAGTGTTGCTTCCTCGAGACGTCGTACGTCTCAACGCCAGTGCTCCATAAAAGCTTGAGATCATCAATAAGTGGACTAAGAAAAAGATCCAAGTTCTTTGTTGGACTATATGGCCCGGAAATGAGTAGACTCAAAAAGATGAACTCTTTCTTCATGCAAAGATCCGGTGGAAGGTTATAAGGGGTGACAAACACCGGCCAACAAGAGTACGTCTTGCCAGACATTCCATAAGGTGTGAATCCATCTGTGGACAAACCAAGTCTTACGTTCCGTGGCTCCGCTGCAAAATCTGGGTGTGTCCGGTCGAAGTGGCGCCATGCCTCCCCTGAAGCTGGGTGAATCATTTGGTCATTAACCCCATTACACTTTGTATGCCATGTCATATGTTTTGCAGTTCCTATTGTATAATACAACCTCTGAAGTCGAGGAGCAATAGGAAAATACCACAATTTCTTCTTCCCAACCTTAGATTTTAGTCCATCCACGTATCTACCTGTGAGCATATCGGGCACTTATCGTAGTCCTTCGTCTCCTCTCCGTAGAACAAGAAACATTGTTTTGGACAAAAATCATACGTAACGTACCCTAACTCTGACTGCAGCATTTTACGGAACCCTTTCGTGTCCTTAGGTAATAACATCTGCACCTCAGGCGTGAAACCTCTCTTCGCCAAATTAAAAACCTTATCAGAATAAATAGTACTAGCCTTGTGCTGTGTCTTGTACTCCAACCACTACGACATCCACTGAAGGATACTTATATCTTCACCCGAGTCGGAATCCGGATACATGGGTATATTTCCTAGGTGCATCAACTTGTAGAACGCATGTGCTTCTGGGTTGGGCTCCTCGTTAGTTGACTCGTCCTCAAATGATCGACCTCCACGTGCATCCACGACCATGTCTACGAATGGCACATCAACATATACTGGGTTGTCGGGAATATCGGTGTGTGACGAGCCGGGGGAATCGGGCACATACGACGGTGTAGTATCTATTGACGTTTCCCCATGAAAAATCCACTCTAAATATCAATTTGTAAATCCCGACTTATGAAGATGATCCCGAACAACCTTTTTATCGAAAAACCGTATATTATTGCATTTCATGCAAGGACACCTAATTTCGCCTCGTAGATCTACGAATCTAGGACCTTGTTGCGTAGCATATTCAATGAAAGCCCGAACCCCAAACACAAATCTATTGCTCAAACAACCATCACTATCATACATAGCATACATCCAAGATTTATCTACTATATAATCCATTATATATCTAATAAGTTGTAAAATATAAAACAAATAATTACAAATAATATAACAAGCATTTTAAAGAGCTAAATAGAATGATCAACGTATTTCTTGAAGCGTGAAAAAATGCGACGCAAGAATGTTTTGTACACCACGATTACTCTCGGTGTGTGTAATATTACCTATCACCAAATAAATAAATTTAAGTTAGAATAATTATATAACAAATTACATTGAAAATAAACATTTGGGATAGTGTAAGGCAAAAAAACGTGCATACCTTAAGGATTAGTAAAGGATGTAATGAATTTTAGAGGAGAATGGAGTGGCCTTTTTATAGGCCACTAACAGTCAATAGGGACTGCACTTAGGTCACTATTGGCAACGGTAAGTATCAATAGCGACCGCAGTTAGGTCCCTATTGATACTAACCGTTGTTAATAGCGACCTACATGCGGTCGCTATTAACAATAGCCGTTGTCAATAGGGACCTAAATGCGGTCCCTATTGACAACGGCGGTTGTTATTATCGACCAAAACGCGGTCGCTATTGACAATAGCCGTTGTCAATAGCGACCGCAACTAGGTCCCTGATTTGTCAATAGTGACCGCAGATCAGGTCCCTATTGACCCAAAATGGACCTATGTACGGTCCCTACTAATATTCATACTTTAAAATCATTACTTTACGATGATTTGAGGTACATCGTGGTTTGTTTAGTTCATAATTACTACTGTAATAGTTAAAATAACAACAATTCACATGTTGCAATGTGTTTGGTTGTTTGGAATCACAAACACACAAACATCAATAAAAAAAATCAAATTTCAAGGATAAAGATTAGTAGGGACCGCTCATAGGTCCCTAAAACCGAAACAGGGACCGCTTTGCGGTCGCTATTAAATCTTAGTGACATAAATGCGGTCCCTAATTATTAATAGTGACCGCAGTTAGGTCACTAATTTTTAATAGCGACCGCACTGCGGTCCCTGTTTTCTTATTAGGGACCTAAGTGCGGTCCCTACTAATATTCATCCTTGAAATTTGATTTTTTTGGATTGATGTTGGTGTGTTTGTGATTCCTAGCAACCAAACTCATTGCAACATGTGAATTGAAGTAATAAATGATTGCAAAACCAACCTCATAATAGTTTAGTTGTGAAATAATAGATTTAATGCAATTGATCGAGTTATGAACGTTCAAAATATATTTCATGTTCTACAACTAATCATCTATAGCTAATTATAGTTGTTTGTAGTTATTAACTAATCAACTAATCATGTTATTTGTAGTTGTTAAACAAAAAATTAAACTATGAATAACAACTATAACTAACTATTGATGATTAGTTGTAGAACATGAAATATATGTTGAACGTTCATAACTCGATCAATTTCATTAAATCTATTATTTCACAACTAAACTATTATGAGGTTGGTTTTGCAATCATTTATTACTTCAATTCACATGTTGCAATGAGTTTGGTTGCTAGGAATCACAAACACACCAACATCAATCCAAAAAAATCAAATTTCAAAGATGAATATTAGTAGGGACCGCACTTAGGTCCTTAATAAGGAAACAGGGACCGCAGTGCGGTCACTATTAAAAATTAGTGACCTAACTGCGGTCACTATTAATAATTAGGGACCGCATTTAGGTCACTAAGATACAAAAATTTGAAATTTTGGCGAAAATTTTAGGCGGGATTGAGGGGGAAATTTGAATTTTACGAAAATTTGAAAATTTCACCCTCTTCTCTATATATACTCACCACTCTTACACATCAAATTTACTTAATCTCCAAAAAACACCCAACACAAAAATACTATCTTCTTTTTCAACACCAAAACGCTATCTTCTTTTCTCCAAACACAAAAACTTTTCTTTTTTTTACCAACACAAATCCAAAACAAAAATCACACAAAATAAAAAACAAATCACCAACTCAATCTTTCATTGTTATTATTTTGGATCTACACTTTCTTTTGTTACTTTTCTATTATTTTGGATCTACACTTTCTTTTCTTACTTTTCTTTTATTTTGAATCTACACATTCTTTTCTTATTTTTCTATTTTTTTGGATCTACAATTTCTTTTATTTCACTTGTTTTTTTATTCATTCATCTTTTTGTTTTTATTCATATTTTATATTCTATTATTAGTCATATTTCATTCATTTTTTTACATTTTAATACTTTCATGTCATTATATTAAATTTTTCTTTATTATTTTATTGTTTTGATCTTATTATAATCATATTTCAACAAAAAAAAACAATAATATTTCGGAATATTTCCGAAATATTATTGTTTTTTTTTATTTTTGTCGCAGACTATTAGGGACCGCAGTTAGGTCCCTTCTAATATTCATAGATTACTCTATGAATATAAGTAGCGACCTAGTTGCGGTCCCTATTAATATTATTAGGGACCGCATGTAGGTCGCTAATATTTATTATAGCGACCGCAATCAAGTCGCTATTGTTTTTGCGACAATAGGGACCTAATGACGGTCTCTATTGTTTGAAAAAAATAGTGACCCAAAAACACAATAGGGACCGGCATTAGGTCGCTATTGTTTAAAGTATCAGGGACCGGAAAGCGGTCCCTGATACTCCGGTCGCTATTTCCCTCATCAGGGACCTAACAGCGGTCCCTGATGGCAAGCGACCGAGGTCAATAGGGACCGCACAATAGCGACCTACGTGCGGTCGCTATTGACCTTTAGGGACCGCTGGGGGGTCAATAGGGACCTAATTTTGGTCCTTATTGGCCCCCTTTTCTTGTAGTGAATATCTCCATATATTGATTCATAGTCTTTTGTCATATTGGCACCACATCATGGACAATTTTCTTATTTACGTGGCTACATTTTTTATAGGTATGATTAACTTTTATTCTATAATTATATTTCTATTTTTTGTGATAATGGTATGGAGATTGGTCCTATAAAAGAAAAAAGAGAAAAAAAATGGAGATTGGAGCGTATTAGATATTGAATGGTATAAAAGGGTATAATTGAAGTTTATATTGATCATAGAGAAAATGACGAGAAAGGGAATGAAAAGATTGAGTTGGAGAAAAACACATGTTTATGTTTTATGTCTTTTAGTTTTAGTAATTATCTTTTTAATACGTGAAATATTATTTAATAATTTTTTTGAATCAAAAAGACTAGAACACGAATCTTTAATAAAAGACTTAAGACTTTAGAAATTATATTTTAGTAGTGTTTAGTACGTAATTCGTTTTTACAATTTACTCAGAATTAGTTTTATCTAAACATATGGTGGGAAAATGCATAAACTGCCCTTGTGTTATTGAAAACATTCACGAAACTCCTTGTGTTACTTATTTTACATAAAATTCCCTCGCATTTTCTTAAACTATCACTACAAGAAAACAAGGCAACAGCTACGAAGTGATTCCAACCAAAAATTATTTGTTGCTCTTAGTAACAAATTTCTAACGGTATACCAACAAAAAGCTATTGTAGGCAACAGCTACGAAGTGATTCCAACCAAAAAAATACATGTTGCTCAGAGTAACAAATTTCCAACAGTGTACCAACAAAAAGTTTATTATAGAAAACAGCTACGAAGCAATTGCAACTAAAAAACAATTGTTGCTATTAGTAACAAATTTCTAACGGAGTACCAACAATAGAGTTATTAAAAAATATTTTTGCAATGATTTTCCTACAAAATATCTAGCAAAATATTTATGTGTTGCAATTTTGTTGCTATATAGTTGGAAATAAATATTAAGCATCTAGTTTATAGCATCAACAACGTATTTTCAACGAAAAATTATGCATCAATGACAGCTACGAAGTAGTAACAACATACCCAACAAAAATATTGACAACTAGTTTTGGTGTAAATACATAATTTATTCATACGATTTGGAAAGTTCCGTTTCGTTTGAACAAATATAGTTTTAAGTTACAATAATATTTTCTAAAACTCACGTAATGTAACTATGATGTGTAGTCTCTCTCTCTCTTTTTTTTGCAGACTGATGTGTAGTCTTTAAAAGTACAAAAAATGGACATCGAATAAGAACTATGAAAAACACAAAATAGGTCCAAAAGTAAGTTTTTATGAACTAAAACCATTTGCAAAGTATGTTCCACCAGAACAACTTAAAACAGATTTCAGTTCTATTAACAATTTCAACATGAAACAGGCAAGGAGAGTTCAAGTATTGTGCACATATTTTCTCTAATGGAAAGCCTAGCAAACATGCAATTGTATGTACCAACTAAGGAACCATGTACTTAAAACCCAAAATATAGCTTTTCCATCATTGTCATACATGTCAGCCCCCTTGATTCCAAGTCCAGTGAAATCCTCCATGTCATCCTCCTCTTCAAGTTCCTCATAGCCTTCCACATATTCAATTTCAGGTTCCTGCATATAAAAATTGGGTTTTAACAGTGAGACCAACATACATTTAGCAGAAGTACTAAAAATTAAAGCAGATGAATAAAAGGTTTTGCATAATCTTCTCCTCGTCAATTTCATCAAGAACTCCCTTGTTAGCCTTCTTATCAAGGATTTTGGTGTACTCATCAACAAGATAATTATAAATGTTGCCATAAACACCTTTCTTCAAGCATTCAACTAACTTCTTTTGGAATTCTCTACAAAATAGCCATGTTAAAATCAAATTGTATGGAAAGTAATACATCTCAACTGACTATTTTGACGGACCAAAACATCATCAAATATATACTTCTTCTTTTTTGAGTTAAATGCTTTATTTCATAATATTCTACAGCTAAAGATCCTGCTGAAAGTCATCACAAGAACATAGAACTTTGAAAATCTATGTATAGTGGTTAGAGGAGAGATCAAGTAATTAAGAATTCGTCAAACTATTCGGTACTTTTGTATTTCAGAACTCATAACCAACAATGATACATGACTATATTTGCAATCAATGTATTGCCAACGGCTAATGACAAAATCTCCTAGATCATTTAATGTATTCACATTAAAGAACGACAATTCAACAACAACGGGCAATTTGCTTCCTTTGTTGTACGACAAAAGTTACAGCAATATTTGAACAAATATTATTCCTCTTTCTTTTTGTCCTGGTAGAACTATATAAGCCAGATGCTACATGGGGTACACAAATATGTAAATACACGTAAATGATAAGACATAAGTGAAAAAAATGTAATAATACAAAAAAGGTTATAACTTGTATATCTTTCTGTCTCCACAATATATACAGTTATGAACCGTTTATCACACTCTTCATCAATCTACTAGACTTTATTTGGAATTCCAAAAACAAAAGAAAAATCGTTAGATCCGTTAAAAATATAAGTTGCGTCACATAACAAAATTACCAAGAAACTCCACTAGAAATTACAAACTTAATCATCTTCCAGTTGCCTCACCCAAATTCACATATATACAGCTTAACACATGTTACTGTAAAGAAAGGAAGAATAACTTGTTGTATTCAACATCTGTCTACCTCACATTTAACACTCAAACTATCATTTGACAACGCATGGTGGCTTGACTGTTTATTCAGGTCTGTAAAGGATAAACACCGTTACACATGCTAAAAAGATAAAACCTGTGAGTTGAATCATATCTTTAGCAAAGAATTGCAGCCAAATTTAATGCTTATAAGCAAACTGCAGTTCAAGTACCATTAAACCAGCAAAATTAGTATCATTAGCAATAGATTCAAAGCATAAATATGAAGGCTGGGAAATATTATTTACTTATCCAATCAAGTATAGATTTGGCCATTAAACCAAGTAAAATCTCCCATATGAATCTCAAGCTTCTGATCCAGTAGCAGAAGTTATAAATAAATCTCATGATACTTTTAATACATGATTCACATTATTTTTTCTCAATATTTTCCCTGTACTGTACATTGTTTGTAAATTCCCCCCCCCCCCCCCGCTAAAATCTAAGAACATTCGCCCTCAATCATCACCACAATACTATTGCTACATTCACGTTGTTCAACTTCTTGTATATTGCTATGTTCTTCATATGATAGTACATGAACTTTTACCACTTCTCACATACAATTTTGCTAATATGCAGTCATATTGAATAAAAAAGTACACACTAGTAAAGATTTCATGATCCAAGAAACGAACAACTAGTTTATCATCAAAGAATGCAAATTCTCATCAAAATAGATCACACACATATAGCTCATATCTGAGTGCTCAAAGTAATTGCACTAATATAGTTACCATTCTCATGAAGAGCAACTGTTCCAGGAAGGTTTTCTTGACAATACAGAAGTATGGCATTGATAGGCTTAAGCTTAACAAAAAAAATAGCATAACTTAATAGAAGAAGAAAAAAGGTTACGACCAATAATTACAGAGCCCTCATTACAAGAAAGCAGTTCGTTGAAGCAATTCATCAAACAAGTAGAGAGCAGGGCAAGATACAAAGAGTTACCACAAAAAGAAAAGTCAGCATCCTAAATACAGTAATCACTCTTGCATCACGTCTCAGATATACTACTATAAATCAAGAATCACTTTCACAATGAAATTATACAATTTACAAAATAGTTCTTACTTCTTAGTTTTTACCATATAAGTGAGGGCTGGTTTAGCATATTTCAGAATTCAGCGAGCGGGCGCCATAAATAGGGCATGATCGGGCGCCCAGACATCCAAATCCGATTTCTTTTCGTTGTATATGGGCGACTAGGCGTGCTCTTTAATTATTTTTGGTGAAACAGGGGAGCGTTGTTCGTTCCTTTTGAGATAGGTCAATGTTGATTTCTTTTCCTTAATATCAGGCCACTAGGAGTATTTCTTTTCCTCAATGGCACAAATTCTGGGCGCCTAATTTTTTCTTTTGATGATATTTTGGCGCCTGTTTTTTCCCTTTTGGATAATCAAAATTGATTTGGCGCGTTTCGTATAGTTCATTTTAAGAATAAAGCGTTTATATGTTTAAAAACTAACAAAAAAGGGATTAAGTTGAATTTCTTATAAAATAATAGTACCTCAACTTTTCATCCTTTTATTCTAAGGCAATACCATACATATTTCTAAAACTTATAAAAAACTAAAATCAAACTGAAATGATATAATTTGATAAATTAATCAATTTCGACTCAATCGCAATTCATCTTTTTCTTTTTCTTTTTCAAAGTCCTCAAAAGATTCACGGAAAGCCCGTGAAGGGCGAGCAAATCTACGTGTACTTGGCCGCGAGACGAGAATCATTCAGCGTAGTCCTGGTCAGGTCAGAAGGTAGAGATCATCAAGCCTATATACTACATGAGAAGAACACTCAAAGATGCGAAGCTACGATACATGTTAATAGAAAAAATAACATACGCTTGGTAGTGGCCGCGAAGAAACTTCGACCCTAATTCCTCGCACATCCCATGATCGTCCTAACGAGGTACCTGCTTCGGTCGATACTAAATCAAAGTATCAGGGCAAATGGTCAAGTGGACAGTAGAGCTAGGGGAATTCGTCCACATCCCACGATACCATTAGACTTCATAGTGGGGATGAATGAGTCAGATAAAGAGGAGGAAGCCACGTGGGATTACTATGTAGATGGCTCCGTCAGCGGAGGCATAGGAGGAGAGGGAGTCGTGTTACGAGATAAGGAAGGAGAGCACCCATAATTCGCGGTTAGGTTAGAATTCCTCGTCTCCAATAACGAAGCCCAATACGAAGCGGTACTCATCTCCATACGAATGTACAAAGAGGTCAATATCCTAAACCTACGCGTCCATATCGACTCCCAAGTGGTGGTACATCATGTAGGAGGGGAGTATGAAACCAGGGAAGACCGGATGCGCGATTACATGCATGTGGTAAGAAAAGTCAAAGAAACTTTTGTGTCCATCGAACTGATCCAGATTCCACGAACCTCAAACATAGAGGCCGATGCCCTAGCTCGCATAGCCAGCACCATGACCCCCATAAAATCTAGGAGGATAACTTTGCTCACCCTATTCCAAATAAGAGAGACTCGAAAATGAAGAACTGGTGGCGGAGATGAAAGCCATGACCGTAGCCAGCACCAGCAAGCAAGGATGGATGGAAGAAGTCGAGGGATTCTTATTGAATCCATGCACAATCCCAAAAAGGAGAATCAGAAGATGACATCAAAAAGAAGCTCGCCCGACTCTTCATCAAAGACAGGGTATTATACAACAGTAGATTCTCCCAACCCTACCTTCGGTGCCTTGGGGAAGAAGAAGCCCTCGAAGTTATGCAAGAAATTCACGAAGGGAGCTGCGGAAACCACTATGGCAGCCGAAACATGGTTATCAAAATACTCTGACAAGGTTATTATTGGCCTACAATTACTCACGATGCAGAAAAATACGCCAAAGTTTGTGAACAATGTCAAAGATACTCTTGGGTCGCGAACTGACAACCTATGACACACTTACATACATAAAAATTTATATAACTTTTCCCGATCAGGAAAGTCTAAGCTAGCAGCTTGTTAGGCAATCCTTAAACCATTGAGACGCGAGCATTCCAAACGAAACCTGACTAACGAAAATATAGCGGCCTATCGGGATCAAGGGCAGCTTTTCGAGGCCATGGTCGCCACTATGGAAAGCTAGTCTGCGACGATAATGACGCTGCCCTCATCGCATCGAGAAACCCAAGAACACTCACAAACCAAAGGAATCAGGACACGGCAGCAAAAAGCCAAAATATTAACATTATTACGCAAATACATAGATGCTACAGGGAATAGATACTCACGCTGAGAACTAACCCCCTCGAACTTTTCTTTAAGGAAAAGAATCACTAGACGAGGCCTCCGAGGAGGCATATCTACCACACCGAAAGGAAGAATAAATAATGTTTCTCGAAAGTAGCAGCAAAAAGTCATAAAGTCTCCTGGTAGCAACAAAAAAATCACAAAGTCTCATGCCTCAAAAGCTTCCAAAACAACAGACTTAGGGCATCTGATAACGCATTGATACACGGGACAAAGGAAATGGCTAGACTACCCCCAAAAAGGGTCTTGCCATAAAAGCCCTCGTGAAAGTTACCAGCCGCTACCCCAGAGTCGTAGGAAAGGTCGCTCGTATCGAACTAAGGGCCACTTGGAGCACAGATCACGCGTATCATAAAAGAGTGTTAGATAATTGTTAGAACGTGATCTCCTTTAATTCACGGGCGGCCTGTATTAAACTACTGTCAGTAGATCCATCCGCCACAAAGCAACATTTATATACGCCCATACTCACCATTCAAGGGGGACAAAGACAAACGACCAATCTCACTTGTACTCCCGAGACCTATAAGTAGAAGGCCAGATCAACATTGTAAACCAACTCCGAATGAGATAACATACATGTACTCTATATCCACCTAAACGCAATATATTTCCTTTTTTTTTATCCAAGTTATATCTCTTTTTACACTTAAAGGGCCTTCGTAATTCAGAAATCCTCCTTCATATAAACTGTCATATTTGCGTTCCGAACCACGTCTTTTTGATAATTAGGGAATTACCCAACTCGGTTAATTTCGTGTTATCACTCCTAAACTTTAAAATTACATGGTTACACCTTTAAATTTGAAAGTTTACAGTCTACACCCCTAAACTTAAAAAATATGCGATTTACACCCCTGCTCTCAAACCACGCGGTTACACGCCTAAACTTATAAATTACACTATTTACACCTATAACTAAATTCAAAATTCAAAATTAATTTTAGCACCTATATACAAGCAAATCCAAAATAAGTTAGTTAGAAGTTGATTACAAATAAAATATTTAATGTTCAAATAATTCAAATATCATAAAATATATTTTACATAACCCACAAAACATGATAAGTTTAAATTCGCTAAAACTCTAATTTTATATTCGTTAAGTTAATTTAATACTCTCATATTCCAATATTTGTTATAATATATGTATATGACTTTGTATGAAACTATGAATGAGACATGATTTTGGACATTCATATCAATTACGTGATTAAGAAAAGGAAAGGATTTCAGAATCTTTTAAAATCATCTTTTCCCCGGATTAGAACAAATCAGCCCCCAAAATTTTCTCTTTTTTATTTTCCCGCCTTAGTTTTTTATTGCTCAAATCTTCTAAACCGTGGCTTTATCTCTATCTAATTAAGTATCTATATATTGTTCTACCCTATCTTCAATTCTCCATCTCAAATTCATCAAAAAAAAAAAAAAAAATCCATCTCAAATTCAATAGTTCATTCTCTTTCTTTTTTTCTTCTTCCCCAGCCTAATATTAATCATCAACTCGGCAGGGGGTCCTTTTCCATTCCATCAATTGTCGTTGTTGAATTCTCTACGATCGATTTATATCATAGGTACCTCATCATTAAAGTTCAATTCGCTACCATGGAACTTGCTTCGCATAGCAAGCCCCAGGTTCTTTATGCGAAGGCTTTTTTTGTATTATTATTATTTCAAAAACAATAGCTGCTATTCTTTTATTTTCCTCAATTGAATGTAATCATATTATAGAATTTAATAGTATTCGTTAAATTAATATCCATGTCAAGTTTAAATTCCACGAGATCTTAAATGATTTGTGACAATTACATCTTCATAGTGCATTTTTAAATATATGTTAATTTACTCAGAACATATTTACTAAGTTATTTTAATTTCACTTTTCTTAACAGAAAATGGCAATGGGAAGAGTCAAAGTCGAAAGGCGTTCATAAGAAAAAGCCGAAAGGCTAGATCCATAGGCATTTAAACGTGAAGTAAAAAGATGACAAACGAAGTTGCTGATAGGATAGAAGTAGACGAGATTACAACAACCCCGGTCGAAGAGGAGGCAAGATAGAAGAAGCATAATTGTTCAGATGTGTTATTTTTAGATCTTAAATTTTAGGCATTTCATTAAATTTGTAAATATTGATCATATAATGGAATTTGATAATTCATTCCAGCTATTAATTTATTATTTAACTGAATTTATATGTATGGTTTATTTTCATATTATTAAATTATAAAGCTTTGCAAGAAATGAGTATGTGTAACATTTACCTACTATTTATATTTCCGGCATAATAGAATTAAAAATCTATTTCCGCTGAAACAATAGAAAACTATGAATCATTAACCAAAACGTTGTTAGCAATTTGCAACAAGCATTCCAACGACTATGAGTATGCGATATCATTCAAAGATTCCAACAAGCACATTTGATGCTAATTTGTAGGTATAGTTTCAAATTGCCTCCTACTAAATACCAACAATGTTTCGTAGGTAACATTCCAACAAAAAATTGTTGATATGTCTTGTTGAAGTACACCAACGAATCTCCATCAAAAATATTAGTTGCAAGAGATAAGATATCCAACCAAAAATTATATCAATACCAACAAAATTAATCGTCACAATTGTGTAGGTAGAGTTTCAAACAAAAAATTCGGTCGCTAGCATTTGTTGCAATATTCCAACATAATACGACGACGAAATTTCCAACAAAATATTTTCCCGGACGTGCAACAAAATAGTAACGTTAGTACCAACAGAAAAAAACCGTTGCAAATTATACCAACGGAATAACTTTCTGTTGCTGGCTTTAGCGACGGGGCTTTCACAAACCAATTAACCAACGAAAACTTCCGTTGGTAAATCTAATTACCAACGAAAATCGGAGCTTCACCAACGAAAATTCTCGTAGTTATTGCCTTGTTTTCTTGTAGTGTATACACCAAATGCCCTCATTTTTTTAAAAACTTGCTCAAGACCCCCTTGTGTTATTTAAGTTGCACGAAACCCCTTCATGTGTTTAAAAACCATACACAAAATTCTCTAATTAAAAGGTGAATTGTCAATTTTACATTATTAAAAAGAAGGGATTTGGTGCAATATTATTGAAAACATGAGGAGATTTGGTGCATGTTTCTAAAAACACGAGGCAGTTTTGTGCAAAGTAAATAATGCAAGAGGATCCGGTGCCAAGTTTTTGAAAACATAAGAGGGGTTCTACACTAAGAAAATAACAAGACGTGGTTATGTGCAAGTTTGGTTAACACAAGGGTCCAATGCATTTTTTCCAAACATACGTGACGAACTTTATATGCTTAGCTATTTGCGTCGTGATACCTATTTACTAATATCGACAATACTTAAGTAAAGAGTTTGAATTTAAAGATTTGGACACATTAATAAGAAAGAGAGAATAACACGTGAATAGCCGTAACCGATGTTTGACCTAACGTCACTCCCAACACCACCGGACGAACCACCACCCGCCGCCATAATTTTGGATAACGTTGATACGATGAATCACAAAGAATGCGACATGTTGAAGAAATCAACGACATGAACTTGGGTCAGAATGTGAGGGACACTACGATGCAAGAAGTGTCAAACCCAATGCCGAATACGTTTGCAAATATAATCAAACGAAGGGCGAAGGAAAAAGATAATCGCGTAGAAGGATTAAAGAGGACAGATGAACGGAAAAATATTCTCAAATCGGAGCTGAATGATGACATACCGTTTACCCGAGTTGAGATCACGAACGGACTGAGGAAATTTATTTCTACTCAATGGAAGGACGCGATCATTGTACTAGTTTAAGGGAAACCATGGTTCTATCCTGCACTACTAATAAAACTTGATACAATGTGGCCGCTTCAAAACAATTTTGATCTTGTGGACCTAGCATTCGGATGTTATTTTCTAAGGGGAATACGCATGCAAATGAGAGAATTAATCTTAACAATTTTGAGTTTGTGGACAGTGGAAACTTGCAGGAAGCTTTCTTTCGATCCAGAAGTGGACCCCAAATTCCTGGACAGATACCGATAAAATTGAAAGTTCAATCACATGGGTGCGAATTCTTAATTTTCTCGTGGAGCTTTTCTAAACTTACCAAGTTGTTTATGAAAATTTATCAACATTGTGCCATACGTGCGGGGAGGTAGGTCACATGAATGAGAAATGTGAGGAGAACAAATGACCCATTGAGGTCATGATGAAAGACTCGATTTCTTGTGACGCGCCTATTAATATGACTGACAATATCAATTGACTTATGGACAAAGCCAAAAATAAGGAGTTTGGGGATTGGATGGAAGTTGATTAAAGAAGGAAGAACGATAAACATCAGAGACAAGGATATTATATGAATATGACAAAGGCTGTAATTCCTATAGAAAAGACGAACGTGAAGGTATCTCATGCAGCTTTGCTAAACGTAGAACGTGACCAATTTATTTCAGGAAAAGTCGTGAATACACGAATAAATTCGAAAGGATAATTCCTGCGAGCCTACATGGAGTAATAAAAAAACTCCTAAACCAGTTAGTATTCTTAAGAAAAGTGAATAAAGGAAATAAGTAAGGTTTCCCTAAGAGACCAAAATATCTCATTCTCAGCACTTTCAGAGGTAGAAGAGACTTATTTTTGCGGCTAATAACCAGAAAGCGGATTCGAAGAACGTTGAATGGCATGACGATCAACGCAAACAACATGCATATCATATTTATAAACGACATGATGATAGACGTATGAGGAGAGAGACAGGAGTTCGAGACACATGTTCATTTGTTTCATGGCCTCTCTGGGATATTTTAAACAGACCCGGAGGATTATCTGAGACATGTCATGATCGTGCCACCGTCAATTCGGGAAGTCGGCCTCAAGATGCATCTCGTAGAAAGGAACGGCATATTGAGTGCATGGTGGGTGAGAGTAGCACTGAGCGAATGGGAGCTGAGACGACAAATGAGGTTCATGTCGGAAATCCAACAACAATTGACTACATTATGTATAGGTCAAGCTATTGATTACCCATTTCGTAACTTCCATCTAAATCACATCATGACAAAAATAATTTCGTGGAACTGCCAAGGTGTAACACATGAGGATTTTAGGAGAAATTTCAGGGAACTTGTTCATGTACACAAACCAACATTTATCTTTAGTTTGGAAACAAGAGTGATGGAGGACCATGCTTAGAGAATTTCACCTTACATGGCGTATTCAAATTATATTTTGGCTCTAATGATGGAAATAGAATGGGGAGTCTTGATGCTTTGGAATGATGATGATATTGAGGTCGTCATTCTGGAGGTTGAGGATCAAGCCATCCACGAGATTATTAGACATACGGACCAATGGCGGTTATCTAGGGTTTATGTGCAGCCGCGTATGGTGGAAAAGGTACGGGTTTTTTAGCAATATTGTGAAGATATCAGAGGAAGTCGGTCTCTCTTAGCTTATTATGGAGGATTTTAATGAGGTTTGTTTTAATCAAGAAAAGAGAGGAGGACATACTAGAACCTTGAGTAGACTTCGATTCTTTCAAAATTATTTGAACTACTTTTGGCTAAATGATATTGGTTTCCACGGCACATCATAGACATGGACCAACAAACATGATGGAGACGTAAGTATAAAAGAAAGAACTGATAGAGCTATGACGAATCAAAGATGAACATCCATAATGTAAAATTATTTTGAGGAAGCTATAGGAGAAACGACCTAAGATACTTGAGGAAGTCTCGGAGGTTTTGAAAGTTATGGTCTTTTGGAAAAAGATTAGGTTTAGGAATATTTTCCAGCAAAAAAGGAAGCTTCTAACTCTTTTTAATGGTATTCAGAGAGCAACGTGTCGTAGCATGAGTACATACCTTAGCAACTTGGAGAGCAAACTGATCAAAGAATAGAATAAAGTTCTTAAGCAAGAGGAATTATTTTGGCTTCAAAAGTCAAGAGTTAATTGGATAGAGAAGGAGAACGTAATACTAAGTTTTTCCACCAATCTACTTTACACCGACCTCGCCGAGATAAAATAACGCTTAAGGTCAATGATGTTTGGGTTACAGAGGGGAAGTTGCTACAAATTCATGCTAGGAAATACTTTGCTAATCCTTTTTCTACGAGTGCTATAACTTGTAACAGTAGAGGACCACAGCGCCTTCCGGTGTGACGTTGTCAAGTGAGGATGCGATTGTCATTGAGCATATGATGGATAGTATGGAGCTGAAAGATGTCGTTTGGGCTACGCACCCGCTTAAGGCTTCTGAACTGGAAAGAATTCAAGCATTATTTTATCAAAAGGGTTGGTCTTGGATTTAGGCGTTGCTACTCGAGTTTGCTATGAAGGTCTTTAGGATAAAATGTTTTGATCCTACGATCTATATGGCGCATCTCTACTTGATCCCAAAACCCTGAACTCGGTAAATTTCTCTCAATTTCGGGCAATATCTTTATGGAATGTTCTTTATAAGTTTTTTTACAAAATGTATAACCATGGGATTGAGAGAAATTATGCAAAACTTGATTGCTCCTTCGCAATCGAGTTTTATCAAACAGCGGAGCACGTAGGATACTATCTTTGTCCTGTAAGAAATTATTTGTTCTTTGCGCGCCAAAAAAAAAAGAATAAAATTGTTGACGTGATTATGAAATTGGATTTGGAGATAGCCTACGCCAAGGTTAGTTGAGAGTTTTTGGAGGGTACAATGTGTGTGTTCAAGTTTTCAGAGGGGGTGGTTGAACTTATTATGTTTTGTGTTTGCAATGCAACGACTAGTATTCTATGGAATGGCTCACCCCTTCAGGTCTTTAATCACTCGTGTGGACTGAGACAAGGTGACCCGCTTTCACCTTATTGATTTGTGGTGTGGGTCGAGAGACTTTCTTACTTGATTTATAAGAAAGTCGATGAAGTGAAAACCTATCATTCCATGTCATGGGGGACAAAAATCCTCACGTCTTTTCTTTGGTGATTATCTTATTTTAATGGGAAATACGAGGAAGGCTAATGTTCGTGTCATAAATAGAGTATTGGAGATGTTATGTAGAGCATCGTGTTTGAAAATTAGTCCTCAAGATCCAAGGTTTATTTCTCTAAAAGCGGGGGAGCTAGATTAAAATGAACGGTCAATGGGATTCTTGGACTCGAGCAAACACATAATCTGGGGAAATATCTCGGGGTTTGTTTGGTCGATGAGCGTATAAATAGGGAAAATTTTGCTGAGGTGCTTGATAGAATCCTGAAAAGAATGAGCAGATGGAAGATCAGGTTTTTATCTCCAGCAGGGCGCACAACTCTTGCTCATGCCCGTTTCTACGGCTATGCGTTCTTAATATATCTCAGTACACACTCTATCGCAAATATACGAGCTCAAGTAATATAAAATGGAAAGTAAAGATTACTGCTCAAGTATCGATTCCCACGAGGACTATGATTAAATGACACACTTAATTATTTTACCAAGTTTATCACTAATATTGACACATTTGAATATTTTTATCTGAACTATGGTAAGGGTTGTTTAAACTAAACTAACTATTCTAACTATTTCTAACTACTTGACTTAATTGAACTGATTTGCTTGGATTGGTTTGGGTTGTAAACAATGATGATTAGATAGCTCAGAGATTCGGGTTCATAGGATATCCAGTATGCACTTACAGATGCGTTGACTTCCTGAACTGATGTTCATGTTACGACTTCTTTTGATGTGGCAAGGGGCCATGCGATGACGTTAGCGGACCCACGCACTCACATTTTTATTTATCCATAGAACATGCTTTGTAGCTATGCTAGTTACCTTCCACAACTTCGGATCAATGTTATGTTGATCATGCATAATAAGGTATTGAGCACAAGATAAATAAATAAACATAAAACAATCGATCAATAGAAATCAACTCATAAGTCATCACATAGTTTCAAATCCAATTACTTCCTAACTCTAAGCATAGAGTACTTAGCCACTCATCGTTTCAAAAAACAGATTCCATATCATAATTAACAGAGGAAAATAAATAAATAATGAAGAAGAAATATCATATTGAATAATTCTCTAGGACAGTTGCGTATTCCTCTTGGTCATGTTTCTACTCCACCTGATTAGAATGATCATTCTTCTTCCTTTGAACGATGACACAACAACAAAAACTCAATATCATACATGCTTAATAAAACGTCAAGTGCCATTTATAATCACATGAGATTTATGAACCTAACATATTATCGTTGCTATTAATGTTAGGACTCGTTTGCTTTGCCCAACTAAGCCTAATTAGATTAATAGTCGTAGATATAATTCTGTTTGCTTTGCATAATTATTAGTTCGTTAGCCCTGCGTGGCATGTTAGTCATGAGATTATTAGTTGGGCAACCCCGCACCCCCAACAAATAATACCCAAAATAACCCCAAATAAGATTAAATCACAAATGCCTTAATACCCCATACTCATTTGCTTTTTGACCAACATTACCTCTATTGACAATCTAATTACACCATTAACCTCACCTTATCTTTTGAAGTCCAAATAAACGTAGCACTCACACAACATAGAAAAAAAAACCATTGGATGTTAAAAGAGAACAAAATCCGCAGTTAAAAGTCATTGTATTACTACAAAAAATTTGGAACACATAAAAAAGTCATTGGATGTTAAAAGAGAACGTATAGCCTATTTTTTCGGACCAAAAATATACTGGCCAAAAGTGATAAAATTTTATAATTATTGGGCAATTTTAGCCATTCCGCCTACTTTTTTGTTACTAAAATCTTATAGACAAAATATAGTTTACTTTTTTTTTTTTATAAAATAATGATTACGTATCACCTTATCTTTAGCCTTGTGTCACATACATGGATCTATTCTTCTCTTTCACAAAATATATTTCATTTTTAGTCATTTCACTTAAAATATAAAGCAATAATTGATTAATTCATATTTCCTATTTTTCGCCAACACTAAATCAAAAGCAAATGGAATTAACATAACTTAAAATATGGTAACAAAACCTAGTCCAACTCAAAACACTTTTGAATATGATTAGTACATTGCGATCCTCTGTTTATTGCATGCCAACAAATACCTAAAGGATCCAACTATTTGTAATAATTTTATCTTTGAATATCATTAAGATTTAGAGTTGAGGAGGACCAAATCCAGGATATTCATCCGACCACATCGACCATTGATGAATTGGATTGAAAGAAAACCCAGCGTGATCGACACCATCCACATTGCTGGAGCCATCGCCGTTGCTCAATAAGTTGGTTGTAGACGTAGAGTTTGATATGGTGTTGTTAATGAGGCTTTGAGACCAATAAGCCACCGGTCTTGGCAAAGTCATGCTTTCATGTGTTGAGAAATAATTAATCGGCGGCTGAAACTGGTGTGGCATTTGAGGTGGTAGAGGTGGAAGGCTCATTTCTTGAAAATGTGCCATATTTGCATCAAATTTTCCGCCTCCATCTCCAATTACCGCACTTTGGTTGATTCTATCAGGTAGAGTTTGCATGGGTATTTGAGACAAAAACGTGCCACCACTGTAGAACGAGCTACCAGTAGGCAATATAACCGGGCCCAAAATCCCTGAAGATGGACTCGATGTAACACCTGTTGAAAACGATATAAATTAATAAAAGTTCAATATTTTCACGTTTAAGCTTTTAAGTGATACAATAAAATTAGAGTTAAATGGTGGTTCGAGTCCTACTGTCACTCATTAATAACATATACAGATGTATATTCATTTTTTTTCTTTATATTGACGCAACATTAATAAGCATTAGAGTCGAATAAAAAAGACTTTGAATTCTACTGTCACTCATTTATAAGAACTTTCACGTGTCACTCATTTATAAGAACTTTCACGTGTTAGGTGTAACAAGAAAAAATATACAACTTTTAGATGAGCCGCGACACCTAAATATTTAATAAAAAGTGTCACGTGCGTAAGACTTAACAAAAACATTTACAACTTTTAGACGAGGTGGGCTATACAATAAAACATACCGGCATTTAAAGGTGGTGAAAGCACGGTGGGGAATGAATGGGTGGTTGTTGCAACATCGCCACCTGACGACGAAGAAGCTATTACTGGGCGCTTGTTTTTTCGGCAACTGATGCCAATAGGGACCTTCTTTAGGACTCCTCCCTGAGTCCAATGTCGTTTGCAAGACTTACAAAAGTATCGCGGCTGGTTGATGTTGTAGTTATTGTAGTAACCGAATCTGGTCTCTGAAGAATTACACCGCGGGCACCTTTGTGCTGGTGGTGGTGGGCGTTCGTTCTGTGGCCCCCTTGCTCGTTGTTGTTGTTGCTGATCTTGTTGGCGCTCCATATTATCCTCCTCCATTCTTATTTGCTCCATATGGATATAACTTTATTAACCTGGGGTCCAATACATATAGTTGTCAATATTGAATGAGATTGATATCTCAAGTAATTTGAGTTTAGAAGCTTAAATTTAGGCGGCGAAAGTAAGCGATTATTCAAACGCACGTGGTGGTATGCATGTAATCTATAGGAGATTTTGAGATTATAAGAATTTGAACTACAATGGGGTTCATTTAGGCATGGATGCATGAAATTTGTAATAATATTTATTTTCTCCTTTTTCGTTATAATATCAAAAGAGGTCATACAAATTTAATAACTAAAATTGTACAAAAAATCTCGAAATATCAAATTAAAAGTAAAAACTCGAATGACCTCTTTTGCACAATAATAAAAATTGTATAACATGCATGTAACATCGATGAAACCAACAAACCTTAGAAGAATGTAACCATAAACTTCATAACACAGAAAATTAGTATATTGAGCACATAGGTTTAGAAGGACCAAAGAATAAAGAGAGAATGCTAGTGAAGGCTGACATAGGTGGCGTATGACAGCCAACTCGTTAGTGTAGTGGCGGTGGGAGGTGGTTGTGTCATCTCTCATTCCAATTTTATTTCTCTGTACGTTTGACATCATTAGGCTGGCCAGTTACGACGTCGACCATGTGCCTTATCTAAATGTGTAGACTCAAATTATATTCTTTTTTAGACTAATTAATATATTGAATTTGTTTATATATTTTAGTTTTTACATAATTTTCTCTTTAATTAAAAACTTATCCCATGTGATTTTTGTCAAGTGATATGGTTTGTCAAATAATAATATTATGTTGCAATTAGTTTAACATACAATACAAATAAAACAATGACAATGATGATAACATTTAACATGAAAACGTGTGAATAAAGAGAAAGCGGTAAGACATAAATTATGTTAAAAAAATCATTAGCACAATTTTTTCTCACCAAAACTGTACCTTTCTTATTAGTAACACTCTCTAACTTTCACGTCGATCCAATATAAAGGACTCGAAAGAGAAATTAGGGATGAAGCTAATTTAAACTTCTTGGATGTGATAAGTTAGAAAGAAGTCAAGAACTTGCACTTATATATAAGAAACTTAAAGATAAATATTCACATAATCTTCAATTTCCAACCACTAAATTAATGATTTCAACAATAAAAATTATCTACCAACTATCCCAACTAAATTTTAATCTCAAACTTAAAAACTTTGTTCGTTTTTCTACCACACAATCTACACATTGGCCTTTAGCCACATATACACACGTTGCATGAATAAAGATTTTTTATATATTACTAGCAAATGTAGCACGCGGTTCCCGCGAGCATTATTCTTTTTTCAATGTCATTCTATGTGGGTTAAAGAAGAAGATTTATCTAGATAACATGTCCCATAAATTCTGAGTATAACAATGGAAGAAAAGCAGATTATGGGAAAAGTAAGTCATTAATTATAATTAGTAATGTAATTAATTAGTCTAACTTAATTTGTAAGGCTATTTTGGGGATTTAATAAGAAATTTTCACAATATAGCTAAAACACAAAAGTTAAAGTTGGAAATCAAAAGATTGGTGTCACAATGAGTTTCTTTATATAATAGTACTAGTAAATGTAGCACGCGGTTCCCGCGAGCATAATTCTTTTTTCAATGTCATTCTATGTGGGTTAAAGAAGAAGATTTATCTAGATAACATGTCCCATTAATTCTGAGTAGAACAATGGAAGAAAAACAGATAAAGTAAGTCATTAATTATAATTAGTAATATAATTAATTAGTCTAACTTAATTTGTAAGGCTATTTTGGGGATTTAATAAGAAATTTTCACAATATAGCTAAAACACAAAGGTTAAAGTTGGAAATCAAAATATTGGTGTCACAATGAGTTTTTTTATATAATAGTATATATATAGATATAGATGTTATCACGACAACAAAGTTTCAATTTTTAACATAAAGAATAACCGTGCTCCATTGTTAAAAACATATTCCCTCGAAATAAATTTATTCAAGACGGCTCTATCAAGTCAAAAAATAGTTTTGCCGAAAAATGCAGTTTTTTATTTTATTTTGTACTCATAATCCACCAACATAAATTTGCACTCGAACCTTGCATCAATACTAAATTAACCATAAATTGGAATACCACAACTTAAAAATATGTATATATTCTGACGACTTTAAGATACCTAGCCACGATAAAGTCAGTTTCTCCATCAAATATCTCCATATATTGACTCATAGTCTTTTGTCATATATTGGCTCCACATTATGGACAATTTTCTTTTCTACGTGGCTACATTTTTTATAGGTTTGACGACTGACTTTCATCTATAATTATATTTCTAACTTTTGTGACAATAATATGGAGATTGGTCCTATAAAAAAAGAAAGATAAAAAGGACATGGAGAGTGGAGCGTATTAGAAATTGAATGGTTATAAGCGAGTATAATTGATTGAAATTATATTGATCAGTTGTTAAAATGGAAAAATGACGAGAAGTGGAATGAGAAGATTGAGTTTGTGTTTTTTTTTTTGTTTTAGTTTTAGTAATTATCTTTATATTACGAGAAATATTATTTAAAATCAAAAAGACTAGAACACGAATATTTAATAGGACAAATTAATATTTCTGCCCTGTAACTTTACACCGTTAAAAAAAGTGCCCTGTAACTATTAAATCGATAAAACTAACCTACGAGTTGGCTTTTTTTGAATTTGTCTGCCCTCAGCTTGCCACCTCACAAAAAATGCCTCCGTGTCATCCGATGTGGCTTTTTTGGCACACGCCATGGCTGCCACATGGAATATATTTATGACAAAAATATATTTATATTCAGAATATATATAAAAATATAAAAAAAAATATTTGTGTATTAAAATATATCAAATATATATAAATATATATAAAAAATAGAAAAATTATAAATATTATTTTTACTACTGAAATTAAAAAAAAATATATATATATATCAAATATATATAAAAAAGGAAAAATAATTTTATTACTGAAATAAAAATAAATAAATAAACTAAAAAGAAATTTGAACCCCCCCCCCCACCCTGCCAACCCAGCCGCTCCCCCCCCCCCCCGCCAACCCCGCCGCTGCAATTGCAGCGGTGGCGACGTCAATCGACGCCGCCACCACTGCAACTCGCGGTTGCAGCGGAGGTGGCGTCAATCGACGCCACCACCATTGCAACTCGCGGTTGCAGCAGTGGCGGCGTCGATTGACGCCACCACTGCTGCAACTCGCCACCTCCGCTGCAATTGCAGCGGCGGGGTGGGGGGGTGGGGGCTGGGGTTGTCGGGGGTGGTGGGGGGTTCATTTTTTTTTTTTTTTTTTTGGTAATAATAAACAATATATATGATTTTTCCATTTTTTATATATATTTGATATTTGTTTTTTAATTTCAGTAATAATAAATATTATTTATTATATATATTTTCCCTTTTTTCATATATATTTATATATATTAGATATATTTTAATACATATATATATATATATTTATATATTTATATATATTCTGGATATAAATATATTTTTATTTTAAATATATTCCATGTGGCAGCCACCTAGGACAAAAAATATATTTTTGTTTTAAATATATTGATGTGGCGTGTGCCAAAAAAGCCACCTCGGATGACACGGAGGCATTTTTTGTGATGTGGCAAGCTGAGGGCAGAAAAATTCAAAAAAAGCCAATTCGTAGGTTAGTTTTATCGATTTAATAGTTACAGGGCACTTTTTTTAACGGTGTAAAGTTACAGGGCAGAAATATTAATTTGTCCTATTTAATAAAAGAGTTATACTTTAGAAATTATATTTTGGTAGCGTTAGTACGTAATTAGTTTTTACAATTTATTCAAACTTTCTTAAGAATTAGTTTTATCTAAACATATGGTGGGATAACGCATAAACAACCCTTGTGTTATTGAAAACATGCACGAAGCTCCATTTGTTACTTATTTTACATCAAATTCCCCAGTGTTTATTTAAATTATACACCAAATCCCCTCATTTTTTAAAAAACTTGCACGAGGCCCCCTAGTGTTATTTAAGTTGCACAAAACCCCTTTATGTGTTTAAAAAACCATGCACAAAATTCCCTAACTAAAAGGTGAATTGTCAGTTATACCTTCTTAAAAAGAAGGGATTTGGTGCAATATTTTTGAAAATATGAGGAGATTTTGTGTAGGTCTCTAAAAACACGAGGGGCAATTTTGACGCAGTGTTTATGAAAACACGAGGCGGTTTTGTGCAAAGTAAATAACACAAGGGGATTCGGTGCCAAGTTTTTGAAAACATAAGCGGGATTCTACGCTAAGAAAATACCATGACGTGGTTTTGTGCAAGTTTGTTTAACACAAGGGGGTTTAATGCATTTTTTTCCAAACATATGTCAGGAACTTTATATGCTTAGCTATTTGCATCGTGATGGTTGTTTACTAATATCTACAATACTTAAGTAAAGAATGCAACATGTCGAAGAAATCAATGACGTGAACCTAGGACATAATGTCAGTGACACTACGGTGCAGGAAATGCTAAACCAAATGTCGAATACGTTTGCAAATATAATTAAATGAATGACTAAGGAAAAAGATGTTCGTGTAGACAGATTAAAGATGACATGTGAATGGACAAATATTCTCAAATCGGAGCTGAATGATGACATACCGTTTATGCGAGTTGAGATCACGACTGAACTGAGGAAAATTATTTCTACTCAATGGTAGGACACGGTCATCATACGAGTTTAAGGGAAACCATGGTTCTATCCCGTCGTACTAATAAAACTTGATACAATGTGGTCGCTTCAAAATAATTTTGAGCTTGTGGACCTAGTGTTTGGGTGTTATTTTCAAAAGGGAATACGCACGCAAATGAGAGTTTGATCTTAACAAGGGACAACTGAAACTTGCAAGAAGCTTTTTTTTTCGATTCGGAAGTGGACCCCAAATTTCTAGGCAGATACTGATAAAATTGAAAGTGCAATCACGTAGGTGCTAATTCTTAATTTGCTTGTGGAGCTTTTCTAAGAGTCCATCATCCAATGTTTGGCCTCTTGCATTGGAGATCCTATTAAGATCAACGGCAATACATATAATGTAATTAGAGGGAAGTTTGTGCGATTCTGTGTTCAAGTGCGCAATGATAAATCACTTGAATTAGGCATCTATGTATGCAGTAAAGATTGCCAAGTTGTTCATGAAAATTTACCATCATTGTGCCATACGTACGGGAAGGTAGGTCACATGAATGAGAGATGCGAGGGGAACAAAAGACCCATTGAGGCCGTGACAAAAGACTCGATTTCTTGTGACACGTCTATTAATAAGACTGATAAGATCATTTGGCTTATGAACAAAGCCAAAAATAAGGAGTTTAGGGATTGGATGGAAGTTGATTATAGAAGGAAGAAACGATAAGCGTCGGAGAGAATGATATTATATGAATATGACAAAGTTTGTTATTTTTGACAATAGACCGTATATTACTGACGAAGTGCGGGATTACAATAACAGAATAACCAATCTATTACAAACTTTGTCATCTATCACTAACGCTAGTTATATGTAGGCTTTAGTCCGGAATACCACAAGCTCGGGATGAGAAGTCTGACAGTATATCGAAGACGATGTCGAAAGCAAATATATGTCGAATCCTGATGGATATCGAATATTATGTCGGGGATTACTGTATATCGGGAATGATGGGATCTTGGGGATGAACATATATCGAGAATATGGTGTATCGAGGATAACTGTATGTCGAAGTTGATATATCGACTATGGCTTTTGGATATCGAATATGGGTATTTGACATCAGTGGGTTGGTGAAGGTATTAAATATCAATTTGTCTCGGTATGCAGGACGGGGGTATTTATAGGTCTCCGTCTTGTACCATATCAAATCAGATGTTCGATATAATGCCACATAGCGGGTGCCTATCCCCGATATACGCATGTAGGATCGGGCCCATATATAGCTAGGTGGGCTGGCCCAATGCGAGAATTACCCATTTCATGTAGTCTCCCAATTTAGGAGTTATCGTGTGAATGATAATTTGTGGGCTCTTGTATTTGTTAAGGGGTACCCTCAACTCCCCAAAGTTATCAAGTTGCACGAATGACGAATTAGAATAGTGAAAATAGAGCTTGGATACTCCCCTATTTTATTAAACAATTTGGTGAATATGGAAGTCAAAAATTCCCTAATATCGGGTGGACATCTAATTGGGGTTTCGATATGTCCCCAATGTTGAGACCATTTATTGCTCGCGGGCCCCAGTTGCGTTGATTATATAAGTTGGTCCCCCACTTTTTGTCAGGTTGCTATTATTTTGATGTTGTCATTTTGTTGTTTACGAGGCTGGATATCGAATATTCATATCGAATTAGTCAGGTATGTCATGTCAGACTTTCGATATGTGTCATTCGATATGTAAAATTGATATGATAATTCGATATAAGTTTTCGATATCGCTGTTCGATATCAATATTCGATATTCATTAAACTTGTGCTGAATATTCCCATGGTTTTTAGGGGAGTCATGGTGCAGACTAAGAATCCTCCTCGTTGAAAGGAAGTTACTTCGCCGCAGCAGTATGTGCCTGGCATTCGTGGCGAAAGTGCGTATGAACAGAATCCCCCAACTGCTAGTATGACCATGGAGGGGAATATGCCCCCCATTAATCAGCAGGTCGAAGCACTTGACGATGGACTTATGCAAGTGCCTGGTATTGCCGCCAATGTCAGGATTCCTCGCGTTCGTTACACGAATTGAATTCTCGATTTCCTGCTCGTTTCTTAGAAGCTAGACAGGGGAATGATGGTTGTAGTGTAGTTTGGAACTCGTTCAGAAGTTCAAGAAGGGATAGCTTTCGATGAGGCGAGGAAACGTGTCGTCATACTAGATGTTGAATCGCATAAGAGGCTTGCAGCCAGTCCTCCCAAGGTTTTCATTGCGCCACTACCCCCTAGTGCTCCCTCCAACTATTGGCATCTGATTGTTAAGGCTCGGTTAGATAAGGATGTTGGTGGTAGGAAGACCGGTGCGAGCTCCAATGGAACTATGCTTGGTGGTGATAATGGTGTCAAAATCGGTGCAGACGACGTTGAAGTTGTTGACATCCCTCTTGATGGTACATAGCTGGTAATGTCGGTGCCTCTTGTAATGGAAAAAGATATTGACCTCGAACCTGGGGAAGTAGATTGGTCAACTACTGGGGTAGTAGCTGCAGAAACACGCATGCCAACCAGAGATGAGGTACCCATTCCCCCCGTCGTGCCTTCGGAGGCTCCTCCTTCGCGTCGTGACCGTCGTGACATGGTCTCTCATGACCGTGATGACGCCGCTATCCGAGCGAATATGAGGAACTATGATTTCCTGCGTGACCCGGATTTGAATCGCTTAACCATGAGGATAAGTGGTTATACCTTATGAGAGGAAGATGCAATTGCACGTCTAAATCGTTCTACCCCGATATTGATCATGAGGCATTAATACTGGACTTGGGAGCCCGTTGTGTGGCAGATGTGTGTAATGCTTTGTTATGTGGTAAAGTTTTTTGACATTGTACTCATATGGTGTTTACTTCGTAATTCAAGTATGATGACCTTTTTATTTATTTGATGTGATAGTTCAAAGATTTATTCCATTCCCTCTGCCAAGATCATCTGTTGCTAGCAGAGGTACAATCGGGGCATGAAGCGAGAATTGACGAGATGCGAAAGCTAGTTGCGCAGAGTAATGATTCTCGTGATAAGGCCAGTGCACGAAAACGTGCAACCGAAATGCGTGCAAGGAAAGCACATGATGAGGCTTGGAAATCTCAGGTTGAGAGAGAGAAACTTACCAAGGAGCTTGAACAAGCAATGTCTGAAGCCGAGCAGCTGCGATGTCAAAACGTCATTTTAGAGCGAGGGCAAAATTCATATAGGGCGGACTGTTGCTCGTTTGTTCCTGAGGTCCTCTATTTTTAATCAAATTGGGCTTTTGAGGGGAGAGAAGGACTTTAAACTTAAAATGGAGACGACAGTGGGTCGAATAGAGGCATTGAGCTTCTTAGGGGAAGGTTTCGATGCTAGCCTAGTCGATCCAAACCTTGGACCAAATACGGAGCAGCCGGAAGATTCGCAAATGACCGCCATATGCCTCAAGGGCCTGAAGATCCATTTCTGCCCTTCTTGGAAGAGAGAGGTTTATATATGATTGGTTTTACGCCCACCCCTGGTAGGGAGAAGTAAATAAGAGGTTCTCCTCTTGATGTCATGGAAGAGGTTATGCCCTCCGACGATGTGCCGGAAAGTTAGATGAGGGATTTGATGGTGCTGCTGATTTTAATGATGTCAACGACTTGGGGGTGGAGATGGCGTAGAGGCTCTGCCCGAGTTGCCACTTGTTTGGGCTGTTGCCGGTGGATATCCTTGGCTGTGATATATGTTACATTCTAGTCTTAGGCCAGAGAAAGATCCTGAAATCGACAACCATAAATGGTATAAATATTTGGAGGCATTGTCGCTTCGGAGAGTGGCTGAGCTTGCTGAAGATATAGCCGAAGAACCATGGAAGTTCCTCATGGATGCCTCCGAATCTGATCTCTCCTCTCTTCTTGTTCTTTCGAGGGGAGAAGTTCATCATGATCTTTTTGATAATTATCAAGAAGATGTCTTTTGAAGTTTTGCATGTGTTTTCTTTCTTAGAAAATGTAGGAGATACTGTTGTAATCACAACGTTGTCTCTTATGTAGGAATTTCTACATTGTAGTAGAATATTTATGTTTCCCTATCCTCGGTTGTAGATTGGTATTCATCTTATTGAAGTACTCTTTTGTCTTGATTTGTTAAATATTTCATCATATCATAACGCTTTGTCGAGAGAATTGTTGACCTAGGTCCTTATAAGTGATAGATCTGTGCTGAGGCCAAGGCCTTTTGTTGTCGTCTTAGTGAATTACCGTGAAGGTATATGGACAATCACTTTTTCAACCGATATGTCATGAGGGCGATACTTCTTTGTCGTTGTATTAGCATATTTACAGCGAGGGCATATGGACAGTCGCCTTTTCAAACGATATGTCCTGAGGGCGATACCTCTTTGCTTTTGTATTAACATATTTACCGCGAGGGTATATGGACAGCCACCTTTTCAAGGGATATGTCCTAAGGGCGATACCTCTTTGCTGTCTTATCAGCATATTTACCGCGAGGGTATATGGACAATCGTCTTTTCAAGCTATATGTCATTAGGGCAATACCACTTTGCTGTTGTATCAGCATATTTACCGCAAATGTATATGGACAAAGGACTTTTCAAGCGATATGTCCTGAGGGCGATACCTCTTTGTTGTCTTATCAGCGTATATAGTAGTTTTCCGCACAAGTATGTTGATATGGCGGTGTGGTTGGTCGTGTCTTGTTCATGCATTGAAAGGATACTAGATTTATTATATATCGGTGTTGGGCCGGGGAAAGTGGCAGCCTACGTATCCTAAACTGGAAATCAATCTTTGCGTAGTTTTGATTACAAGATGTGATGGTCTAACAATAGAAACGTCTCAAGTGTTGCACGTTCCAAGGATGAGGTAAAGGGTCGTCGTGCATATCCTTTAAATAATAATAACCTTTTAACCTTGCTCGAATAACCCGATAAGGGCCCTCCCAATTCTCTTGGAGTTTTCCCACGTGCTTACTAGCCTTCACACTCTTTAAGACGGGGTCTCCAACCTGGAAGTTGCGCAAATGGGCCAGTTTGTCAAAAGTCCCAGTCATAGTTTTCTTAAAGTCCAATGTACGCTGATAAGCATGTTCCCTGGTAGACCCAATCATATCGAGGTCCATTTGACGCAAACGTGTTGACTGCTCTGGATCATATTTAGTAATCCGATAGGTGAGCAAGCCTATTTCCACTGGCACCACCGCCTCGTACCCGTATACCAAAGCGTAGGGTGCTTCCCTTATAGAGGTTCGCAGAGTAGTGTGGTAGGCCCAAATAATCTCTTGAAGGTCCTCTATCCAACTTTTGCCCGTGGCATGAAGTCGGCGCTTCAGATACTCCTTCAACGTTTTGTTCGTGGACTCGACCTGTTCATTAGCCTGTGGATGCGCCATAGTCGCGGAGTGTTGTGTAATCTCAACTCTTTGCACCATGCTACCATCTTCTTACCCCATACTTGGGTACCATTATTCGAGATAAGCACTCTTGGAGGCCAAAGTGACAAATATTATTCTTCCATATGAATTCAATCATATTATTCTCGGTTATGTGGGCCAATCCCTCTGCTTCTACTCAATTCCTCGCTGTTCAAACAGACATGTGATCTCGAGAGGCTGCATTAGCACAACCGGTCTATGAATAAGCTTAGCATGGTACTGATAGTCTCGCAGCTACGGTCAGAATTGTGTTGCATCCTTCTGTATCCGCGTGCCCTCCTGAGTGGTTTCCATAACTACCGGCATATATCTTCCTCATGATATACTGCGCATCAACGTGGGATATGCATCTTAAAAGTGGCCCATCAAAAGATCTCTTGTAAAGCTCTCCCTGGTAGATGGTGAATCAATATGATCTGTACTTGAGGCGTCCTCATGCAGCTTCCAATCTTGGAGGTACTGGAAGATTTTGTCCTTCCCACATGGAGCGTCCTCTATAGGAAGGATAAATTCTACATCAGCCCAAACCTTGATGAATTTGGTGAAACCTATTGCCGGCCTACTAGTGGCCAATAAAGTAACGCGTTTCTCCATGAAATTGTTGGATGAACTTGCGAACTTTGATAATGCGTCTGCCTTTGTGTTTTTCGATATGGGAATCTGAGTTAAGTTAAATGTGGCGAATTCTGAAGCCAAAGCCTTTAGTTTCGCTAGGTATAACACCATTGTTTCCTAATTCGCCTCAAAGATTCCTAAAAAATGGTTCGTCACCAATTGCGAATCCGTAAACACCTCCAAATGGTCAGAACTTAATGTCTTCGCTATCCTTACTCCTGAAAGCACTGCCTCGTACTCAGCTTCGTTATTTGTAATTGGAAAGTTTAAACTTATGGCGAAATCAAACTCTCGGCGGTCTGGCGAAACAAGGTGAATCCGTGCACCCTTGTCATTAGCCATTGATGAACCGTCCACATACAGTAACCAAGTTGAATGTCGAGTACTCGGCCCCCGATCTTAAATTATAGTAAAAATTTGGTTGCATGAGTGATCCACACTATTTCCCAAAGTTTCCGCCATAAAACCCGCTAGGACTTGCGCCTTGATGGCGATTTGGGGGCGATATTCTAACCCGAATTCACTCAGCTCTATTGCCCATTTTACTAGGCAACTGGAGGTCTCCGGGCTCGCCATTATCTGTTAAAGTAGTTTATCCATTACCACGATCGCCCGATGCGACTGGAAATAGGGCTTCAATTTTCGTGTCGTCATCACTATCGCTAAGGTGAATAGTTTGATCTGTAAATAGTTCTTTTCTGCACCATGGAGCACGCAGCTGACATAATGGATACGCAACTATTTACCGTTGACGTTCTTGACCAAGACTGCGTTGATGGAATTAGTGGAGACCGCCAGATACAAGTAAAGCATCTCTCATGGGTCAGGCTTAGCTAACAATGGCAAAGTCATCAAATATTTCTTAAGTTGCTGGAATGCCCTCTCACAATCGTCCGTCCACTAGAGATCTGTCGCCTTCTTCACAACTTTAAATAAAGACAAGTTCTTCTCGGTCAAAGTGGCGATAAACCGTCCCATGCCGTGATGTGTCCGACCAAACATTGTACATCTCTTACCGACCGCGGCGAAGGTAAAATTATTACTGCTTGGATCTTGTTGGGGTTTGCTTCAATCCCTCTCTCATTAACCATATAACCCAAGAATTTGCCTGCTGGGACACCAAACGTACACTTTTTGGGGTTGAGTTTCATTCCATAATGCCTCATAATCCCAAAATATTCCTCCAAGTGTTTCACATAATCCTCAGCTTTCAGACTCTTAATCAACATATGATCCACGTAGGCCTCCATGGATTTTCCAATCAAGTTGTAGAACATCTTGGCCACTAGCCTCTGGATGGTAGCGCATGCATTCCTTAACCCGAAAGGCATTACCCGGTAACAGTAAACGCCCGTATCTGTAACAAAAGCTATTTTCGCTTGATCCTCGGTTGCAAATAAATATCTGATGAAACCACTATTCACATTTACAAAACTGAACAGTGCACACCCCGCCGTCGAGTCCACGAAAAGATCGATTCTCGGTAAGAGAAAAGGGTCTCGGGGGCAGTGCTTGTTCAAGTCGATATAGTCCACGCATATTCTCCACTCTGCCACTTTCTTGAGCACCAACACTGTGTTGCTGAGCCATCCTGAATAACCTATCTCATAAATGTGGTCTGCTTTCAATTTTTCAATCACTTTCTTCTCCGCGGCTTCATTTTTCTCTTTACTGAAATTCCTTTTCTTCTGTCTCACAGACTTGGCCTTGGGATCGACGTTCAATTTGTGCACTATGATCTTGGAGTCGATTCCCTTCAAATTCGAATTTGACCACGCAAATATATCAACGTTCGTGAATTAAAGTTTCGGTTTTGAAGTAGGTTTCGGTCAGCTAAATATTAGAAACATTTCGTAATATTTTGAGAACTTTTCGGCATGTTTCAAAAAAATTGTAAAAATCGTGGTAATAGCTAACATGGAAACTACATGTATTTTTCGTTTCGATAGAATCAAAAATGGAAACATTTCAGTACTTTTCGAGGAAACACACCAAAATTTTGATCCATGTCAACGTTCCTTCTCAAGCAGTCCACCGGCGCAGTCCTAATGTTATCTGACATAATTGATCCGATATGCAATGCCCGATCCGTTCTCTCTAGGTCGACGCTAATAGTGATGAAGTCCCCCATAGGCTCCATTTTTGGTCCAGTCTGTAAAGGCAAGATCGCCTTCTACCTTTTTGATAATTCGGTGTGAGTACTAGTCTCCAATCTCCTAAGGTCTACTACCCTCTTTTCTCCTGTTCTGCACTGAATCTTTTGTACCGTGAGGTCTCTTCATTCTCTGATTACACTGCGGCTATTTGATCACAAGAACTGGTGCTCCCACAGACGACACCACTAATTTGATAATAGATCGTATATTACTGACGTAGTGCGGGATTACAATAACAGAATAACCAATTTATTACAAACTATGTCACCTATCACTAACACTAGTTTTAGATAGACTTTAGTCTGGAACACCACAAGCTCGGGATGAGAAGTCTAACTGTATATCGAAGACGATATTAAAAATAAAGATATGTCGAATCCTGATGGATATCAAATATCTGTGTCGGGGATTGCTGTATATCGGGAATGATGGGATCTCGAGGATGAACGTATATCGAGAATGGGGTGTACCGGGGATAACTGTATGTCGAAGGTGATATATCGAATATGGCTGCTGAATATTGAATATGGGTATTCGATATCAGTGAGTTGGTGAAGGTATTAAATATCAATTTGCCTCCGTATGCGGAGCGGGAGTATTTATAGATCTTCGTCTTGTACCATATCGAATCTGATATTCGATATAGTGCCACATACCGGGTGCCTATCCCTGATATACGCATGCAGGGCCAGTTATCTACTCGGCCAAGCTCGTATATGGCTGGGTGGACTGGCCCAATACAGAAATTATCCATATCAGTTGTAATTCCTATAGCAAAGACGAATGCAAAGGAATCTCATGTAGCTTTGCTGCACGTAGAATGTGACCAATTTATTATGGGAAAAGTCGTGAATACACGGACAAATGTGAAAGGGAATATGATACTTCCTAGTCCATGCGAGCCTAGGACAACATAAGAAAACATGGAGTAATAAGAAGACTCCTAGACCAGTTAGTATTTTTAGAAAAGAGGTATAAATGAAACAAGTCATTTTTTTAGTGTTAACTATTTACTAAGGTCGAGACCATATAATGTATAACGCTGTGCGGGTTGGGGCTTGCGAAATAGGCGTATATATGTATAATATATATCACACAACTCAAAACACGCCAAATCGGACGGACAGTGAAGCCAAACAGCTGAGAACGGTGGTTGTTGAGGGCAGTCAACTGCGTCCCGATCGCATCCTTGCTTCGCAAGCACATCCGCGAACCTATATTATTTTGTTTCCTAAAAACTCAATATCATACGTGTATCATAAAATGTCAAGTGCCATTTATAACATATTATGAACCTAACATATTATCGTTACTATTAATGTTGTTATTATGTAAATGAACACAGATTGCTTATTACTTATTAGGCTCGAGACATCAACAACCAGTACAGCTTATACTAATTTTTCAGATATTTCTGGCTGACCGTAAAGTAACGCTGTTAGTGCCGTTTCAGTTAGGCCAAGTGATATCCATTAACGTCCGCGATAACGACGTTCCTCTCCCTTACATAATAAATATACATTATAAAAGTCCAGATATTTTTACATGAAATCCGCCACGCCACGTGTCCCACGGATTGCAGGCCCCCAAATCTGTTTAGATTCGGCCCAAAAGCATTTAAAATCTCGCGGCCAGATTTATTCCACGTCATCAACCCACATCATCGCCATTATCCTACATGGCTTCCCCTGAGCCTACAGATGATACACGTCATTAATTAACCTATCAAAAAACAAAAAGATTCTTCCAACCTACAATCACTCTCTATTGTTTTTTTCTTTTTCTTTTTCCCCTCTCTCTCTCATAATATCAGTGAAGGGAAGAAACTTCTAAAAAGGCACAAAAGACAACTTTTTTATCAGCTCAGCTTATCGCTGTTGCTTTTAGCTACAAAAAGTGATTTCTGCTGTAATCAATTGGAGTGAGTTTGCTGTTTGGTTTGACGAATCGATGAGCTATGAAGGTAGTGCTTGATTTTACTCTATCTCTGTTAGGTTAGCTAAATAGTGAGTGAATTTGTAAAACTGAATTGATTTGGTTTTGCTGTGTCCACTAATCGTGAATCGGTGAGGTAGGAAGGTAGTGTTGTGCAGCAGTCAACTCATTTTACTCATATTTGTTAGTTTAGCTATGAAGTGATTCCGTGGAAAAACCGACTTAATTTGATTTTCTGTATTCTCTTCGAGTGAGCAAATTCGCAGCGCATCGAGCTACAAAGCTAGTGTTGTGACTTTTGAATCAATGAGCTATGGAGGTAGTGCTTGTTGTCGTTTAGCAGTGGATTCGTTTTACTCATGTCTGTTAGTTTCAGCTACAAGGCGGTTCTCATAAAACTTAGGTAGTTCGCTTTGCTGTGATTGCATCGAGTGAGTTCAAGGTATGAGTAATTAAAATCGCTAGTGGTTGGTTATGAAAGTTGTGGTGTCTAGGCGGTGAGTGATTCTGAAAATCTGAACTGATCCAGTTTTGTTGTTTTCTCGGAGTTTACCGTTTGACAAATCAGAATCGTGAATCAATGAGGTATGAAGGTAGCGTTGTGTAGCAGTGGACTCATTTTACTCACACTTGTTAGTTTAGCTATGTAAAGTTCGATTTTTCTATGTGAGTGAGTTGTTTAAGCAAATTCTTAAATCACAATCTACAAAGCTAGTGTTTTCTAGTAGATGATTCATTTTGCTCATCTCTGTGAGTTTAGCTGCAAAGTGATTTTGTAAAAAAACTGACTTGTCTGGATTTTGCTCTGTTCTTTCTGAAAGAGATTGCCGTGTGACTGATCAGAATCATATATAGATGAGCTATGAAGGTAGTTGTCTGGCAGTGGGTTCATTTTGTCATCTCTTTAGTTTAGCTACAAAGTGATTCTGTAAAAACCGACGTAATTTGATTGTGTTGTGTTCTCTCCAAGTGAGTTTATCGTTTTGACTAATCAACAGTGTTAATCGATGAGCTATGAATCTAGTTTTTTATCCAGCAGTGGATTCATTTTCTCTGGTATACCACAAAGTGTCTCTGTCGTTATTAGTTTTCATTCTGCATTTTTTGGGATATAATTCATTGTTAAGTTTGTTTGTTTTCTCTTTTCCTTTGGATGACCGATGATGCATGATTCCAGTGAATATAAGTGATTATCGGAGAAAATATAACTTTTTTTTCTTTTTTCTTTCTGGAGTTTGTCAATGATTAAAGGAAGTTAGGGGTAGGTCCGAATTTAGATTGCTGACTCATGCTCTGTTATGTTGTGGTCAGGACAATCGACCGATCCGCAGGGCGTTGGTGATTCTATGATGAACAAGCCGACAAGAGGTTTGAATCCAATTTTCTTGAGTTAAACTATTCGTATTTTGCTTCCACGTGTTGTGTTACTCTATCTTTTGCTGTCATTTAATTGTAGTTTATTCATTTATTTATTTATTATTGTATATTTTTCTTAATGCGGAGGATCTGTTTTCCTGAAGCAAGAAGCTTCTAGTGCTAGCTAACTGTTTGTTTTCACAAGAATTACCACCTTGTTTCATTTGGTGTTTTTATTGTTGACAGGGAGTGTTTCTATGAATATCAATCTTGTTGGAGAAAAAGAGTCGCCTTCAGAAGAAAAGGGAACTAAAAATGGAGCTTTCGTCGAGAGTCAAACATCTTTTCGGGTTAATGAAGTGAAGGATAATGCATCTAACAGAGTTGAGAAAGCTGGAGCGAGAAGTCGGCTGCAAGTGCAACAGAAACAACAGCAGCCTCAGGGGTCAGTTGTTTGTTGGGAGAAATTTCTTCATGTGGAATCCATTCGGGTCTTGCTGGTGGAGAACGATGAGTGTACACGCCATGTTGTCACTGCTCTTCTTCGCAACTGCAATTATGAAGGTATGTGATTCATGAAAAAGTCAAATAAGAACGTGGTATAAATGCTTTATGTCTGAAAATCTGAAACTTGCGACAAGAAATGATTTTGGGCTAGAATCAAGTTCGAAAAGAAAGGTTTGCAAGTTAATAGTGGAGTGTGCTTGTGCAATCTCATTAACATCCATTGGAGCCCAAATAATTTTGCTTGCGCTGGTAAATTATTTACATTTTTGCCATTGAGAAGCAATTTTGCCATCACTTATGAGGACTTGTTAAACAGAACTATAACTATTTTCATATTACATGATACAGATCAAGAAAACCATTTATTCATGTAACTAGGTTGATAGGTTGTAAATCTTAAGGCATAAAAAAGTCAATAACTTCTGGATAACCCCCTGCTTATTGTTTTTTTGAGATATGGTATCATCATCATTATAAATGAAATATTCTGAAGTCAAATGAATCCTTTTAGATTTTCTCCATCTGCTAATATGAAGTTATGATGACAATCCTGATATATGTATTTCTGAGGTATTTATTATGCATTATCCACAACTTTGTTGGTTTGAGTATCTGATTCTTTTAAAATCTCTTTCTTCACTCTTCTCTCTCAACAATGCTAACCATAAAACCTATTAATACAGTACTGGCGGCAGCTAATGGACTGCAAGCATGGAAGGTTTTGGAAGATCTAAGTAATCATATAGACATTGTTCTGACGGAAGTGGTGATGCCATATATACCTGGAATACCTCTTCTGAGCAAGATTATGAGCCACAAGACTCGAAGGAATATTCCTGTGATCAGTGAGTAATTGACCCTTTATTACAGACTTTATTTGTTCCATTCTTTTTTATGTCTCATAATAGATGCTGTTAAATTATTGATGTCTTTGCCTGCAGTGATGTCATCTCATGATTCAATGAGTTTAGTCTTTAAATGCCTGTCAAAAGGTGCAGTTGACTTCTTGGTTAAACCAATAAGGAAGAATGAACTCAAGATCCTTTGGCAGCATGTCTGGAGGAGATGTCAGAGTGTGAGTCATCATGCCTTTCTTTGCACTATCATACTGTTCCTTGTAAAAATTAGTAGCACGACTCTTGTAACCATTGCATTTGTAAGCACATTTTCTTCTGAGTTACATCCAGATCCCACTCTTTACTGATGGGGGGCTCATTGTAGTTGTTTTCCATTGACTAATATCGTGCAGGGGAGGAAACTTTGTTTTGAAATTTTTCTCTACCATCGCCACTGGAAAAAGGAAAGAGTAAAACATCCAATGTTAGGTTGGATTTTGATGCTGTAAGCCTTATGGACTTGCTCCCCCATTTTACCTTCATGACTGAAACACATACTCATTATATTCTAGATAAGTGGAAAAATTATATAAATCGTTGGAGCATAATAGCATCTATTCATGTTGTTTGAAGGCAAAACTATAACAGTAAAATTTAGTAAAATGAACTTTTTGCATAAATTGTCCTCCGCTATTCCTGTAGAAAATAATATCTAGATCTTTTATTAGAATTGTATATTTCGCGGATAGTTTTTACTTTTCGTTATAATTAGATCAGAAAGAGTAGAGAAGAAAAAAAATCATGTTTATTGGCGTGGCTCGTGATTCATGATTGTTCATGTCATCAACCTCAACTGTAGTTAAAGGACTTAGTTGATGAGTGCTATACACACGTGGTGACTGAAAGAAGTTATTTTATTATCATTATGTACTATGATATGCTTTTTACTGATATTTCTTTATTTCACTTGCTTCTCACAGTCAAGTGGAAGTGGGAGTGAGAGTGGAACACAAACTCAAAAATCTGTGAAATCAGAAAGTAGTGAGAAATCAGACCGCGGTGCAAGTAATGATGGGGGAAATGATGTGAACACTAGCTTAAATGTTGGCGATGAAAGTGATAATGGGAGTGGTGCACAGGTAGCAAATCCTCTTTGACATTAGACATGATAACCAAATCCTCTTTTAGACTTTTTCATTGATATGATAACCTTTGCCTTTACTTTTGTTAATTCTTGGTTGCATGTAAACTGAACCATCAAATTGCATGTAATATGTCAGGAGTGCTCATTTACATAGAATTTATGTCTGTAGAGCTGCTTAAATTTTCTGGTACGTTTTATCTATCATATTTTAGTAGAGATGTGGAGTAAAAGCATAATACAAATAATTTTAGAGACTTTAAATTACTAGCTCATCATTTATTGAATCGGTACCACAAGCGGGATATTATGAAGTTTTTGTCTGCACAGACGTAATTTACTCTTATTCAACAGAGCTCTTGGACAAAGAAAGCTGTAGAAATTGTTAGCACTCAAACTACGTCTCCTATGAATCAAGTTGCTGAATTACCAGATAGCACTTGTGCCCAAGTCATTCGCTCAAATGCTGAGAGCTCGGACTGCGATAGAGTTCATATTGGCATAGCAAGGGAGTACCAAGATGAAAAGCGAGTTGGTAATATGTGGTTGTTTTTATAATTTAGGGTTGTTCTTTAATAACTCTTTCTTTAGCTGATCTGGAGAAAACTATTTTCTTGTAGACTCTAAGGTGGAATGCAAAGACAAGGAATCTGAGACAATTATACATACAAATGCAGAACCGAAAGCTGAAAATCCTGTGGAAGTACCATGTGCAGTCATTGATCGAGAAACCCAATACTTGCTCGAATTCAATGACAGTTCAATCATTAAGCAAACTTGCATGGGACAAAACTATCCTACAGCTGAAGCCCTGTTGAACAAGAACAAAGATGGAAGTTATGAAACATCTAATCCTCAGTCTGATGGCAGAAAATCCTACTGTCCTAGAGAAGTGGCTAATGTGTTGGATGAAAACAGCGAACCACCCTTTGATCCTGGCGAAAGAAACATCGAGCTTAGTTTGAAGAGACTTAGAGGAATTCAGGACACCGGGAGACCCACTCAAGACGATCGTTATGTCTTGCACCGTTCTGTGCAATCTGCCTTTTCAAGGTTTGGAAGATGGATCATAAATATTCACTAGCTTGTAATCTTTTTAGTAAATTTCTGGTTGAGGTAGCTTATTTGATTACTACTACTGATATCAAAATCACCAGCTCATTTATTTACCTCTGTTGAAGGTATAATGCGTGCTCAAATTTTTCCAAGGTTCCTGATGGGATCGCTTCCCGCCAGTCTATATCTGACATTACCGTCAAAGTTGCAAAGCAGGAGCCAGTTCATGTACAAGCTCATTCAACTGAGCATGCCGTGTATCTAATAAGTTCAGATGGAGTTGGCAATAACTTAGATACTTGCTCTACCACTAAAAATCTACCGCCACAGCAATTAATCATAAATGACAGTTGTGAAGCAATATCCACATTAAACGGTATACGTTCTGCTTTCAGACCTGTACAAAAGGACCTTAGGTACAGTGGGCAGCAAACTACAAATTCAGTATCGGCAAAAGGCTCCCAGAAGAACCTTCAGATTCAACCACCCCACGAGAACTATCATCATTTGCATGATGTGGAACGACAGCCATCATCGAACGATGATGAATCATCCCTAAAAAGGATGGCTGAGGATGCTCCACAATTCGGATCAACAAATGCTTTAGGTGGACCCTTGGATGGTAAAGGCAGGGACTATAGCAGTAGCAGAAGCATATCAAGAAGCAACCATGGAAGCAGCAATGCTGTTAATGCTTCATGGACTAATGCAGAAGGTGATGTTGGTCAAGCTAGGAGAAGCGGAAGTGGAGATTCTAGCGGCAGTGGTAGTGGAAATAGAGTTGAGGAAGATAAAGTTGCACACCGAATAGCTGCATTGAGCAAGTTTCGTCAAAAGAAGAAGGATAGGTGCTTTGCGAAAAAGGTAGCAGTTATGATTCTTAAATATAGTCGTGCTTTCAGTTCCATGATTTGATTGCAATTATTTTCATGACTTCATTGGCACAAAATGAAAATGACAACATATTATAATTACATTTTGCTCACATCTGTGAAGGTTTTCCTGTTTTACGCTGTAAATATTTCACAGCCATGGATGTCCTCTTATATTGTGTTTTCGCATCAGGTTCGGTACCAGAGCAGGAAGGAATTGGCAGAACAACGTCCCCGTGTTCGAGGACAATTTGTGAAGCACAGCGCGACCGACAGTTCAAAAGGAACTTCAGATGAATTATAGGGAGGTAATTCACGATTTCTTTCCTAGGTTGGTTACAGTATTTCATTGAGTGCTAGTGATTGTCTTGCAGTTCTATATTTCGAAGAATTACCACTCAGTCCCTGGCACAAATGGCCATTAGGACTTCTTGGATCTAACGTCTCCGCTGGTCTTTCATAAATTTAAGCACTATCATTTGGAGAAAAACTTTAGTTCATCAATACTTTTTTCAGTTTTCTCCTAGCAGCTTTTTAGCAGAATGAATCAGGAGGCCGCGGGAATATCTGTGCAGATTAAGCGCTGATTTTGCTATTTATTCATACAACATTACTGTACAACCATCCATCTTATATATTCTAACTCTAATATATCGATTTCTATGTGACAGTTGAATTTGTGCTACGCCAATAGATGTAAATTAAAATGCATTTTTACATTTTATAATATTTTTCTACTTAACCACTACTTCTATTATATCCCATGGCTCTTACAGCTCTATGACTTGCATGATTTATATGTGATTTTTACTCATATTAGGAACCAATGAAACGACAGATTATATGTAACAGGACATCGTATGGAAAGATCAACTATTCAGATATTTACCCTCATGGACTGATGATTATAACTAAGGGATTAGATGGATCATGTTAAGTAATGAATCTCCAATTACCTTAAATAAAAACGCTAGTCAGTATCTAACTCTGTAAATGTAAACCGAGAACTAGTTTTGAGTTTCTACCATTGACTGAATTGCTACAATGGTGGATTTATTGATGTTAAACTGCATCATGATTGAGCTACATAAGCTTCTTTTTTGGATGGATTAAGCTGAATAAGTTTTAGATTAACAATCTTGATTGTTATTTGAAATAAGTTGTTCCACACTGTAAGTAATGTCTTGGTGAAAGCAATTCTTCGAACTCAGATCGGAATAAATGTTGTTTACGTGGAACATGCATAATGAGATGTAGTGAACATTAAAAAGGGGCAAATTACATGATACCATTCAAAATTGGAAAAACTTAAAAACGTTATAGATGACACGCTATGAGATTTGTAATTATAGACACTTTTGAAGCTTCAAAAGGGGATCATCTAAATTATAAGAAACAATAAGGGCATATTTTTTGAAGTTACACACAAACCTTCAGGGGGCGGAAGACATTATCCCTTCAATATACCATGATTGTGTTCAGACATATAATCTTATCGTGTAAACTTCAACAACCCTACACGCTATAGAAAAACATGCCCCAGTACGCGAAAGAAACAAGGCGAATACATAAAACTTATTGCTGAATGTGCTACATGATCAGAGTGAGAACCTTATTAATACATATACATACGGTATCACAAACAGTATATCAGAAACGAGACAAACACAAATTATAAAGCTGCAGGAGTCTCTTAGGAAAAGTACAACATACAGATATCAGCAAAGATTCAGGTATAGCTTAACTTCAGATCTGCAAAAGAGAGAGATGGTGGTTTAGTATTCTTGATTTCATATGTATATCACTACTGTGAAATGTTAATTTTGGATATAGAAACTACCTTATAATGGCCTTTGTAGTACTTAACAAGGTATGCAGGATCACACTTTGTTTGCTTGTAAGCATCAATCTTGTTTATCTCCTGCAAAAAGGATTTACAAAGAGTTTGTTACTAGTGATCTTTACTCTCCACAACTACAAGCAATAGAAGGATTTCATAAAAGATGTGCACGGGGATCTATCTTATCACAAAAAAGGGCAGTCATTTGTATTCAAATATCAGGATAGATTGCATAACAAAATTGCCTACTCTGATATTATTAATTTGACTATTTGAGAAGTATGACAAGATAGTTTAGCAGTTTCATTGTCGATCAGGGAACATGATTCAGGATGTGGTACCTCTAGATATGCCGCGAGGTTGGGCCTGCCGGATGTGATATCATAGTCGAAAACTTCTTGTAAAAAGATCTGAAACCTTTCAATGAAGGGAATATAAGCAGCATCCACCTGAACACACCACCAATAATATAAATCGGTCAGCATCTTGAGGACTAGATCAGACAAACGCACATCACAGTCAACTAGTAATGAATTGCCGTCACATCTAAAAACTCGAGTTTACTGAGACGATTATCATGTATTAGTTTATGGTAGTTTGCAGCACGTCTGGTATTTATGCCTGATACGTGATATTGTTATGATTAACGAGATTAGAACCATGTCATACCGAGTTGTTTGTTTCATCTAAAAGCTACTTGTAGAGAGGATCGGCATGCGTAGATACACACACACACACACACACGTAAATAATAGGATTATATCTCGTTTTGTATAAGTTTCAAAACCCTTATAGCTCTCTCCTTAAAGGACACTGTTAATGGGAATGGTGAAAGTTGCTTCTATATAGAACACCATAATCTTTCCTAAGTCATATGGGGACAATTATCAACATATATTTGTTGTTCTGCTATTGTTTGTCGGTAGCTATGTACCTGGCTGAATTGGCCGAGAAAGAAGGGGCCGTCTTCAAATTTCTGAAGTGCTATGTCCAGATAATCGAATTGAGCACCTGGCATCATCAAATATATGAAGGTAACACTTTAATGGTTAAACTCAAAAGTCAAAAGCATAGCAGCATGCAATGAAGGTTCTTTTTTCTGGGAAAAAGAAGTTCAGCTCACCAGATTGTTGCACAAGTTCTTCTTTAGACGACATTGACGTATTTTTCAGGAATGTATCCAGGTAAGCTATCATCTCATCAGCAAACTCTAGTTTGGTAGGATCCTGTAAAAACATTACAGATTTTGTAAACATTTCAAAATCCGAACTATGAGAGAAGCATCTAAAATTTAGGGATTATTACGTCTACAAACCAAGAGTTTGGTCTAATTATAGAAATCTCCCTTTTGAGGAAACGTCTAGAAATGCTTATCCATTTACGATAAACAAACTTTTTTGCCTTACATTGGGTAGGAGAGACGGTCCTTCAAAGTTAGCGTCAATATATTTCAACAGGTCCAGGCTTTCCCCAATGATTTTTCCATTGTGCTCCAGTGCTGGTACCTAGAACAACAGGAAATCAAACATCATGAATTTCCCATAAGTAACTGTTATAATTGGTGAAGGATATAAACAGTGATGAAGATTAAGAAAGAAGAATTTACCTTATTTTCAGAATACACTTTTTCCTTGTACCAGGCAGGTCTGTCCTGAAGGTTAATGGCAACTAGTTTGATCTTCTCTTGTAAACCCTGAATATTATTAAAAAGAATTTAATCATTCATTCTCTTATGCCGCGGTTTTACTCAAGAGATCAGTTTTGCATAAATAAAAAAAGTGGGGAAGACTATATGTATTCGCCAACCACAGACCGTCTACGTAACTAGAGAGTGGAATTAACCTTCCGTTTCATCGACTCTCTAAATTGGCGATGTTGGTGCAAAAATGCTTGGGATATTATGAGCCAACTTATTAAAGGGAAACCGTGCTTCTTCTGTCTATATATTCCTACGTTCATATTTAAAGTACTATGCCATGTAGTCTATGCTATCAGGTGGTGTTGAATTATCTTAAACTCGTCTGTGTTGCGTACACTAATTACAGTATGACTTACTGTTTCGGATCCGCCTGAATCTTAGTTAAATAATGGTCTATTGGCAACAAGGATCTGTACCCAAGAAATTCGACTGAAGATAAAGTGATGAACAGACCTTGTAGTTTCGAGCAATCCAAACACGGTGGCAAAACGGGCACGTGTAATCGACATACAACCTTCAAAGAACCAACATAATTCACGAATATATCAAGATCATATACAAAGTCAGGTGTAAAGTGAAATCTTTTTGTTACGCCCGCAACTTGAAATTGACTGGTAACTGAGGGATGGTAAGATCGCAACGCCTATTCGATTTGGCTCCCATATCATGTGCCTTTGTGATCTTTGTCTAAACGCTCAAACTTGTGAAGATAGTTTCTTTTTTCTTTTTTTGTTACACTTGTCCGACACTCCCTCGCACATGCAAACTTTGTGCCAAGATAAACTTAATTAAAAAGAAATGAACTTGCATACCTAATGGTTCCATCAAAGACTGATGGAGGATCAGAAGATGAATCCAAGATTGGTGAAAGAACTTCTTGCACGCTACTGTAAATTGTTATATAGTAATACAATTATTACATGAAATCATTAAAACTAATTACAGTTAATTAGAGTTAAGACAAACTAGATTAAAGGCTAATCCAAGTAGTTAACTTACGCGTCAGCCATTTAGAGAAGGTAATTGAGCTTCAAAGATTGGAGATGGTTAAAGAGAATTTCGTGACTCTTACGCTATTATATTTTTAATTGTATATATATAGGCAGCAATGATGCTTGTTGAAGTGGGGGGTAGCCGGGTAGGAAGCGGGGGGGTTGTGGAAGTGACGACCCCAATTTTTTTTTCACTTTTCATTTTTTTTTTAAGTTTTTTAATTCTTAAAAAATTAAGTAATTGAAATTAGATTTATATGAATAAAGTTTATTACATTAAAAGAATATATTATAGAGTAAGTTTTTAAAATTTAAATAATAAAGTTAATTATAAAGATTTAACTTTTTTATTTTTCTGTTTTTTTAAAAAAAATTGTTTATTAGAAATATAAAAACAATACATAATAATTAATTGGTTTTAATAGAAATATTACATATACTTTTCTAAGAATGAATGAATTAATTTTTAGAGGTTCTAATATATTTTTTTTTCGAATTAGTTAATTTATACAATGACTTTTTAATATTGTATAGTGGTACTAAAAAAATAAAATAAAGTAAGCACCATCCCATGTGAACATGTAAATTTATTAATTTACTATAGTTGTAATTTAGAGATGGTTTTATTTTATGCGTATCGACGCTAAAAGATTTATTATTAGTTAAAAAAATTGTTTATTAGGAATATAAAAACAATACATAATAATTAATTGGTTTTAATAGAAATATTACATATACTTTTCTAAGAATGAATTAATTAATTTTTAGAGGTGCTAATATAATTTTTTTTTCGAATTAGTTAATTTATACAATGACTTTTTAATATTGTATAGTGGTACTAAAAACATAAAATAAAGTAAGCACCATCCCATGTGAACATGTAAATTGATTAATTTACTGTAGTTGTAATTTAGAGATGGTTTTATTTTATGCGTACCGACGCTAAAAGATTTATTATTAGTTACATAGTAAAATCTTGGAAAGTAGTTTTGGCTTGTTTCGGTTTTTGGATAAAAGGATATGTAGCAGTGGTTTATGAATCTTGCAACAAACAAAAAACATGTGATTCGAGTAATAATGGATGTTATCAAATGAAATAAGTGTTGGTTTTGTAATTTTTATTGGGTTATACTTATACATAATTAAAGACTAGGATTACGTCATTGTTTTGATTGATAAGTTTTAAGAAGTAATGAACATATATTTATATGTATTATGCGTATGTATTTGTATCTATGTTTGACTAATTGAAATTACAATACTTTTTTTTGAAAAGGATTTTAAAAGTGTATTTTCAATTCAAAATACTATAGTATAAAATGGTCGACGCCTGTTTTCAATTAAAAGTGTATTTAGCTAGGTTTTTGGTCTTAATTCAGCTTGAGATGGATAAAATGGTCGACTGTTCTAATCTACGACTTAGCCAGATAGGTAATTTGGCCTTTTGGTAGTGCCATTGACTGTTGACCTGAGAAACACTATTAACATTTTATGCTTCAAGGCAATTTTAAATTATAAACCGTTAGACTGGTTGTAGGGTTCTCATAATGCACCTCACCATTTACAAATATTCTAATTTGTTTCGCTCCTATTAGTGTTGACAATTGTAACATTAAATCTACTTTTGCATCATCGAACTTTCAAAGTCCACTTAATCTAATCAAAGAAGCATGACTTGGCCATGAACGTGTAGAGAAAACCTTATTTTCTTTATTACGACAGAAGATCCGTAGGTGATTCACATGATAATCTCAAACTATGAATATCATATGAGCAAATGCAAATCACCCCCTAAATATATAAAATATAAATATTACTCCTCTACAATTTTAAAGTAGGCAAATTATCTTCGTAATCTTAAAATTGGTCTCTGTCAAATTTTTCATGTATCATAACGTGTACTCTGTCAAACTCTATTATTCGAAGAAAAAAAGATTTACTATTGATTTAGTAAGTTAGTTTAATATTATATTATTATTTTGTAATATAAAATAAGAAGAATAAAGATAAATAAAAAGTTGATCTCACTGTCAACTTCTGATAAGTAAGTTGCACCTCCATACATGTATAAAGAGATATTTTAGACCATTTTAATATTGCAGGTATTTCACTTTTTTCTTTATTTATTTACAGTGAGGTAATGTGCCTCTTGCATATTACAAGGACTCCAGGAGGTATTATACCTCCTCTTGTTAGAGTTATGCTCCTCTTGTTTGAGCTTTCCTCCTCTCTTGTAGAGATCCTCTTCTATGCCATAGTACCTTTTACTCTTTCTTCTTTCTCCCCCTCCTCTCTGCCTCTTCACCTTTCTACCATGGATAACCCTCCCCTTTCATGGACAACCTCTTAACCTGCTCCATCAATGAACAACCATACTCTCCACCACCTTCTCACCCTGCCCCGAACTCTCTAGCGGTGGTGTGTCAAGTCCTAAACGACAACACCTTGAGCAACCACTACATCAAAACCTCACTCCTTACCGCTTGGAAGTCACGGAACCCTGTCACAATGTGCCCCAACACCTTAATTTTCATCTTTGTAGATCCAAGCGAAGTCCATCGAGTGGTCTCAACTGCTCCATGGAATTTTCGAGGCTCTAATGTTTGTGTAAAAATCTGGTCCGAGGATCTGGTTCTATCTGAAATTGCCTTTAACACTTCCCCGTTTTGGATCCAGGCTTTCAACATCCCCCTCAAACTCATCAATAACAAAACCGCGGAATCTATTGGAAACCACATAGGGTGTTTCATCAAGGCAGACCTCGACACGGACAACCAACAATGGTCAAAATCGCTCTGGCTTAGAGTGGAGGTAAATCTCGATAAACCATTCTCAGATTGTATGATGTTGTACTGCGGAAAGGAAAATAGAGTTGTTGTCGAGCTCCGTTACAAGAAGTTCTCAAACCATTGCTTTAAATGTGGCCATCTAGGCCACATAATGGAGACATGCTTCTCTCTAGAATCTCATTTTGTCTAGTCTGGACCTTGGATCAAGGAGGATAACTCTTTGACTCCCAATCCAAATATCTCATTAATCAAACAGTCCCTCCAAATCCAAACCAACACTTTGATTATCGAATCTGCTCATAAGCTGCCTCCCATTTCTCTCCAAACTCTCACTGTCATTTCATCCACTTCGCCATCGTCCCTCGCCTCAAATAACCATGTTCTGCCTCTTTCACAAACCCTAACCACCAAGAGTGCATTTCAATCCTCTTCGACTTTCAATGCCACTTTACCGCCAAAAACCACTCCACCCCACTCCAAAACACGTGACACAAATCCTACCAACTCTTTCTCTCACCATGACCAAGTCATGTCTGATAGCTTTGATATCTCTACACCTTTTTCCCTTTGTCTGATAAAACACATACCACCAACTTTTATCTTATACCAACTCCTCCCCTACCACTTTCTCCGAAAAAGTTCCTGTCACATCTGATTCTCTACCACTTAAAGCTCTTTCTGCCAGCTACTAAGCCACATCAACCCTTTATCACACCAGCCGTTGCTCCCCTGTACGGGCTGTCCAAATCAATATCCCAAAGCCCAATCCCTCAAACCATTTCCAGCACAAACTCTATTGCACCGCCTAAACCCCTCTCTGATATGGGCCATAGCAAAAGAAATTCAGCCCACCTCCCACCTAGAAGTCCATCAGCTCTCATAAAAAAGGACAAAATGAAAACCCATTCCCCTATCTCCCTAAAATCCCCTGTTAAACTCAATAAACTCAAATGGAAAAAAATCTATGAGATAAGAAATATGGCCAAGAAAGGCAAAATTAATCAACCTCTTTTTTCAAAGAAACCTCTCGATGGTCCTGGGAGGTCACAAGAGTGATCCATGATCATTTTTTCTTAGAATTGTCGTGGACTAGGCCAGCCCACAGCAAGAGAGAACTAAGGGCCATGCTGACCAAACACAACCCAAATGTCTGTTTTTTTTTTTTTGTGAAGTCAAAACAAATAATCTCTCGTCTCTGTCCCTTATTCTAAATGCAACAAATCTCTCTTCTTCTTAATTTGTTCACCCCTCTGGAATTGCTGGAGGAACTATTATTGCATGGAAGGATTATTTCCCTATTGATATTACTTACATGAACAAATGGTTATTTCATCTCCTAACCTATGATCACCTCTCATGGCACCTCACCTCCATTCACGCTCCTTGTGCCGCCATCGACAAAGCGGTGTTTTGATCTACTCTTTTTTATCTCAAGCCCCCTAACTCAGCCCCATGGCTTATTGTTGGGGATTTCAACTCGATCACTTCTCAAAGTGATAAGGATGGTGGGCGTACTTTTATGGCCTCTTCTAACTCCAGTCTCCAAAATTTCCTCAACTCCACGGACTTGGAAAACCGGGATTTCAGAGGCAATCCCTTCACTTGATCAAATTGTCAACCGGGTCATGCGAACATTCTTGAGAGAATTAATCGGGCACTTTCAAACCCAATTTGGAACTCTATCTATCCGAATGCTATCCTTACTTATTCTCGGCAATCAAATTTGATCACTCCCCAGTCACTATCGATATCGCTCCAACCTGTAATTATGGTCCACAACCTTTTCGGTTCGAGGCTATGTGGGTTTTGGACCCCACCTGCAATGATACGATATACCGGCATGGATGACTTTGTGTCGTGGTTCATCCCTTTTTACCCTCCATTCTAAATTCAAACATACCAAACCAGCCTTAAAAGATTGGAACTATAACCATTTTTCTGCCTCTTTTCACAATATGAACTGTATCCGTGAAGAAATAAACAGTATCCAAGCTCTTAATCCAACTCCTGAAAACATTCCATAGAGGAGAATCTTCAATCGCACTTGGATTCTTGGCTTGCTTGCGAGGAAATTCGTTGGCGTCAAAGAGAAAATAAAGAGTGACTCAAGCATGGCGATGCAAACTCCAGTTACTTTCACATGTATAGAATTTTGCATCGCCGAAATAATCGTATAATGTCTATTTTTTATTCTGCTTCTAGTTCTATGGTTTCAGATTGGCAAGCTATTGGTAGTGTTTTTGACTCTTTTTTAAGGACCTTTTCTCTACTGTTAATCCTGTCCCTCCTCTAAATTTTGATAATTTCCCCCCCCCCCCCCCCCAATTATTTCTGAACTTGATAATCAAAATCTTTTGACTATGCCGACTCCTCTGGAAATCAAAGGTATTGTGTTTTCTCTTACAAAATTCAAGAGTCCCGGTCCTGATGGACTCTCTCCGGTTTTCTTCCAGAATTTTTGGCATATTGTTGGGACTTATTTTACATCCGCCATTTTACACTTCTTTAACAACAGATTTCTTCTAAGGGTGTTAAATCATACTTACATCTCTTTGATCCCTAAGATTAATAACGCTACTACAATGGATAAATTTCGACCTATTAGTCTCTGTAACACGGTCTATAAGGTCATCTCAAAGATCCTCTCGAACATGTTAAAGCCTCTCCTTGGTAAGATTATTAGTCCCCTCCAAATGGCCTTTGTACTTGGGATGAATATTTTGGATAATTCTATCCTCACGCAAGAGATTATGCATCATCTCAATACTAAAAAAGGGAGGAAGTGTTACATGGCCATTAAAGTGGACTTATCAAAGGCATTCGATAGGGTAGAATGCATTCTTCTTAATATTGGGGTTGATCGAAAATTTGTCTATCTTATTCTAAATTGTATTTCTACCTCGTCCATCTCCACTCTTATCAATGGTTCGCCTTACAAAATTTTAAAATATTCAAGAGGTATTCGACAAGGGGATTCGTTGTCGCCTTCACTTTTTATCATCCTTGCAGAGCTCCTGTCTCGTATCCTATCTAATGCTGAACATTTGGGAAAAATTCGAGGAGTTAAGGTTATCCCTGGTTGTCCCCCAATTTCTCATATTATGTATGCTTGCGATATCATTATTTGTTACCAAGCTTTGGTTGACAACGCTGAACAGGTACATTATTGCCTTTCAAAGTTCTTAGAGTGGATTGGACAACTCATTTGTTCAAAAAAGTCAGTCATCCACTTTAGCCAATACCGTTACCCTCGACTTAGAAGTGTGATACGCTCTGTTCTCAGGATGAAACGTTGCAACCACTCCTTGAAACATTTGGGGTTACCTCTTTGTCGAACGGATAGAAAACCAGCAAATTTCAGCGATTTGGTGACTAGGATTGACCCCAATCTTCGAGGTTGGCGCGCAAACTTTCTGTCTCATGCTAGTCTTTCTGCTTTAGTTAAATCAGTCTCACAAAACAGCTTAGTTTACACCATGTCTTCCTTATTACTCCCAATTTAGTTTGTAATGCTCTTGGTAAAAGGATGAAGAGGTTTTGGTGTAAAGGGGATTGTTCGGGGAATTTTCTGGCTCTTAGATTCACTTTGTAAACCAAGATCCGTGGGTGGTTTGGGGATCAAGCGTTCTTCTAATTTTAACCGACTTTTCTTTCCAAAGTGTGCTTGTTTATCTTCTCGAAAATGGACAAACCTTGGTTGCCATTATTTGGTTCCCAATACATTCGAGAACATGGTTTTCTAGACCTTAAAGTTAAGAAATCAGACTCTTGGATCTGGAAAAATATATGTGCGTGTAGGGAAATTGTCCAAAAATGTGCATGTCTCAAGGTGTTCTTTGGCTCGAACCTTCGTTTAAGGGGAAGACCCTTGGATCCCATCTCTCCCTTTTTTTTTTGCCCCCTGTTTGCTTGATTCCACCAGAATTCCAATATGTTAAAGACTTCATGGATTGTGACATAGGACAATGGAATTCCCCTCTTATCCGTTGTGTTTCCCGACTTCTATTGCTTTGGAAATTCTTAATATTAAAATCCCTCCTACTCAGGAACCCGGTTGTGTGATCTGGACTCCCTCTTTCTCAAGGAAGTTTACTTCTAAAAGTGCCTACTTGGTTAATCAGTCACAACGATTCTCTCTTCCCCCGTTGTATTCTATTGTGTTGTCAAGTCTGTGGAAATTCCTTCAGAAATTGAGTATTCATGAACGTTTAAAATTCTTTGGTTGGAAGATTTTACTAACTCTATTCCTACCAGGGGCAGATTGAAAAGATTCATGGAGATGGCTGACCCTACATGTCCGTTTTGTGAAGCGGAGGAAGAAAATCTTTGCCACCTTTTCTTGTTTTGTCCGTTTGCACGCAAAGTTTGGTTCCTATCAAAATGGAACTTTAAACTTGAAGAAGTATCTCATCTCGGCATTCAAGAATGGTTCTTTTTGCTTTTGAATTCGTCAAGCACCCTTTTCTCGGATCACACTCATAGAATGTAGTTCGTTATTTTTTCTCTTTTGGCCATGAACTATATTTGGAAATCAAGGGACGCGCTGATTTACGATGATGTTCTACTTAATGAACACAAAGTTGTGCTTCTTGCTCAATGACAAGCAGTGGATATGCTCAATGCCTCCATTCTTAATAATTTGTCAAGTCAGGCTGCTCATCTTTCTTATGAATGGACTGCTCACCCCACGGGTTTCATCAAAATCTCCACAGATGATGGGTTCTTAGAATGAGATGCTTCCCTTGCATTCATCGTTCGCAACCACTGCAGTGGTTACATTGGCGCGGCGTCCTTCTCCCTTTCTTACTATGATGCAAATTGTGCTAAAATTATGGCTAGAGGAGAGGCGGCTAAATTCCTCCAGCGCATAAACTACTATAAAGCTATTTTTAAAACGGATTCACTGATTGCGGTAAATCTGCTATCCCAAAGTGTTGTTGTTATTCCATGGTCAGTTGCCAAGGATTTTAATGATCTCGTTAAGGTGTGGAAACTCTTCCCACGTTGAAAGCTCATAAAAGTCTTGAGGCTCGCAAAAAAGAGCGCCCATAACCTTGCAAAGTGGGAAAAGCTTCACTGTTGGAATGGTTTTTTTGGTCGCTTTTCTTTTCTCGTTTCTATTTGTGAGGAAAACATTATTTTTGATTCCTACATATTTTGTAACGACTGTCTAAATTTCTATTATATTTAATTTAAATTGCTACAAAAAATGGGAAAAAAAAGCTATTGTACCAGAACCCATATTATGTTTGTTGCAATAATGTATGAAGCCTCGTGCAATTACATTAACCACCGATAAATTATAGAAATGTGCCATTTGAATAAGACTTATATAAGTATAATGCGTATATAAAATCACTAATAACACAACTATAATCAATAACTCACACCTATTGCATAAAAGAATCTCAAGTATCACTACAAAAAAACTGCCTCATTTGCGACCGCCATGGTGGTCGCGGATGAGGCGTAAGTGGTCGCAGAAAGCCATCTGCGACCACTCAGCGATCGCTAAAATGCGGTCGCGGATGAGCTCGGTCGTGTCTCATCCGCGCCCGGCAGGCGGTCGCAGTGGACCTTATCTGCGACCGTTACACATGCAACCGCTTAACGGTCACATATAGTTCTTGCGACTGCCTAGCGGTCCCTGATGATATATGGGTGCCCCATGAGACTTCGTGTTCACTGAGCAGTCGCCAATAACAACTTTGTCTTTGGCGATCGGTCGACGATCACAGAATGTGTATGAGCGTTCGTGATCGTCGAACGGTCGCTAAAGACCAACATGTCTTCTGGGACCGCCTCGCGGTCACAGAACCTTTAAGAGTAATAGTAACCGCTTAGCGGTCATGAGGGTTAAAAGGATAATCGCGACCGTTGGGGCGGTCGCATATAATGTTCATAGCTTGCGACCGCCCGACTGTCACGAATAATATGAATATTATTCGTGACTGCCTGGCGGTCGCGAATAATCTGCGTATAAAAAAAAACCAATAATATTCCGGTATTTACCGAAATATTATTGGTTTTCTTTGTAAAAGTTACGTATAAATAATGGGTAACAAAGTAATACAAGAATAAAATAAAGTAAATAATGAAGGAAAATTAATAAAATAAAATGAAAGGATTAATAAAGAAGAAATATTGCAAAAATTAAGAAACAAAAAGTAGATGAATAAAAAAACAAATGAAAGATAAAATTAATGAAATGGGAAAAGAAAAGAAGAGAAAATAAAGTTTGTGTTGAGTTTTTTGTTTTGGATTTGGAAAAGAAAGAAGAGAAGAGTGTTTATTGTTTGGTGTTTTTTTTTATTTGAAAAAGAAAAGAAGAGAAGAGAAGAGTGCTTATTGTTTGGTGTTTTTTGTTTTGGATTTGGGAAAAAGAAAAAAAGAAAAAAAAAGAAGGTGAAGTTTGTGTTGGTGATTTTTGGAGAGTATTTGAAAAAGTTTAGAGAGTGGTGATGGGTATATATAGTAGATAGGGTGAAAATTTGAATTTTTTCAATTTGAATTTTCGAAAAAATTCAAATTTCTCCCCCATAACCTGCCTATTTCAAGTTCAATAGCGACCGCTATTTTCAAAACAATAGCAACCGTCCAGCGGTCGCAAATGCTTGTATTCGCGACCGTCAGGCGGTCTCGAATAATATTCATCCTTTTAAAGCATGAATAGTATTCGTGACCATCTAGCGGTCACGAATACTGGCATTAGTGACCGCCTGGCTGTTGCAAATACCCCTATTCGTGACCGCCAGGCGGTGACGAATAACATTCATACTTAAAAATCGTAATTTTATGGAACGATCTCAATGTGTTTGTGATTTTTAGCAACAAACATCAATACTACATGTGAAACGAACTAATAAATGGCTACAAAACAAGTAATTGAGATATGAAATAGTAGATTGAATGTGATCGAGCGAGTTATTAATGTTGAACTTATTTTATGTTCTATCTACAACTAATCATCATACACGCCTTGTTGTTATTTGTTATTATGCTTTCCTTCACAAAATAAAGTATAAATATCATTAAGCGGTTCAATTAATAGATTATCTTATACATTACGTGTATATCTCTACGTATCTAGGCATTATATATATGATCGTTGTAGTTCAAAATTGTAAGAACCTTCAAAATGGATCGTCCCTTATATATAATGTACGGATTTGCAATGAAACATTGTAAGTATGGGTGTTTTTACTATTACTAGGGTAATTATCAACTAAACAAACAACGCGCCACCTCAAATCATTGGAAACATATCATTTTTAAGTATAAATATTTTTCGTGACCGTGCAGTGGTCATAAATATGTGCATTTGCGACCTCCTGGCGGTCCCAACTAATAACGGCTAGTCACAATTGCGACCGTCAGGCGGTCGCAAAAACCAATGGCTAGTGGTTTTTGCGACCGCTTGGCGGTCGTTGGTGTTTGTGACCAACCGGCGGTGGCGAAACCCATTTTTTGCCTTTAAAAAGGTATTTCCCTACTCTTCCAAGATTCATTCCAATCTTCACTCATTTTTAAGGTATACACGTTTTTTTTCCTTACTATCTCAAATGTTTATTTTCAATAATGTGATTTGTTATTTAGTTCTAAATTAAGTTTATTTATTTGTTTGATAGATAATATCGTACACACACCTAGCATAATCATGGTCTTTGGCGACTTTCTCGATGATCGTTCTTTCACGCTTTAAGAAGTATGTTGATCATTATATCTCGCTTTAACTTGATTGTGCATGTTAAGATATAAATTTATTGTAGTATAAATTGTAATTCTTTGCTTTATATTTTATCAATTAGATAAATAATGGATTATCAAGCCGATAGATCTTGGATGTACGATACATACGATATTGATGGTTATTTGCGAGATAGTTTTGTGGTTGGGGTTCAAACTCTCATTGAATATGTTATGCAACAAGTCGAATACTTAGATCTACAATCGCAAATTAGGTACCCTTGCACGAAATGCAATAATTTACGATTTTTTAGTAAATACGCCGTACGTGATCATCTTCATAAGTCGGGATTTACACCTGAATATCTAGATTGGGTATTCCACGAGGAAATGTCAAAAGAGACTACACCGTCGTATGTGCTCGATTCCCCCAGCTCATCACACACCAATATTCCCGACAACCCAGAATATGTTAATGTGCCATTTACAGACATGGTAGTGGATGCACGTGGAAGTCGATATATTGAGGACGAGGCCACTAACGATGATCTTAATCCGAAAGTGAAGGCTTTCTACAAATTGATGCACCTAGGAAAGGTGAAGATACATCCTAACGAAGATATAAGTATCCTTTAGTGGATGGCGGAATGGTTGGAGGACAAGACACAGCACAAGGCGAGTAGTATTTATTCTGATAATGCTTTTAACAAGGCCAAGCTAGGTTTCATGCCAGAGACTGTGAAGTTATTACCAAAAGACACTAAAGGAATGCGTACGATGCTGAAAACAGAGTTAGGGTACGTTAAGTATGATTGTTGTCCAAAACAATGTTTCTTGTACTACATGGAGGAGTGTAAGGACTAGAAAAAGTGTCCGATATGCGGTATGGATAGATACGTGCCTGGTTTGAAATCGAAGGTCAGGAAGAAGAAATTGTGGTATTACCCTATTGGTCCTCGTTATAAATTATCTGATGAGGGACGTGATCGTCTTCTCTACCTCGCGACTAGGGGGTACGAAAAACACCCATGTGTCAATGTAATTATCTTCTTGTCTTCCCCTCTTTGGGGTGTCGTAACCCATATAGATGATCCCCTCCCCGATCGGCACTGCGTACCAGTGACTAGAGTCCCGGTCGGCCTCACCATCGGTCCAACACCGGTGAAGTCTGTAGGTGGTGTCCTATTTGCTCTGCTAGACTCTGCAGATGGTGGTCGATGAGCTCCGGTGGACTCTGATGATCGTGGTCGATGGGCTCCGATGGACTCTAATGATCGTAGTCCAACCCCAGATCCAGGCGATGTACGGGGGGTCGAGCGCGACTCTGCTGCATCAGAGGACTCATCATCATCATATGTAAGTCGACGATGTAATGTAGAAGTAAACGTCGTAGTTCCCTCACCCGACCCACGAGATAGTGGCTGGAGGGATGGCTCGGCAGGAATGCTAGTCTCTGCACGACCCGAGTGGATAATACGTACGATACGTCTGCAACTACCTCGACCAACACTCTCTTTGCTACCCCGACCACGATCTCCACTCTTACTAACATCACTACGGCCTTCAGTGTCTCTACCTCGACCACAAGCTCCTCTTGGAGGAGCACCACTACTAGGCGTATGTGGCCGACACGTAGGAGCGTCTGACATGACGAATTTGTATACTACGAAACTAAGGAAAAAATCTATGTTAGATCATTGAAATGTCGTAGAGATATCCTAAAATTCAATTGTTACTAAGTGATAAAGATCCTCTAAAGGCATCGTTTAGTTGAGATTCCTAAAAATAACATCATTTTAAGTTATCGAAATTCTTAAAGCCCTCGTCTTATCTAAAGATTCCTAAAGATCGTTTGTTCTCATTTATGTAAACTAATTAAACCATTACTTTAACATTTAAACTAACACATATAAACTTTAAATAACAATAATACATTTAATTTAACACATGTAAACTTTAATTTAAACTAAAAATTATACATTTAATCTAACACATGTAAATTTTAACTTAAACTAACAATTATACATATTACATAAAAGTTATAATTTAAACTAACATTTGAAAATATTAAACTAAGAATTTAACATTTAAACTAACAATTGTATATTTAATCTAACACATGTACACTTTACAAACTAACATACATAATTACACATATAAACTAATCCTTATTCATTTTAAACTAAACTGACAGTTTAATTAACATCTAAACTAACACTTTAACATCTAAACTACCCATTCTTCACTTTAAACTAATTAGATTTCACATGAATCTAACAATTACACATTTAAACTAACACTTCAAACTAATCATTCATCAATTTAAACTAATCCTTATTCATTTTAAACTAATCATTCATCACTTTAATTAACATTTAAACTAATATTTTAACATCTAAACTAACAATTCTTCACTTTAAACTAATCAATATTCACTTTAATCTAACAATTACACATTTAAACTAACACTTCAGACTAAGCATTCATCAATTTAAACTAATCTTATTCACTTTAAACTAAACTAACGATTTAATTAACATATAAACTAACACTTTAACATCTAAACTAACCATTCTTCAATTTAAACTAATCAATATTCACTTTAATCTGATAATTACACATTTAAACTAATAATTAAACATAAAATTAACTAAACTAATAACAATTTAACATATTAAAACATAAATCGAGAAAAAGACGAAAACTAAAAATTTTCCAACGAAGCAATGGGGCGGCGGTGGTGTGAGGTGGCGGCAGAGGGACGGCTGGGCGGTTACGGGAAGCGCGCGGCGGTGGCAAAAATTGGCGGCGGCGCGGCGGTGGCAATCCACGGGCGGCAGTCGCTTCACGGACGACAATGGCGCGGCGGACGGCTTCGGAGATGAGAGAAATGGAAAAATGGAGAGGAGAATGGAAGAAATGAGGAGAAAAACTATTTTTTTATATATGTCATATCCGCGACCGCTGGCCTCCCTCGGCGGAGGCACCCAAAAGTAGGACAATAAGCTCTAGTTTTAGACCCAATTTTTGCCCCTAATGGGCCGATTAATCGGGGGCTTGGGACCGCTAAGCGGTCGCGGCCCATTAGCTGCAACCGCTACGCGGTCCCTGATAGGTTGCGATCGCTTGGTGGTCGCTAGGCGGTCGCAGACATAGATTAAAATTTCGGTACGTTTCTTACGAAACGTACGAAATTTTCCGTGTTTTAGTCATAGCGAAACGGTTCGCTAATAAACTTTCGAAACCAATCTATACATTGAATTACTTTATTCTGACAAGTTAACACACATGATGAACCGTAATAAATGATATTTTATATATATATGTGTTTGGCAATGACTTTGAATATTATAATATGTGTATACCGGGAAGAAGAACTGTCAACTGTTAATTATTTTATATATTGTTTACTTTTTTTTTTGTTAAACATATATTGTTTACTTTAGAACTTTGCTTTTATCTATTTTAGAGTATTATAATTAATTTTGATAATAATTCATTATAATAATTTTGATATTATAATGAATTTAAATTCATTTCTTTTCTTGGATACTACCTATGTACCGAATTTTTCTCGAAACATTTCGAAACTTTTCGAAACGTTTCTAATATTTGATTTACCGAAACATAATTCGAAATCAAAACTTTGATCCATGGTCGCAGATGCCTAGCGACTGCTTGGCGGTCGCTATGGGGCGGTCACGAAAAATGCCTGAGTCTTGTAGTGTATTGGTATACCAAATTTTTTTATTTTCAATTTTAGCCTTATGATTTAAGTTAAACAATAATATCCAATAGTTGAATATCTGATTTAACCTTAAAAGCAAATGAGATCATAATCTTTTGATTTCTAAATTTACATATAATTATCTTTCTAAACAATGTACAATTTATTCTCCTTGTTACACGTCAATAATTAATCAAGTCCTAATAGAATCTCTGAAGATTAATTGATTTGATGCTTCTTTCCTATTATATATACTCTTGTAACTAAAATTACTAGATAACTCGTGTTAATAAGTTTTTTTTTTGATATAAAAGGAAATAATTCATAAACTTACAAACAGTCCCTAGTAACTAAACTAGAAATGTAAGGGGTAGGAGCTTTGTCCCAAAGAACGTTAGTCTCCTCTAAATAACTAACACTACGAGCTAAAGCATCGGCTACTTTATTCGTCGTTCTTGGTATCCAATTAAACGAAACATCCCATGGCATCCGTAAAAGCCGTCGACAGTCCTCCACCATAGAAGCAGTGGCAGGTGTTGGCCTGTGATCAGCCTGTAAACCGTTTGCGAATCAACTTCAATAGCAATACGTTGCATGCGCCTATTCCATGCAATTTCCAACCCCTTTTGCAGTGCCACCAACTCAGCTTCCTCCACTGTTGGAGATTGCAATGACTGCATGAAACCCCAATGCCAATTACCTCCTTTATCTCGAAGAACGCCAGCAGCAGCACCCTTATTTTGCGCAAGAAGAACACAACCATCTGTGTTCAGCTTCAGCCAGCCAGTTGCAGGTTTTTTCCAACCCATGGAGCGTCTGATCTTCTTGCAGATATTACTGCATTCATAAAGTTCATAGCTTAGCTGTTTAATCTGACATAGCCGGCCTATGACATTCGTTTCCTGTCTATGGAAGACTCTTGAATTCCTATGTCTCCAACAGATCCACAAAGTGGACATGAACATCCACTGCCACCCAATGTCAGGCCTGAGAGTGTTCTTTATTTGTAATCTTTCCAAATTGTCTCTGAGCCATGTATCATCACTACTAGAATCAAATAAATGGAGGTCCTCCTGGACAATAATTTTAGTCCACAACTTCCTTGCAACTGACCAGTGTCTGAAGAGGTGTAGGCCTAATTCCTCAGGAGCATCACAGAAGGTGCACATAGCAGTGAAGGAAAGCTGTCTCCTGAACCTTAGCAGATTGGTTGCTAGCCTGTCTTGTGAGAGCAGCCAGAGGAAATGCAAGAATTTATTGCTGAAATCAAGCTTCCAAACCCAAGCATATTTTCTGAAATCTCTATTATTATTTTTTCTTCCCATGGTGAATAATTTGTAGGCTGACTGACAGGTGAACTGACCATTAGAGGTTCCATTCCAAATTACATTATCCTCCTGATCAGACAACAATATATGACTGTTGAGTATGTCATCTCTGATATCTTGAGGAAGTGATGACTCAAGGAGATCAAGGTTCCATTCACCAGTAGGCCTCAGCACATCTCTGAGTGTTAGCTGGAGATCAGAAGGGGCAATAGTGATATTTTCTTCAGACAGGCTCCTTGATCCTCTCCAGTTGTCAAACCAGAAAGAGATGTGATCACCTTTGCCTACTTTCCACCTCAAATAAGGTTTCATGAGTTGATGGCAGTGTATGATACCCTTCCAAATTGGGCTGTCAGTAACTCTAGTGCTGCAGTTAGATAATCTGTTGCCATTCAAATACTTAGCCTGAATAATAGAACACCAGAGAGATTGTTCTTTAGTTAAGATTTTCCAAACCAGTTTTGATAACAAAGATTCATTACTTATTCTGGATGATCTTAGACTAAGACTCCCCCTCTTTCTTTGGTAGCAAGACTTGATTCCAATTGACGAGATGCAACTTCTTCTTAGTAATGTCAGAAGACCATAAGAATTGTCGATTCAGTCTGTCTAACTTATCACAGACATGTTGAGGAAGCCAGGAGTTCTGCATAGGATACACTGGCACTGAAGTAGTCACTGAAGCTATCAAGGTATTTCTTCCAGCAAGTGATAGGAGCTGGCCCTTCCAAGTGCTAAATCTGCTCATGATTTTGTCAAAAGTATTAGAATGAGTTTCCCTGGTGACTCTCCCATGAACTAAAGACATGCCAAGATACTTCCCCAGGTTCTGAGTTTGACCAAATCCCAAAATATGGCAGAGGTTTCTTTTGAAGGAGGTACCACTAGATTTTGAGAAATAAACCTTGGATCTACTATGATTGAGTTTCAAGCCAGACCTCTGACAGAAGTAATCCAATATATCTTTGATGTGCTTGGTGGTGGACTGAGAAGTTTTTAACTATAGGTTAAGTAACTAATTCAATTATTACGTAAGTGTCCAATACATATTTAAGAACATGAAAATTGATAGTTTATTTAGTGAATGAAGATTCTTTTGTATCTAAACTCCCAAGGATCTCTTTTCCATGCTAAGTTTAATTGTGATTATATTGTGAAAAAAATCATATTTCTTAAGTAAATGATTCGTAGTTAAAAAAATAAAAAATAAAAATAAGGCTCTTCAAAAATCCGAATCTATTCATTTTTATAATTATTCTGTAATCCTTTGTAATTTAAGATATTTCAATTTTTTTTATTATACTATTTATTTTTTACTATTAATTAATATAATTAAGATTATATTAAGGCATTATAACAGACTTATATATAAACGTTAAATTTGTTGATACGGTAAGAAAAAGAATTCAAGGTTTTTTTTTGGTGAAAAAAGGAATACAAATGTCCTTAGACCATGTACGACTTCAAGAAATCATACACGTGGGGGGGGGGGGTAGAGAGGGCCCAAAAGATATCTCGCTCCCTATCGTCTTGTCTTGTTTTTGCTAGCCCGTCCGCTACGCAGTTTGCTGCGCGGGGTATCCAACGTACTTTGCATATCCATGGGAGTCTAATCAATTTTGTGCACTCCTTCACTAGCTCTTTTACATCGTCTGGTGCATGTACCTCCTCGATTATCATTTTATAGGATACCAATGAGTTTGTCTCGACCTCTAGTCTCGGAATTCTCCGCTCCCAAGCAAGTTGGAGTCCCGTTTTTAATGCTACAAGTCATGTCTTGTCGACCGACGTGGCTGCAAATTTCTTTAGGAATCCCCAAATCCATTCACCTTGGTGTGATCTGAGTACGCCGCCGCTGCGCCTGTGTAGGACTCCGAATGTAGGCTACCAGCAACATTAAGCTTCGCCCAATCTTCCCTCGGTTTGGTCCATTTTTGAGCTTTAATGGACATCTTTTTTTTTTCGTTGCGCCTCATGGATTTCCATGCTAAGAGCTTTGATGTTGCCTAGACTGATCGTTGTGCTTTCCGTGACATTGCAGAATATTTTTTCGTTCCTTGCCTTCCACATTATCCAAACCGCAGCTGTAAATATCGCAGACCAGCCAACATTTGGAATTCGTGAGCTCTTCCTAGACTTGTGCAAACATTCTCCTTAAGCCAAGTAGCATCCGGGCTATTGTTGAATTTTTCCCAATCCTCTCTAGTGAGTAATTCTTTCCAAATCATTCTTGCATTAGCACAATATCGAAGCATGTGTTGAACCGTTTCATCCGTGCAACTGCACATAGGATATTGGAGTCTTGGGATATCTGTCGCACACGAAGGAGGTTTTTTGTTGCGAGCTTATTTTGCCCCGCGATCCATAGGAAATATTGTAATTTGCTGCTCGTCGCTACTTTCCACGCCCATCGACAATTTTGAAAATTAACGTCCACGTCCGCAAATTTTTTAAAGAATGCCTTGTAGGCCGATTGGCAAGTAAATAATCCGCTTGATGTTTCAGTCCACTTCACCACGTCTTGTTCTTCCGTGAACACCACATTCCGACTCCTCAAGAAATCCTTCACTGCCCGCGGTATGATGGTATCGAAAGCGTTCCAGTTCCATTCCCCCTCATCATCTACGACATCTCTCAGCCGAATGTGAAGATCATTAGAATGGATGTGAATATTTTCGTCGCACAGCCGTGTATCGCTCTAGTTATCGAGCCGAACTCGAATCGTTTTTCCATCCCCGATCTTCCAACGGAGAAAAGATTGCATTAGGTCAACGCAATGCATGATTCCCTTCCATGTTGTGCTGTTCGTGGGCTTCACCTTATAATCAAGGATACTCGAGTTCTTGAGATATTTGGAATTTATCATTTCACTCTAAACCGAGCTTTCTCCATTTATTATTTTCCAAGCGAGTTTGGCGAGAAGCGCTTCATTGCTTGTTCGGGTTTTCTGGATCCCCAATCCTCCTTCCCCTCTTGGCTTCACTACTTTCGGCCAACCAACGAGATGAATTTTTTTCAGTGCACATTCGTTGACCACAAGAAGTTTCTATTTAACTTATCCAATTTGTTCCAAACATGCTCCGGTAGCCACGTCGTTTGCATCAAATAAATTGGCATTGCGGTTGAAACTGATTGGATAAGTGTTGCACGCCCCGCGAGAGACAAAGTGTTACACTTCCAACCATTGTAGTGCCCATTCACTCTATCAAATAATTATGCGCAGCAATCACGGCCTACTCGACCATGTGTGAGGTTCACGCCGAGGTATTTGCCCAAATTTACCATTTTTCCAAAACCCAATATCTCACAAATATTTCTTTTAACCGCTGATCTGTGAATTTTGGAGAAGAAAATCTTTGGACTTTGCCGGATTTAATCTAAGCCCTGGTGCCGAACAGAAATTATCAAGTGTTTTCTTGATCGTGCACGCCGTATCAACCGTAGCCTTCCCAAGAAAAATCAAGTCATCGACAAAAAAACGATGGGAGAGTTTAGGCCCGTTGCGACATGGGGTTAAAGTTTTCCATTTCCCCGTATCAGCCAAATCTCTTATGAGATATGAGAGCCTTTCCACGCATAATACGAAAAAGTACGGAGAGAGCGAATCCCCTTACCTTAAACCACACTTATGTGAGAAAGCCTTAAGTGGCGTTCCATTCCATAAAATTCGTGTTGTCGCACTTCTCACGCAAAATATGATAATCTCAATAAGGTCATGTGGCAACATAAAAGCATGCAAAGTTTCTTCCAAAAAATCTCAGTCAACCTTATCGTATGCCTTCTCTAAATCCAGTTTCATTATCATGTTTCCATATTTGACATTTTTTTTTTATTTCACATAGAATGAAGAACCTCTTGCAAAATAAATATGTTGTCTTGAGTGCTCCTATTTTTAATAAAACTGGATTGTGTAGATGCTATTATATGAGGTATAATATTACGAAGTCGCATGGTAATACACTTCGTCACCAATTCATATAACACGTTACACAAAGAGATGGGGCGAAACTGCGAGATAAGCTCCGAATGTTTTACCTTTGGGATTAAACACAAGAACGCCTCGCAAATCTTTTTGTCGAATTTCTTGTATTTGAACACGTTCTCCGCGAAAGAAAGAAGCGGGTGTTGAATCCAGTCCTAACTTTTGTGGTAAAAAATGGTTTGTAAGCCATCGGAGCCGGGTGCTTTATATGGATGCGACGCAAAGACGACTTCCATCAGCTTCTTAGCATCAATTATTTTCAAAAGGCTTTCTTGTTCCTCCTGAGACAACGCGGCTTGATATTTGGACAATTCTAAAGACCTCCCCCTCGGTCCGCCTTGTTGAGAATTGCTTGAGAACAATTTTTCAAAATAGTCTCTCGTGTGTTCACAAAGTATTGTCTCGCCATTCACCCAAAAATTGTCAATCTTAAGATTAACAATTTTATTGCGTCGCCTTCTAATCATGACCGATCTATGGAAGAATTTTGTGTTCCGTTCGCCATCTTGAATCCATTTAATCCGTGATTTTTGGAACCAAAAAACTTCTTCTTGCTTAAGGACTTCATTAAGCTCTCGGATCAGTTCAGATTCAAGTTTTGCGAGGTGCACGTTCGGTCTATGCGCCAAAATTCGCTGAATTCTTAGCAGCCTCGCGTTTATTTTCCTCTTTCGTTGGAAAATATTTCCAACCCGTTGGCGGTTCTATGGCTCAAGAACTCTCGGAACTTCTTGTATGGCATCCAACAAATTTTTTTTTTCTTCCCATATATGGCAATAGAAATCAAGGTTAAATAATTAGAATAATTAGAATTCTTAATGATTCTCGTCTAATCAAATCATGCCGAAAATCAGTTTTGAATGGAAAACAATTATATATCACCTCATTTATAGGAAAAACTTCCTTTAATTATGGATATAACCAACCTAGAGAAATCTATCATAAAAAAATAATAAGGACATAAAAGTATAAAATTGTACGGGATTTTATACCATTTAAAAAATAATATGAAGCTCTTTCTTTTATCCCGATAATAAATCCCATAAAAACAAGTTTCAAATTTTTGCAAACCCTAACTCGATAGTCTCTAATGGAACCAAATAGCGAGCGTAATGATACTCTCTGGCCCACCGGAGGCGGAGTCGGCGGTGGCTGTGATGGAAAATATGCTATCCCTCGGATTGATTTAGCATATGCAAAAGAGCGTGTTAAGTCGTGGCATGCCTTTTACGAAGAACCAACAATAGATCCAGCAACTGCCAGAGCGCGTATTGCAGAGTTGTGGACCGCCTCTGACGATAAAGAACTTGAGCCGACGTATAGTGTCCTAGAAATTCTCGATAATATGACTTGTGATTCATACAGAGCAATTCAGTATACCTTGAGCCTTAATTTCCACTCTTTTTTCTATTCATAAAAAAAAAATCACTCTTTTTTCGATGTTTGTTTCGTGCATCAGAGTGGATTTCCTGTCGGTGTATTCGGGTTTTCCTTTGGATCTGTTTATCCATCTTCCACTTCATTTTTCCAAAACCTGCTAACTTTTTGTTGTAAGGTTTTTGGATTTTTTGGGAGAATTTTATGAATATAAAAAGCTAAAAGCAGAAAAGAAATGACAAGGAATAATAAGGCAATTGCATAATTGCTGGAAAAAGTAAATTAAGAAGATAGTAGAGCAAATTTTCGTTATTTTATTTCTTCATTTAGTACAGTACTTATAGAATTCAGCTGAGCTCCTAACGGTACTTAACTAACGGTACATTTATTTTTGTAATTCTCAGATTCCCACAACGGTAATCAATTGGGCGGCTCAGATTTGTTTCGGAGTTTGAATCGCAGCCGTTGGATCATCTGCCTGTTTTTTTCCACTAAAGAGGTGTTGACCAGACAGTCCACGCGTACGCCAGTCTTGCACGCCACGTGTACGGTCTGGATCACACCCCCTAAGTTGTGATGCGTCGCTGTTTAGAGTCCTGCAGCTCAATTCAGACAGATCTGCTTTTATTCCACTTTTCTCTACTTTATCTCCTCTTTTCAGGTCCGCATCTTTTCTTTCTCCTTTCTTCTTTTCCTATTTCTTCACTTTTTTTTCTCTTTGCTTTATGAATGCTGAATTTTCTCCATTTCTTTGGTGCAGGGTCATAACATTACTCCCGCCCGCAAAAGCTCATTGTCCCCAAGGATCGAATTGAGGAAAAGTTGCGCGGATATGGGCATAGTCTTCCCAAGTTGCAAGCTCTGGTCTTGAGTTTGTCCACTGGACAAGAATTTGAGGTATCAATTTGTTATTTCTTTTAATAGATCTTTTATCCAGTACAATTAGGGGTTCGACTTGGAATCTGCCTTCAGAATCAGTGAGAGGAAGGGTAGGTGAAGGGATAATAGTGTTGCTTAACTTCTTTTTGAGTAAGGAGACATGAAAAATGGGGTGTATTTGGGAGTTAGGGGGTAGAGCTAACTTGTATGGCACAAGCCCAATTTTAGCAATAATTGTGTAAGGGCCAAAATATTTGGCTGAAAGCTTCATGTTTTTCCTTAAATGGACAGTATTCTGCCTGAAAGGTTGAAGCTTGAGATAGACTTGATCCCCAATATTGAATTGTCTATCAGTTTTGTGCTTATCTGCAAAATGTTTCATCCTTTCTTGAGCATGCTGAAGGTTTGATTTGATAAGTTATAGCATCTAATCTCTTTCAGTGATTGTGTCTCTAACCTCAGGGTTGGTAGGTTCAAGGTAAGGATTTAGAGTGAGGTGAGTTGGTGGATACCCATACAAGGCTTGAAATGGGGTCATTTTAAAGCTTGTATGGAAATTGGTGTTATACCAGAACTCAGCCATAGGTAACCACTTACACCACCTCTTAGGGTTATCAAATACCATTCCTTTTAGGTAGTTTTCCACGCACTGGTTCACTTTCTCTGTTTGACCATCTGATTGTAGATGGTAGGCAGTGCTGAGGTCCAATTGAACACCCATGGATCTAAAAAGTTCCCTCCAAAAGCTACTGGTGAAGATTTTGTCTCTATCTGAGACAATGCTCACTGGGAGCCCATGTAGCCTGTATACAATATCAAGAAAAAATCTTGCCACTCCTTGGGCAGTAAATGGATGTGCCAAGGCACAAAAATGGCTATATTTACTGAATCTATCAACAATAACAATAATAACTTGTTTTCCTTCAGAAGAGGGAAGTCCTTCAATGAAATCCATAGTAACATGAGCCCAAGCTTGCTGGGAGATGGGGAGAGGTTGCAACAAACCAGGGTAGGGTAGGTGTTCTGATTTAGTAACACAACAAACATCACAAGTTTGAACAAATTTGACTACCTCAGCTTTGAGTTTAGGCCAAAAGAACACAGATTTAATTCTCATATAAGTTCCTTGAATTCCAGAGTGACCCCCATAAGAAGAAGAGTGAAAAGAAGGATTTTTTTCCTTGAGGGATGAATCAGAACCAACACAAATTTTTCCTTTGAACCTGATGATTCCATTAGTGACTGAAAAATCCTCAAATAACGGAGAGTTTAGGGCTTTAGCAGCTAGAATATTAAGGAAGAATTCATCATTTTCATAACTTTTTTGAACATGCATAGCCCAATCAGGTTGTACTACTGTAGTAGCTGAGGAGGTAGCTGAACAATTATCAGAGTGTTGTCTAGAAAGGGCATTAGCTGCTCTATTATCAGTCCCTTTTTTATATTGAATTTCATAGTCCAATCCTAGAAGTTTTGAAATCCGTTTTTGTTGTAAGGCAAAAGTTATTTTTTGTTCAAGAAGGTATTTAAGACTTTGCTGGTCTGTTTTGATTATAAAATGATGACCTTGCAAATAATGTTTCCATTTCTGAATGGATAAGAGGACTGCTAAAAACTCTCTTTCATAAATGGAAAGGAGTTGGTTCTTGGGACACAGTATCTTGCTAAGAAAGGCAATTGGTTTGCCTTCTTGCATGAGTACAGCTCCTATGCCTTTCCCACTAGCATCAATTTCAATAACAAATGATTTAGAGAAATCAGGGAGGCTTAGTGTAGGTGCGTGTGTCATGACCTGTTTTAAAGTTTCAAAAGCTTTTTCTGAATCAGGGGTCCATTTAAAACAGTCTTTCCTTAGCATTTGAGTGAGGGGTCTACTTATCAACACATAACCTTTAATAAATTTCCTATAATACCCAGTGAGACCTAAGAAGCCTCTTAAGCCTTTAACAGTAGAAGGTTTTGGCCATTTAAGCATGCACTCGGTTATTGAAGGATCAGTGGAGACCCCTTTATCACTTATGATATGCCCTAGGTATTCAATGCTAGTTAAACCAAACTCACACTTAGACAGTTTAGCATATAGTTCTTCTTTTTGTAAAATCTTTAGCACATGAGTTAAATGGACCAGGTGATCATCCCAAGATTTACTATAGATTAAAATATCATCAAAGAAGACCAAAACAAATTTCCTCATAAAAGGTTCAAAAACTTGGTTCATAAGAGATTGAAATGTAGCAGGTGCGTTGCATAAACCAAATGGCATGACCAAAAATTCACAGTGTCCATTATGTGTTTGAAAAGCAGTTAAATACCTATCCTCCTCCCTCATTTTAATCTGAAAATAACCTGATCTTAAGTATATTTTTGAGAAATATTTAGCCCCATGTAGTTCATCTAACAATTCATCAATAACATGAATGGGGTAGTCATGTTTGATAGTAAGGGAGTTTAGATACCTGTAATCCACACAAAGTCTCCATGTGGCATTTTTTTTCCTAACAAGGAGAACAGGAGATGCAAATGGGCTTTTGTTGTGTTGGATGACTCCTTCTTTGAGTAGCCCTTTGACTATTTCTTCAATCTCTCCTTTGTAAGCATGTGAGTACCTGTATGGGTGTTGGTGCTTAGGAGTACTCTCTGGTTTGAGGAGTATTTGATGTTCAATAGGTCTAGAGGGTGGTAATCCTGTAGGTTCCTGAAAAACAGTTTCAAAAGATTGCAATAACTTGTGTAACTCAGGTTTGAGTTCACTGGGGTTAGTGTTCAGTGAAAGGGTATAAATCTGGTCAGGTTTTTTATGAACTAATCTCTGCATTTCATTAATAGAAATCAGATTGCATTTAGGTAAGACATGAGATCCTTTCAATAGGGTTTTGACCCCATTAATGTATAATTGCACAGTTCTGACAGAAAAGGTGAATTCCACAGGTTCATGTTTAGTGAACCAATTGCATCCTAATATCATATGACAGCCTCCTAATTTCAATAATTTGAGGGGGTAAGAAAACTTATGACCTTGCACGTACCAGGTGAAGATGGTCATTTTGGTGCTGCTCAAGTTCCTTCCATCAGCAACACTAACCAAAGTGGGGATTGTATCCTGCAGTTGACAACCCAATTTGAGAGCAGTTGCTTCATCCATGAAGCTGTGGCTGGCTCCTGTGTCCAGCAGGATGTGCAAGGTTTTCTCTTTCAAGGATCCCAGTATTTTCAAGGTACTGCTACTTTGCCTCCGTTCAAGAGCACTGATAGAGACTTTAGCAAGTTCTTCAGTTATTTCTGAAGTAGGTTCAGATTGCTCTAAGCAGGATAGATAATTGTCTTCTTCCTCAGGATTGAGTTCCAACATAAATAACCTAGCTGCACACTTGTGATTAAAAGTATAAGGTTCATCACAATTATAGCAAAGAACTTTTCCCTTTTAGCTTTCATTTCTGAAACATATAGTGTTTTTCTTGGTGGGACTGGGGTGCAGAAAGTTGAGGTATATTATTTTTAAACTGGTGATTTGGAGCAGGAGAGTAATCAGACCTTTTTGTGGCAGAAAAAGTAGGACTATTGTTCCATTTAACTCTTGATTTTTTTTACCAAAGCATCAATAGTTTTATCTTGTTTTCTAGCAAGTTGAATGACATGTTGTAGAGTGGGTGGGTTAAACATATCAATAAAAGATTGTAAATTATCATGCAAGCCACTAATGAAGCTACCAATAAGATATGAGTTAGAGAACTCCCTGTTGTTGATTATGAGTAGGTGAGATGTGAGTTCTTCAAACTTTTCAATGTAGTCCTCCAGATTCCCTGTTTGTTTGAGTTTATTGAAGTCACTAACCACCTTTTCTTCTCTCAGGTCTTCAAATCTGGCTCCTATTAGCTTGATGAATTGATCCCAGTGGATTCCCAGCATCTTGAGGTAGTAATTTCTGTACCAAATTGCTGCTTTACCATCAAAATGTATAACAACTAGGGTAGCTTTTTGTGGTTCAGGTATGTTGGGATTTAGAGAAAAATAACAGTTTCATTTGAGTGTGAGGAATGTGAGGATTTTGGGCTTCCTGGTTGAGAAATGAAATCATTCATTCTGTGTCTGTTTGGTGTGAAGTTGGGTTATTGGGGGTCATGGAATTTTGTGTTATCATGGAGTGGGGCTGGAGGAAATCTGGTGGTGTCATGTATAGGTGGTGGAGGTGGTGGCCTTGAGCTGCTCTGTCCACCAGCTATCTGTTGCTGAAGAGCATGTAGTAATGAGTTGATTTCTGTGTGGTTGTGCTCATGTGTGGCTGCTTGCTCTTCTAATTTTATTTGGTCTTGGAGATTAGCTTATGAAGCTTCTCTCCTCACAGTTTCCTCTAAAAATTGAGCTTTTTTTCTGATTTTCATAAACCTCTTTAAGGGTAGGCCCATTTGCCATTGTTGCTAAGGAACAGCTGGCTTTGAGATACCAAATGTAAGGTTTTTGGATTTTCTGAGAGAATTTTATGAATATAAAAAGCTAAAAGCAGAAAAGAAAGGACAAGGAATAATAAGGCAAGTGCATAATTGCTGGAAAAAGTAAATTAAGAAGACAGTGGAGCAAATTTTCGTTATTTTATTTCTTCATTCAGTACATTACTTATAGAATTCAGCTGAGCTCCTAATGGTACTTAACTAACGGTACATTTATTTTTGTAATTCTCAGATTCCCACAACGGTAATCAATTGGGCGGCTCAAATTTGTTTCGGAGTTTGGATCGCAGCCGTTGGATCATCTGCCTATTTTTTTCCACTAAAGAGGTGTTGACCAGACAGTCCACGCGTACGCCAGTCTTGCACGCCACGTGTACGGTCTGGATCGCACCCCTAAGTTGTGATACGTCGCCGTTGAAAGTCCTGCAGCTCACTTCAGACAGATCTGCTTTTATTCCACTTTTCTCTACTTTATCTCCTCTTTTCAGGTCCGCTTTCTCCGTTCTTCTTTTCCTGTTTCTTCACTTCTTTTTCTCTTTGCTTTATGAATGCTGAATTTTCTTTATTTCTTTGGTGCAGGGTCATAACATTTGTCACCTCCTATCTATTTTCCTCCTACCTACGACACATCTGTACCAAAATCTCTATGACCTCCACCATCTTCGACGAACAAATCCGATCAACCATGGAGCCTTTGTTTTTCACTGGTCACACTCACCCGGCCCACCCTATGGAAAACACATCAACCATACATTTTTGTCCTTGAACCTTACTTTCCTGGACGGTCTCCTACCATTGCCCTCGATTCTCTGGGTTGATACATTGCTTGACTGAGGTCGACGATTTGGTCGAACTTTAACGTTTTTTTTGGACTCATCATGCCATCAAACATTCAGCATAACATATGTGTGTATTGCACTTACGCCTATTTAGTTCTTTCCGATTGTCTCTTATTTGTGTTGCTCCGTTCCTATGTAGTTACACATGGTTCTCTTTGTTGAGGTGTTGTTTGGTTTTTTTGTGTTTGTATTTGCAGGATTCCACCTCTGAAGTGTTTGCGTGTTATTTTACCTTTAATCGTTTTGTTGTGAATGTCGCGACATTTTTTATTTCCAAATTTTTAGAACAGATGTAGAAATTGAGACTGTCTTTCTTCGTGCTAAAAGAATATTGGATTTTTTCTCACCTTGCTCAAAGTGACTATCTACTTTCATCTTCACGGTGTTGCTCAATTGTGAATGTTGCGGTGTCGTTTATCCCCGGGTCATGGGAACAACGATGAAATTATAATGTTTTTCTTTGTGCTAGAAGAACATAGTTTTTTTTTCACCTCACTCAAAGTGTCTATCTACTTTCATCACCACGGATTCACGGTCGTCGCTCAAGAATTCCAGCTCCTCATGTTTCTAAAGTTTGTCGTTTTGGTCTAGTAAACTTTAGTTTATAATTTGTTTTTAAACCTGATGTTACAAGCTCGTACTCTATATCTGATCTAATGAATGAATGAAGTTTTCACTTTTACCCATCAAAAAGGGAAAAAAAGTGTCTGTGCCATGTCCGTGTAGCTGGTCCATGCAAAATAGCTAATGGGTGAACTCATAAAGCATTGAATTGGCCATGACCGCGCAGCATAAAACACTGATGCAGAGTATTTTGTTATCTGCCACACAAAGGCGTCGAAGACTCAAGTTTATTTTCACCATATTCGACACTATCATAAGGAGATGAACACCCAAGTCTTACAAATTCACAACAATATTATAACATACATACAGCTCTTATATTATTACATGTCTGGAAAGAGTAAAGCAAAGTTTCATAAAACAAAATATATGTTTTACTACACATCTAATACAACTTGCTTGTGTCATCCATTTTAGTAGGCAAGTAACACCAGCGTTTTAACTCTCGAACCACTTTCACTGCAAAAGAGAGAATGATAAGTGAGCAACCGAAGTAGCACACGTAGCAACACAGATCTTCGAAGTTACGGTATCCATCGGATAAGATAAAAGAGTACCAGAAAATGAGCTTTGAGATATGCAACGACCTCTTCCGGGTTGGCCTTAGTCGGCTTGTAAGCATTGATCTTGTTTATTTCCTGGACAATTGTCGGAATATATCAGAAGAAACTTTTAAGAAGCCGCATGCTAATAATATAACTAACAAACTATCCAACAAAACTGTGAAACAGAATCAAGATCCGAGTGTTGTGAACACAAATAAAAGCCATGATTATCAAATTCTCTTGACTAAAAAACCGGAGAAATCTTCATACAAGTTCTTCCTAACGTCTCTTAGTTCCATCAACAGTAAATAACAGTAATCCATTTGTTACGCTAAACCATTGGCAAAATACGAATAGAGCAAAAGACGGTTGAAGGGATACCTCTACCCATGCAGCTAGTTTGGGCCTGCCAGACGTAATATCATAATTGAACACTTCTTGCAAGAACAGTTGAAACCTCTCAACAAATGGGACATACGCAACGTCTACCTGTTAATAGAAAGCATGTTAATCAGATAAAAGTGAAAGAAAGAAGAAAACACGTCAATTTCCACCACAAACCGTGTTCCTTTGTCACAACATAGCACACTTACAATTTTCTACTTCAACCAGTTAGGTACAAACATTATTTCTTCATCTATAGATAATCTATGGCCTGATTGTCAAGGCTTGAAAGGATCCTTCGGATTAACAACCCACTTACTTGACTGAATTGGCCAAGGAAGAACGGGCCATCATCATTCTTTTGTAGTGCAGTTTCCAAGTAATCAAATTCAGCACCTGGTGCAGCAATACAGATCAAGTTTGATTAAAATAACAGACAGGCTCAACTGCTCAAGAAGCTAAACTAACTGGATTACCTGCTTGTTTTATGGTGTCTCCTTTGAAAGACGAGTAGATGTTTTTCAGGAACGTGTCGGAATAGGCTATCAACTCTTCAGCGAACTTATTTTTCTCCGGATCCTATATACAATTCACATCATGATTTTGGCTAGATATTCGATGAAAATAAATACATAATTCATCAAGAAACAAACACTCGCATCTTACCTCAGGTAAGAGAGCTGGTCCTTTAAAGTTCTCGTCCACATATTTAATCAAATCTAAGCTCTCTCCAATGACTTTGCCGTTGTGCTCCAAAGCTGGCACCTACACAAGTACAAATATGAATATTGAGAATGCATACTCATTTACTTTGTTCACAAGGTAACATGTTTCTACGTCTACGATTACAAGAGCCGAAGCGCCTCAAGAAAAAATACCTTATTTCCAGGGTGCACTTTCTCCTTGTACCAAGCAGGCCTGTTTTGAAGATCAATAGGAACTAATTTTATCTCATCGTCAAGACCCTGGATTCAATTAGCAACAAATCAAATTCAAATACAATCGTGAAGCACAAAACAGTAATCAGCTCAAAGTCACGCCATATTGCTTTAAATCAAAATTCAGTTACATATAATCTGTATTCTTAACTTCAAGTGAACAATTCTTCTAACAAATTACAAGTTTCACGGCAATTCAACATCTTATTCATAAAATTAGACAAAAAGAGCAAATCGAAAGGAACTTAGAAACCCAAATGAAAAGACAAAACACACCTTATAGTTTCTGACAATCCATACACGCTGAGCAAAGGGGCAAGTGTAACTTATATACAGCCTTCACATAACCACACACACACAAAAACAAAAACAAAAAAAAACATGGTTCAGAGATCATGCTCAAGTCGCGGTACACCGCATATATAAAAATCAGAGATCAGAGTGGCAAAAAAAGAGCTCAAATGAAAATTTTACCTAGTAGTTCCATCAAAAAGCGGCGGTGGTTCCGAAGTAGAATTGAGTGAAGGAGGAAGATGCACCGCGCTGTAAAATCCAAAATTCAAACCATTAATAGATCATAATTCCGAACTTATACGAACAACAAAGGAAATGTTGCCAAGCATTAACCCCATCCAATTCTTCTTCTGTACCATACCAAATTGTGACACTGCTAGATTTACGACAAAAAATTGTAAATAGCAAATCATGGTAGAAACAGGTTTTTACCTCTTATACTTTTAAGGGAAAAAAACACCTTACCACCTATTCTTTCTGCCGTTTCGCACTTTACCCCCACCTTTGTTTCGTTGCACCCGACACCCCCAACTTTGAAACCGTTAGCACATTACCCCCCGCCGTTAGAATTTCCGTCAATTATGAGGGTATTTCGACCATTTCTCCCCCCAACCCTGCAGCCGCAGTTGATGAAATTTGGGGGTGGTGACGACGACGGCGGGGCTAGTGATGATGGCGGCGGCGTTGGTGATGAAATTGGGGGTGGTGATGATGGCGATGGGGCTAGTGGTGATGACGACGGCGGCGGTGGTGATGAAATTGGGGGTGGTGATGATGGCGATGTGGGTGGTGATGACGACGACAGCGGTGGTGATGAAATTGGGGGTAGTGATGATGGCGATGGGGCTAGTGGTGATGACGGCGGCGGCGGTGGTGATGAAATTGGGGGTGGTGATGATGGCGATGGGGGTGGTGATGACGACAACGGCGGTGGTGATGACGACGGCGGCGGTGGTGATGAAATTGGGGGTGGTGATGATGGCGATGGGGGTGGTGATGACGAAGACGACGGTGGTGATGAAATTGGGGGTGGTGATGATGGCGGCGGCTGCCCCCAATTTCATCACCATCGACGCCGCTATCATCACTAGCCCCGTCGTCGTCATCACCACCGCCCCAGCGACTTCGCTTCGAACTCCGGCGAAAAGCGTGAACTGTGAGCAGTGCGCGATGAACAGTGAACAGCGGCTGCAGGGTTGGGGGGGAAGAGAAATGGCCGAAATACCCGAAATACCCTCATAATTGACGGAAATTCTAACGGCGGGGGGTAATATGCTAACGGTTTCAAAGTTGGGGGGTGTCGGGTGCAACGAAACAAAGGTGGGGGCGTAAAGTGTGAAACTGCAGAAATAATAGGGGGCATGGTGTTTTTTTCCCTACTTTTAATACTACACGGTAATCAAAACCTACTGTACAAAATTTAAGTGTAAATTAGCCTAATCCATACACATCTAGTAAACCTCAAAGGATTTAATCATCGTAAATATAAAAAAAATGATTATTGTACATAACAACTTAAGTATTGATCATAGAAGAGTACAAAAATCAGAATCGCTAATACATTAAGGCTGATCAGAGTACATAACTACTAAGCTAAAGAATCTATTAATAAACCGATGGATATAATTCCAATAATAAAAATGAAGTAAAATAGGTAAATTGATAACTTACGGAGCTGCCATTAGCTTTTGTTATCAAGTTCGAGTTGTTTTTGATGCGAATCAAATTATTGTAGGGTGGGTATAGAGTGCCTATATAATGTTGCGGCAACTACTACCTCATTCATTGTGGGGGTAGTGGAGAATTTAATGTTTTTTCTGCAAGTTGCAAAACCACATCATGAATCAGGTGGTTCAATTGCAATATTGCATGATGGAAAATGGTGATTGAAGTCAGGCTATTTGTAGTATCAATGGAGAGTGTGTAATATTCTTCTGATAATTTTTTCATATTGTGTGAGGTGTGTTGGGGAGTGTTGCAAGTAAAAAATCTATGCGAGAGATCGTTGGGCTTAGTGAGAAAATTTATATAGTTGCAATAATTTTCTACACGGTGTATTTTTGTCTATACAGTGTATTTTTGTTCGAGGTTTCGCGGTGATTTTCTCCAATTTTGGAGTATTCATGTTAACTTCTTGTATTGTTACGATAATCATGTTTTATTCGTGTTTGCTTCGCATATTAACGATGGTCAAATCTGGGGGCACGTATTTGTCTGCTCAGTGCTCAAATACCTAATTGTGGTATCATAGCTCGAGTTCTCCTAGAGTTGGAGCTTTAGTGTGATAGAAGTGTGAATATGCATTGTTAAACCCGGTTATGTACAAGGAAATTTGTTGTTAAGCGGGGTTGTTGTAACTCACCAATTATCTAGGAACCTTGAAACCCTGCTTGGAAAGACGAGTATCCCTTTTCAGGGATTTACTTTGTGCTATCCCGATCTACTTAAAATTTACTAAGGCTCATCGATGCAATTTCGGAGAGCCAGGGTACGAATATGGTGAAATTTGACTTAGAAAATTTTGACGCAAAAAATTAACTTTGGCTTGTAGCAAGATTTAAATAGGGGTGTGTTGCTTCAGTTAGGGTTAACAAGGCTTTAAAGGGGAAGGTTGTCGCTAAACCTAATGTTAGTACTACCACGACTACTGAGACGACTGGTATAAAAGTTGTTGTGGGCGATGATGATTGGGAGGATCTAGATTTGCCAGCTCTGAGTGCAATTCGTATGTGCCTTGCCAAAAAAGTTCTTGCCGAACGTGCACGGGATTTCTACGACTACGAGACTCTTGAAAAATTAGAGGTGTTGTACCAGGTGAAGGGCGTGCCGAATCGAGTGTACCTTGAATGGTGGAAGGTGCGAGTATTTCAGATCATCTAAGTGTTCTGGTTAGAATCGTAGATGAGCTTGGAACTATTGGAGTTGCAACTAAAGAGGAGGATCATGCCTTGAGACTCATCTGGTCTCTTCCACGTCCGTACGAGTGCATGAGACCGATATTGATTCATGGGAAAGAGAAAATCAATCTCTCTAAATTTACTGACAAGCTTCTGTTTGAAGAGAGCAAGCTATCGGGGGAATAACGGTTTACATGAAAATAATGCAATGGTGGCTCACAGTGGCAGGAAGGCGAACTCTGGGAGGAACGTGTGTTGGTAGTGCGGACATCCAATAAAAGTAATTTTCTGAAAAGGGGAACCAGATCGACAAAAGGCTCTAAGGTAGAAAAGGGAGACACGAGAGGCGATACTAGCATTGCTTACTGCGGTAACTCTAGTGAAGTTGAGTAAGCGGCATGGCATGAGACCCTAGAGTTGCCATGAGACAAGACGTTAATGTTAGTTGGTCCAATTTGCACACGAGAATTGCTCATGACGTCAATGCAAAGTGTGGTATATTCATGTCGATGGATTGATGACTTTCGGGGAGTCAAATGGGGAAGTTGCACCATACTTAGTAGGGTTACGTTCGACATGGGTCAAATAAAGAAAATGCTTATAATTGATTTATTCTGAGTGATTATTTTTTACTATCAATTGAACGAGATTTTTATATTATCGTTTACTATCAATTGGACGAGATTTAGATTCTAGCTATGTTTGGATGGATTAAATACAAGATTTTTTTTATAGTTTTGTTTTTGGACATATTCTAGATACATTACAACTCTATTTAATTAAATCAGCAGAAAAACTTTAGGGTTAACATTATTTATTCACAAATGATACCTAAATCAACTGAAATGCATGTAGACGCTTTTAGGTTCTAGCCCATTCGATTATTGCGCGAATAAATGTTATTTTTTCTTCTTTTTTTTAGTTTTGAAGTTATCAGCCATGATTCGACATTGAATTAATTAAATTTAGATAAATGAACATAGAAGCTTTTTGGGGTGTCTATTTTGGTCTTATTTCGTCACGGTAATAGAACACAGTAATACAGTACAATGGGAATATAAATAACCAAAATAATGTTAATCCAAATGAAATAACCGGACTAACTTTGTCCGAACACCTACTATCTATTACAGATCTTACACTGATTTAAATACAAATATAACACTAAAAAGGTAACGCATCGAATTGTGGTTGTTCGATATGCGCCTCGAATGGTGCCGGTTCAATGTCGAGTCAATTCGATATGGTCTTGATAATACGTTGGAACGTATCGAATATCAGAGTGTATCGAATCATGGGACGTATCAAATAGAGGTACGTATCGAATAGCGGAATTCGATGTGGACTAGTTGGGACTCAAGTTCGATCTCCCTCTGAATGCTCAAAACCGCCTTATATATAGCAACTCGCTTAGTGGGGCCCGAGGACAGCTGTAAAACGCGCATCGAATACTCAGCATTCGATGCACTGAAGGTATCGAATCAGCCCGATTCGATACGTTAATGGGCCGGCCCAACTCTATCGCTGGCCCAGTCCTAAAATACCCCCATCACATAGTCCCCCCAGTTTGGGAGACGCTCATAGAATAATGACGACTTCCAAACTCAAAACATATTCATCATAAGAAATTTTGGGCATCGAATTGTGACAATTCGATGCGTCAAAATATGTGCATCAAATTTGTTGGCGTTCGATGCGCGCATCGAATTACCAAAATTCGATGCGTTCAGAACAGTTACGGCCCATGGGCCTATATATAAGGGACCACATGTCTGACAGTTCTTGTTTTTATCCGGAGAAGAATTTTTGTTTGCTTCTGGACCGCATCGAACGCAGTCTGTTCGACACGGAGCGTATCGAATCACCGATATTCGACACGTTACCAATTATTTATATTCATAGAAAAATTATTAAAATTTATTATTAGGCTGATATGGCTCGTATAAAATCTCAAAGCCGCAGTAAAATTGTTCTATCTCCTGAGAATATTCACGCTGCTCAGGGAATGGTCGAACCAAACGAGCAAAATGAGCCCTCAGGTGCGGGTCCATCTAATCGACCTTCACCAAATCCTTCTACCATAAGGCTTGGAGGTATTAGTGCAGGCACTCGGGTGCCATTAGTGAGTGATTTTGAATGTCACGAAAATTTTGCTACAAGGAGATTGGTGCTTACCCCAACCGATACCGGTGGACGCATTAAAGTTGGCACCAACCGCCAAATTCAGATAATGGAGGATATCGATGCAGAAGACGATAAAATCGCTGCCAACTTGGCGAAGTTTAATGCAGCTCATCCCAATTTCAGGGAAAAACGTAATGTAGAAACAGCGAGTTCTTCCCGCTCAACCGATGAGACATGGTATGAAGCCGCTAAACGACCATCAGAGGAGAATATATCCGCTCGCGAAGCTCAGAGCATACCTCCACCCAAGAGGCCTCGACCTTCAGGGAATCCAAGACCTGCTCCGCCTGGAAGCCTTAGTAATTACGACTTTCTCAATGATGAAAACTTAGAATCATTGAGTGCCACATTGGGCGGATATCGATTAAGAGAGGAGCAAGCTGGAGAGATTATGCGAGGTTTGTGGCCGCAGTTAGATCGTCAAACCACAATTAACCGATTGGGGTATCAAGGTTTGGCTCGCTTCGGGCGCCTTTTCTTTGCTGCTGTCATCTTAGCCGTTTATCGGCTATGCAGAGATTATGGTGGGCTGGCTGCGGTGCAAAATCAACACAACGCTGTTGTCGACAATCTACGAACTGCTATTAATAGTGGAAAACACAGTCGCCAAAATGCCCTGAAACGCGCCAGGGAATCAGAATTGAAGGCATCTAAGGCCACCCGCGATAAACATGATGCCGAAGTGAAAGCCAAGAAAATCGAAGAGGACGCAAAAGCTTTGCGTGCTGAAATTGATGCGTTGAAAAAGGATAACGAATCCCTAAAACGCGTGAATCGTTCTCTCGAGGCTTCAAATAATGATGCTGAAAATGCCATTTCCAACTTGCGTCGTCGAATTCAGTATTTTGAATCTGAAGAATATAGATGTGCTATTGCTGAAGAATTTATGCAGAGTAATGCATATAAATTTCTGGAATTATTACGCGGTGCTACTGACATGCAGTATGGAATGGACGTATGCGTTGGCCAGGTTGGACATCTTGGATATCTTGGGGAAGGTTTCCGCAATGACATGCTTGATGTAAGGCGTAACGCAAAAATGGAAACACCCGAGGCTAATAGTGATGATGACGATGATGAGTTACACACACCTCGTTCCGGCGATCCATTCTATATCGTGTGGCGGGACCGTAAAAAACCAAAGAAGTCCCATTCAAGCCCCTTAAAATCCAAATCACCTCGCACTTCCAAGGGTAAAGAAAAGATTTCTCCCAGCACTATTTCGGGCGATTTGGAAAATATTAATAGGGTTCTTCATGATGTTTTTGGTTCGAGCGATACAGAGCCAGAATTGCCACCGAGAATTTCCAGATCGACAATGCTTCTTAGAAGTCCTCCGAAAGCAACTGGTTTAAGGCCTCATGACCCTACAATTCCGGCTAAAAGAAAGAAGGGGACCAGTGTGTCTAAGGCCTCAGGTCCCTCAACAGTCTTACCAGGTCGAAAATGTCCTGCTCAGAGTGACTTGGCCCCTGTGCTGGATAGTAAAAGGGGTGATCCAGGGTTATCAATTAATGCACAATATATAATTTCTCCCAGTAGGTATCAACTCGAAGATCCTGCTGATAGAGCAGAAATTGTCTTGCCCGAAAATTGGGCACAAACTGACGAATTAATCCTAACAGAGGATCAAATTCAGGGCAATTGCGCCAATTTTGCACGTTCAATGGGATTGGTTCTTCGTGAGGAGTCCCCCCATTCCTCGGAAGAGTAGCGATAATTTGGCTACACTATTTTGTGATTGTTAGATCCGTATTTTGTACATAAACCTTGTAATTCGTACGTGTTTGCTTTTTTAATGAAAATGACTCAGCCGTTTGACTTTATTTTCTCTTTGGTGCGCATTCATTCGCTCAATGGTATTTATAACGTATTCCATATTCGATATTTCATCAATTTCTTCGCTGTTGTGATTTTGGCTAACTAATATTCCGCTTTCGTCTGCAGCAATATTACGAGTATTTTGAGTTGTGACTGTCTTTGTTAGGGTGTTATTGTTTTACCTAAAATGACATGTCGACTGGGTTGTCCCCGCATATGGGATATGAATTGCATCGGGCCTTCTTACCCCTCTATCATGTTCTTTCTTCTGTCGTGCGAGGTGGACGACTTCTGGCCTTCTTACTCTTTTGTCATGTTTTTCCTTCTGGCATGCGGGGGTGGACCACTTCGGGCCTTCTTACCCCTCCGTCATGTTTTTTTCTTCTGGCATGCGGGGGTGGACCACTTCGGGCCTTCTTACCCCTCCGTCATGTTTTTTCTTCTGGCATGCGGGGGTGGACCACTTCGGGCCTTCTTACCCCTCCGTCATGTTTTTTTTTCTGGCATGCGGGGGTGGACCACTTCGGGCCTTCTTACCCCTCCGTCATGTTTTTTCTTCTGGCATGCGGGGGTGGACCACTTCGGGCCTTCTTACCCCTCCGTCATGTTTTTTTTTCTGGCATGCGGGGGTGGACCACTTCGGGCCTTCTTACCCCTCCGTCATGTTTTTTCTTCTGGCATGCGGGGGTGAACCACTTCGGGCCTTCTTACCCCTCTGTCATGTTTTTTCTTCTAGCATGCGGGGGTGGACCACTTCGGGCCTTCTTACCCCTCCGTCATGTTCTTCCTTCTGTAACATTCAACGAATGAGGATTTTTAGTTAATAATAATTTTTTAAGAAAAAATTAACATAAATGTATGTGTAAGAAACATTTTCACTAAAATTAGTTCAATTTATGCGTAATAACGCCTGAGATGTTGCACATTCCATGGCCGTTTCTGTTGAACTCCTCTTAGTGTCTCCAAATAATAATATCCTCGTGAACTCGCTCGTGTGACTCTAAAAGGCCCTTCCCATTTTGGTTCAAGTTTTCCGATATGCTGTTTAGCTGCAAGGCTTCTGAGAACCAAGTCTCCTACTTCAAAACTTCTGAATTGGACTCTCTTATCATAGCTTTTGGCCATTGCAGCTTTATAAGCTACAATACGCTGATAAGCCTCCTCTCTTGTGGATCCTATCATATCCAGATCCATCTGTCGCAACCTGGCTGATTGTTTCGGATCGTAATCAGTGATTCTGCGCGTTGGCATACCTATTTCCGCAGGCAATACAGCTTCAGTGCCATAGACAAGAACGAAAGGGGTTTCCTCTGTCGATGTTCTCGGGGTCGTCCTATATGCCCATAATATTCCTTGAAGCTCTGCTGGCCATGTTTTACCTGTGGCTCTGACTCTCCTTTCGAGATAATCCTTTAATGTTTTGTTAGTGGATTCTGTCTGGCCATTGGATTGTGGGTGATATACCGACGTGAGATTGTGTGATATCTTTAATTCCCCAAACCACGATTTAATGTGCTTCCCAGTAAATTGTGTTCCGTTATCACACACAATGGACCTCGGTATACCGAATCGGCATATAATGTATGTCCAAATGAACTCGATCATATTATTCTCCGTGATCGACGTTATAGGTTCCGCCTCAACCCATTTTGTATAATACTCCACTGCTACTATTAAATATCGTTTTTGACCTTTGCCCGGTGGAAACGGACCCACAATATCAATTCCCCATTGATCAAACGGACATGCCACGTCGATGGGTTGTAGTTGACGTGCCGGTCTATGAATGAGGCGAGCATGGTATTGGCAACTGTCACATTTTCTCGAATAAGTTGTTGCATCTTTACGTAGAGTTGGCCAATAATATCCTTGACGCAATATTCGTTGAGCTAATGCTCGTCCCCCGGAATGATTTCCGCAGCTACCTGCGTGGATCTCTTCCATGACATATTCAGCTTGGGTGGGAGTCAAACATCTTAACAATGGTCCTTCTAAAGATCTTTTATATAACTCTCCATTACTGATAGTGAACCTGTAAGCCTTGTAACGCATCCTGCGTTGAGCATTCGAATCCGCTGGTAAAATGCCCTGTTGAAGATAGATCATAATTTCATCCTTCCAAGACGGGTCCTCTTGTATTGTCATTATAAATTCCACTCTGACTTCCGTAGTAATATATTTTGATTTCCCAATCGAAGGTTTATCAGCAACCATAAGTGTGATTCTTTTCTCTGACAAAATCTCTGAAGAACTTGCAAATTTAGAAAGTGCATCCGCTTTGGCATTGTCGTCCCTGGGGATTTGAGTTATATCAAAAAATTTGAACCTCTTTGCCAACTCTTTAACTTTTGCAGCATATAGCTTCATTGTTTCCTCACGTGTTTCATATCTTCCGGAAAAATGATTTGCCACCAAGAGCGAATCGGTAAACACATCTAGATGTTCGATGTTGAGGCCGAGTGCCATTTTGATCCCTGCAAGTATTGCTTCATATTCAGCTTTGTTATTCGTTACCATATAATTCAAGCTGATAGCAAATTCAAATTCCCTCCGTTCTGGGGATAAAAAATGTATTCCAATTCCCCCCCCCCCGTGAGTCGTGGCAGATCCATCAGTATGCAATATCCATGTCGTCGTTGCTCTACTGGTTCCCTCTTGATTTGATATAGAAAATATACAGCATGCGGTCTCCACTACACTGTTCCCCAAGGTTTCGGCCATGAAATCTGCTAGAGCTTGCGCTTTGACTGCGACTCGCGGCTTAAATTCCAACCCAAACTCACTGAGTTCTATCGCCCATTTCACCAATCTACCAGAAGTTTCTGGTTTTGCCAATACTTGCTTCAATGGTTTGTCAGTCACCACAGTAATTGGGTGAGATTGAAAATACGGTTTCAACTTTCGAGCTGTAACAACAATTGCCAATGCAAACAGTTCTAGAGATACAACATTTCATTCTCTTCCGGTTTTGCTAACAACGGCGGGCTTACTAAATATTTCTTCATCTGCCTAAAAGCCTCTTCGCACTCCGGAGTCCAGATAAAATCTTTGTTTCGTTTCATCACTTTAAAGAAAGGGAGATTCTTTTCGGCAGATGTTGATATAAATCTTCCCAAGGCCGTCAGACGGCCCACCAAGCATTGCACATCCCTTACCGTCCTTGGTGAAGGTAAATCCAGTACTGCTTTTATTTTATCTGGATTAGCCTCGATTCCTCTCTCATTCACCACATATCCTAGAAACTTTCCAGTCGTCACTCCGAAAGTGCATTTTTTAGGGTTTAGTTTCATTCCATATGTCCTCATTATGGTGAATGCCTCATCCAGATGTCGCACATGTTCATCAACTTTAAGACTCTTTACAAGAATATCGTCAATATATACTTCCATTGACTTGCCAATCTGATGGTAAAACATTTTAGCCACCAACCTCTGAAATGTTGCTCCCGCATTCTTTAATCCGAAAGGCATTACCCTATAGCAGTACACTCCGGTATCAGTTACAAATGTCGTTTTACTCTGATCTTGCACTGCCATGAAGATTTGATGAAAACCACTCTTTGCATCCATCATACTCAATAATGCACATCCTGTTGTAGAATCCACAAGTAGATCTATCCGTGGCAAAGGAAAAGGATCTCTCGGGCAATGCTTGTTTAAGTCGGTATAATCCACACACATTCTCCATGTAGCTTCCTTCTTTAAGACCAACACAATATTGCTCAACCATTCTGAGAATCTTATAGCGTAAATATGTCGAGCTGCTAAGAGTTCTTGCACCTCTTTTTCGGCTGCTTCATTCTTTTCTTTGCTGAAATTTCGCTTCTTCTGCCGTATCGGTTTTGCACTCTTGTCTACATTCAGATGATGTACAATGATTCTCGATTCTATCCCTTGAAGGTCTGAATCAGACCATGCAAATATATCTGAATTACGGCGAAGACAATCTACCAAAGCTGCTTCTATCATCCAATCCATTTCTGCTCCAATCTTGATTACTTTTTCAGAACTTTCTTTGAAAAGCTGTACGATTTTGAATCCTCCCAAAGGTTCCATCTTGCATTCTTGCCATTGCCTCAACAACTGACTTTCTATTTTATCGTGTCCCTGTTTTTTAGGTTCAATCCTATCTTGTCTCAGATCCGACTTTGTTTTGATCTTTTTCTCTTTCTGCTGTTCCTCAACCACATTCAAGCGCCTTTTATTTGTCATCCTAGCTGCTCTATCTAAAAACAGTGTTTACGGTGTTCCCACAGACGGCGCCAATATTTTGGTCTTATTTCGTCACGGTAATAGAACACAGTAATACAGTACAATGGGAATATAAATAACCAAAATAATGTTAATCCAAATGAAATAACCGGACTAACTTTGTCTGAACACCTACTATCCATTACAGATCTTACACTGATTTAAATACAAATATAACACTAAAAAGGTAACGCATCGAATTGTGGTTGTTCGATATGCGCCTCGAATGGTGCCGGTTCGATGTCGAGTCAATTCGATATGGTCTTGATAATACGTTGGAACGTATCGAATATCAGAGTGTATCGAATCATGGGACGTATCGAATAGAGGTATGTATCGAATAGCGGAATTCGATGTGGACTAGTTGGGACTCAAGTTCGATCTCCCTCTACAGTTGTTCGATCATTGGGACTCAACTCGCTTAGTTGGGACTCAAGTTCGATCTCCTTATATATAGCAACTCAAGTTCCAATTCGATGCGCGCATCGAATACTCAGCATTCGATGCACTGAAGGTATCGAATCAGCCCGATTCGATACGTTAATGGGCCGTTAATGGGCCAGCCCAACTCTATCGCTGGCCCAGTCCTAAAATACCCCCATCAGTGTCATTCGTTGCAAATCCACACTAGAAGCCCTTCACATTTTTAACCGGTTGATGATAAATCGATATCAATAAAATGGCATCGCTCCTAAATTAATTAATGGGTCATCATATACTGTCGGATTCAAATTCTCAAATTTTAAATGGCCAACAAATCACTGGCCTGCATCCCTGCAATGAACTTTATAAGAGCTTCAAACTTACACGACTCGCAATACGGCAATATTTATGTAATTTTAGTTTGTACTCTGTTTTGGGCCGTTGCTCATTTCTAATGAATTAAGTTTACCTAAAAAAAATAAAATATGATGCGCTTTACGAGTAAGATGAATCACGGTAACGTTCAAATTCTAGAACAAATCTCCTAAAAAAATATAGAGAGAAAAAGAGAAGTTTTTGCTGGATTAATTTTTGATAAACCGATCATTGGTACATAATGCATAATATAAACACACCAATTACTAAACTGCATAACTACCCACTTACTAATATGGATATTACATAATTAAACTTAAATACATAAATAAGAAAATATAAATTATATGGAATAGTCCTTAAACCAGCTAGGCCAAATAGTTGCATGCTACGGTATCAACATACCACGATATTTATATTCAAACTATGTTGGTTCTGTTTAAAATGATTGAGGGTTGGATTCTATGTTGCTTGGATTGCGTTTTTCTTTTTGATGATGTCTATTATTTGAAAGAGATAAGTTTTTCTTTTCGTTGATGTCTATTATTTGAAAGATTCTACCTCTGAAGTGTTTGTATGCAATTTTACCTTCGATTTTTTGTGACGTTGAAGTTAAAATCGTTCTTCTCTGTGTGAATAGAACATAGCATTCTTTTTCCGCCTTGCTTGAAGTGACCATCTACTTTCATCACCGCGGTGTCGCTCAAGAACTCCAGAAGTCCCTCCTCCACCTTATGTTTTTAAAGCTGGCCTTTTTGGTTCGGTTAACTATAGTTTGTTATTTATATTAAAGCCTTATGTTATAAGCTCATACTCATATATTTGATTTAATGAACGAATGAAGTTTAACCCGTTAAAAAAAAAAATTGTCTGTGGAAACTCAAGTTTATTATCACCATATCCGACACTATCAGAGGGAGATGAACACCCATGTCTATTACGATTCACTACATAATATCATACACGCAGCTTTATTAACCTATTTACATGCCAAGGAAAGTTTCATAAAACAGAATATGTATTTTACTACACATTTAAAACAACTTGCTTGAGTTCATCCTTTGTAGCAGCCCAGTAACACCAACGTTTAACTCTTGAGCCTCTTTCACTGAAAAAGAAAGGATGATCAATGATCAATCTAAGTAGCACACGTAGAAACACCAGTATTCAAAGTTAAATAAACCATTGAATAAGATGGAGTACCAGAAAGCGGCTTTTGTATAACGCAACGAGCTCTTCAGGGTTAACCTTGGTCGGCTTGTAAGCATCGATCTTGTTTATTTCCTGGACAATTGTTCAAATATATCAAAAGAAACTTTTAAGAAGCCATATGCTAATAATATAAACTAACAACCAATCCAGAAAAAAACTATGAAACAGAATCATGATCCGAGTGTCGTGGAACAGAAATAAAAACCACAATTATCATATTCTTACATAAGAACCGGAGAAACCTTCATACAAGTCCTTCCTAACGTCTCTCAATTCCATCAAAATTAAATAACAGTAACAGATTGTGTTACCTACAACCACTGGCAAAATATTCACATGGCAAAAAACAGTGGAACGCATACCTCTATCCATGTGGCTAGTTTTGGTCTGCCTGATGTAATATCATAATTGAACACTTCCTGAAAGACTACTTGATACCTCTCAACAAATGGGACATACGCAACGTCTACCTGTTAACAGGAACATGTTAATCAGAAAAAGTGAAAGATAGAAAAAACTCGTCAACTTCCACCACATACCCTGCTCCTTCTTCACAATATAGGGCGCTTATATTTTTCTACCTCAACCAAACTTGGTACAAACATTATTTTTTCATCTAAATATAATCTATGGCCTGATAGTCCAGACTCGAGAGGATCCTTCGTACTAAACTAACCCACTTACTTGACTGAATTGGCCAAGGAAGAACGGGCCATCATCATACTTTTGTAGTGCAGTTTCCAAGTAATCAAATTCAGTACCTGGTGCAGCAATATCGACCAAATTTGATTAAAATTAAATATAGTGTCACAACAATCAGGCTCAAGAAGTGAAACTAACTAGCTTACCTGCTTGTTTTATGGTGTCTCCTTTGAAAGACGAGTAGATGTTTTTCAGGAACGTGTCGGAATAGGCTATCAACTCTTCAGCGAACTTCTTTTTCTCCGGATCCTATATACAATTCACATCATGATTTTCATCAGGGCTAGATATTTGACGAAAATAAATATATAATTCATCAAGAAACTCGCATCTTACCTCAGGTAAGAGAGCTGGTCCTTTAAAGTTCTCGTCCACATATTTAATCAAATCTAAGCTCTCTCCAATGACTTTGCCGTTGTGCTCCAAAGCTGGCACCTACACGTACAAATATGAAAATTAAGAATACATCCTCATTTACTATGTTCACGAGGTAACATGTTTTTATGTCTACGACAACAAGAGCTGAAGCGCCCCGAGAAAAAGTACCTTATTTCCAGGGTACACTTTCTCCTTGTACCAAGCAGGTCTGTTTTGAAGATCAATCGCAACTAATTTTATCTCATCGTCAAGACCCTGGATTCAATCAGCAATGGATCAAATTCAAATACCATCGTGAAACACAAAGTCACACCATATTCCTGTAAACCAAAATTCGATTACATATAATCTGCAAACCTAACTTCGAGTGAATAATTCATCTAACAAATTACAAATTTCACATAAGATCAACATCTTATTCATAAAACTGGACACAAAGGTACAAAAATTACAGGAATTTAAGAAACCCAAATAAAAGGGAAAACACACCTTATAGTTTCTGGTAATCCATACGCGCTGCGCATAGGGGCAAGTGTAATCTATATACAGCCTTCACAATACCATAAACCAAAACCACAGTTCAGAATACTCAATGATCGTACACGACGGTACAATACATATACAAAATCAGATCATCCCAGTGAAAGGAGTTCAAATGAAATTTTTACCTAGTGGTTCCATCGAACAGAGGTGGTGGTTCGGAAGTAGCATTAAGCGGCGGAGGAAGATGCACCGCACTGTAATTATGAAATAGTGCAAGTAATCAACAGCTGAAAACTCCAAAATTAAAAAACATGCAATAGGATTGTTGCCAAGCATTAACCTAATCCAAATTTTGTTTTGTACCAATGCACAAGCTTTTGCGTTGTGCCAAAGTTAGATTTACGACACACAAATGAAAATCACAATCATGGTGTGATCTTAATGCACGCGGTAGAAACAAATGATTACCTTATACATATTACACGTGATATAAATCTATATCATAAATTTCTTTTGTAAATTAGCCTAATCCATCCACGATCCATCGCCTAGTGAACCTCAAGGGATTGTAATCGGTATAATCACAAGACTTAGTCATTATTACTAGTTAATTTCACCTCAACAAACATGATTAGAGTATATAACTACTAAATTATTGATCACAGTACAAAAATCAGAATCCTTACTATATTAAAATTGATCATAGTGCATAATTAGTAAGCAACAGATTTAACAAATGCGATAATTTCAATAATAAGAAAACAGAAAGCAATATATAGATGAATTGATTTGACTTACGGAGCTGCCATTAGCTTATGTGATCGAGCTTAATTTGATTGATGCTAATTTATTTAGCTCTGCTTCAGTGCTTGTACCTATCTATATAATAAGAGTGAGGGTCAAAGAGAAATGCTGTACTGCCGTCACTGCTGGCGTGATGCTGGGAAGAAATTTGGTGGTAATACTTTCTAGATTATTCTGTTATTTATTTCGAAGAATTACACGAACTACCAGAGGACAGGTATGAAAAATTACAAGGATCACCTCTCATATTTTAAAATTAGACAAATACTCCTTTTGAGCTAGTATACAAAAATCTCAAGTTCTTTTGGACGTAAATTCAAACATATCATGTATTTTGCACAAAAATAAAAAGTATAATGAAATTGATAAAAAAATATATTAATAATAATAAGCCTTCTTTTTAAGACGGAAACCCGTAGCCGCCACCATCTAGGTGCGCACTAGGTAAACCCGCAGGTCAACGCAATAACCTGCAAAATTCGCCAACCGAACAAACTATACTAGGCTAACCATGTGTGACATGCATAAACCTAGAATAAATAGAATCAAGTCCCTTCTGTTAAACCAACTATGCCACCTTTTATTCTATTTATAAAGTGAATAATGAAGGAGGATTGAAACTATTGGAGTTGCAACTGATGAGGAGGATTATGCCTTTAAACTCATCTAATCTCTTCCACGTCCATACGAGCGCATGAAACCGATATTGATTCATGAGAAATAGAAAACCAATCTCTCTAAATTTACTGGCAAACTTCTGTCTGAAGAGAGGAGGCTATCCGCGGGTAATGGTTTACATGAAACAATGCAATGGTGACTCACAATGGCAAGAAGGCGAACTTTGGGAGGAAAGTGTGTTGGTAGTGTGGACATCCGTTATAAAAGTAATTGTCTGAAAAGAGAAGCCAGTTCGGCAAAAGGCTTTGAGGTAGTAAAGGGAGACACATGAGGCGATATTAATATTGCTTACTGCGGTGATTCTAGTGAAGTTTAGTAAGCGGCATGCTTGTCTTGATGGCATGAGATGGGACGTTAATGTTAGTTGGTCCAATTTGCACACGAGAATTGATTTTAATGCAAAGTGATGATGCATATTCCTACCCTGTCCCCGGGTATAAGCAAAACGGGTATCCCACAAAAACGACCTAGAGCCGAAAAAATAGTACCCCGGGGTCACGACCGACTAATGCCTCACTAAGGGTATATAGCCTAGATAAAAGACTCAGGAACACCTTACTCATCCGCCCTAGAGTCACCCATGTTATCAGGTACGCGTAAGAACTCAAAGAGCCTCCCTCCCTACCCCCCCCCCCCCCCCCGGGATCAAAGACGACCCATCAGTAAGCTAATCCCGCTACCCGAATCTCACGGGTCTCACCCAAAGAGGCTCCCAGTTGTCAGCGCTCAACACTTAGCTAAATCACTTTTGAGAAATGAAAGTAGTACAAAACAATGGAAATAGTGAATACAAGGAAGGTCATACGGGGGAACGCCTCTCATCAACAACCTAGAAATGACGACTCAGAGATAGCATGGCTCGGAAGATCTCCCTACCACTCGGAAGAAACGCAACTCGAAGGATCATTCGTTGATCACCCGGAGATAACGCAACCCGAAGGGTTTATCACCAGTAGCTCGGAGGCAGCACGACTCGACTTGAAGAGAATGCCAACTACCTACATTAAAAAAAACTCCCACATACCCGTTATTAAGAAGGACGACCTCGCCTCATTGGTTCAAGACTACTATTGGGCAGCAGGCGGCAAACCTCACCGGTCCTCTTCCACTTAAAACGACCATTGGAGCAGAGCTAGCCCATCCCTATTGGCTCAGAAAATCCCTCAAGACAAATTGTAGCAAATATAATTCGGTCAGGGAGACCCCGTCAAACTCACCTTATTGGGAAACTCGCACAGACCCACCCTCATTGGCGCAGAAGACCTTATACAGGATTGGCCACCCCCGTTTGGGGGGCAAAATAAATAGATGTAAAATTTGAATTATTATTTTAAAATTTACCGTGTGACCCATAAGTAAATAATAGAAAACTTTAGAGGCGTAATTGAGAAAGTTGAAAATGCAAGGACTATTTGGCAACTTAGAGTGGACCAAAAATAAGAAAAATCAAATGTTCAAGGACTATTTTGCAATTGACACTGGAACCAAAAAATAAATAATAAAAAATTTTAGGGGTAAAATAGAAAGAGTTGAAAACTCCAATAGCAATTATGCAATTTGCAAGGACAAAAAAGGAAGAAAAAAATTGATCGTTGACGACCTCCTATCTATCTATATATATATATATATATATATATATATATATATATATATATATATATATATATAGGTGTTTCACTTGGTTATTTGCAGATTAATTCCTGTGTTTTGATTTTTTATTTTTGCCCCTAAATTTTTTTATTATTTACTTTTGAGCCCATGGTAAATTGTAACACACTCCTTCAAATTTTAGATTTTCTTATTTTTGCCCCCAAAGGTTTTTGTTATTTGACTTGTAAATTTCAGAAAAACCTTTGCGCCTTTGAAATCTTTCACTTTTACCCATAAAGTTTCTTATTATTTGCTTTAGGGCTCCACGGTAAATTACAAAATAGTCATTATGGTTTTTACCCCTTTTACTTTCACCCCTAAAGTTTCATGTTATTTGCTATTGGGCCATATAGTGAATTGTAACACAGTCGTTCAAGTTTTATGACTTGGTTAATTGCTGAATATTCCCTGTAGTTTTGAATTTTTTTATTTTCATGGTAAATTGTAACACAGCCCTTCGAATTTTAGATTTTCTTATTTTTGCCCACAAAGGTTTTTGTAATTTCACTGAGTAGATTTTCTTGTTTTTGCCCCCAAGGTTTTTGTTATTTGACTTGTAAATTTCGAAAAAATCCTTGTGCCTTTGAACTCTTTGACTTTCGCCCTTAAAGTTTCTTATTATTTGCTTTAGGGCTTCACGGTAAATTGTAAAACAGTTATTATGGTTTTTACCTCTTTTACTTTTATCCTTAAAGTTTCCTGTTATTTGCTATTGGGCCACATTGTAAATTGTAACACATTTTATCACTTGGTCAATTGCACAATAGTCCCCATAGTTTTTTATTTTTTTATTTTTGCCTCAAAAGTTTTTATTATTTACTTTTCGACCCCATGATAAATTGTAACACATCCCTTCGAATTTTAGATTTTCTTATTTTTGCCCACAAGGTTTTTGTTATTTGACTTGTAAATTTTGGAAAAACCGTTGTGCCTTTGAACTCTTTCACTTTCGCCCCTAAAGTTTTTTATTATTTGCTTTAGAGCTCCAGGGTAAATTACGAAACAGTCAATATGGTTTTTACCTTTTTACTTTTACCCTTAAAGTTTTCTGTTATTTATTATTGGGCCCCACTGTAAATTCTAACACAGGCATTCAAGTTAAAATTTATCACTTGGTTAATTGCAGAATAGTCCCCGTAATTTTAAAAAAAAATCGCCTCTAAAGTTTTTATTATTTACTTTTGGGTCTCATGGTAAATTGTAACACATCCCTTCGAATTTTAGATTTTCTTATTTTTGCCCACAAAGGTTTTTTAATTTCACTGAGTTAGCACTTGGTTATTTACAGAATGGTCCCTGTGTTTTGATTTTCTTATTTCCTCCCCTAAAGTTTTTTATTATTTACTTTTGGGCCCCATGGTAAATTGTAACACAACCCTTCTAATTTTAGATTTTCTTATGTTTGCCCACAAAGATTTTTGTTATTTGACTTGTAAATTTCCGAAAAACTCTTGCGACTTTGAACTCTTTCATTTTTGCCCCTAAAGTTTCTTTTTATTGGTTTTTGGGCTCCACGGTAAATTGTAAAATAATCATTATGATTTTTACCTATTTTACTTTCACCCATAAGTTTTATGTTATTTGCTATTGCGCCCCATAGTAAATTGTAACACAATCATTCAAGTTTTAATGTTTTTGATTTTTGCACCAAAAGTTTTTGTTATTTAACTCATTTCGTCGTTCATCTTTCTTTGTTTCAATTTTGCCCTTGTAAATTCAACTCATTACTATGTTCTGTTATATTATGTCTATATATATGTATTATATCTATAAATTGCTACAACTTTAGTCATGTAATTTGGTATGCCCCTATTTTGCCCATGTTATTTCATGTAATTACTTTTCAATATACTGAAGCACAAACACAAAGAAAATGGGTGGCCGCAATTGTAGACTTTGTGGCATAGAATGTGCTGGTGGGCCTCGTCAGAGGCGTGTGATGTGGTGGTGGTGATGATATGCGCAATTGAAGGGGCCGAATGTAGTGGTGGTTGTGCGCGTCGCTGGAGGCGTATGGCGTGGTGGTGGGAGCTTGGTGTCGACGTGCTGGAAGAAAATTGATTCCACCACTTTGGCAGAGGAAGCTAGGCGTCGGAGTAGGATTCAGCTAAAAAACGGGTGATGGGATGGCCAGGCCGGGGGTGCAGCGGTAGAATCAGAACTATGGGAAGAGGTGGTGTCATGCGTGGTGAGGTTTAATAATTTATGATTATTCACATAAATACAATAAACCATAGTTGATTAATTTATGATTTATTATTGCTTTATATAAAAATAATACATGAAAAGTAGTTTCTGAGTTTTAATTTTATTAATTAGCTATCGAATAATTAGATTCAGTAGCTGGTGCAATGAGAGAGATTAAGAGAGCTATTGTGAGGTTTAATAATTTATGATAAATACGATAGTCAACCATAGTAGATTAATTTATAATTTATTATTGTTTTATAAAAAAATAATACATGGAAAACAATTTTTTGGGTTTTAATCTTATTAAGCACATATCAAATAATACTAATTAAAATATTAATAAAAATTTGTACATATGCCCGGGCTTATTTTACTGGTATATATATATATATATATATATATATATATATATTGTCTGTGGATCATATCTAATGAATGAACTCATGAAGCATTGAATTGGCCATGACGCGCTGATGCAAAGTATTTCATTTTCTGCACAAGGCGTTGGAAACTCAAGTTTATTATCACCATATTCGACACTATCAGAGGCAGATGAACACCCAACACTATTACGATTCACAGCATAATATCATACACACGGCTTTAAATTATTACATGTCCAGATAAGAGTTCTCTTTATTAACCTATTCACATGCCAAGGGAAGTTTCATAAAACAGAATATGTATTTTACTACACATCTAAACAACTTGCTTGTGTTCATCCGTTTTAGTACCCCAGTAACACCAACGTTTAACTCATGAGCCTCTTTCACTGCAAAAGAAAGAATGATCAATGATCAATCTAAGTAGCACACGTAGAAACACCAAATTCGAAGTTAAATAAACCATTGAATAAGATGAAGAGTACCAGAAAACGGCTTTTGTATAGCGCAACGAGCTCTTCAGGGTTAACCTTGGTCGGCTTGTAAGCATCGATCTTGTTTATTTCCTGGACGATTGTTCGAAAATATCCAAAGAAACTTTTAAGAAGCCATATGCTAATAATATAACTAACAACCAATCCAAAAAAAAAAACTGTGAAACAGAATCATGATCCGAGTGTCGTGAACACAAATAAAAGCCACAAATACAATTATCATATTCTTACTTAAGAACCGGAGAAACCTTCATACAAGTCCTTCTTAACGTCTCTCAATTCCATCAAAATTAAATAACAGTAACCGATTTTGTTACGTTCAACCACTGGCAAAATATTCGCATGGCAAAAAACGGTGGAACGCATACCTCTACCCATGTGGCTAGTTTTGGTCTGCCTGTTGTAATATCATAATTGAACACTTCCTGCAAGACTAGTTGAAACCTCTCAACAAATGGGACATACGCAACGTCTACCTGTTAACAGGAACATGTTAATCAGAAAAAGTGAAAGAAAAAATTCGTCAACTTCCACCACATACCCTGCTCCTTCTTCACGATATAATGCGCTTATATTTTTCTACCTCAACCAAACTTGGTACAAACATTATTTTTTCATCTAAATATAATCTATGGCCGGATAGTCCAGGCTCGAGAGGATCCTTCGTGCTAAACTACCCACTTACTTGACTGAATTGGCCAAGGAAGAACGGGCCATCATCATACTTTTGTAGTGCAGTTTCCAAGTAATCAAATTCAGCACCTGGTGCAGCAATATCGATCAAATTTGATTAAAATTAAATAGTGTCACAACAATCAGGCTCAAGAAGTGAAACTAGCTAGCTTACCTGCTTGTTTTATGGTGTCTCCTTTGAAAGACGAGTAAACATTTTTCAAGAATGTGTCGGAATAGGCTATCAACTCTTCAGCAAACTTCTTTTTCTCTGGATCCTATATACATTTCAATAATGATTTTCATCAGGGCTCGATATTTGACGTAAATAAGACAGAATTCATCCAGAAACAAAAACTCGCATCCTACCTCAGGTAAGAGAGCTGGTCCATTAAAGTTCTCGTCCACATATTTAATCAAATCTAAGCTCTCTCCAATGACTTTGCCGTTGTGCTCCAAAGCTGGCACCTACACAAAGTACAAATATGAAAATTAAGAATACATCCTCATTTACTATGTCCACGAGGTAACAAGTTTTTATGTCTATGACAACAAGAGCTGAAGCACCCCAAGAAAAAGTACCTTATTTCCAGGGTACACTTTCTCCTTGTACCAAGCAGGTCTGTTTTGGAGATCAATCGGGACTAATTTTATCTCATCGTCAAGACCCTGGATTCAATTAGCAATGTATCAAATTCAAATACCATCGTGAAACAAAAATAGTCAGCTCAAAGTCACGCCATATTCATGTAAATCAAAATCCAACTACATATAATCTGCAAACTTAACTTCGAGTGAATAATTCATCTAACAAAATTACAAGTTTCACAGAAGATCACATCTTATTCATAAAACTGGACAGAAAGGTGCAAAAATTACAGGAATTTAAGAAACCCAAATAAAAGGGAAAACACACCTTGTAGTTCCTGGTAATCCATACGCGCTGAGCAAAGGGGCAAGTGTAACTTATATACAGCCTTCACAATACCATAAACCAAAACCACGGTTCAGAATACTCAATGATCGTACACGACGGTACAATACATACACATATACAAAATCAGATATCCAATGAAATGTTTACCTAGTGGTTCCATCGAACAGAGGTGGTGGTTCGGAAGTAGCATTAAGCGATGGAGGAAGATGCACCACACTGTAATTATGAAATAGTGCAAGTAATCATCAGCTGAAAACTCCAAAATTAAGAGTTATACGACATTGTTTTGTACCAATGTACAAGCTGTTGCGTCACAATTAGATTTACGACACACAAGTGAAAATCATAAACCGTGGTGGGATCTTAACACACACCGGTAGAAATAAATGATTACCTTATTCATATTACATGTGATATAAAGCTATATCATAAATTTCTTTTGTAAATTGTCCTAATCCATCCATGATCCATCTCTTAGTGAACCACAAAGGATCGTAATCGGTATAATCACGAGATTTAGTCATTATTAATAGTTAATTTCACCTCAACAAACATGATTAGAGTATATAACTACTAAACCATTGATCATTCACATTACAAAAATCAGAATCCTTAATATATTAAAATTAATCATAGTGCATAATCAGTAAGCTAAAGATTTAAGAAATGCGATAATTTCAATAATAAGAAAACAGAATGCAATAGGTGAATTGATTTGACTTACGGAGCTGCCATTAGCTTTTGTGATCGAGCTTAATTTGATTGATGCTAAGTTATTTAGCTCTGCTTCAGTGCTTGTACCTATCTATATAAGAGTGAGGGTCAGAGAGAAATGTTGTACTGCGTCACTGCTGGCGTGATGCTGCGAACAAAATTGTGGTGGTAATACTGTCTAGAATTCGATTGTTTTTTAAAAGAATTACAAGAACTACCTGAGGTATGAAAATTTACAAGGATCACCTCTCATGTTTTAAAATTAGACAAATACTCCTTTTGAGCTAGTATACAAAAATCTCAAGTTCTTTTGGATGTAAATTCAAACATATCATGTATTTTGCACAAAAATAAAAAGTAAAATGAAATTGATAAAAAAAAAAATTAATAATAAGCCTTCTTTTTAAGACCGGAAACCCGTAGCCGACACCATCTAAGTGCGCACTAGGTAAACTCGCGGGTCGACGCAATAACTTGCAAACTTTGCTAACCGGACAAAATATACTAGGCTAACCATGTGTGACAAGCATAAACCTAGAAAAAATAGAATCAAGTCCCTTCTGTTAAACCAACTATGCCACCTTTTATTCTATTTATAAAGTGAATAATGAAGGATACTTTGTAAGTAAAAATAATTTATTTGCAGATTTTACGTTCTGTTGTGATTTAAAGTTGTGAAGTTATTTTAATTCTTAAATATTTTTCATATAAGGAGTGGTTGTGTAATTTTCAAACATGAGGGTAATATCGTAAGGAGCCAACCCTATATTTCATAATTAAGTCTCACAAAATTACTAGCACTAGATTGGATTTAAAGTCTGATTTTAATGTACAATACGTTGGTCAATATAAAAACAAATTGTGGATTCGTGAATATTCTCAATAAAAAGTTTTAGATTCGTGAAAGAATTTGTGAACGCCTTCTTAAAAGTCATGAAAAATGGCTGTTATTATGAAGTTAGATAATAAGCTTATGTTTAAAAAATCTATTCACAAATGATAGTTAAAACTTAAAACTACAAAAGATGCATGTGGACGCTTTTAGGTTTAGGCCCATTCGATTATTCCCGAATAAAGCTGTTTTCTTTTCCTAATTTATTTTGAAGTCATAAGCCAGGATCATGCTGTTGCGCGTAAATTATTCATTAAAAAGAATGCTGCACGTAAATTAATTAAACTTAAAGGAATGTACCTAGACTCCTTTTGAGGTGCCATTCGTCGCAAATTGACATTTGATATTGTTTTTACATTTTTCATGCGGTTGATGATAACACGCGACAAATTGTTAGGAAGCTGGGTTGGGCTCTTGAAAGTGATGAAACAGGCCTTCACACAAGTCACAAATTAAAAATACTCAAATAGACATGATCTTATAAATAAAGAAGGTTAGGAATATATGTTGGATTTGACTCACCATCAATAATCATATATCTTGAGCCTCTAACAGGTGATGTCTTTACGGCACGTTTTGCCGATTGCCATTTTAATGAGGCAAAATTTCCAACCTTAGGGGGAGAAAAGAAGCAGTTGAAAAATGATATATCATGGTATAATCCATCTTTGACAAACTTTGATATGCTAACAAATCAATGTGATTTGAAAGTAAAGAAAATTTTGCATTTACAAGTTATTGCAAATCAATTACCCCGATGCATATACTGACATAAGCAGGCTAACAAAATCACATATACCAGCTGCAAATGCTCCTGCTCATATTGTAATTCCAAAAGAAACATCAAATGATGATATCTTTGATATAACTAAGAAATGTGGGCGTCCTACTGGCTCAAAAGACAAAAATCCTCGAAAAAGAAAAGGAGCATCAAAACCTAATGATCCTATTATTGAGGAATCTATGCATGATGAGTCGCAAAATGTGACATATGAGATACCTCAAGAATTTATTCAATCAAATCCTATAAATAAAGAGAACGTTGAAATCTCTATAAATTATATCAATACATGAATGGTATTGGATCGAAATGAGATGGAAAATATGGATGAAATATTTTTATATTTAGTCGCTTATGAAATTGTGAATGAAAATGATGATCCTGAACCCAAATATGTAATTGAATGTCAAAATAGGAATGATTGGGATAACTGGAAAGATGCAATGCAAGCTAAATTAGATTCGCTTAATAAGCGAAAGGTATTTGGATCCATTGTTCTCACACCAAAAAGTGTGAACCCGTAGGGTTCAAATGGGTCTTCGTTCGCAAACGAAATGAGAAAAATGAAATTGTAAGGTACAAAGCTCGCCTTGTCGCACAAGGTTTTTCTCAAAGACCTGGAATCGATTATGAAGAAACGTATTCTCATGTAATGGATACGATTTTCGATTCTTGATCAGTCTAGCAGTCTATGAAAATCTAAACATGCATCACATTGATGTTGTCACTGCTTATCTCTATGGATCACTTGATAATGATATTTACATGAAGGTCCCTGATAGACTTAAATTACCCGCAACATCAAGTTCCAAACCTAGAGAAATATACTCAATTAAATTGCAAAGATCATTATATGGGTTAAATCAATCAGGTCGCATGTGGTACAAAGAATGATATATAAATAATTCTTTGTGTCCATGCGTTTTTATTAAGAAAATATCATCTGGTTTTGCAATTATTGCGATTTATGTAGATGATTTAAATATCATTGGCACTGACAAATAAATTCATTCAACAATGAATTCTTTAAATGATGAATTTGAAATGAAAGATCTTGGAAAGACTAAATATTGTCTTGGTTTGCAAATTGAGCATGTTAAAAATGGAATACTTGTGCATCAATCTAACTATACTAAAAATATTGAAACGTTTTAACATGGATAAAGCAACACCTTTGAACCATCCTATGATTGCAAGATCATTAACTATAGATAAAGATCAATTTCGTCCTTGTGAAGAAAATGAAGAAATTCTTGGTTCTGAAGTTCCATATTAAGTGTCATTGGAGCTTTAATGTATCTAGCTAATTGTACTAGACCTGATATATCATTTACTGTGAATTTATTAGCCATGTTTAGCTCATCACCTACAAAAAGGCACTGTAAAGGAATTAAACATTTATTCCGGTATCTTCAAGGAATAGTGGATCTTGGTCTATTTTATCCTAACAATGCAGTACAAGAATTGATTGGTTATGCAGATGCAAGTTTTCTATCAGACCCACATAAATCCAGATCTCAAATAGGATATGTATTCACGTATGGAGGCACTGCTATTTCATGGCGTTCTCAGAAACAGACACTTGTTGCAACATCATCGAATCATGCTGAGATTATGGCACTCCATGAAGCAAGCAGGGAATGTGTATAGCTACGATCAATGTCACATCATATAAGAAGTACATCTGGCTTACCTATTAGAGAGGGTCCTACAACATTATACGAAGATAATTCTGCATGTATTACACAGATGAAGGAATGATATATATCAAGAGTGATCGAACCAAACACATACCCCCAAGATATTTTGCCTACAATCAGGAACTCGAGAAGAACAAATAAATTAATATCCAATATGTTCAATCATGTGACAATATGACATATCTTTTTACAAAGGCACTCCCTACTGTAACTTTTAAGAAACATGTTCAAAGTATTGAGATGCGTCACCTACGAGACTTATGAAGAATTGGAGATGCCAACTTGAGGGGGAGTTCACACGGCTGCACTCTTTTTCCCTTATTAAGGTTTTTATCCCACTGGGTTTTTCCTTATAAGGTTTTTAACGAGGCAGCATAAGACGTGTGCAGAAGACGGATCATATACGTTACAAAATTTTCAAACTGCCAAGGGGGAGTGTTATAAATAATACATAAATATGGTTGGTAGAATATGCCTTGTGGCCATTGTTGAAAATTATGTACAAATACTATTTTATAATAATAGTAGTTGTTGTAAATAATGTAAGATATTGGAAATTCTTGCCTATATAAGGAGCCATCAAGATGAAGAGAAAAACACTCATTCACAAGTAATATACTCCTTATTTGCTCTTCTTTTCCTATGTTCTTTTAATATATTGTTATAATTCCTAAATAGTTTTAATTATTCTATAACACCAGACAACTAATTGCCATTTGCCAGTGACTTTTTGGGCCATAAAGCCAAGTGAAAGCTTTGTAAGAGCTTGATATTTACGTGACTCGTCATCCATTTTATTTTTCTCTCATTTATGACCCTCCAACCGACAACAGTAGAGCTTTCTTACGTTCAATGGAGCTACTATTGTGTAGTACCCATATTTAGGTACACATCACACACAAGTAGAGCTTTCTTACGTTCAATGGCGCTACTATTGTGTAGTACCCATATTTAGGTACACATCACACACAATTACACGATACTTGACATCTTTTAAATCCATAACGTGTCACTTGTTAGTATTGATTGGCCCTGGTATCTATTAAGATTTACCATCTAACAAGACTTATATTGTGGCTTAAAGATTTATTGATTGATACAATCACTTGATTTTCTAGAGTGGTGGTCAATAAAATGTGTTTTATGCAATGCCTCGATGAGATGTGCGCCCATCTCTTCTATGAATGTCCAGATGCTTACAAAATTTGGGCAAAAACTTATTTGTGGTTTTGCTTAGAAACTAGGCTCCTTAATCTAAAAGATCATTTCGGGCAACATTCTCACCTTAAATACAAAGACGAAATGAAATTTGAATATGTGTGTTGGGTTGTTGGCTTTATGTGTTATGGATAATTTAAAGCGTTGTGAATACGGTTATATTTAAGAACTATACATTTGTCATTGATAGGATAGAAGAATCCATCAAAGTGCACTCAAAGATCTAGATTCACTCATAATACAAGAACTTGTGGCCATTTCTTTAGTGATCAGCTTTATCATCCACTTGAGTGATTGTGAAGGAGTTGCTAATATTATGTTGATTGCTCTTTTTTATGGCCCAAAAGTGTTGTGCTTACCCGTTTTCATTCTTTTTAATAAATTTTACTATTAACAAAAAAAAGAAAACAATAGGTTGTCGATTCAACTCCTTACGAGATGATATGACCATCAGATTGTCGACTTAATATTCAACAATTTGACAGAATAATTGAGTTATCGTCTTAACATTTTCTTCAACTAACAAAACTACTCATGACTTACGATCTTCTTAGTTAATAAAACTATCATTAGGCCAATTGATATTTCTTCAGGTTTGCTTAAGTGTATGGTGTATGTGTATAGTGTATGGTGTATGTGTATAGTGCTGTGTTGGCGTGTATCCAACACCTTGTCAAATCGTTGGTAGCAATTTATTTTAAAAATTAGTCGTGTCATGAACGTATCACAATTTAGAGTCTATTTATCATAGGGTAAAAAGCATTTTGCACCCCTAAAATGGTACATTTTGACACTTTGCACCCCTAAAATGAATTTGTTGACACTTTGCACCCCAAAAATGTGTTTGTGCTTTTTTTAAGGGCAAAACAGGTATTTTAAGTATTTTATATTAAGATGTCAAAAAAATAAAGTATTTTATAAAAAAAAAACAATTATGAAAGTCAACATTTTGGCCAAAAAAAAAAATAAAAAAAATGTAATACAATCACCACCACCTCGTAGCTGCGAGCGCTCCGCCACTACCGCAGAACAGTGACGCCGCCCGTCACCATGCCGCGCCCCTTCACATCTGCTACTCTGCCGCGACCACCACCACCCTATTGCTGCGCCACCACGGCGAACAACCTCTATCCCGTCCCCTCTCCATCACCATTACCGTCTCCCCCCAACGCCATCGTTCTCAACGCCACGTCGAGAACAGAATCGCCGCCACGTCGTTATGACTCACCTCCACCTCCATTGCCACGTCATCACCCCAGTCGATTCAAATTTGTTCGTTATCATCGATTCGAACTCCGTCGAATCGATGAGTCACGTGCTTCGACAACTTGGTTACATTTTCGGAGGTGACGAAGGCGATTTTAGGCTTCGAGATCTTGAATTGGCGGGAGAATTTGGATTTGGTGCTTAGCGGATTGGCGGAGCAGACGGTTACGCCGATTCAGGAGAGTTTGGTGAAGCGGAGGAGAGAGAGGGAGAGAGACAGGGCTCTGACGTGGTGGTGTCGAAGGGTGGTTCCGGTTGGTGCCGGCGTCGATTAAAGCACGGAGTCTACGCGGCGACGGTGAGATGGGTGGTTTCCGTCCGGTGCAGCAGCAGTGGTAGTTTAATTTATTTTATTTTATTCCAAAATATTTTGCCTTTCAGATTATTTATTTTTTAATAAAATAGTGCAATACCTATTTTGCCCCTAAAAAACACACATACACACTAAGGGGGTGCAAAGTGTCAATAAATTTATTTTAGGGGTGTAAAGTGGTGTCATTTTATTTTAGGGGTGCAAAGTGTCAAAATGGATCATTTTAGGGGTGCAAAATGCTTTTTACCCATTTATCATAGTTTAGTTCATATTATCCACGCATCAAAAAAACTATTTTAAAAAGTGTGAGGTCATCTTTCGGGACGTGTATGCAATAATATAGTTTTCGTGATTACGTTCCATTTTTTATTTTTAAATTTTCCTCGCTTTATAAAATTAACCGAAATAAAATAGAAAATAAAAAATACAACAAACGTGGGGTGTTTCATAAATCATACCTAGTAAAAATATCTTCGTGCCCACGTCCCATTTATCACTTTCCCTCTCATCAAAAATCAGAAAAACCCTAACTTCATTTCTCTCTCTACCCGCTACTCACAAACAACAATGGCGACTGCAACCGCACCCAATGTTGAGAACCCTAAAATCCCCGCAGATCTCAATTTCACGCCTCCGGCAACTGATGACGCACCACCAACGGACCCGGCGATCTCTCCTGATGCAGAAGTTGTGGAATCTGACGGTAAGGACGCCGCACCGGCGGTGAAGGCGGGAGATATCGACGGCGGATCGAAGATTGCTACTGACATTGAGAAGAAGATGAAGCGTGCCGAGCGATTTGGAGTGACCGTACAACTCTCCGAAGCTGAGAAGCGCAATTCTCGAGCTGAGAGGTACTTTATTTTTTTATTTTACGCATATCGCAGACTACTGTAAGGTGTGTATAGTTCGTTTGCTTAGGGTTAAGGTTGTAAATTACTTGTTGTAGCCTTGGCATGTGTTATAGAGTTGTGAATTTGGACCTAGTGCGCTCATAAGTTTTTATTCTGTTAACTGTTAAGAGTTATATATTCCTTTTTGGATTATCGGTTTGTGTATATATATATATATATATATATATATATATATATATATGCTATGTTTTCTGGTTGAGGCTTGCTAGGTTTTGGAGGCTCCTTTTCATACCCGACACATGATGGCAAGTCTTATTGTTGTAAATGTTGTGGAAGAAATTGTGTACACAACATGTGTCTTGATTGCGGTATCTGTTGAATTTGTAAGCTGCAAGTAGCATTTGTTTGAATTTGAGTTCATAAGGATTGGTTATTGTCGATGCTTTTCCATTGGAAAAAGGTTCCTCTTTAAATGATAGATGATTTTATATAGTTACACACAATAGATGTTCGAACAGAGTTCCAGTGTGTTCTGTGTATGTATTGTTTGAATTATGTGGCCATGGACATAAAAGATGATTCCTGCATTTTGAGATCCGACTTGTTGAGTTGTATAAATCTCATTTACACCTTTGATTTACTTGAATTTATGCACAAACTCAGAAGAATGTAAAGCTGTGTATCAATTGTAAATAGATAGCATTTGTTTCTGGGTCTCTTGTTTTTTCATGAGTTTCAGGTTAATGTTTTTTTTGTTAAGACATGCTCAGACCTTTGCCATATGTTTAAAAGGTTGAGTTGTAGATTAAGCATTGTAATGCAGTGATTTTTTCTTTTTTTGATGCTTGCCTTGGTTGGTTTATCTATTTGTCTAACTTTATCGATTTTCTGAAGGTTTGGCACAGCTGCTACTGTCACCGAGGTAGATTCTTCTAAGAGTTCAGAGGAACTGAAGAGGAAGGCCAGAGCTGAGAGGTTTGTTTTATTTGCTACGTGTTGGTGTTTTATTCATGTGAGTGCTCTTTTGATTCATTTGAGTTGTGGGATAGGTTTGGGACTGTAAACTCTGCGCCAGCTGCTGACGAGGATGTGAAGAAGAAGGCCCGACTTGCTCGATTTGGGTCTTCTCCCCCGACTGATTCAGTTGAAGAAGACAAAAAGAAAGCAAGGGCAGCCAGGTAAATGTTATTTGCGCATTTCATGTCATTAATCAACTGTAACATCTAAATTTCATGGTTGTAAAACTGAAAGAGAACCGACGGAGAAAAAGAGTTTGAGGTTAGGTTCCAGTGGTTACTGCGGCTAAGTTATTCAAAACATTTGTGCAGGTTCTCGCAGCCGGATACTGGTTCGAAAACAAACGGGAAAGCTGAGATTGAAGTGGTGAGTTAAGCAGATATGTTTTAAACGAAGTTCATTTTCTTTCCGATTCTTGAATTCTTTTGGTTTACATTATTTCTAAATTTCAGAAGACAACCATTGCTGGCAAGGCTGGTGGGGGAACCTAAAAAAGCTATCATCTGCAATCATTAGTAAGACACCCCTTTTTTTTCTTTGATAAAAGACATTCTTTGAGAACTTGTTCCAACTTTGAAAGCGGTTATGTTTCGTTCAAGTCTGTCTGTTATCCCATAGAACATCTATTCCTGATTTATTTTGCTTCCCCTTATTCCTAATTGGTTTCCTATCTTCTTTTGTTTTCAGGATCGTAGGTTAGAGGCTAACGTGTTTTGACCGCTGGTGTTTCATTCCAATTCACTGGCGTGGATTCCAATTTTTTTTTTTCCTTCCTGCTGTCGGCATACAAGAGTTCTTGGTATTTCTAATTTTGTACTTAGTCAAGGTTCCCTGGTGAGGCATCTGATAATTAACCACAACCTCCTCTATGCTGATATATCTCAATTGTCGTGTCATTTCATATGGTACTAGATTCAGTTACTAGTCTATCAGAGTCCTTCAGGTTAAGTATAAAACTCAGTGTTGTCTTGTTACCGATCCACTTTTCTCACTGTGTAGCATATCATTGACTTGCCTGCTATCCTAGGTTTACGTGATGACTTTCCATGAAATAGACTATGGAATTTTAGTTCTGGATAATTGACATAGTCTCTGGTCTGAGATGTTGCTGCATGGCAAACTTACATTTCCACACCAATCATGATTTGTTCTTTAATCCGGCATTATCTTACTGAAAAGTCGTATGTCAAGGGTCTCTAGTTCATTACAAATCTTGTTATACTAATTATGCATTCAAAACCATGTCAAGGTCTGTTTTGCACTCCTTTATACCGAAAAGTGATGTTTTATGTCCCGAAAAGGTCTTGCTTCAGAAGAAGAGCATATCATGTTATTAGTTTTTGGCTTTACTTGTTTGGCGTCAGTGGAGTGAAGAAACTTGTCTTACTCTTTTTGTGACATGACTGAGAATCTCATATGATTACTAGTTTGAGGATTTTGGTAATTTCATATGGTTTGTTGCTGTTTGAAGCCTGAATTTCTGGAAATCTAAACTGTGCCACTGTGGACATGCATGGTTATGTGCTACTAATTTAGCAGAAAAGAATATCTAGTCAATACTCTTGAAAAAGAAAACAATAAAAATACAATCGAGTCTCTAACTGGTTCATTTGTTGCTATGTTTTATAAGTACCTGTTCTTAGAATATCTGATGTGGTACATGTTCTGAGATACGAAGGCATTCGAGGAGGTGTTTGTGGATTGCTTATTGCCTCACCAGGCGAAACTTCTAGGTTTCTTAAATATGCAGAGATCTGTTGAGATGTTGTTTACTGCATACTTCTGTAATTTTCAGCAACTCTCTTTTATTTTTTTGGATAGTGAGTACTATTTAGTCTAAAACCTTGTATATGATTGTCAAACCTGTTTAGGTGTGATTATGATGAAAGCCTTCTAGTTTCTATTATTCTTTGCTTTTATGATGGATTAGTACAACTGTTGTACTGCTTCTGTTGATTAATATGTTCTTGTCTCTTCGTGGTAGAGTAATTGTTTTACTTGATGAAATAGTTATTATATTCGCTATTTCTCTTCATCTAAAGCAAACCACCTATAATATGATTATGCCTGCACTATTCATCGTCTTACAACAAACCCATAAATCTAGACTACAATTTTGTTCATGGACTTCAAAATCTCCCCATTTCGTAATCTCGAATTGATTCAATCGAGTATAAGAACATTTGCAGTGATGACCTTACCATGCTTTAATGCTTTATGCTCTTCCATGACGGGACCAGCATATAGATGTCAGCCAGAGTACCATTCATCCGAATTTTTAGTTGGTCCCAACTCCGAAATTGTGGTGGCATATTCTGTCCTAGCCCTTATCTTAACTAAAACTTATGGTACCACTTGACCTACTCAGTACTCACTGTGTTAGGTGAAGAACGCCTGTTAGGTAGCTCATTATGGTATGAATGCGATTATAACTTGAAAGGTGAACGGTGTACAATTGCCCTTATATACTCTTAATCGACTGATACCTACATTTACTGTATTTTGGGTGACCTGATGCACACGCCCACTAGATTGGGGTAGCGAATGATTCCCTTTGCCCAGCCTTAAGCTCGAAGCCTCAAACCGTTTGTTGTGTGTTTGTATTTATGACGTGAGAAGTAGTTAACAGGATGTTAGAGTTTCCCTTAGTGAACTTTTGTGTTGTCGCAATGGCGTCAGCTGATGAATGCATAGTGAATATGTCATAGAAGTCTTAAGATCAAATTGTTTTATGCGGTGAACAAATTACTAAGACATAGAATTCCAACGTTTTAATTTTTGAACCAACTTATATAAGACCTTAATTATTTGACAACGTAATGCGCTAATCTTCTCTATACGGAAGTTGGAGCGCTGTTGAGAGTTCAGACTTCAGACTTGACATCTCGATCCATTCCTAAAATTCAGCTTTTTTAGTAATTTTATTGAAGACTAGTAACAACTACAACATGCATAAAAGACGGCCTATCCTGTTAAAAAGAAAAAAGACGACTTATCATGTTCTTTTTTTTTGGTACATAATGAGAATCAAAACGCTAAGCCCTTAGGCCATATCCATGTACAAAAACGACCTATCATATTCTTTTCACTAAGAAAGTTTAACCCTTTGACCACTCATCAAACAAAGTTAATTTGAAACTTTTTTAATTAACTGTGATTTGAGTCATGCCTCTGGTTTTCATAGTTTGATAAGTGCGTACAATGTCAACATTTACTCAGCTTAAGACACTTTTCTTGGATTTAATGGCTCAACAAACTATACTTTATACTCACAGCAGTTCAGGTACATGAAATGACAGAAACCGAATTAACCAACTCTAATGATATTTATGCGCTTTCTCTCCATCGAGCTTTGAAGTTGTTCCTTAGCATTCCGTAATGCTTCAAGTACTTCCTTCACTGAGGCATCCAAAACTTCAGGGTCAATAGTCTCATGATTTTTCTTTGGCACATCAACCAGAACTAAAGCCATCGAGTTATCTGCCTCGTTGTCGGGATCTTGATCATATTCTAGATCCTTGCCCTCTTCCACAGTCAGATATTCGAGGCTACAATTGGCAAAATTTAAAGTCAGGATTCAAGAAGTAAATCGCAAACGAAAGTTATTTGTGCAATTTAGGGAGCAAGCTTTTCAATTAGGTTAGAAGCGTTAAACCTTTTGTCCTATATCACATCTTCCATGTGTGATGTGTCACCTGTCGTCTAAAAAGTTGTAGATTGCAGGAGTAAACTTAAGTTGATGGAGTCCCCTGTATTTACACTTAATATTTCCCCGAACAAACTTTCAAGCTAAAAATTCTTCCAGAAACTTGATTAGTGGTACCTCGCACATATTTAGTAGTTCGGGCAGATTGCAACTTTTTAACAAATAAGTGTCGTCGTTGCAATGGAGTATAAAAGTATGCACTTTTGTATTATTATTTTTTTTGAAAAAGGGAGTATTTTGGTCTTATTTCGTCTAGGTTACAATACACCGAGAAATCGATACAGTGGGGCCTGACTTAACCAAAATAATGCTATCCTATTACAGTGAATGGACTAGCTTGGTCCGGAACACCTATTACACATAGAGAAATATAAGGTTACAGGAAATAATCCCTAAATGGCCAAGTTGAGGGAACAGTCGAACGTGAGAGATTTGGTACTCTTTGATCGTTGACTTGCGGGCGTTAGACACTTGTGATATCGGACTGAACTTGGGAACTTTCCAAGCTGCCTACGTATCCCATTAAGGGAATCAAGCCGAACGTAGTTCATATGTCTCTTTTGAGCTGCTTCTATTAGGTCAACCCTTGGTTGGGCTGCCTGGTTCACTTGTTTCAGCATTGGCGTGACTTCACGGTTTCGATCATATCTCCTTGACGGATGATCAAAACCTCGATCCGCTTCTTGATTACGGACCCCGACTCATGTAGATTTCTGGGCATGTGCATCGAATTGGCTTGGTTCGATGCGTGCGCATCGAATTCGATGCCTCCATGTCGAACCGGGTGAATTCGATGCGCTGTGCGCGACTTCACGATTTCGATCATATCTCCCTAACGGATGGTCGAAACCTCATTCCGCTTCTTGATCCAGAACCCTGACTCACGTGGCTTTCTGGGCATGTGCATCGAATTGGCTTGGTTCGATGCGTGCGCATCGAATTCGATGCCTCAATGTCGAATCGGGTGAATTCGATGCGCTGTGCGCGACTTCACGGTTTCGATCATATCTCCCTAACGGATGATCGAAACCTCATTCCGCTTCTTGATTCGGAACCCTGACTCTCGTGGCTTTCTGGGCATGTAAGGCTTCGATTTTGGGACGCATCGAATTGTCATGATTCGATGCGTCCATGTCGAACAAGGTGAATTCGAGGCATGATAGATTGCGCATCGAACCTACTTGGTTCGATGCGCGTGTCGAATCGACTTGGATTCGATGCGTCTCATCCTCGTGGGGTCCCCCTACTTGTGAGGAGTGAGGGGGTATATATAGGCATGATTAAAGGGGCTTAAAGGTCATTTTAGGACCGCATCGAATTGTACAAATTCGATGCGCTCAGGACACATCGAATTGTGCAAATTCGATGTGCTCTGCGCAGCTTTACTAATTTGACCATAACTTTCTCTCTGGACCTCCAAATCGCATTCCGCTTGTTGCGTTGCGACCTAGACTCATGTGGCTTTCCAATGACATATTACTCAATGTCTAATTAGCTATATAGATATAATGGTGATCCAAATACGGCTAAGGTAACTTTACCTTTAAGCCTTCTCAACATTCATTGGTCAGTTTCGTGCCATCGTGGCTTTTCTTTGACATGACACATTATACCATATCACTAGTCCCCCAGTTTGGAGTGTGATTTTGGTACATAAGCATACTTCAAACTATGATGAAGTGCTAGAGCCGTTTCGCCTCAGTTTTGGGGTGATTAATGTCATTATGCAACAGTGACCGAATAAGCCCACATCATATAATCCCCCCAGTTTGGGAGACGGTGTCGATCAGAGAGCGGGTGCCAAACTTATAAGATGTATTCTTGACTTACCGCTTTATGCTAGTTATTTTGATAATGCTGAAAATCATGCCCCTGATTGGGAGGCGGTCTGATGTGTGCGACTAATGCTCTGTGGAGATTAGCGCTCAGAGGTGTGCGCGCTAGGCCCGTAAGGCTCAGGTGCTGATTGTAATGAAAAATTTCTAATTTGCTATTTTTGTGGCGCTGCGTTGCCTTTTTATTAGTCGCATAGTTGTCATTTATGACTATTCATTTGTTTGTTTGATCGAAGGCTCGTAATCGTTGCCTTTTCTTTCAATTGCTATCGTTGCTTTTTACTTTATTTTGACAACTCGAGCATTCTTCCATAATCACGGAAAGTTATTGTTGCTGTTAGGTGCTTAGGAAGTTGCGGTATCATGCGTCCTTTTAGACAGAGTCTCCGTCCCTTTTTAGTTATTTAGGGAGTTGCGGTATCTCGTGTCGTTTTAGACAGAGTATCCGTCCCTTTTTAGTTATTGCGAATCCCCTTTTTAGGTCCTGCATGACGTTAGTTTCACGCAAATAACTCGTGGTTCCGCTTTCTTTATGCATATAGGCATAATCTGATCGATTCTTTTCATTGTTCTAATGCATCTTGTCATTCTTATGACATATTCTTTTGTCGCCAATAGGACGACTCTCAATTCTATGAATATCGTGGTTTTGTTGCGCATTATGACAACGCACCTAGTTACATCTCCGCATTTGGGGATTCGGTAATAGTTAAGACTGTGAAATGATTTCACCAGTCGCTAGTCTATAAAGACCGCCAGGCATTTAACTCGTAACGAGCTTGCCATTGAGGTTCCGACGAGAATAACTTTGTATTCTGCCTCGTTGCTGGTTGCAATAAAGCTCGACCTTGGGTATGCTATCTAGTTGTATGATCATACGGGGTTTTTACCTCCAATTTTGATGTTATCGCTGTTTCGACAATGTTGTTGATAAAAAAGTGATAAGCATAATGAACTCTGACTTTGGAGTCCTTTGCTTCGGTGCTGTGCACTAATTTTGCAGTTATGTTTGGTTTAGATTTTTACCCATAGTCGTGAGACTTTATGGAGTGCATTGCTTCCATTGAGGGCGGTGGCTTTACATGATAGGCCGAATCTGAGCTGTTATATCAATGGTAGATCGAATCTGATGAATCTCCAGATCATTCATACTGAGACTATTTGATAGTCATTTAATGTTTGAAGCGAAAACAAATCGGTAGTGTTACTTCACCATATCTAGGAATTTGATTGGTATGACCTATGTCATGCTTCGAATGGATGGAATTCGATCGTCGTTGCGCAGTCTCAACCTAATTTGATTTTGAAGGTTGTTAAAAATTTGAAATTTGGATGATCACTATCGATCGAATGCGTTCGGATTCGACCGACTGACTGACGCGTCTGCTTTTATGAACAATTTATTGTGTCTGTTGTGGCTCTGTGTCGCCCTATTGCTTTGAACATTGTTTTTCAATGGATCTTTGTTGCTTTATTCTTGCAGTTATTAGAATTGCCTTATCGAAATGCATCACTTGCTTGCCCATTTATTTCAGTGGCAATTTGTACTATTTCTATGTTACTTGCCAACTCTGTGCCACGTCATGTTGCAGAGTTGCTATGGCATCTTTTGCTAAGTTAGCTCAATATTCACATCATTGTTTTGAGGTTTTCCATCATGCAGGATTTCTTTGGGTGCACTTGTTGCTGCTTGTGGAGCTTATTTTAGCGGAATGTGTTGTTAGCACTCGCCATTTTAGGCGAGGCACAATACATTGAGAAAGATCACAATAACCGAGGAGAATTAACCCACTATTGCGAACGAATTTATGAGTCGGCTTGAAAGCGAGAGCGTCGTCTACTGAGGAAAGTCTCCGCCTCCTCCGATGCCTGCCATTTATCCTTCTTCAGAGGATGAAGATAACGCCGAAAGTTAACGACCTTGATTTTAATTTCCTACTTTTATGATCAACGCTTCTGATTCGGTTTGACGTTGCGCCACCCTTTTATTTTGAATTATTTGATTATTTGAATTCCTGCCGTATTTTTCTCGTTCAATCTTGCGATACTTTGTTGGCTTGATCAATTGCAGTTTCGTTTGCCTTTTCCTTCAAATGCTATTTTTGCAATTTACTTTATTTTGGCAACTCGTATGCCGTATTGCATCGTGGGGTATCGTGCGTGTTTCATTTATTTTTGCCGCATCAGACATTTGATATGTCAGTGCAATCAATTTCATTAGATTTTTCATAGATAGCTGTCTCTTGAGACAGACTTTCTTATCTCGTTGCTTTGTTTTTAGGGATTTAATGGTTAGCACTTGTCATTTGAGACAGAGTGTCGATCCCGTTTCTTTCTCATCGCGGGTCTCCTTTAGATCATGGATGGTGTTATTTTTATGCAAATAATTTCGCAATGCATGGTTCTGCTTTTGCTGCATTTTTGAGACAGTGCTGCCATCGTTGCTTAACCTTGTATGATTTGCGTTTTGAGGATTATGGTCTCACTCGTGTATAGGTTTTTTTGATATTTTTGATTGGTGCGTCCTAGTTGATGCATTAGCGTTGCTGGATCGTGCGAAGGCGCGATGTTTATTTGCCCAATACAGTTTTGCAGTTATCTTTTGAATTAATCGTTGTTGTCTTTGAGAGACAGACAACTTAGATAACACATAGATTATGTTGTTAAGCACCTCGATCGAGCGAGAGATCATCTCAATGGAGACCTTCGACTATGATGGAAATGATATATAAGTGATGGATCTAAAGAGATCTAGTGCTAAGTTTCTCCATCTTCCTACATTGATCTTGTAGTTTACGCTTGGTAGAGATCTTTGTCTATCTGGACATTGTGTCGCATTTATTCGTGTATTTTGTTGCATTCTTGCTCAATGATTTCTAGTGTTCTGTTTACGGAACTTTGTGCTGTCACATGTTATTGCTCTTCGACGTTGACGGCTAATTAAACGAATGGATATCTGCACCTCTTAAGATGATAATCCTTTTATAGTAGTCTAAATATGCACTAATTTGGGCAGATTTTCATCGTATTAAGCTGGGTAGCTGACATGGTGCTGCTTTGGACACGTTCTCATTGTATTGTTATAATTAGATGTTTATCGTGTTGTTTTGGGTGGATTTGCATCGTATCATGCTGGATAGATGTAACTGATTTACCGCGTGAAGTCTATTGCCATATTCAGCCTTTAAGGTATATGGATATGTTGTTTGCATCATGCTTCTACTAGCGAATGTCTATCCTTTGCGATGTCTAATATGTTTCAGACCATGATGGACTGATGTCTATTTTCGATATATTCCATTTATTCATCTGACCACTTCGGGCCATTATTTCATTTTTGAAATTTTAGGTTTACGTTTATCTTGTCGGGCTGATGCTTTTGGTATTGCTTTGGACAAGTTTGCTTCGTACCATTTCGGGTAGGTTTGCACCGTGCAACTTTGTGTGGACATTCTTGGTGCCAATCTGGATACGTTTGACGTACCGCATAGGATCAGATTCCAGGAAATTGTGCCAATTTCGCTCGTTCGGTGGGTGTGATCATTCATCAGGAGTCCCCCAGTGTTCGAGTGATTAGCAGTATTTAGGTTACATTATTTTGACGATATTAGGCCTTTTTGTTTTGTATAGAATATTTGTAACTTTTTTCGCAGTGGTTTTTGTATAAGACTGATGTTACTGTTTGATATCATAATCTTTGATTTACGTTTTACTCGCATAATGTTTCTTCCTAATGCATTCCCAAGTATGTTATCTCATTCATTTGCTTGTCATTGATATGTATTTATTTGATGTTCAATAATGGTTTTTGATGTCATGGTGCATATCTAATATTATGATTGTGCTTGCCATGAAAAATATGAGCACTTTGGGCTGTTATTATTTTCGTTAGGGCATTCATGTTTTACCTGAGAGATCGGATCATTTGGGCCTTTATCTCGCCGTTCTTGCATGCGGGGGTGGACCACTTTGGGCCTTCTTATCCCCCTGCCATGTTCTTCCTTCTTGCATGTGGGGGTGGACCACTTTGGGTCTTCTTACCCCCAACGTCATGTTCTTCCTTCTGGCACGCGTGGGTGGACCACTTTGGGTCTTCTTACCCCAACGTCATGTTCTTCCTTCTGACACGCGTGGGTGGACCACTTTGGGCCTTCTTACCCCAACGTCATGTTCTTCCTTCTGACACGCGTGGGTGGGCCACTTTGGGCCTTCTCACCCCAACGTCATGTTCTTCCTTCTGACACGCGTGGGTGGACCACTTTGGGCCTTCTTACCCCAACGTCATGTTCTTCCTTCTGACACGCGTGGGTGGACCACTTTGGGCCTTCTTACCCCAACGTCATGTTCTTGTGTTTGTCTTGTTGCTGAACTTTGGTTCCTCATTTGGGATTTTTAGCATCATTTCTATAAGACTCCACCTGCGTCGTTCACGAGATAGATACATTTAATAATTTGGAAAAAGTTGGGCTCAGTTTCTTACCGAGGGGTCTACGCTTCCCAGTCTTTGCATGGGACTCAAACCTTAGCAGCTCATACAATTATTTAGCCGCCGAGTTTTTTTTTTTTTTTACTCCTATGCATAGTAGCGTTTAAGATGTTGCACATTCCACGAACGCTTTTGTTGAACACCCTGCATAGTCTCCAAGTAATTACATCCCCGCGAACTTGCTTGTAAGATTTTGGAAGGCCCCTTCCAATTCGGTTCGAGCTTCCCGATATGCTGTTTTGCCGCAATGCCTCTCAGGACCAAATCTCCTACCTCAAAATTTCAGAATTGGATTCTGTTGTCGTTACTTTTAGCCATTGCTGCTTTTAAATGCTACAGTGCGTTGGTACGCATCTTCTCTTGCTATGCCTATTATGTCCAGATCCATCTGACGTAAATGAACAGTCGATGTTCTTGTAGTTGTCCTATATGCCCATAATATTCCTTGAAGTTCCTCTGGCCAGGTTTTTTCTCTGTCTTTCATCCTCTTCTCGAGGCAATTCTTCAATGTCTTGTTGTTGGATTTCATTTGTATGTAGTATCCACGTGATGATGGCCTTGCTGGTTCCTGCTTGGTCTGATAATCAATGCACTCCGACCTTCGATACCACCTTAAGGTAAGACAAATCGTGACACTATTCGGGGTGTAGTCATCTGTCCGTGTAGGATTGGAATTGAAGAATCCCTAATCATTCTCCGATAATGTTAGTTTTCTTGGTGGAATTGTGGATTTGTTTATTGCTCTTAGCACCACTCCTTGCTTGCTTGGGACCGAATTCCATATTGTCAACTTCGTAGTTGTATTCCAATCTCGATATAGCTACTTGGACTCTTCACGGTTCTTTTCCCATTGGTCCATTCCCTTTCTTGCCATTTTACCTAAACAGACTCTTGAGCGTAAGCGAAATGGTGTTCCCACAGACGGCGCCAATATTTTGGTCTTATTTCGTCTAGGTTACAATACACCGAGAAATCGATACAGTGGGGCCTGACTTAACCAAAATAATGCTATCCTATTACAGTGAATGGACTAGCTTGGTCCGGAACACCTATTACACATAGAGAAATATAAGGTTACAGGAAATAATCCCTAAATGGCCAAGTTGAGGGAACAGTCGAACGTGAGAGATTTGGTACTCTTTGATCGTTGACTTGCGGGCGTTAGACACTTGTGATATCGGACTGAACTTGGGAACTTTCCAAGCTGCCTACGTATCCCATTAAGGGAATCAAGCCGAACGTAGTTCATATGTCTCTTTTGAGCTGCTTCTATTAGGTCAACCCTTGGTTGGGCTGCCTGGTTCACTTGTTTCAGCATTGGCGTGACTTCACGGTTTCGATCAGGGAGTTAGGGGGACTTGACTCCTACAAATTAGAGAATTATTTCAAATTTGAATGATGTTCACTAAATTCAATTACCACAAACAGTAAAATTAGACAAGCACGTACACAGAAATGAGCATAAGTCTTGAGTTGTCTCACCTCTGATCAGAATCCACCTGGCTTAGTTGTCCATGATTCTTTTCATCAGCAGGAGAGTCTTCAACCAGTTTCTCAAAAAATGTTTGAACCACTGGATTCTCATTTGATCCCATTTCAGATTCATGGCTCTTGAGTCCTCGAGAATCGGCTTCCAACGCAGAACTCGAGCTCCCTTCAGTCGTCAAGGAATTACCGCTATAAGGACCGAGTACACTTGTTGGTGAATTGTTTCGCTGTAGATCTTCTGCCCATTTTGAAAAGTTGGCTATCTTCGTTGATTCTTCATTTTTGGAGATGATTGACATTTTCATCGACAAGTGATTTTCGCCCTTTTCTTGGAGTTGTTTTGTGTTTGATGAAGAAGCTGTGGACGATGGAGATGGAAAGTCACTTTTATCCTCCACCAGTTCATCGGACGCATAAGAAATGTTCATGGATTGAAGCCTCTTTGTTAGTAATTTGAGTTTCTTTTCAGCTCTGTTTCTTGATTTTGCCTCTTCTTTTAACAGGTTCTCCAATTCAATCAACTGTAATTTGCAGAATTTGAGAAAAGGGAAGGGAGAAAAATCAGCTGAAAAGGTGGGAACTTTAACAGAAAATGGTGAGAATTACAACAAATTGAACTTCATCAAAAAATAGGAGATCTATGTTATAAAATGCAGCTCGGATTAGAACCAAAACGCACCTAATAATTTGAAACGAGATAAACAATAACGAGTCGCGTGTTTTGCTTTATATAACAATGTGCGCCCTTTATCTCTCTATTAAGAGGTATTCCAGTTCATTCGACATCGTTGAAAGATTGAAAATGAGCTAAGAAGGTGAGAACCAAAACAGATCAAATTTCTTCAAGAGATACGAGCAAATGAATGCTATAAACTTCAACTCAGATCAGAGCAAAAACAAGGCTGATAATTTGAGACGACATAAATAATTACTAGTTGAGTTTTTGCTTTACTTCGAGAATTAATTTTATAACAATGTGCACCTACAGTCTCTCTCTTAATCAACCATGATTTTCAGACATAGTTGAAAGGTAACAAAATCAGCTGGAAAGGTGGGAACTTTAATGACAAATACAGAAAATCAAAACAAGCTGAACTTCATCATCAAAAGACAAAAAGGAAATAAATGTTATAAGATTCAACTCGGATTAGAACAAAAAATACGATTAATAATTTGAAACGAGATAAATAATTACCTTAGTTTCCAATTGATCTGCTTCCACTTTTGCATTCTTTGAAGCCACTCTTTCTGCTTGCAATCTCCCTCTCAAACACTCCACTGTCCTCATACTATTTTCCTCTTCCAATTTTTTCTCACTGTAATTGAAAAAATAAAACTAAAAACAACTTCAAACAAATTATACCACACACACACATTCATGCACATAAGTTAAGCACTTACCAAACTAAAGTAAACAAACAAACAATAACAGATTTCAAGAAACAAAATAAAATCACCTCCATTTTGAATCTGCATTGCCTTCTATCACCATCTTTAGAGCAACAAAAACCCTTCTCTTATTTCTCACTGAATAATTTATAGGGATATAAAGATTGTAACTTTAAAATAAAATAGAATTTTCGGTTTTGGGAAGAGTAATTTGTTTTGTGAAAGAACAAAAAAAAGGTTATTATTAAATCATTGATCGGTAGCTTATGTCAGGGCCTTTTGGAGTCTTGCACCCCCCCACCTTTAATGGCTTTAACTCAATAGTAGTACTGACTCTTTTAAATTACTGTAACTGTCCCATTTATTGTGGCAATATTTCATAACTCATTTTGGACCAATTTCTTCAAGAGGAAAATGAGAGGAAAAATTATACGTTTCTGTTGTTGCTAATTTCATTTCATTTATTAAAAGTTTGCTTCTTTAGTACAAAACAAACTGGACTGATTATACCGACAGTTTGTGGATATAAAGAAATTAATAATTGTATTGAAATCGTTTATTTAGCTTAACTCTGTAACTATATCTCCAATATTTAGTTTATGTTATTCCAAAATATTATGAAGCAAAATGTTGAAAGAACATTATTATCTGCTTGCTGTAGAATATTTAATTATTTATCTTACATGCCATGACGCCAATTATCCCATATTTGAGTGTTGTACGTACGTGATACTGTTAGATACACGATACCTATATAAGTTATAGTTTTGGGATAAACTATACAGCTTATTTTCTAAATATCTGACTGTATATATATATTAAAATCTCACACATGTAAGACATTTAAGCGTCGTTTTTATACTAATGAGAGTGATTTATAGTGTTTTTCTTTTTTTTTTACAAATAAATATTTATAGTGTTTGGCGGAACTGTTTCTGGATGCAATTTCTTTTACGGGTTATGATAGAAAAGAATGCATAACCATATAATATAATATGTATAGAAGGGATTTTTTTTTATTTTTTTATTTTTGGTTGTTGTTGTTGTGGACTATGAAGCTGAGAGCATGACAGTAAAAAATAATTTGTATTTGAAATTTGAAACTAGATGGGGACACGAGAAATTCTGATGGAATTGGTCACGGGGTGGCCCGTGCCTTATCCCCACTTTTGCCCGTGAATTTCAAATTAATTAACTCGCCGCCTACAAAATGGTAAGGCGCCCCTATTAGTGAAATTTCAAACACACAAGTTTTCTTTGAGTAGTTTGTAATTATAACTTTTAAACTTTTTCTAAACATGTTGAAAAAATATCAAAATATTAAGAAAACTTTATAATATTGTGTAAACCTAACATACTCTCAAAACAAAACTTTGAACCAGGGTTTCAAACACTATCATGGTTCATTTCCATATGACTAAATTGAGACTCAATGAAAAAATATATCTCAAAATCTTTATCCATCGTCTTAGCTAGGCAGTGATTTTCAATACATGTTTCAACTTGATCTCATTTTCATAGTCCTACGTACATTCTAATTAAGCAGTATATATATATACATGTGTGTATTGTGTGTCGGGTTGTTGTTGATGTTGAAGTATTAATATTCACCGTTACTCAGAGTAGTTTCAAAAGATTTATTAGAGAGACGGGATGACTGGAGGTTCGGGCATATGAACACCTAGTATTCCCATCATTCGATTTGTTCAAGAATAATGTTTGAGAAAATTAAATGGAAGTTTTGAGTACACTCCAACTTATATCTTTCTTATTGTAAATTACTCTAATTATTATAGAATTGGTGATGATCATCAAAAGCACGTGGTGCCTACTTAACTGTGGCATCCAGAATGAATAATCTATAGGCTTGAAACATTATGATGATCCGGATAATGAGTTTCCGTGCAATAATCTTTTCCAAGAAGCAAACACAATCGTCATTGATAAACAAAAATGGGCCATGCATTAATCATCATCTCTCTCGTTCCTTAATGCAATTTTGTTATAGATGTTCAGTAAATCAGAATACTAATAGTAATAATAATGATAAAGAGGAATAATTCTGAAATATTAACTAGAAAATACTGTTCACATGTTGATAGTTAGTTAACTGCAGTGAAAGTAATTTCCTTTGAGTTTGGCATTATTCGGTTTTCTTTTACCGATCATGAAAATATATAAAGTACAAACAGCATGAATTTGCTTTAAAAAATTGATAGTAGTATTTAATTTCTGTTTCAAATGTACCGAAAGCGGTTCAATAATTTAAAACTTTGCAGGAACTCTTTCAACTGATTACGACTTCAAGTGTATTAGAGTATGTGAAAGTGTTAAGAGTCAAATGAAACAAAAAATAATATTAGAAATTAGATCCCCATATTTCCCTCTAAAAGTCCTTATTAGAGGGTTCCCGATGAATGTTAATGGCGATCATGCAAATTTCATTACCGATATAGTACGTGAGTGGAGTCAAGTTGGACCACAACGTTGGGGCTTTTTCTGGATTTCAAGAGAAAATAATGAAGAAGCTCACGTGTTGGCGAGAGACGCGACTTGACTCAATCCGGGGGCTGAACTCGTGCAAGAAGGAGACATTGGATAGTTTATTGAAATAGGTTGAGCAGAGTTTTGTTAGTTTTGCTTATGATTCTCATTTTGTCATGCGCATGTATGAATTATCACTCTTGGTTGGTCTGTTGGCCGTTTATAATATGTGTTCTAATTTTAAAAAAAAAGAGGGAGAGGGGCATGGTATAGATAAATAGAAGCTAAGATCATTCCCCAAGCGATGTGGAATAGAGAGTTCAAGAAATAATAGTAAAATTATGTTAACATTATGCAAATATCACGATTCCCATGATTTAGAAATTTAAGAGACATTAACAATTTTCACATTCTAACCATTTTAGTTTCATATAAAGGTATCAAATTACATGTGGGTGTTATGGGACATGTATGTTATGACTTATGAAAGAAAATTAGGAACAAACGAACGTGGGCTACATATAGCCATTAAAGGTTGGACTTTAGGCGTAGTCACTCCAGCACCTTCACTCATATCAATCTCCCCAACCTTCTCCCAATCAAAGCATTGGATCAACGACCCGAGGCCCAGACCAATAACCGAAATACCAAGATTCTCACCCGGACAAGCCCGTCTACCCGATCCAAATGGAAAAAATTTAAATCCCAATTCTTTCTTCCCGTCGAATCCCTCAAATCTCTCAGGCCTAAATTTCTCTGGGTCGGCCCATACTTTCGGGTTGTGATGGATTCCCCAAATGTTGACCAATAATATCGTGCCAGTTGGAATGCGGAACCCGCCAACTGTACACTCAGTCGAGGAGATGTGGGGCATAAGTATTGAGACTGGAGGATGCAAGCGAAGCGTTTCGAGAATGATGTGGCGGAGATAGGGTAGAGATGCAACGTCAGATTCGTTGATGAGTCGGTTGAATCCCACATGCGAGTCGATTTCGATTTGGGCCTTTTTGAGGATTTGTGGGTTGTCGAGTAGAAGGGAAAATGCCCATTCCGTGGCTATTGTTGAAGTTGATGATCCGCCTTGGAGTAAAACCTTATAACACAAATTTAAGTAAGAAAAAAGAAAACTACTTAATTAGTGCTAATCATTTAGCAATCTTGTGAGTTGTGAGACACCGATAATATATAAGTTTGCTGACATAAAAATATTTAATATATATTGTTATTTTAAATATGGGACTTCACTACCTACACGCTTTCTTGAATTATAACATGTAAATCTCTTTTTTGGCACAACACCCTGAGTGAATTGGAAGTTTAGTACGTAAGATGAAGGCAAGTTACAGACTTACAGGTAATATTTTACTTTATAGTGCAATTTATTTTTCTTGTATTTATTTACATGCAAAAAGTCGAGAGTGGAAGAATATATATATATATATATATATATATATTACAGTAAACTATTAAAAAACATTTATTGCTAAAGGCAGTTCATTTCGCTCAGATACCCGCAAGATTTTCTTGTAAGTGGCAGTGAGCAACTTTTCAATATCAAAGAGGGTTAATATACTTTAGTATTAGAAAAAGGGATGCCCTATGCAATTAACTCTAAATTCTGAAAAGAACGTGACCAAAGGCTTACTTTAGTTTGATGATTGATTTAACAGTATAATTATGTACACCTTGAGAAAATCACAGCTTTCCTAACTAAATTGGATATACATTAATTATTATCTGGATATGTTCAAACCAGAGATGAGGTTTCAACATTTTGTTGTCACACTAAACTTAGAATCCCGTCATAGCTAACATAATGTCTATGTGCAAATTATCAACGGATGTTTACATCACTTAGTCTATTTTCTGTAAACGAATAAAAGTAACGCCAATAATGCAGAGCAAAGAGTTTGGACTTAGGTGGTGTTAAATTAATGCTCATACGTTGACATCCATCTAACTTTAGTACTATGGAGTATGGAACATTAGTCGCAACTTCCTAGTACCAAATAATAAATAGAATAAATCACAATTATTACCAACTATGTCTAAATCTGGCATATCTGTGGTGCTATACCATCAAGTTTTCGACACATATTTTTCTTCATTAATGTTTGAGAAATTGTAACGAATAAAGAAGTATATCTAAAATAAATAATTATCACTATTCTAGAGCCAAATGTGTCATGATGATGTGCCACACAAATAAAATATGTCGCATTATAGATATACGGATATTAATGCATTATAACAACAACAATGCATAGATTCCGATTTTGTTCTAATAGCGGGAGGGGTTTAATTGGTACATAAAGTTTAAAGATGGAGGGTTTCGTCAGAAATTCATGCATTTTCTTCCCAACAATAGTTTAGTCAATTTAGTAAATCTAAAGTCGAAGATAAGTCTCATATAATGTGTTTGCAATGTATGCTCTTCATTATTTGGTGCATAGTTTTTAAGAGACTCAAAGAAACTTGTGTACAAAATCAAATAAGAGGTTCAGTGGATGTGTGTATGGAAAAATATTAAAATGGTGACGTAAATATATTAACAAGTAACATGAAAAGAATATCTTACCAAGAGTAGATTTTTTATCATTTCGTCGGTGTAATATTCGGGTTCGGATCTTTGTAAATCCAGTAAGACCTCCACCATCGCTTTCTTCTTTCCGTGGTCGACTGATGTAGTTGTACTAGTACTATCTCGATCGTTATCAACATTAATATTATTCGTCATTAATTTCCGATGCTCATCAATGACATTCTGCATAAAAGTGTCCCTCTTTTCGTTTATCAAAATCAATTTCTTTTCCACATCCTTAAACCCAAACCATCGCATGAAAGGTAAATAGTCGACCACGTTAGTTTCAAATGCCACATTTGATGTCTCAGTCGCTATCTCCTCTAACAACTTTGCTTCTTTCGACTTCTCCACATTCTTCCCATAATACCTGTCCCAAAAAATATATCATTCTTGTATTATTCAATTATTGATACAAACTAATTAATGGATCCTATTATTGTATGTCTATAAGCATATTCTATCATAAGTCAACGAGAAATAAAGGACAAATCATTCTTTTTCCTTAGTACTTACCACTTGTAAAATAATATATGTATGAAATAATTAAGTGAGAGAGCGAATATATTGAGAATTTTTTGGCTAACATGTTCTAAGTTCTAACTATATACAAAAGAAGCAATGTTTTATCGGTGGAATTTTACCTCTTGTTATTCTTTCTATAAGAGCTTTTAGATCAAAATGACAAGTTAATGTTGTATCACAGCTACGACTAAAAAAGAGGTCCCCAAATCTAAGTCCCTTCATACGCGACAGACATAATAAAAAGCCATCACGAAAATAGATTATATAACTTGTATGCGAAAAGCGTGTTGAAAGAGTATATATATAAGAAGGTAAATGCTTAATCACTATAAGCTTGGATCTCCAAAAAAATCTCTATAAGCTCGACAATTTGGATTGACGGGACGTACTAAAAAAATTTATATAAATGCAAATTTTTTTAGCTTCTAATAAATGAGAATTTCAAATACCTTTTCCCCGTGATCATTCTTGTCAAGACATTGAACATGTACTCAAAAAGAGCCGATTTGATTTCCACAACTTTACACGAGTCTTCCTTAGTCACACAAAATAATTTTCGGACAAGGCACAACGTTTCATTAGCCCGAATATGTGACAGCGTCTGTAACCTATGAGAAGACAACAACTCGAGAGACGAAATCCTTCGAAGATTCCTCCAATGCTCCCCGTACGACGCCCACGAAAGGCTCGTGTAGTTGCACCCAAAATACTTCCCATTGAGAAGATCTGGTCGGTTTGCAAATACCACGTCATTTTTGTTAGTCAGGCATTCTTCGGCAAGAGAAGGAGACGACACGAGAAGAACGGGCCGTGAGCCCAAACGAAGAAATAAAGCCGGCCCATATCGGTTCGAGACGTCGAAGAGGCTACGGTGGAACGGTTTTTTGAGGAGGTAGATATGTCCGATGAGAGGCAATAATGGAAATGGTGTTGGAGGAAGGTTTCTGAGTTTGTTGAGGAAGTGAAGGGTTATGGTGTAAAGAGCTAAGAGAAGTAAGGGGGAAAGGTACAAACATAGAATTTGATCCATTTGATGATCAACTCAATCAATCATAAGAGACTGAATTTATTGAAGAAATTATATTGCGTTTTTGTTATTTATTTGACGATAAAGTCAAGTAAATAATTCTTCAAGGCGTTTCATCACACGTGATGCCATGTTTCTTAACCAATTAATTAAAAGTTGTCATGGTTTTATTTTAAGCAAGAATGAAAGTAGGCAAATCGAGACTTCTTAATTTGTTACCCCCATATCTTAGCCCGAGGAAAAGCTAGCCAATTTCACGTGTTTACATCATGCTTTGAAGTATTTAGAGGAAAATGCATAATCTCCCATATAATTTTTTAAAAATACATTATATTATGTTTTGAAACTCTTCACCAATTAAACTACATCTTTGTTTATTTTAATGAAGCGTGCTTTTACGCTTAACGAGACTTGTTTTAGCATTCTCAAACTTTGTACCATGCACCTATAAAATTGACAAAGTTCCCGTATGAACAACCCATCATGTTATTAAGGATTTGCAACCAGCCCCTTCATGAGTTCATGTTACCAAAACACTGAAACATGTATAAGAGGGCTAATTGAACATTCATGTTTAATTAACGTACTTTCTGTTAAAAGGAGGGTTTGGTACTGTTTATTGAAAACACGAGAAAGTTTATGCACAAGAGATAATTAGAGGAGTGTTGTGGAGTTTTTTTTTGAGGCACAACGTTTATCTTTATGCATCGTATCCGTAATAGTTTATGACTATATTGAAATGATAATAATCATATTATGAACTATAAAATTATAATATAATCGTACGTTTACCTTTATGCATCGTATCCGTAATAGTTTAGGACTATATTGAAATGATAATAATTATATTATGAACTATAAAATTATAATATAATCGTAAGTATTACTATACTTACTATATTCGTAATTTCTAATTTGAAATATGAAAAGTATAAGTCTAAAGTTTGACAGTTCCATCTTATGACCACTCTTTTTAAATTATAGTCTATATGAAAAGGATTGATGCTTACAATTTATATTATTTAAAATCTGTTGTGCTTCTTTTATATATTGATCAAACTATTGCGTCGGGATTAAGCTAATAGAGTTGTTGGTGGGGGCGTGGGCATAGTTTAATTAGGTCTGCATGTGATGATGCATTAGGCAACATAAATTTAGGTTAATTAATATATTTTTTGTGGGTCATTTGTATTATTTTTAAATGCAAAATGCATCACTGAATTATCTGTATATAGGTTTCATTCATGAATAAGTCAAATGAAACAACCAATAATTTAGCTTGGCCTGATTTCTTACAGTACAACTGTCTTGTAATAGCAAAATATGGAGTTTTGTAATTAGAGAATTAAACTGACTAGGAACTAATAGTGATGCGAAATGCTGAAATTAGTCACATATATTGGCCTACATGGTTTCAACTTTCAATGAAATAGTTGAAAATCTTGGTGAGAGTTGAAAATATATTTAAAGTTATTTGTTCGATATTGAATAATTATGACTACTGTTAAACATAGGCCCAAGGGCTACTAATCTACTAGATATATAGCCAAGAAAGGTGATAAGAATTATTATGGACTATAATAATCCCTGTGAGTTATAAATTATATAATTCAAGAGATGGACCATATTGTATTATTCCCGATGCAATACCTGGGGACCGAACTCCCGTAATACTACAATGAGCTTATCAAACTCTAGTTACATAGGGTCTTAAGTACTTTTATATTGGTCTACTTCACTGCTCCATTAGGGCGTTTCGTTCCTGTGTATAAAGTAAAATACATGGCCTAATTTGATTTAGTATACGATTTGATTGGAGAAAATAATTTGTTGGGATTGACCAAAAAGTTCGACTTCCCATCAGTGTTCACTCTAATAGTTAAGATAGTAATCGCTACCCCCAACAATTATATATATATATATATATATATATATATATATATATAATTTCAGTTCAAATACTAAATTCGGCTACGCAAATGACCCAAATGCCCTCACTTTTAACAAACGTTATAAAAACGTATGAAAGTGTGTTTCATTTTTACTTAAGTTGCCTGAATTCGACAACAACATCATTTCTCCTAAAATTAAAACACATCAGAAATTTGGGCACGATTCCTACATAGGTACGACTTTAGAACCCTAATTTTGGCAGTTGATTTTGTTAAACTTGACCAAATACTTGTTTATTTTTGTCAAGATTCCTTAGATTTATACTACGTCTGAACGTATATGTCTTACTTTTTTTATAATCGTTAATTCGCCGCACGTAATCGAAGGTGATACGCAGGGAGATTATAGTTTTAGAGCGAAGGTAATCCCCAAATTAAAACCATACCACTCTGAACGAAAGTGCGGGGCGTCTATCTATGCTATGGTTTGGTGATGCAATGCATACCTGTAATGAAACCCTAATTCGAGATTTTAGGGTTTATGGTTTTGATTTGGGAATTTTTGAAATTTTGCGCATAATCGGCTAAGAATCTCATTCCTTAATGCGCCTATATGTGTTTGCGGTAATTCTTATAAGTTTTATATATATTTGCTACTTATTTTTTCGTTTTTATTGAATTAGTAATACAACGTGTTGTTTTGTGGCAGGTTATCCAAGAAGTGGGGGTTCGTGATTCGTCTAACAGAATCTATCATTTAAGCATCTATGGCACAATTATTAGGTTCCACTACATCTTCACTGCTGGGTTCGTTGATGCTATGCATGCATTGAATGGAAATCCAAACAAAACAATTCATGGTTTAGGCTACTGATTTGGGATTTTTTCTAGTTAATTTGTTAATTTGATTTTGAATAATCCTTGTTATTGTGTCTATGAGTATTTGTTGAGTTTAGGTTAGTTGTATGTAGTTCTATGTGTGTTCCACTATTTGGGTTATTCAATTGAAGGTGTACATGGTTCTTAATTTATACTTTTTGGGTGATTGATTATGGTATATCACGTGTTGTATGGTTGAATGGACTTGTGATATTGGTAATTGGTGGTTGTGTGATGGAGACATGTAAATATTTGTTTGAATAAATGTTCTTTCTTCAGATTAATGAATGTGGGGGTTTTGTTATGGGTTCGGTGACATGAAAAACTGGGATGTGTCCCATGAATTGGACAAGTTTTTACAATAGTTGGACATTTTCATTTTTGTTTTATTGTCTTTCTATTTCATATTCTTATACATTGTTGTTTTTAGCGTTGTCTTTTACTGATTTTATCTCCACCAAATTTGTTCTGTTAGATGACAAATTTACGCCATGCATGGACTCGATGGGAGGGGGACACTCTCATTTGGGCAATGAGATAACAAATTTAAGAGTAAGGTCATGTACGCAATCAGTTTAAAGCCGGATATCTCCGGATGTTGAAACAAGGGATCAGGGTGATTCTGCCTAATACAACTTTGATTGCCATGCCTCACATTAAGGAAACCTCACAAATCTGGTGGAATGTTGTTGCGTTCAATCTTCGAAACTCCTTTGCTTTGTCTTTTTTTCACAACTCTTGACTATCTTAACTCTAAGACTAAAACTAATGGAAGAATGAGTAAGGTGTTTCTCTCAAACTTTCTTCACACTTTTCTCTCAATACTCTCTTTTACAACTCTTGTGGCACAATGTTATTATCTTTTGCACATTGGACACATTTTCAACTTAGATCACACCTCTTTTTATAGATACATCATGTTGCCCTAGGTTAGATCTTTAGTCATTAGTCGAACTCGTAGAATTGACAATTTTTCCCTAAGTTGCGCTGCACGTTGTGCGTCTCTTTTAGCGCCATGCGGGCTGCGCTGATTCTTGCATGGGGAGCGTGAGTTGCGGTGTCCAGGCGCTGGTCGAACTACTCTTTAGTTGCAGGGCGTGAGTCGCGTTGCGTCTGGCACTGGTGGCGGGGCTTCTAGTAGTTGCAGTGCGCAAGCTGGGCCTTCTTTGTGTGAATTTATGGATGCATTCTTCATCTTCATAGCGCCTAACGCTATGTTGTTACGTTGTGGCACCTCCAGTGCAGTTCTCTTAAGTCTTCAAACTCGATTCATCACTTTTTCCTCTATTTTGTGTTTTTTTCATTGTTTTGTCTTTTCTTGACTCAAAACTATAAAAAAACATAAACCACTAGAATTGCTACAAAGCATAACAAAAGTACAAGTAAAAATACTCAAAGAGACACTCATCATATGGCAATATGTTAATAATGAAAGTTGCAGTGCAATACAAGATTTTAGTAAGAGGGTTTTTTTTTTTTCAAAGTTGAGCCACCATGTTGGTTTCATTTTAATTTTAACCTACTATATTGACAACTTTCAATTTAATTCCACGAAGATGATGCTATTGTCAACCTTGACCCAATTTTGATACGTATTTGTCGAAAGGAAGCAACGCTTGGCCTACACGCAGTGCCAACTTAGTGGTTTTAAATTAAAATTTGCCAATATAATGGATTAAAATTGAAATGGGGCCAACATAGTCTGCCAACTTGAAAATTTTCTAAATAATAATAATAATTTTCATAATTATTGAAATTCTTGTGTGGCGAGGTGTGTGTGGATCATGCACTGCTTGCATAGCAATTTTGACAATTGAGTCAAAATTGGGTCATGATCGACACTTATGCCAACTTATTGAACTTAAATTGTAACTTTTCAATATAGTGGGTTGAAGTTGAAATGGTGCCAACATAATGTGGCAACTTTTTAAATTTCCATCTAGTAAGTGAGGGGAATGTTTGATTGAAACCTGAGGGTCCTTTCAACTTGCAGTAAATTTTGATGTTTGTGCTGTACAAATTCATTTTGCTGGGGTGTTTCTACACAACCAGTTCGGTGCATCAGCGTAACATTCTTTCATAAAAAAATCAGTCCCATTATCAAACCTCAACCGTTTTATTTTGAACTCAGTGAACACAATGGTAGTGAAATCAATAATGTGTGTCAAAAGTTCAAATTTGTTCTTAAGAAAGTAAATCGAGGTGCACCTTGTGTAATCATCTACAATCTTCATATAAAGTTACAGAATAAGGACTGCATACATCACAATGAATGAGATCAAACTGAGCACTAGAACGTGACTAACTACGGAATTGCAGTTTTTTTTCCTTTGCTTTGCAAAATAACAAACATCATAGGGTGTCTTCAACTTACAATTATTTAAAGAAAGTTGGGGTATACCTGTAATTTTTTGAGTTAGTGTATGACCAAGACTAAGATGCCACAGAGTAACAACATTAGTTTGATTACAATTGAAAATAGTAGAATTAATGGAGTTGCATAAGTGTGCAGTATGTGTAGTTTAGTCTAAAATGTATAGCCTACTAACGAGTCTAGCATAATCAATAGTCTTCCTCGTGGAGAGGTCCTGCAAGAGAACCTATGGGGTAAGAAGCAATATGTATTTGTTTGAAAATCGAGTGAGTTTAGATTCTGAAATCAAGTTGTAGCTATATGCATGTACATCGGAAGCATCTTTAAGATGAAGATGTGCCCGTAAAAAAACATTAATTTTATGAGTGGCATAGGCGGCCTTGTTATTCGAGGTAAAGAAATGGGAATGTTAACAATTTTAACATTTAGATTTAAACTATGAAACATCACAAAACATATGATTAATATCACCAATGTCTATTGTTCATGTCTTGTGTGTGCTGGTGTTAATGAAAAGTAAAGCGTGACGGGGAGAGGAGTTGATACCAATCATAGTTGCTGCAGCATAGTGCATATCATAAGTAGAAGGTGCAGTAGAATGAGTAGGTTGTGACACTTGGTGAAGGCCAAAAACCTCTCAATGAGATAAGCAAGGTTTGGAATCAGTGGATGCATGGGTGTTCTCAGAGAGAGGTTGGCCTCAGAAGATGAAGCAAGGCTTGTAGAGTATGGAGGTGGTCTTATTCCTTTTGGTCATTTCCATCCAGCGGGACAACCAATCAGTTGGGAGCATCTATCCATAGTGTGGCCATTGTATTGGCAGTGGTGCACTTAAGCTTCTTCTTGTCTTTACCTTGATTATTCTTGTTGAACCTATTCTGGTAGCTAGGTTTCTAGTTTTGATCACTTCGTCCAGCTCGGGGGAACATGGCCATAGGGTCAGATGAAACAGTAGTGGCTTAAATGGATATTTGACTTTCTTCTTGCAGCAACATATAGTAAGTTCTTGACAGTGATGGAAGATGATTTATCATAAAAATTCCACTCTTGGACATTGCATATGACTCATTTAAAGCAACTAAAACCCCCATCACACAATCAGATTGTTGGATTTCTTACACCTGTCTGGTGACATTGCAAGTGCACAACCACAAACGCATCCAATTATGGGGGCGCTGACTAACCAACTCATCCCATACAACTCTAAATCACGATAATGAACAGGAACCAATAAACATCTTTAAGACATAGTGGATAAGGATTTCTATAATCGAAAAATTCTTGGGCCATAAGTTCTTGCATACGAGATTCTCAACTCTCTCCAAACATCAATTGCATTCTTGTAAGACCACAAACTAGTCCTAATTTCCTTAAAACTTGAGTTAACTAACCAAGACAATACAAGATTGTTGGCTCTAATCGAACAAGTGATCAACGCATGATCATTGTCCCCGAGAGGACACCACCAACAAAACTATACTTGTTCTTAATATTTAGCGCCATTTCAACACTTTTATGTAATGAAGAGTAATTATCGCCCTTCTCTCACAGAAGAACCAATATAGTCATGTGGCCCTAAGAAATACATTGAAGTTGAATCATCTGAAGGATTCCACATTCGAATCGGAGCAGAATTAATAATAGGCGTAACAGTATTTCCACTCATTGAGAGCTACTACCAAATTCAAAAAATTGATCGACAAATTTATGGTATTACAAAGGATAATCAAAAAGCACAACTCAATCGTATAAATTAAAATTAATAAAGAATGTGATCTTGATTGATTCTTCAAATCACGAACAACAAAATGAAGTTACACAACAAAATTTGGATCACAGTCGGCGAAACCATGAAACGAAATTGACTTTATCGACACTTAAGTGAAATATTACAACGACATTATACGAACATTGGGCGCGTTCTTCATCGAGTTTGAATTGGGATGAAAATACAAAATGTAAAACGTGTCCGAGTTGTTTGCTTTCTCTCTTATATATACTAACATTAGTCGAACTAATTAACTTATTAATTATAATGATTAACTTAACTATGAGCTAACTTTCCACGTAAGAATACATTTCTTGAACCCGAGGTACGGAGAATTTGGGTGATCTAGTGGCGATCAACAGCAATCATCGGAATCACACGATGGATTTGGAGGCGTTGCCCCCAGATCCAACCCCGAATCAGGTACTCAATAACAGAATACACCGGTGAATTACGAAAATGAGACCACCTCGAGAGTCTCATATGCGAACAAGGTGAGGCCGAGAGATGTGAGAATCAACTACTCACAAAGAGAGACAATCAAAGGAAAGGCAAGGTTGCTTCCCCTTCTGAAACCCGACGTTATAAGACGATCGAACTATCGCATGAACTCAAACAATCGTTGGCGAAAAAATAGAAAATTGCTATCATCCTAAAAGTGATGGGGAGACCATGGTTTTACCTGAATCTCGTCAATAAGCTCAGCACGGTGTGGCACCTCATCGAGGGTAGCGAATTGGTGGATTTATGGCAAGGATGATATTGCCTTAAAGGGATTTCAGAAGTTCAAAGGGAAAGAATATTAACAAAAGGCCCGTGGCAAATCGCCGGAAGTTTCCTCTATATTCGAACGTGGACTCCAGAATTCCGAACCGATGAACATGGTTCAAAATTGCGGTCCATTTCGTACAAAACGGCCAATTTTTTTTGGCTTTCAGGCCCACCGAAAAGAATCGGTGGTGTATTATTGAAACAAAAAAATATTGGTTTGTGTGATTATAAGCATTTTTTCTCACTCCTAGCCGGTCAATACTTACCAAATATAATACAATATTCATGTTTCACTAGAGCATTCAATGATAATTTGTTTAGTAGTCATTTACTTGATATTTAATATTAACTTATTAATTATTGTTAAAATTATTCCTCCAATTCAGATTATAAATATAAAATTTCTTTTTATTCATCACACTTATGAACACATAAATTTCTTTGAGTTGGTTACTCTAAAAAATTTTGTGGCTGCAAAATCATTATTCATATGATCCTTTTTTATTTAAATGAAGTTTTTTATATTATTGTATAATATTTTCTAAAATATTTTTTGAAACTTATCCGAACTTTTTCGAAATGTTTCCGAAATCTTTTGAAATGTTTCCAATATGTGATCTACCGAAACATAATCTGAAACCGATCATAATCCATGCCGATGAAGTTAACATTGATTCGATAATAACGTGGGTTATAGTCCTCGATGCACCCCTTGAATTGCTTGATGAGGCAATGCTTATTCCGGTTGCGAAGGGAATCAGAGAACTTATCAACGTTGACGGCAACACCTTCACCGCAACGAGAGGCAAGTTTGCCCGATTTTGCATCCAAATTGCCACAAATATCCCTCTTGAGAGAGCAATTTACATGGCGGATAAATTGTACCAAGTGCAATATGAGAACCTATCGAACATATGATACACTTGTGGCCGAGTCGGACATTCAACTGTACATTGCAAAGACACTTCACAGGAGATGAACAAGAACGAGTCGACTATGGATACGTCCGATCCAATAAGGGAGGAAAAATCGAAGCTAACCAATGGTTAATCGAGAAGGCCGATAACCATGAGTTCGGAGAATGGCTTCAAGTTGTGAAGAAAAAGTCTTGGGGACAGAAAGAGAAAAGCAAGGACGCGACACAACAGGCGTCAGAAAAATTCGGAGAAGAATCGGGATAAAGGGAAAAGTGTGGTGAAACCGATCCTCTTAACAAGAGCGACACAAGAAAAGAATTTCACCAGCTAAAGGAGTCCTCAATGGGGCAGACGTCTACCAGGGAAGGGAATCCTCAAGTAAGGAAATTGAATAAATCTAAACCAAAAAAGAAATACAATCGGGACTATTAATCCGTTCGAGACGTTGGAGACTATTGAGGCCAAAGAGGATAATATTGTCGAAAAAGCTATACACTTAGCCGCGAACGAGGAACACGAGAATGGCGGTCGTGGGACACATACCACTCTATCGGCAAGAATTAACCGGCCCTTTGAGGATATCAAGAATTCGACCAAACTCCGCCCTACTCACCGTTACCACTCCATGGATTTGGGAACTATAAATAAAGTGGAGACAGTAGAGATGGAGAACAATATCCTCCATCATTGGCAAAAATTCATGTTGAGTAATTGGGAGAAGAGACGTCAAGAGTACTACGTGATGGAACTCTTGCTTCAGATGATAGTCATATGGATTGGTCGCACCATTGATGACCCGATGCACACGCACCATCTTTTGCATCTACCGATGAAAATCATTACATGAAATTGTCAAGGTGCGGGTAACTTGGAATTTAACATTAATTTCTGAGAGTTGATCCGGGTGCATAGACCCGATGTAATATTCTTGCTTGAAACAAGAGTATCTGAAGAAAGGGCGATTGAGATTGCTCCTACTCTTGACTTCATGGATTTTTGTATAGCGCCAACCGACAAAGGTATGGACGGCGAAATATGGTTGTTATGGAACTCAAGAAACATCGATGTGGTAATCAAGGATAATGACTTCCAAGGAATTTACGCGGTAGTCGATCCAAAAAATCAAGCACCGTGGAGATTATCCGGAATCTATGCTAAGCCATACGATGAAGAAAAAATCAAAATCTTTAGCAAACTCGAAGAGATGTCGAAAGAATTGGATTTACCGTGGCTGATCCAAGGAGATTTCAACGAAATTGGGGCGGCTCACGAACAATTGGGAGGAAGCTCAAACGTTGCTAATAGATGTATAGCCTTCCAAGATTGGATAAATGCGTGGGGAGTTCATGACCTCGAGTTTCAAGGTCCGATTTTTACTTGGACAAATAAAAGAGAAGGGGACACAATTATAAGGAACGATTGGATCGGGCGCTTGCAAACACGAAGTGAGTAGACAAATATCCGAATAACACGGTGATACATCTCCCGCGGACTCACGGGGATCACCACCCAATTATGACGTGTTGTGAAGGGGCGAGGAGTGATACCGTGGAAAAATTGCTTCGTTTTGAGGAGATGTGGTACAAGCACCCAGACTGCGAGAGTGTGGTGAAATCGGCATGGGAAGGAAAACTGAAACTCCTTGAAGCAATAAAGAGAGTGCCAAAAATTATGATTCCATGGAACCGCGCTAGCTTTGGCAATTTATTTAAAATAAAAAGACGTGTGATGAAACGTCTTGACGGAATGCAAAAAGCCTTAGCACGTTATCCAAATGAATTCTTGGTGAGATTGGAACGAGAGCTAATTGAGGAACATGGTGGTATTTTGAAGCAAGAAGAGACCTTTTGGAGACAAAAAATCGAGGGTTAAGTGGTTGAAAGAAGGGGACAAGAATACTAAATTCTTTCATAGGTCGACTTTGGCAAGAAGGAAAAGGAATCATATTGAGACGCTGAGAATTGAAGGTAAGTGGATTGAGGATCAAGGTGTCCTTAAAAATCATGTAATTGCGTACTTTAAGTGACTTTTCCTGGAAGGGAGGCGAACACTCCACCAATGCCTACCTCTCGGTTCCAAAGGAATATTAGCGCGAAGAATGCTGCAGATTTGGGGGAAATACCGACCATGGATGAGCTAAAGGCTACAGTTTGGGCCATGCACCACTCGAAAGCACCGGGTCCGGATGGGTTACAAGCAAAAGTGTACCAAAATTATTGGTCATGGCTGGGCGATTCCCTTTTTCGACTTTGTGAGAGATGCTTTCGTGTAAGGGAAGCTAGACAAAGAAGCGTGCAAGGCATATTTGTGTTTAATCCCGAAGGTAGCACATTAGACTGATATCTCTCAATTTGGGCCAATTTCTTTGTGTAATGTTTCTTATAAATTCATCACAAAGTGTATCACTTTGAGGCTCAAACATCTTATGCCAGAATTAGTTGCCCCGACCCAGTCGAGTTTCATTAAATGCCGCGGCACTCACGATAATATTTTGGTGATTCAAGAAATTCTTCATTCTCTTCAGAATAAAAAGAAGAATAAAACGGGACATATGATTCTAAAGATTGATCTTGAAAAAGCTTATGACAAAATAAGTTGGAGCTTCCTTGAAGAAACTCTGCATGCTTTCAACTTCATGACGAATCTCATCCAAATTATCATGTATTGTGTCTCTAATGCCTCGACGCGGATCCTATGGAATGGAGAACCACTTGAACCATTCATACATGGCTGCGGATTAAAGCAAGGGGACCCTTTATCCCCGTACCTCTTTGTTATTTGCGTGGAGCGACTCGCCTATTTGATTCTTGAAGCGGTGGAGGCGAAGATTTGGGAACCGATTGTTCCTTGTCATGGTGATCCTTGAATATCTCATATTTTCTTTGCGGGTGATGTAATACTAATGGGAAAGGAAACGATGAAGACGACTACTACTATCAAGAAGGTCCTTGATTTCTTTTCTCGTTCGTTTGGGTTGAAGCCAAGCGCACCGAAGTCAAAAGTTTATTTCTCGAAGACGGGGGGTTCTAGCTTGAAAAGGAGGATATGAGATCAATTGGGATTTGAACAAACGAACAATCTAGGTCGATATCTCAGGGTTCAACTGGTTTATGGTCGAGTAAAGAGGGAAGATTTCTCGGGCATATTTGATAAACTCAATGCGTGCTTTACGGCTTGGAAAGGGCAAACGATGTCGCTTGTGGGAAGATCTACCCTTGTTCAAGCCGCATCTATGGCAGTGCCGATTCACATGATGCAAAGTTATTGGCTTTCAGATAATGTGTGCAAGACGCTCAATCGATTAAATAGAGATTTTGTTTGGTTCGGAGATCCAAATATTAAAAAGATGCATCTTGTAGGATGGCCACGAGTCACACGGGCCGAAGAATGACGGAGGGCAGGGTATACATGTTGCACAACTTAGTAACATGGCCTTACTTGTTAAACATCGTTGGAGCTTATTGTCGAACAATGATGTGATGTTGAATACGTTAGTCAATGTGAAATACCTCAAAGATGCGCGACTCACATAGTATGAATCGAAAATCAACGATAGTCCTACTTGGAAAGGTCTAATCCGCTGTTTGAACCAAATCCGGAAACACCTCCGTTGGAAGATCGGGAAAAGAGACAATATTTCCTTTTGGTTCGACAATTGGCTAGGCCATACGCAATTGCACGACCGCGTGCTGAACTTGGAAGAGGGCGACTGTAAGCTCACCCATTGCGACGTAATTGATAACGAAGGGAATTGGGACCTTTCAGAATTAAGAACGGAAATAGACCCGAGTTGGAGCCATCTAATTGAAGGCCATACGCCAATATTAACTGAAGAGGAGGACCGCATTCTTTGGAGTGAAACAGCGAACGATAAATTCACGTGCCAAAGCGCTTACAAAATGCTATTTAGAGCGAACGAGGTTGAGAGGATACCGGCTTGCAAATATGCGTGGGTTTGGAAGACTTCGGCCAGCAACAAAATCCGATACTTTAGATGACTTGCCGTTCAAATCATATCACGTCGAATCAGCTTCGGAAGATACGCAAATGCAGGGATTCTGTTGCGTGCGAGACTTGCCACGATCTGGAGGAGAATACGATCCACATTCTAAGACATTGCTCGGCTGCTACTAAGGTATGGAAAACGTTACTTGGAGCAAAGTACATATCTAGTTTTAGTACTATTGAGGACGACAAATGGCTCAAGTTCAACCTCCGAAATCGTGAAAGTTTATGCCCCCTTCTCTCGGATATCCCGTGGTATGTCATCTTTTCCGCTAGTATATGGACGATATGGAAAACAAGGAACACCAAAATCTTCGAGGGTACAACGGAAAAGAATTATGCCACTATTAGCCAAATCAAACAACTTAGTGTTGATCTACTTGCGGCTAACCATGGGAAAAATCAACACGTTAGGAGGAGTTGGGAGAGATCAAAACTGGGGTGGCTAAAGCTCAATGTAGATGGAAGTGTTAGAACGCATCTTAACTCCAGCTCGATCGGAGGAGTACTCAGAGACGAAAGAGGGGCGTGGATATGGGGATTTCGAGGTAGAAGAGAGTGCCCCACAATTTTGGAGACCGAAGTCGAGACCATTAGAGAATGATTGAGGATCGCATGGAAAAAACGAGTGAATAATATCAGTATCGAGACGGATTCCTACGAAGCCTTCAAATTGGTCACAGATGATACGCTCTCGAACCCGGATATAAAAATTATTGTGAATGAATGCCGAAGCCTACTACGCAAGCCGTAGATGAACGAGATTAAGTGGATACCACGAGAGATGAACGCCCTCGCGGATGCTATCTCCAAGCTTAGTTATACCAAGGATCGCGAGAATTGCATCATGCTAACTCCACCTCCGAATCTTATATTTATTTTGTCGAATGGTGTGCACCTTATTTATGTTTCATATAAAAAAATAAAAAACTTTCCACGTAAGAAAAGTTAGCTAACAAAATTAACTATACTTTTCAATTACTTTCCAGTTAAGAAAAGTTTGGCTGGTTGATGTGTCAAGAAATCGTAACATATTTTTTCAGTTGTATAAAAAATTAATTGTCTACTACGTACATTATCGATCTTTTACTATCAATGGTACATAATATATATATATATAGGGATAAATGTTTTAAATCCCAATCCAGGCCCACTTTTATAAAGTACCCATAATAAATAAAAAATTACATTAAACTACAACTTATTAATTTTGAAAAGTTTTGTTCTAGCTAAGGTCATTAATCAACTATTTAATTCGAACACATGTCTATATTTTTGTTTCTCAAATTTGGTCACAAGTGACAAACTCTTCAAAATAATAGATTGAGAGTACACTGCAATTTTTGATACGTTAGAGGTCACATTATAAAAAAGGGAGATAGGTTGAGAGTTTAAAACATTTAATTATATCGTAAATTACTTGCAGCATATACTGCAACACTTGTCTAGCTCGCACATTAATTTAGGTTTCAGATCGAGTAACGGGCCGAAGGATATGGAAGTTATTGGTCTTGTCCATGGACTTTAATTTGTCTGAATTGAAAAAATGAGTTATGGGCTCATGACATGACCTCAATGGCTCCTTATTTCCCCGGCCTCTAATTTTGTTAGACTTGTTCTATAGGAAAATTGCATAAATTCGTGAGATTGGACACTAAAATTCTAGCATTGTGCACAGAGATTTTATTGAAAGATATTTCATTTCTTGAATGTCAACAGCCCTTGTTTTACTTTTAGCAGGAACGTAAAATAGTTCTTTCGCCTCTAATAAGTGGTATATTCTTCGGCAAATAGTGACATTTTTTTATTATTTTGACAGTCTTTTTGAAGAAGTAATAACAAATATGGTTTTGAACACAATGTATCAGCTATATGTATGTCATATATAACAAGTTAAAGGTCTTTGTCATAATTCAGATTACAACCCCACCAATTAACATTTTTCTGCTAGAATCAGTCCATAGTGATAGGACACCACTACGTTACTAATGCAATGTTTCTGATAAAGGTTCACCTAGTTCAGGTGATAATATATGTTCCTCCTACACAAAAAAAAACAAATAAATATTAGTATAGTTAATCATTTTTCTATTCTTTTTGGAATAAAACATTTTCGAATAATGCACCATATATTACTAGTTATAAATCTAATATGCTCTCTGGTGCCATACTCTATGTGAGTGGGAGGAGTTGTGGATCAGAGAGCACACCAGAAGTTCTCGTTGAAGTGTCATTCAAACTTCAACGCATGCGATTGTGACCAACAACAAATTTGACCCTCCTCGATTCGTATTCAGATTTTAAGGATTTATTGTCTTAACTCCAATTATATTCTTATTGGGAATTACTATAACTTATCAAGCAGTTCAGTTTTTTAAATGACACAGGTGTATATGTGCTGAATTTGACCTGGCTAGATGTGATAAGGCCAGTACTTATTCTGATAAGGAAGTGTCCAAAAAGGTCTCCATATTTTCAACCTCAAATCTGTCCTAAGTTTTATTTTATTTTGTCAGTATTTTGACAAGAATCTTTTCAGGACCCCTATGTATTTCATATGAGATTTCAAAATTTAAAGGAGATACTGCTATATATATAATTAGAAATAGCAGGACTTAAAATTTTCTTTTTATTTTATTTCTGAACTCGTGTTGATGCCGTAGTTATAAAATTAAGCATTATATTATTAAACTCCTGTGATCCTTAGAAGGTTTAGCAATGTATTTGATGATCACAAAATATTGGAATTTAATCTATATAACAATATTAGCAAAGCTGATCAAGTTTAATTGTTTAACAACGTGGGTCCCTTTTCGAGTTCGGCCATTACAAAAATTAGTGTTTCCCACGTCAAAATCTTTATAGCTAGCTAGCAATCATCTAGAATTTGGTCTACCAATCTTGAAGATGATTATGATAATATTGACACTTTCTAAAAGCTTAACCTGATTCCTTTTATGATTTAAGATTTTATATAACTAGTAGTACTAGAGGTGTGCCAACAACAACTTATTATGTCGTTGTGCGTAATTAATTATTACTAAGAAGCTTGTATTGTTTCCTATAGTGCTTTCTCAAAAGACATAATTAGTGACATGTAAAGCAAAGGTAGATGGATCACAACATGTGATCACATGGTCTTCAAATATTCATATCCCCTCACCTGCAAAATACGAAAAAAACTTACTACAAGATTTGTAGTCATTAGCGACCGAAGTTTTGATCGCTATTGACCCAATGTTAATGATCATTAGCGACCGGAAGTCGGTCGCTGATTTCCGATCGCTAATAATTTCTTTGCTAATTGCTAGTTACCGAATCCCAGTAGCTAATGTGGCTTTTTTCCTACCGCGTTTCTGTCGTTACAATTAGTGACCGAAGTTTCGTCGCCATTTCTGTCACCACTGCGGCTTTAGCGATCAATTTCGGTAGCTAATGTAGAATTAGCGACCGAAATTCCATCACCAACTTAACGATTTGGATCCCCATTTTAACCCGCATTTGCTACCGAGTTTTGGTAGCTAATAGTATGAATGTCATTAATTACCGAGTTTCGGTAGCTAACTTTATGAATATTAGCTAACTTAATAATATTTAAACAGTTCGCTACCGGCTGGCAGCTAATAACATTTAAATCCTTGAATATTATTAGCTACCGCAACGCGGTAACTAATAACATTTACATATTTTTTTTAAAAGTATTCCGAAAAGTTTCCGAGTAATTATTGGTTTATTGTTTCACCAATATGAAAATCAGTGTTAATTTGTTAATTTAACACTAACAAGCATTTAAATAAATGAAGAAACTTTTTTTTAACAAAATGATTGTAAAATAAAAAAGGTTTGGAGTTTTGAAGATATGAAGAAAGTGTTGAGAAATGAGAAATATTTTGAAGATTTGAAGAGAGTGTTGGATTTGATAAATGAAAAAAAAAATATGATATAGAGTGTTGAAGATATGAAGAAAATAAAGAAATGATATGGATAGTTTTTTAGATAGGAGAAGTGAGGATTTTTTTTTATGATTTGAAGAGAGTGTTGTGATTATTTTGTAGATTTGATAAATAAAGAAATGGTTAGGATAGTTTTTTTATTAGAGAAGTGTTGGGATTATTTTGTAGATCGAAGAATTGAGAGGTATTTATAATATGAGATTGAAAATTATGAATTTCCCGCACTTGGGCGCCCAGATTTTCGACATTTTGCTACCGGAAATCGGTAGCTAATGGTCAAAATTTTTGAATTTTCGAAAAATTTGAATTTTCCGCACTATGGGCGCCCAAATTTCCGAGGTTTTGCCACCGAAAAGCGGTAGCTAATTGTCAATTTTATGGGTTCTGCTAGGTTGAATATTAGTAGCTACGACTGTCAGTAGCTAATGATGTTGTAGCGACGAAAAATTGGTAGCAAATGTCCGTTGAATATTAGTAGCTACTACTCCGCCGTAGCTAATGTTAATTTTTTTTTTCTATTTTGTAGATTTCTTTGTGTGATTTTGATTTCTTTATGTTTTCAGTTTAGTAATATTGGTAATAATAAGTAATAATTAACATATTTGTTAGTAATTGAGTTATTATTACGATTGATGTATTGTTGTGTGACGTATATATTATGTGACGACCGCGCCCCACGAGGCATGCTCCGATCCGAGTTGGTTCGGTAGTGATCAGTCACTTTACCCAGCTCAGATTAAAACGTAACTTATAGGAAGGGGTCTCACTTGTTCAGGATCAAAACCATACACATTTTATAAAATATATTTTGATATATACAGCGGAAGTCTTGTATTACCAACAATGTGACTTTTTTAATGGTTATGCACTAGTGACCAAACACGAATATTCTAAAATGCACGCTTGAACAATTATTCACTTGATCTATGCTGCCATGTTGATTTTTATCCTGAAGAATGGACAGAAGAAACGAGAAATAAGTCTTTAATGACTTAGTTATATTCATATAAAAGAACTGTTAATGCAAGAATTAACTGTGACCTACTGAATACATTTCGAAGAATGATCTTACCGGTAGAAACAGTTCAACTAGATAATTTGATGTAGCAATGGTACTGGAATTTTCATAGATTAGTTAATGAACTTGTGCTTAACAATAAACAAATCCAGCCTTATGACTTCTAATATTCTATCTTATACCTCCCGACGAGAAGCGACCTCGCAAACAATCAAGTGACGTGCTCGAGTACATGTCGATCCAGCACACGAGTTACAGCCAACTCCTAACTGCAAGTGGCGCCTACATAGAAATGGAATATATGTTGTTCGAGATTTGGTAACGGAGTAGTGGCTATTCTGTTCAAGTTTCTCAGGGCCAGATGCCAAACGGGGCTAGAACAAATTAGAAATGGAACCTCACCTTGGCTCGTACGGGGAACCTTGATGGCGTTGATTAGTTCGTCAAACCTTTAACAAATTTAAATTATATTAATCAACTGAATTTATAGTTCACCACAAAAAATATTAGTAATTTTTTTCTTCAATCCTCATGTTGGTGAAATTGAGAACGTTCTGGTTAAGAATGCTAGTTGCAATGTAAATATTAGTAAATTAGACATAAGTTTAATTTATGTCATTGCTCTAAACATAAAAATCTTAGATTATGAATTGACAAACGTAAAGTTAAGTTAAATATCAATTAACAACCTTATTGATATCTCAAAATTAACTTAAACAAACATATGTTCAAACTTATGACGCTGAGTATTCACGTTAAAGTCATTTCACTGACAAGTTACGGTAATAAGTAAAATTTGATTAACTAACCAATTTGATGCATAATCAATCATTAAATATATTACTTAACCAACTCTAAGAAAACTCATCTTTTTTGCCTTTAATCAATTCAAAAATTTTAATAACCACACATCAAATCAGTATCATATGAATTAACACCTTAAAAGTTCTAACTTAGTCTTACTTTGTTTTACATAGTTAGTTTAAAATGCACATAATTATGTTATCTTAAATATAAAGATATAACATGGGAAATTTATCAAAACATGTGATAAGGAATGTCTATTCTGATAAATAATCTTATTTGATGTTTAAGTTATGAAGTGGGTTTAAGTTATGAAATGGCAAGAATAATCTTGTAAAACTTATGAAAGTAGTATGTTAAACATGATAAATCTACCATTCAAATAATATAAATAAAATCACAAAAATATCAATTCATGATTACAAGTATAATAATCTGATTATAACGAATATTAAATCATGTTAAGTTCATGTGTGTGATAAATACATGAATTATGATGGTGATTTAACTATTAACTAAGAAAATAAAGGTTGTGCCAAATAAATTGAAAATTCACCGCAGTTTTGGATTTATCTTTGATCTGACATCCAAATGAACTTGGTTTTCAAATCATTTTATGTTTTATGATTCAAACTGTCATGATGAATGCGTGTATCCAAGATTTTGAGAAAAACACAAAGGTTTGCTATGTTAAATAATTCTTGAAAACATAGAACCTATTTTCGGATTTTCAGACAGCAGTCTACGGCTGAGGAATTTCGACCTTCTAAATCACATTATTTGAAAAACATTTCTTCATAATTCATTATTCGACCTTCTAAATCACATCATGAGGAGTATTTAGCCGTTGGCCTTGCTCAAAAAAGATTTTTTCACAATTAATTATGGTTTTTCTAAAGTGCAGGGTTGAATGGATAATTTTCGCGCAAGAAAAGTTTTGGGGTATTATCGGGTAGAAAATGATGAAATAAGAACTTTGGATGAATTTTTCCTGAAAGTAGACTCACTAACTTAGAGATTCATAGGAAGGAAAAGGAAAAAGCGAAATGATTTTAGGTGTGAAAATTATTGGAAGAAAGCCTACTATTTATAGGCAAAAAATCATTTTAATTAAGGTCCCGCTTTGATTATTTTATAATAAATCACAAAAAATCTGAATTTAATCATGCTCTCAAGGATGTCATGGCTTACCTCATCAAAACGATGTCATGGCTTACTTCATCAATTGGTTAATTGTATATCAAGTCCCTCAATTATTTATAATTAAAATTCAAATAGGTATAATTAGATTTCTTTGTTGCATACATATTTACTTATGTAATTTTTCTAGGTAATTCAATCAACTTGGTTAATATTTGAAATTGAAATATATGTTTTAGGATTAGAGACATGTAAATATAATAAAAGACTAACTTATAAGTTCATGGGGCTCAAACGCAAATTTTTCTAAATATTTAGGGTCAAAAATAAAAATTTTCAGAAGTTCAAGGGCTAAAGTATAAATTTATTTTTTTTCTAATTTTGGGGGCGTTACATATTAGTTTTACCTCTACACTTAATCATGTTTCGTATATGTGATTGAAATATCTTTGTGACGTGATGATTGATGTATCGATGAAATGTGATGCTTCGTTATGATGTGAAGTTACAATCTTTATTTAGCGCTCTATTGGTACATACACATATATAGTATTGACAAACAAACGACATTATGTATCATTGTACGTTATTATGAATCGGCATTAGTAATGTCATTTGATTGTACAATGAAATCATCATTTTGTGTTTATTTAGTTTATTATTACTTGTTATTAACGTAATTGATAACAAACAAACAATTATACATAAAATAATCGTCGAAAAATTATAATTTAAGAAGTTGAATATTAGTAGCTACCGGACTGCGGTAACTGATGTGGTCATTAGCTACTGTTAGGGTATATTTATTAGCTACCGCCATTTGGTCGCTACTGTTAGGGTATGGGCAAAGGGTTTTAATCAAATTTTAAAATTTGTGCCAAATAGTTAGCTACCGCATTGCGGTAGCTAATGAGATTTACAGATTTACTTTTTACATTAGCTACCGCCTCGCGGTAGCTAATAGCTTACTGATGGAAATTTCGTCGTAACTTTTTGCTAGCAACAGAATTTTCGTCGCCAGCGAAGATGGTGACCAATTGGTTGTCGCCATTTTTGTTAGCGACGAAAGTTTCGTCGGTACCCTCATTAGCTACGGAAATTTCGTAGCTATTGACTGGCGACGGAATTGTGGTAGCTAATACTGCAAAATCTTGTAGTGACTTGTATTTCTCCTCTTTATTTTTTTTCCTTTTAATTTGGACTAGAATATAATATATTAACATAAACATGACAAAAATAAGTTCTCCATTTTATTCTATAAGTCGGGCTCCTATATTCTCCAAGTTACACATGTTCAGCGCGCGTGATTGCAGTAAACTGGCCGTTGATGCTTTCAATGGGTAATAAGACTTAATTACTACACTAGAATAATTTGGTGAGTTATTGTTAAACTATCGTCTTATTAAAAAGTCGGAAAAATTATTTATATGTTTAATTTATTAATTCACACACACACATAGAAATATATATATATATATATATATATGTGTGTGTGTGTGTGTGTGTGTGTGTGTGTGTGTGTGTGTGTATTTGCCTCCGATCATCACAAGCAGAAAATAAGTATTTTTGTTTCATAGACTTGATATTGTTTGATAAATAGGTGATATCACATGACCAGTGATAATATTTAAACACATGACTTCGTTTTTGGCTGGAGTATTATACCACATTGAGTTATCCTCGCATTTAAAAGCTCAAAACTGAAAAAAAAAAGTCTGTTTACTGATTTACATGTGATATATATAAAAAGTCTCAATTTCTGTTTAAATATTTTTGGGCCGTTCGGTTAATGATAGAAAGACCATAATTCTACAGACAATGTAGTATTTTAATTCATGTGTATTCTTATCCTTTTATCGTGTAAGCAAAGTTAGATTTTAAGAACTAATTGTATATTGTCATGCCACTATGATATATTAGTTATCTCTGTCAAAAATAACAGCCGCGAATATGTCTGTTAGTCACTGTAACTTTATCCTTACGTATCGAGATACTTTATTTCCATGGGTATACAACATGAATAAAAACTAAGAAGTATGCATGATATATAGGTTATTTCCTAGATTCTACTTTTCCTAATTTGTCACTAAATCGCAATATGAAGTGATGTGCCTCATATTACGTTAAATAGGAACATTGAGTAAATTAATTCAAGTTGTTTTGATTAGTTGCACACCACCCATTCCACCAATTGTTTGTACAGAGTATGATCATCCTTATATTATTTAAATGAGATTTGCCCGCAATTTGATTAGGGATCTCGAAGTGTATAATTTCTCTTACAATCAAGTTTATGAAATGTCTCTTATGTCGTCTGTTTGTAGTAAGGTTAATTAAATACGCACCATAAGAATAATGATTGTGGATTCTTGTGCTAGAAAAGGATTGGGGATCTTATTGCTAAATATGCAAAAATTGAATGAATCCCCGTTTGTTTTTCGGAAGAATGGGAAAAAGGAAAAGAAAGGGGAAAAATGGGGGAAAAGATTCATAATGCTCCAATATATATATCCCCACCAGTCCACCACACACAAACAACAACAAAAGCAGTGGTCCCACAAATCCACCTAGTCAATATGGAATTTAATCCAAATTAAAGTCCAGTTTCGTATAAAATCGTACGTACGTTACATTACTTTCACCAGTTCAAATATCAGCCTTCACGAGATTCTTCTTTACAAAAAGTTCACTCTTATTAGGGGAAGGTCTTTTCTGCAAAGTGCTTTCTCTCAGTACTCACAACCACAGAACATTAAAAAGAGTGCCTACATAGTACCTAAATTTCCACTTCATTAATTGATCAAAAAAAAAAATCCATTTCATTAATAAATATCACAACATCATACCTCATAACTTGTACCTGTTCTCATTATAGTTTGTTTTTACTTTTAACTTAACCTCGTCCACTAACAAAATTAACTACTTTATTTTGTCAACTGCCGCCATGGAGTGGGATTGGTTGTCGGAATTTTTGAAAGGCATGATAAAGCCGGTGGCGGCGCTTGCTGTGGTGGTTTTGGCGGTGGCGTTGTCATATTTGCAAAAGCTTGGATTGGAAGGGGAAATGGCGTACGCGATATTCAGAGCTTTTGTTCAGCTTTCTGTTATTGGATTTGTGCTGCAGTTCATTTTCAATCAGGATAATGTAGTCTGGATCCTTATGGCCTATCTTTTCATGGTATGTATGATCTTGTTACTATGTTTTTATTTTTAGTTTTTAGTTTTGAAATATATTATGTTTTGAAGCATATGAATAGATATCATGTCTCTTCGTCTTCTTCTTCTTCTTCTTCTTCTTCTTTTTTTTTTTTTTTTTTGGTAAAATTCTGTTGCAATTGTTGTTAAGCATGTTGGATTCTGTTATAAGTTTTGGATCATATTTTTTTTGGGTCAACGAACAATTCATTAAAACATGGGCAGTATAAGGTACAATTAATACCCATAATCACAGAAGGTACAAGGTTTAGTCACTCCCCCACTACAAGAAAAACAGGCTTTACCAACGGCCTTTGCCCTTGGTAAAGACCCCTTTCCCGTTGGTAATGAGTTAGTAGGGACGGCCAAGCCCTTGGAAATTTCCCGTTGGTAGTAATCGCGTCGCAAAATTTTCCAACGGCCCAACCCTTGGTAATGAGTTCATTACCAACGGTCGGCCCCTTGCTATAATGTAGGGACGGCTCAGCCCTAGCTACATATTACCCACGGCCAAGCCCTTGGTAAAAAGAATTACCAAGGGCTGGGCCGTGGCTAAGAACATGCTATCATTACCAAGGGCCGAGCCGTTGGTACTAATATTCATGATATTACCAAGGGCCGAGCCGTTGGTACTAATATTGAACCATATTTTACGTTTAAATATTAGTAGCCACGGCTCGGCCGTGGCTACTAATATTCATCCGAATAAAAAAAAACCAATAATATTCTGGCAATTTTGTAAATTGCCGGAATATTATTGGATGCATTTTAACAATTACCGAATCTTGTGATTTGTTGTGTGTAGAGAAACAAAATCTTTGAATAAGAAAAAGAAAGTTATGATTGAAAATAATTTTGAAGATGTATAGAAAAAAGTGTAAAGAAAATGAAAAAACTTTGAATATTTGAAGATATGAAGAAACTTTGAGGATTTGAACAAACTTTGAAGATTTGAAGAAAACTTAAAAGATATGAAGAAACTTTGAAGATATGAAGATTTGAAGAAACTTTGAAGATATGAAGATTTGAAGAAACTTTGAAGATTTGAAGATATGAAGATATGAAGTTTTGAAGATTTGAAGATATATGAAGATTTGAAGATTTGAAGAAAGGAAAAAGTATGAAGATATAAAGACAACTTTGGAAGAGAGGAAAGAAAAAACTTGAAAAAAATGAAGAGAAACTTGAGTATTTTTGTGGATAATGAAAATGAAGGGTTGAGGGGAGGTGTATTTATAATGTTGGATGAAAAATTTAAATTTTCATGAAATTTTCATTTTCCCGCATATTCTGGAGTCATTACCAACGGCCCGACCGTTGGTACTAATTTCAAATTTTTTAAAATTTGAAATTTCCGCCAAAATTTTGGCTAAAACATTTTGAATATTGTCTTGCCTGGGTAAAAACACGTTTGAATATTAGTAGGGACGGCTAGGCCCTTGGTACTAACCCCTAAATTTTTTGTTTTCATGATTTGCATTATATAAATTTGATTTGTTTATGATTTTTGTTAAGATATTGTTACAATATGTTAAATGAAGAACTAAAAACACAAGTATGATAGTTTTTGAGTTATCGAAATATACATTATAGAATTAGATCATCATACGTTTTATATTCTCATACGTATATTACATACTAAGTTAAGTTTTATATCCTTATATATACTAAGTATGTATTAGATTTAATAAGATCTTAAGAAGTTGTAATGATCTCACGTAATTGATTAATGATCGTTACAACATGCAATTACGAATGTTACATAGATTTAATTTGTGTCAAATATAAGTCATTACGAACAACGTTATTCAGTTATTTTGCCATTAAGACCTGAAGTGTGTAACTGATGCATGATTGTACTACGAAAGCTAAAATTTATGTATATTAAACTAACTTATACTTATAATTGTCGTAATCGATAATAAAACACCCACATATGTTAAACAATCATGGAAAATGTAAAATTTATGTACATGAATATTACTACCAAAGGCTCAGCCGTTGGTAATGAGCCTTATTAGTCACGGCTGGGCCGTAGCTAGTGTTAGGGTATTTTTCCAACAGCACAGCCATTGGTAATAATGTCAATAGGGACGGCTGCACCATTGGTAGTGTTAGGGTATGGAGTATAGGGTTTGGGGTTTAGGATTTTGCATGTGTTTTAAAATTTTCACTAATTACACTTTCCACCCCTAAAGTTTTATTTAGCGAATTTATGTTCTGTGATTAGTACCAACGGCTCGGCTGTTGGTACTAATATTATTACCCACGGCCAAGCCGTTGATACTAAGGTCCAACAACGGCCCAGCTGCGCCCCATTAGGCCCAGCTAAAAAGGGTCGTCGCCCTATAATTAGTACCGACGGTATGCCCGTCGGTACTAATGTAGCAACGGAGAAACCATTGGTACGTATTAGTACCAACGGCTTAGCCGTTGGTAATGGTTATTACCCACGGCTGAGCCGTTGGTACTAGTAGCAACGGCTTGGCCGTGGGAAAAAAGCCGTTGCTACTACTCGATTCTCTTGTAGTGCCCCACCACCATGCATTCTAGTTTAAGTAGAACAAAGGTTGTTGATTCCAATCCACAAAAGCGTAAACAAAATTCCCCCTAGTAATTTTTACCCAACATCAAGCCCTAACTTTAATAATATCAATAATGACCTTATCACACTCAATTTGATCATTCTTGAATTGAACCTTATTTCTCGTTTTCCAAATTTCTCACACAATGAAAAACCATGTTTGTTTCCATTCATCGATCGCTTTTTTCTTTGTCACAAGGATCATATTAATTTGCTAAAATTTGGACTTTGAGTTATGACCCATTCATAGTGTAGTTATCAACTTTGTTTGATTAAGAGCAAATGATTATAGGAACAAGTAAACCTAATGATTATTTCAAACTAAGAGAAACTTGGTTCATGTTTTTTATTTTATTTATATTAGTGGACTTTATATTATTTAATTACATGAAATGTGAAAGATACCTTTCATAGGAAGTAGTTTCTAGAAAAATTATCTACTCGATAGTAACAATGCTGGTTTTATTGAATTACTGTCTTATTTAAAAGATCAAGTTCATATTGATAAGTTTCGTATTTGTTAATTCTATATACATATATTTTGATACGTTCCAATAATACAGATTTTATTTCTTACGTTCCATTACATACAGATTGTAATTCTTTTTGTTACATGGCATTTTTAGTAAGTGAGTGACGTAAGACTGAAATCCATAACATTTTGTTTGAGCTTGATCTCTAATACTATTTTTATTGCACTCTTCTAACAGTTTCCTATATGCATCATATATACTCAATTTGTTTCTGACATGAAAATTGTTTGTAATTCAACTGAATGTATAGGCGTGCGGAGCACATACCTTTTTTTTGGGGGGGGGGGGTGGTAGTAGTAGTACTACATACATGTTAAACATATACTGTCATATGCATTGACTTTCGAGGTTTCTTGCACGTGCGTATGACCATTCGTTTTTGACTTGTAATGTTAAAAATATAGAATATACAGATTGATATACATGCTCATAGCTGAAGATTCGATACAATTAGTTGATAAAAAAAAAAAGATTCTATACAATTCAAACAAATATAAAATTAACTTAGATATAGTCAAGTATTGGCTAGTTAATTATCAATTAAAAAACTATTAGCTAGTTAAATCTTGTCAAGGACCAACTCTGTACGTTAAGATTTGTATGATGACATGTTTTGGTTCCTTAACAGGTTGTGATCGCAGGATATACAGCCGGACAGCGCGCGAAACACGTACCACGAGGTAAGTATGTTGCTGGAGCATCGATTCTGGCTGGGACATCGATTACCATGTTTCTATTGGTCATTTTACGTGTTTTCCCTTTCACCCCGCGGTACATTATCCCTGTTGCTGGAATGATGGTTGGCAATTCCATGACGGTCACTGGGGTTACGATGAAAAAGTTGCGCGACGACATCAGGATGCAGATGAATTTGGTAAGTTGATCCCTAAAAACATTGGTCGTTGACCGATAAGATCTCTATACCTCGTGGTTATAGCTTTGTCGCGTCAACCATCCATTAAAAACGCGATATAATTGTAGTTAGCCACAAGTTTGAAAATTTGAGCAGTTCTGATCATAAGATCTATCATACGCCTAATCCATGTAACTATTTTCCTTAAAATCCTTCCCGTGAACGAGTAAAGGCTAACACGACAAGTTCTAGTGACAGAAAGATAGAAACGACTAGATTTTATTTGTTTATTATTTATATGTTGCTAATGCCAACAGATTGTATTCCCAATTTGTAGGTTGAGACGGCGCTTGCTCTAGGGGCGACTCCACGTCAGGCAACGGTGCAACAGGTGAAACGAGCACTTGTCATCGCACTTTCTCCAGTGCTGGACAATGCCAAGACAGTAGGACTGATTTCCCTTCCGGGTGCAATGACTGGCCTCATAATGGGCGGGGCTTCGCCCGTGGAGGCAATCCAACTACAGATTGTGGTGATGAACATGTTGATTGGGGCTTCGACTGTTAGCAGCATTATGTCGACGTACCTTTGCTGGCCTTCCTTCTTCACCAAAGCTTATCAGTTAGAATTTAAGGTGTTTGCTTTGGATTGAGGTTGTACTCAAATTTGAGTTTTTGATTCACATACACCATATTATTTGAAGATTCCGGTCACAGAAAATGATATGTTGTTATATAATCATCAAAATTGTAAAATATATATTCTCATCGGTTTTTCTATATTGTGAGATGAACTTGTTTTGGTCTAATCATGGGTTACATGCATGTTTTTACTCATTTCTTTGTTACGAATTGGATTCGCAGTGTAGTATATCATGAATGTGGACAATTTTTGTTCAAGTATTGAAGTACTAGAAAATTAGGATAACTTGGAAACCTTTTCTTCTCACAATTAAAATAAGAGTAAAATGCAAAAAACTACCCTGTGTTATTTCTAATTGGCAAAAAAAACCCTGTGTTATTTTTATTAGCAAAACCCCCCCTGTGTTATCCATAAATTAGCAAAAACCCCCTTCATGACATATTTTACAATGACAGTACCAATAATTAAGGATTTATAAGTATTACAATTTTATAATAAACATATACTTGTTACAATAAATATTATGCATCGTGTTATAAATTTTTTAGATTTTTTTAAAATTGTATAAAAACATAATAAAATTAGTCGGTACCGTAATTATATTTTTACAGATCTAAAAACTTAGGTTTTCTTCAAAATTAATAAACAAAAATATGCATACAATTTAATTTGAACATTATTAGTTCCATATGTATCAAAGACATACAATAAAAATCATATTTTGCGATCAATCTCAGTATGTGCGAATTAATTCAGTGTAATAGGGGTTTTTTTTGCTAATTTTGAAATAACACAGGGGGGGTTTTGCTAATAAAAATAACACAGGGGTTTTTTTTTGCCAAACACAGGGTAGTTTTTTGCATTTTACTCATTAAAATAATCGCAGATTTATAAAACTGAACAATATAAGCTTTTTCTGCACGATATATAAATCTTGACCAATAAAAACATTATAAACATTCACAAAAATAATTCGTTTTTTTTTTTTAGAGCTAGAAAAATATTTGTTCTAATTCAAGAGATGCAACGAATTACATATAAATGTAATTCTAATTCAGTTAAAGTTATATTACCCAACCATTATCAACGACTTTCTTTGGTACCCAACTGTCAAAATAATTCGTTTTTTTCTTGTTAAATAAATTTTACTAGTAACACTACTATTTATGAAAAAATACGGTGATTAATATTTAATATATCTCGATTCTCGAATCTGCACAACGAACGTTGAAAAAAACAAAAGTCAAAATCCCGCCAACAGTCAACCCCACCCTCCATTCCCTTATTCTCGGATTTCCCCATCTTACTTTTAATTCAATCAAAGTATCGATTTATATGATGACAAGTACGATGATTCGTGAGGAAGCCAAGCCTCAATTAATTTGAGCTCAACTTTACCTCTCTCTCTGAACTGCTCTCTCTCTAGAGCTCCTTTTGTAAGGACTAGTCTTTTTTGACATTCTTTCCCTCTCTCTTCTCCCGTCTTCTTCTTCTCCCCTCTCTCCTCCTCCCCTATTCTTCCTCCGGTCATCTGTAGCTGCTCTCCCTCTTCGGTCCATGGAGAAACTTAATAGTCAAGTCCAGATTCAAAAGAATACTCTTCATTTCGACCCTCTCCCCCCAACACCTCTAAATCTGCAAATCCCTAACCCTCATATGGAAAATCAACTAAAAACCATTGTAGCCAAAGCTATCACTGATAAGCAACTAAACAATCAAGCTTTCAAAACCACTCTCCTCCAATCTTGGGGAATCAGATACCAGCTGGAAATTAACCACATCCATAAAAACACGTCCGTGTTTGTTTTCAATAACCACAATGATGCTGACAGAATAATACGCCAAGGACCTTGGAACTTCAAAGGTCATCTTGTCACTCTCAACATCTGGCCTCCAGACAAACCTTTCGATGACCTGGATCTTTCCAAAACACCGATATGGATAAGAGCCTTCAATATTCCAGTCTATTTCATCTCTCAAGGACTGGTAGAATCAATAGGTAATTCAATTGGAAAGTTCATTTCAGCTAATATCAAAGAAGGGGCAAAATGGAATCGCTACATCAGAATCCGTATCGAACTCAACACTGAAGAACCACTCACAAATCACTGCATGCTAAGGGTAGCTAACTGCTCTGAGTTCAAAGTCAACATTCAATACGAGAGACTGGGTGATTTCTGCTTCCATTGCGGACTCCTCGGTCACAAAATGCACTACAACAAAATTGGTCTTTAGGGACACAGGAAAATGTCCCAAGAACCAACTTGTTGCTACATTTACAATTTTTAGGACACATAACAACTATGTCCCATATAGTTGTGTCGCAAAAGACTATACGACATTTTTCTTAATATATATGTGTCCCAAAGTAAACTTACGAGACATAACTCAAATGTCTCGTTAATGATTTACATTTTCATGATATATCTTTTAAGACATTTATTTGTGTCTACTAACTGAGTTTTCGAGACAAAAAAAAATGTTCAATAAGAAATTTAAATTTTTGAATTGTCTCTAAGGACATTTACTTGCGTCTCTTATTTAAATTCTAAAGACACAAATAGGTGTCCTAAAAGTAGATTTCTCAGAATACACGTTATTGGAACATTTACTTAAGTCTCATAAGTTCATTTTTTGAGACACAAATCATTGTCTCCTATCAGATTTTTGTAATATATTTCGCCAGGACACTTTTTTGGTCCTTGTTAGCATCCAAAAGTTGGTATATATGACAAGAACTAAATCATTTGTATGTGCTAAAAGTGCTCATAGCAATAGAGACCATTATATTCTACCATAGTAAAATAACATCCAAAAATAATCACTCAAACATAAAAACCTGAATATTTTTAAACTTGAACACAAATCGATATGGAATTCACTGTCATATGCAAAAAATAATCAAACGTCCAAAATCACTATCATTTATTCTCTAGTCAAAATAGTATAACTATTAATGTACCTAAAACCATCATCATGTCAACTTCTAAGTAAAGGAATATGCATGAAATTATCAAGAGACACGATCACTAAAACTTTACGAAAACAATCGTTTAGCAACAAGCTCCAAATTGCATTAGCTCTCACCAATCACCATTGCCTAAAGCCACCTGCACATAATTGTATCGAAATTATAACAAAATAAAATGACATCATTTATTAGCTTTAACAGACACCAACTTATAAGTGTGGAACTAGATCAAACAAGAATATGAAAAGAAGAATACAAGTAATGAAGGTCCAACTTATAAGCTTGAAACTAAATCAAACAAGAATATGGAGAAGAATAAAATGCAAGTATTGAAAGTCCAACTTATAAGCTTGAAACTAAATCAAACAAGAATATGGAGAAGAATAAAATGCAAGTATTGAAGGTCCAAATAGGACAAGTACAAAATAATGAAAGCGAAGCAAAGAGTTCAATAAAACATCAAGATTCTCTTTTCCTCATTCCTACTAATAAATAAATCACACAATTAAAAATCATAGAACTAGGAAACGAATATACCAAGTATGAAGGCCATGCAACAGGTGCTCCAAGAGTATCTCCAATTGTTTGACAATGCCCATACGGGAAAAACAACCGCTCCTCTTTTTTCATTATAACCTGGATTATTACTGAACAAAATTGAGGCCCCAAATCCATGCCATTGACCCTCACATTCTCCATCTCACTTATGACACCATTCGCCACTACTTCGTTATCTCCAAAGTTCTTTAGAACAACATTAGACCCAACCTACATTTTGCAACTTATTACTAACTCAATGCATCAACAATTAGATCATGTATTTATTCATAATTAGGTAAAAGTTCATAATGTTTACCCTAATAACAGGTTGACGGGAAGCTGATTTAGATGAACGTTGAGTGTTAGAAGCTGTAAGTGGGAGACTTTGAGAGCTATGTTGTACGTTAGGAGATTCTACTTGAGCTCTTTCAATCTCGGGTTGTCCAATACCCTGTAACTTACTGTTGACGATTGCCTTGAACTCTTCAAACTCTTTTCTCAATGTGATATTTTCCTCTGTAGCGTGCTGATACTTTTCTTTGTACTTTGAGTTTTCTTTAATAAGTGTTGCACGACTTGGTTTTTTCCCACAAACATCAGTTGATGTTATTCCAGTTCCATACATGCGCACTTGTCCATTCTTATCTTTCCCCATTACCGCTGAAAAGGCGTCATCTAGATCAAAAAAAAGCCGTATTCGCAGTTAAATCTTTAGGATTTTTGGCAGCTTCCTCTTCCATTTGTTCCTGTAACGAAGTACATATGGTAATTCAAGTAAGATGCTTTGAACAATGTATTCAATTAACAAGAAATCAAGTAAGATACTTTGAACAATATATTCAATTAACAAGGAATCAGATTCTAAATTTTAATATTCCACTTACTACTAGTGCAAGTATTTCATCACTTTCAGCTGTGCCGTCGGGCTTGTAGTAAACTTCTTTAAACATCTCAGCTCTGGTAGGATATCTACCCAACTCCTCAAACTACACAAAACACCAGATTAAAAAAGTTGATCTTTATATTTGATCTTTAAATTTCTTTAACATATTACCATGGTTTGTTTCACTGATGGATATAGTCAACTTCTCCACGAGCTAGCTTATTCTTTTCGCTTCTCGCCTGGGAAAAGTGAAAAACTATAATAGTGAATTTTAAAAATAATAGATTTGAATAAGATGAAAAGAGAATTATTTTCGTACTTTAGCTTTATCCTCCAACCAATGCTCAATGAGTACTTTATACTGATCCTCAAGCACTCTTTCTGGTAGTTTAGCTAGTTGTTCTTCAATTGACTTATTTGGGTGAAAAGTCTCTTTCTTAACAAAGCTTTTCCAACTTTTCCATTTCTTATTAATAGACCTCAAGACAAAAGTATCTTGTTGTGCAGATAAGTCGAATCTACGCTGTAGGAAAATTAAAAGTCACAAGCATTATATATATGTGCATTAAATATAAATAATACCTCTCAAAGCATAAATTCACGTAAACAATAAAACTAACCTTGACAAGTTCAAGCATGCGTTGTTTGTAGGTTTGAGGCATTATTCTCCAATCTTTATATTGGAGTGGACACAATTTCCCATTTCGTGCTATTGTGCCCAAAAAATGAGCTAATGTGCTTGTATTCTCTTTAATTGGCTGTCCAAGATCATTAACTGAAACTGCAACACGTTTTCCATCTTGTACACACCAAGTTTTAGGCATCATGGTAGGTCCTCGTCCTCTTTTCTTTTTCCGAGTAGCTACATTAATAAATTCACAAACATGATAAATTTCATTCGAGAAAATATATTTCTTATTTTTTTGAAGAGGGTCATCGTTAAAACCAGCTCTACAAAATCACAAATGAAACACAACATCGTAACATCCTTCCAGAATTGAAAATAACACTAATCAGCATGATAATTCGTACTTAAAGAAAAGCTTACTTACAGAAAAGATATATACTACAACTAGATATCAAACAAAAAGTAGGAATACTTCTAAAAACTCAAATTCTGGTATTGTAATTGCCAATGCATGAGAAAGAGAGCTTTTATAAAATTTATAGAAAAAAAAGGAAAGAAAGAAAGGAAAAAAAAAACACACCAGGTTCCACTGCATCAAGAGTAGGCTCAACTTGAGTTTGTTCGCTGTCATCAGATTCAAGAGCATCACAAGTAATTTGGTTGGTGTTTAAATTTGGTTGCATAGTATATCTTTCAAGCAAAGCTGAAGTAACACCAAGCCGACGTGATCCTTTAAAGATAAATTAAAGATAACGACTACACTTAGTTAGAAAACTCGAGATTTTGATTCAAAGCATAAAATCATTGCCCTTAGATTTCACCTTTTCGAAGACCAGAAGGTGGTTGAGGTGCAGATGCTTGATGTCTAACAAGGCCCGTGCGGTTTCTTGTCTCTGGAGGCATTTTCTATAATCTGTAATATACACATATAAAATAATTAGTAAATTATCCAATAATAAAAACATATAAAAAAATTAGTAAATTATCCAATAACAAAAAAGAAAAACAAAACAGGACTTCGTATACAACGGTAACAAACAACTTACCAGGTAAATGATGTTGATCTAATACACATAAATTTAGTAAAACAAACAAAAGATGTAGCAATGTAACAAATTCAAACAATCACTAATTGAAACGACAAAAACATATAGGCTAAACATAAAAATTCAATAGTCGAAACCTAAATGCGACCTAAAAAGTCTTTCAAATTATTCAATAAAAATTAATAATTTCTCAAAAAACAGCTCCTTCGGCATCTTCCCTAACCCAATTTTGTTGTTCATACTCATTATGCAAATGCACTTCCTCAAAATCATTTCGGTGAAGTGAACTTGCATCTAAATTTAAAATTGGATCCATTTCAAATGAGTCTCGAGGTTTTGTCTTAACAACGACATGCCACCCTTTCTCAGTAGGATCTTCAACATAAAAGGCTTGTTGCGCTTGAGAAGCTAAGATGAAAGGCTCATTATGTTGCCTTAGTCGAGATAAATTGACTAATGTGAACCCATATTCATCTACTTTTTGCGCGCTTGCTGTTGACACCCAGTCGCATTCAAACATCACTACTTTTTTGTCGTCATCATAATCAAGTTCAATGATATCCTTTAAGACCCCATAGTAAGTCACATCACCAACAATTGGATTGTTGTCGTTTCGACTTGCAAAACTGCTAGTTTGTGCAGTGACAACCAGCCCGCTATTTTGAACCTTTTGTAGGATTTCATAACTTTTGACATTGAACCGAAATCCATTGATAACAAACCCTCTGTATCTATTCCCTTGTGGGCTAGGACCTCGAGCTAAGGCTCTAAGCTCCTTGGATACTTGAACTCCCCTGAGATGTAAATCTTCAACCTATAAAGATTAGGTAATAGAAATTATTATCATATTATGCAACTTAACCAACTAAACATAAATAATCATGATACAAAAAGAAATGTGAGTCATTTTAACTATTTTCCGACTTACATGATTGTAAAACCAGCTGGAAAAAGATTTTGGGTGAAGTTGTTCAACATCTTTCTTATTGAGGCGTGGATTTTCATGTTCAACAATCGCCTTGTGCTTTCTGCACACAATTTAAACAATAAAAAATATCAAATATCAAGTAAACTAAATGATTTAGAAAACTATGTAACTTAACATACTTACGTTATGTATGGCTCAATCGAACTGCAATTGAATAATATATATTGGTGTGCCTTGTCGATCTTTTCCTTTGAAAAAGTTGTAGGCTTTACCATGCCCTTGTGATCCCCAAGATTGGAGAATACAGAAAACTCAGATGCAATCTCGCCACCTATACCATCATTTCTTTTAACTTTGTTGAACTTGGTCTCCACATCATCTAAATACCTAGAACAGAAGGTCAAGCACTCTTCCATCAAGTATCCTTCAGCAATCGAACCTTCTGGACGACTTTTGTTACGTACATATGATTTCAACGTAGCCAAATATCTGGTAATCCATTCAAGAGTATAAGTGTGTGTCAATACAATATAATAATGAATACAATAACAAACATGAAGAATAGCAGTACCTTTCAATTGGATACATCCAACGGTATTGTACTGGTCCTGCAACCCGAGCCTCATATGCCAAATGAATAGGTAAATGAATCATGATATCAAAGAAGGACGGAGGAAATATTTTCTCTAGGTCACAAAGAGTTTTGGCGATCTCTGCTTCTATACGAACCAAATCTTGAGGATTAAGGACTTTAGAACAAAGTTGTCTAAAGAAGCTGCACAATTTAATCAAAGGTATTCGAACAGCCTTTGGTAATATTTTACGCAAAGCAACTGGGAGTAATTGTTGCATCAATACATGGTTGTCGTGACTCTTCAGGCCTGAAATTTTATATGGCCGAACTTGTACACGATTAGAAATATTAGAAGCATAGCCATCGGGTACTTTGACATTCTGAAGTATTTCACAAAGTATTTCTTTCTCTTTCTTATTCATTGAAAAGCAAGCAGCGGGCAAGTACGTTTTTCCAGACTCTTGAACAATAGGGTGGAGGTCCCTTCTGATGCCCATAGCTTTCAAATCAAGTCTGGAATTTATATGATCTTTTGTCTTCCCTTCTAAATTCAGCAATGTCCCAATCACATTGTCACAAACATTTTTCTCAATGTGCATTACATCTAAGTTGTGACGTAATATGATATCTTTCCAATATGGCAAGTCAAAGAAAATACTTCTTTTTTTCCAGTTATGTGGAAGAGATGGGTTGTTACCTACTTTCTTACCAAATTTAATATTAAATCCATCTAACTCATCTAACACCATATCCCCAGTCAAAGGGGTAGGTACCCCACGATGTTCTTCGTTGCCATCAAAAGAATTAGCATTTGTCCGATAAGGATGATAACGATTCAAAAACCTGCGATGGCCTAAATAACATTGTTTACGACTCCGAGGCAAGTATTTAGAACATGTGTCCTTATGACATGATGGACAAGCAAGCTTACCTTTAGTGCTCCAGCCGGATAAATTTGCATAAGCAGGAAAATCATTTATAGTCCACAGTAATGCCACGCGCATATTGAAATTCTGCTTAGCTGCTGCATCATATGTTTTTACTCCTACCCATAGTTCTTGTAGTTCTTCTATTAGTGGCTGCAAGTACACATCAATGTTGTTTCCAGGGGATGAAGGACCAGGAATTAGTAATGTTAAGAAGAAAAAAAGATCTTTCATGCACATCCATGGGGGTATGTTGTATGGGGTCAAAATCACAGGCCATGTACTATGACTCGTACTCATAGTTCCGAAGGGACTAAATCCATCCGCTGCTAGGCCAAGCCTTACATTTCTCGAATCTTCAGCAAAATCCTGATGTTTATGATCAAAATCATGCCAAACAGGAGAATCACTAGGATGCCTCAAATTACCATCTTTGGTGCGTTCCTCTTTATGCCATCTCATAGAGGATGCAATTTTAGATGACATATAGAGTCTTTGCAACCTAGGCTTTAATGGAAAATACCTCAGAACCTTTGCTGGTATCTTTTTTTTCTTCGCTGAGTCATCGCCATCGTCATCCACCAAAATACTTTTGGGTTCAAGATATCTTGATGCACTACAAACATGACATTGAGTAGCATTCTCATACTCTTTCCTATATAACATGCAATCATTTGGACATGCGTCAATTTTGATACAAGATAGTCCCAACGCCCCAATTATCTTTTTAATTTCATAGAAAGATGCAGGTAAAGAATCTGTTACACCAGGAAAAGCCTCTTTCAATAATTCAAGAAGATCCGTAAATGACTTATTAGACCATTTACCCGTGCACTTCAAGTGAAGAAGACGGATAATGAATTTCAACTTCGAGAATTTTTTGCACCCTGGATATAATTCTTCTTGAGCATCATCCAATAATTTGTAGAAATCTTTGGCTTGTTCATTCGGTTCTTCTTCGACATTTCTATCCGCATCTTCAACCCCAAATACATCATTTACCAAATCCTGCATGTCATTGAACATATCACCATGTTCATTATGTTGGTTATTGTCTTCAACAGACACAGAATTCTCCCCATGTAGGATCCAGTCTGTATATCCCTTCATAAACCCATCAACTATCAAATGTTCTTTTGTAGTGTCTCTATTTACCCATCTTCCATTCTTACAATATTTGCATGGGCAAATGATTTTGCCACCGATGAAAACATTGTTAAAAGCCATATCAAGGAATTGGTTTAGTCCATGTTCATATTCTTCTGTATACCTACGTTTATTCATCCAACTCTTACCCATGTTGAACCTACTAAGATAAGGTTACTTAGAGATAAATATATGAATCATGCGAAAAAAATATTGAACTAAGTTTTTCACTTTTTACTAAACTAAAAAGCTAATAAAACTTGGTGTTTTGTTCTGCTTAGTTGGTAAATAAACCACAATTAAGAGAAAAATAGACTTTTTGTATCATTTGACAGTACAATATCCACAACTCATGTGCTGCCTCCAACTGAGTGAATCGTCTTGTAAAAGTAACACAAACCAAAAATTAACCTATGTTTTTAGAAATTTGGTTTTCCTAATCCAATAAACAAGTTGTGACATCATTATTAAGTTTGTACAACTAAGGAGAGTAACAAAGTAAGTATAAATTAACATGATTACCGTTACTAATACTAACATCAAACACCACATATAAGGGTTACAAAACTAAACAGAGAAGAATCCCCACAAAGAAAGGGACTTGTAACACAGTAGCATTTTGCCTCAAAATCTATTACACAATACAACATCATACATTCAAAATACCTAAAGGAATTGATTAATAGAATCTAAAATCTGAAATAGTCAACTAGAGGGATCAATTAATATTTCAATCAAAGTAAACACAAAACACTACTAATTTAATTCGTCCCACACCAAAGTCAAAAGTCGAAACATGTACTCTAATCAGAGTTAAAAATCCAATAATTAGTAATACTACAATTTTTCTGTTTGGTATTGCAGTTAATTTTGATATAGTCTTTAGTTAAATAGTTAAGGTGCAAAACAAAATGGCAATAATATACGTTTACATTCAAATTATTTATACAAAATTGTTCATTTAGAAATATAATTTAACCTGCCAAAAATTGATCTGATATTCACATGAATGATATAAATTATAAAGTCTCCACTGATCAATTGGGTAATTTTGTCGTTAGCGTATAAATAAAAAAAAATTCTTCTTATAAATTTCCAACTCCATACACGATTAATCAATCCTACTACAACTCTATATCTAACCCTGTTTAATCTCCAACTCCATATGATATACGTGTATATATATATATATATATGCCATTATTCTTTTTGGTGTTTAAATGTCATAATGGTAAAAGTATGATATAAAGAACACCACAAATAACAAAAACTTATGTATGGCATACTCTGTTATTTGTCATGATGCATAACAGATCATAGCAGAACACCACAAATAACAATAACAAATTAGAGAATCATAGCAGATCATCATCAAACTTCTGTATATTTAGTTAATCATGCACTTAATTCTATTGTGTATATTTTTCGTCCCCCTTTTCTCTTTTAACTATCTGAAGATGAATGCAACCAGAAGATGAAAGCAACCAGACTATTCTCTTTGCTATGGCTTTTCATTCGACTAATAAAGGTTAAACTTTATTTAGCTTTCAATAATGCTAGTGCATAATTACATTCTAGGTGCTAGAGTGAGACCAACTTGATATGGAATTAATTAATTGCAAAATTGTGCTATGTATTCTTGATTCTTTAATCCTAGGATTGGCAAAGCATTTACCTTTTCTAACCGATTACAACATAGATTTATTATATTACTGGTTGTCATTCTGGGAAAAGGCAAACAATCTTATACTAGTGACTTGGTTGATCTATCTTTCTTTTTATGTTGATGAAAACACATCGTTTGTGTTAATTTTCTGCCAAGATGTTTTTAAGTAGTACCATATAAAGTAAGAAGAAGTCACTGTTTAATTAAAGCTACAAAATTTGCAAGAATCATATCAATCAATCAACAATTCCCACCACATAGGCACAAAATTGAATAAACCCAGGTATGTATATACATTGAATTCTAAATATTTCCATCTCCTCAATCCACAATCAACAACAAACCATTACAATTCCTTCAATTAGCAGAGCAAAAAGAGGGTAAAAGATAAAGGAAAGTGTTACATACGGATGATAAGGACGTGGACGATGAATCGAGTCTTCTCCGGTGAATCGAGCGTCCGTGGAAGAATTCGAGAATTACAGCCGCCAAGATTTTTAGGAGTAAAGCATTAGTGAGTTAAAAGAATATTAGGTTAAGGTTAATTTGGGGGAAAAGTAAAAACAAAAAAAAAAGTGTGGGAAAGTTAGAATTAGGCCCGCCTTTTTTCTCTGTGTGGGAAAAGTGTGGGAAGAATATTAGATTAAGCTTTTATTAAGATATAATTTATAACTATTCTTTATTAAGACCAAGTCAAGTAAATGTCTCAAGAATTGAAAGTTATTAGGATATAATTAAAAAAGTATCTCAAGAATCAAATTATTTTAGGACACAGCAAAATAAATGTTCCTAGAATCAAAATATATTAGGACATAATTATATAAGTGTTCTAAAATAATGTATTTGAAACATTAACAAAATAATGTCTCAAAAATAATGTCCCTATAGACCAATTTTGTTGTAGTGAGGTTTGTCCTCAAATCCCTGACTCAGATAATCTTCCTGAATCATATATGTTTGGGCCTTGGTTAAAATCGGAGAACAACATAGAACACCCCAAAATCCTTCCCCGTCTGACACTATACCCTTCCCCACCTCGACCAGCCGCCACTATAATCCCTAACCCTAGCCCTTTAACCCCAGTGGATGAAAACCCTAGTCTTCCCAAAGTGCTTTCTGCTGGTCAAACCTCAGAAAGCACAAAAAACACTTTTCAGGTAAATCCCACTGATAAAGACATCATTTCTGAAGCAACCATCTCTCTATGTCAGCTTTACTTGGGCAAACAAAAAGTGTCGGATAAAGACAACTCCCACTATCAAAGCATGGCAAATAAACTTAAAATATCTCCACTTGATATATCATATGACTTAAAAATAGTCACTGAAGATAAATCAACGACCCATGCTGGATCAGCCTTAGCTGGAGAAATGATACTTAAGTCCAATCAGCCTTTACACACAACAATAACTCTTCCTACTCTCTTACCTACCTTAACAACCTTATCCACCCTCTCAAACTGCCCACAGGGAAAAAGAAGTTCTCCATCTCTTCACTCCCTCCAAAACTCAAAAAAAACCTTTTTTAGAACCCCACTATCCAACTATATGTCAACATCTACCCCTGAACCCTCCCCTCAAACTACTCCAATTGACACCATGGCTACAAACACTGTGATTCAGGAAATTTTCTTGGAAGGGTCTTTAATAACAAAGCGCATTAGATCATTTAGACCTAAATCTGCAGTTATCATCAATGAAATTGAAAATTCTCAAACCTCAGAACCAGCTGGCGCCATCTCTGTGGCTAATTCATCTGACAAAATCCCCTCTCCTTCAAGTGAACTATCAGTCTCCAAGCTTATCAAAATCAAGGCCCCAGAGGGGGACAAAAACGGATGTCTCTTAAAATAATTGTGTGGAACTGCCAAGGGTTGGGTCAACCCAAGGCAGTTAGGGCTCTGGATGGCCTACTGGCTTCTGAAAATCCAGACATTCTATTCCTCTCTGAAATTAAATCTAGCAACTTGCTTCCTATCTTCAAATCTCTGAAAGCTAACAAGCTCATTCACTCTCATCTCTCCCCTCCCATTGGAATTTCAGGTGGCATCTGCATAGCCTGGAAATCCAATGTTTCTCTCTCTGTCCTCTCTTCCTCTCCTTGGTTCATTCACTGCAATATTCTCTTCCCTCTCTCTAATAATCCTTTGTCTTGGTACTTCACAGGGATTTACTGTCCTTGTGAAGAAAATCTCAAATCTGCTTTTTGGAGTTCTATCAAAGAACTGAATGTGACTGTTAACTCTCCATGGATAGTAATGGGAGATTTCAACTCCATTTTGACTCAAGAGGAGAAAAAATGAGGCAACCTCTTTAATCCTTCTTCCAATAATATCTTCCAATCTTCTATTGACACTCTTGATCTTTCTGATATTGGTTTTAAAGGTAAGATCTTTACCTGGAGCAACAACAGACCAGATGAAGGTAACATCAAATTGAGACTAGACAGAGGTGTAGCAAATCAACCATGGCTCACTTCCTTTCCTAAATCCTCCCTCCACCACCTCCCAACCATTGGCTCTGATCACAAGCCTCTCCTCCTCATGACAGATTCTCAAAGTCCCACAGGCCATAAACCCTTCAGATTTGAGACCATGTGTTCTTTGGACCCCTCTTGTCATGACACTATTCAAAAAGCCTGGAACAATACTTTATCTCTCACTCCTCCTTTCAAACTTGTGGCAAATTTTAAGGCTGTGAAAAAAGGCTTTAACTTCCTGGAATAAAGTTCATTTTGGCAACTGCTTTACTATCTTGAAAGATATTATCAAAGCTATTGATACTTTGCAGGACCAGGTACCATCAGCTGCCAACCTCCAAAAAGAAAAAATTCTCCAGCAGAAACTGAATGCCACAAGGAAAATGATAAAAATTCAATGGAACCAAAAGGCAAAAGTCAAATGGATTGAAGAAGGTGATGCAAATTCCAGATTTTTCCATCTATCCACAATCTTCAAGGGTAAGGTTAACAAAATCCATTTCATTGACACTAATTCAGGTAACTCTGCTACCTCCTGGACTGATATTGGTTGCTCTTTTCAAAATTACTTTGTGAACCTGTTTAACACTGACTATAACCATTCCACTTACCCCTTCCCTCCTGACTTAGAGAATTTATTTAACTATGTGATATCATCTGCTGATAACAATTCTCTATGCACCATTCCCTCCCCCTCTCTCATCAAGAAAACTTTTTTCAACATGGATTCAAACTCTAGCCCAGGACCTGATGGTCTTAATCCTCACTTCTTCAAAAAATACTGGTCAATCATTGGCTCTGATGTGATAAAAACTGTTAGAGACTTCTTCTCTAACAAACCCATGCCCAGAGCCTTGAACCACACTTTCATAGCTCTTATTCCTAAGAATGAAAATGCTTCCAGGAATGACCAGTACAGACCCATCAGTCTTTGTAATGTTATTTACAAAGGAATCTCTAAAATTCTTGCTGATAGATTAAAAGTTTATCTGAATCTCTTTGTCTCCCCCCTCCAGTCTGCTTTCATAGCAGGCAGAAACATCCAGGATAACATTATTATTGCTCATGAGTTGATGCACTTCTTAAACTGTAAAAGAGGGCCTAATCCATTCATGGCAATCAAAATATACCTTGTCAAAGCCTTTGATAGGGTTGAATGGCCTCTTCTCCTCTCTATCCTCCATCAACTAGGATTCTGCAATACTTTTATCAACTGGATCAAAATCTGCATCTCTACTACTTCCTTCAGCACTCTCATAAATGGAGCCCAATATGGTTTCTTTAAACCTACCAGAGGAATTAGACAGGGGGACCCTTTATCCCCCTATCTTTTTATCATTTATGCAGAGTTGATTACCAGAATCCTTTCAAAAGCTGAGAATGATGGTCTCATCTCTGGTATCAAAATTTCCAGACAAAGCCCCCCATTACCCACCTTATGTATGCTGATGATCTGACTGTTTACTGCAAAGCTAACACTGAGAATGCTCACTCCATTAAACTTTGTTTTGATAAAATTGCTCTTTGGAGTAGTCAAAAAATGAATACCAATAAATCCTTTGTGCATTTTAGCCTTAATAGTTCCCCTACTACTAAACTGGATATCCTCAACACCCTTAACCTTAAGGAATGTTCTCACTCTGATAAACATCTGGGAGTCCACTTCTGTAGAACAGCTTTCAAAAAACCAGCCCTCTCCCCTCTATTAGACACTCTGAATAATAGACTCTCTGGGTGGAAAGGTGCTAATCTCTCCTTGGCTGGCAAAACCATTCTCCTGAAATATACAGCTCAAACTCTTGCTACTTTCACCATGTCTTCTTTCTCCCTCCCTATAGCTATCTGCTCTAAAATGGATAGCTTGATGATGAGATTTTTTTGGGGTGAAAATGATAATAAAAATATTCTTCCTCTCAAAAACTGGGATGCAATCTGTAGACCAAAAGCTCAAGGTGGGTTGAGCTTAAGAAAAATGAAAGATCACAACAACTCCCTAATGGCAAAGCTTGCCTGGCAAATTGCATCCAATTCTGATAAAATGTGGGTCCAAGTCCTTAGAAATAAATATGTCAAAGACAAAAACTTTCTGACTGTGGAGCCTATTAAATCTAGAACTTCTTGGATCTGGAAAGATCTCTTCAATCTTAGAAGTCAGATTTCTTCTGGAGCTTGTTATAACACCCATTCCCTATCTCCCATCTCTCATTGGGTTGATCCCTGGATTCCATCACTTCCAAACTTCTCTCCCCCAATCCTGGAAAACCCTCTCATTCCTCCTGCCACTATCACTAAGGTCTCTGATCTTATTTCACAGGAAACTGGTATATGGGATATAGACACTCTTCAAAAGTTATTTGATCAGAATACTATTAAAGAGATAATCAAAATTCCCATTGCTCAATCTCCTGTCAACCATTGCCTCATCTGGACTCCCTCTAAGTCAGGGGTCTTCACTTCTAAGAGTGCTTTTCTCACTCTTACCAGCTTTGTCACTACCCCCAATCCCCCCCCCCCCCCTATCTGGAATCTCATTTGGAAAGCTCAAATCCACAATAGACTTAAAATGTTTCTGTGGAGATGCATAGCTGATATTGTCCCTACTAGAACTAGGCTTAATAGAATTTTTCCAATCTTGGATTTATCTTGCCCCTTTTGCAATTTAGAAGAGGAAAACTTAGAACACCTGTTTCTTAAATGCTCCTTTGTCAAATATGTTATGTTTGGTTCTAAATGGGCTTTTAACTTATCTGGTTTTGCTGCTTACTCTATCTCTGAATGGATTACTTTTCTCTTAAATGGCAGACTACCTGGTCCTCTTAATGCTAAAATCTCTCTGGAATTCTCCCACTTTTGTATCATTGCAATGGAAAGAATCTGGACCAACAGAAACAATATCCTTCACAACAAAGAGAAAATCCTGGAATGCAGTCTGTCAACAATCATTGAAAAGGAAGCCTACCTGCAAGCTAAGGTCAGATCCAACATGCAAATGTGCAAAGGAGCAGCTTCTGTCACCTCCTGGAGAAAGCCCCTTGATTCTTGGATCAAAATCAATACAAAGGCATCCCACTCCCATCATGTAACATCTACTGTCTCCATTTGGAGAGATCACAATGGTTCTATTACATTGGCTATGACAAATCCTGTCCCATGTTTGGATCCATGTGCTGCAGAAACCAGAGCTCTTCTTGAAGCATGCACAATGGCAAACTCAAAAAACATGGATAAAGTCCTCTTTGAATCGGATTGCCAGAAGCTCATTGAGATGATCAATGATCCCTGTTCTATTCCTGACTGGACTGCAAAAGCCTATATTGATGAGATACTGAAGTTCAAAATAAACTGGCCTTTTTGGTCTTTCAAATTTATTTCCCGTTCTATTAATTCTGCTGCTCTCAATTTAGCCCAATGGGCCAAAGTTTGTAATTGGGATGGAATGGTTCCTAAATCCCTCCTCCCAAATGCTATTTTTTGTGATGGGTGATACCCATTTTGAACTACTGTGTTTAATTATTCATGCAATTTCTAATTTATCAAAAAAAAAAAAAGTACGATGATTCGTCGTCGTTTCATGCCTAGGGCACCTTGCCTACTGCTCTTGTTGTTCTCGATTCTTCTCAGCTACTTTTCAGGTGAATGGATACTTTTAAGTCGAGCTGATATTTTGTTAATCTTTTTGAAACCCGAATTTATTGAAAATCTGAGGTAATAGTTGTTGAAATTAACTTGATGATCACCTATGAGTTACTTTACTTCCTTTTTCGATCACGCCGGAAAAAACGGAAGCTTTTTAGGTATTCTTTTGATCCATGATATGTTGTTATATATGTTATTGGCATTTGCAGTTTTGATATCGGCTGCAGTTGTTACGCTCGATTCCATTGAGATATACAGAACGCACGAATGGTTTCCGTCCAAGCCCACCGTATACTTTCGTTGCAAAGGCGAGAATTCGACATTTTTACCTGATGTGAAGGAAAAACATGCCTTTTATACCTTTAGAGGCAAGGAGTCCTGGCAGGTAAACTCTTTGCGTTCGTTCTGGTAGGGACGGGTTGATAGTCGGGAGAGAATTACATGTGAATTAAAGTTGTTAGAGATTAGCAGGAGTATATAGTCGATGGGAAACATAGTTTATGTCTTACTATAGTTCTTTTGGCCTTATATATTTATAATTCGCCCACGAGTGGTCGAATGCACGATGTACGTATCAATCCAGCCGATCCTGTACTACGATAGACTTAGACTTACCAAATGTACTGGATACATACCCCCCTAATTAGAGCGGATAAAATGCTATGTAATCGTCTTCTGTTAGCCTGTGGTATAGGAGGATCATGCGCTGCTTGCAATACAAGTTTTGTGCACAATATTATCGATGCTGAGAGCTACTCACTTTTTCTCGTTTTAATTCTCTAGACAGGATTTTGATGCCATTATACTGAGTCCTAGAGTGTAGTATTTTGTTCTTCTCTGCTCATATTGTTGTCTTCATAGAACTCGATCATTGTTAATGCTTGGTATTTTTGTATCAGTGGTATATCAGTTTTAAGTTCAGGATTCTTCCTAATTAGTGCTCATGGTCAATTGCCTGATTTTGCAAAGATAGTTTTTTCTAAAACATTTAAATTGTTTTGGAAAACTTGATGTTTTCCATTTCAAAACAAAGTAGCTTATTGTATTAAATATGCCTATTCCTTCTTCCCCATGTCGCACGTGCTTACTTGAAAGCTGTTGACTGCTGTTAATTTTGGGCAGTTATGTCAAGGTCCACACAAGTTTGTTTTTCGAGATTATTGGTGATGAATAGTTTGCATATACACTTGTTTTACCATAGCACCAGTTTAGCTTGGTGCTAAAGTCCGGCGTTAGGTAGGCTGGTTGGAATGATTGTTGTTGGTTGTTTAAGGCTTTTAACAGTGACTTTTTCATGCTGATCAAAAAAAAAAAACAGTGACTTTTTCATTCGATGAATTTGAGTTTATTAATAAGATATTTAATATGCTTCTGTGCTTTACAGCCTTTAACAGAACTTCAAGATATAAAGTGCAAGCGATGTGGGTTCTATGAGAAGGATACTATCAAACAAGATGATGTATTTGATGAATGGGAGTTCTGTGCTTCTGACTTCACAAGCTCTGATGGGAAATATAATCATTTTAAAGACAAAGAACTTAATGCCACATTTTTGTGTCCAGAATGTTTTGCGCTAGCAAACGGTTAGTTGTTATTGTGTCATATTTTTCTCATCTTTCATTGTGTATCTCATATGCACTTATCAGGTTTTGCTATTCTTGCTAATCAATTTGTGAGTGTCATAGCATTAGGACATAACATGTGAAATGAATTTGTGTTGTAAATAATATCTTTTCATTTCAAATAGCTCCTTTCCGTTTCTGATGGACATTTACAGAGAAGTCTGCTCATCACATGCATTCTACGACCGTCGCTGTTTATGACATTAGCTTCTCTCAATTGTGATGTCTTATTCAGTGAGAACAATTAGTGGAGTGGTGATGGGTAAACATTAGGTATCTGCATGTTGTAATTGTGGCCATTTTCACTCTAGTTTGGCCATTGTGGAATCAGTAATAACTAATTAGGCTTGTTCTGGTATTGTTCTACGGGGCAATAACCAGTTCCTTTAATGGTGCTTAAGTTTAATCGTCATCTTTAACTGTTATTGATCGATACTTCATTAGCTGCTACTTTGTAATATGAGATGCTGATTTTGGCAATTTAGTAGCCATATTATGTATCCAATGGGGAAAGTTTGTGTCATGAGTCTTCTCGTTGGCATCTTAAGATACGTTTTCTGAGGTACTAAACCTGCTCATATCCTGTTATTGGGTAATGTAAATATGCATACTCATTTTGTGGTTGTTTTTACCAGCCTCAGGTCATTCCACCAAACCAAGAACTGGCTCAAAAGGGATGCATTGGGCTCTAGTTTTGTTCATTAGCATTTCAGTTTTAGCCGCATTTATTGTTGCCTTGGTGGCTGCATACAAATACTGGGAGAGGAAAAGGAGGGAGCAAGAGCAAGCGAGGTTCCTAAAACTGTTCGAAGAACACGACGACATTGAGGATGAATTTGGTATAGGTCCTCTTAGCCATGTAATTTAGTTACTGCACTATTGCTTATACCTCAAACTTAATCTTTTAAGAGTAATGGTGTCAACTGTCAACTGCTAATGTGTGATTCTTAGGAGACTAGGAGTAGTTGTGACTTGTGAATGACTCCATAGACATAGATAACTTCTGGTTTATCCAACACGTGTAAAGTACAAAACTTTCAAACGACTTGTATATGCTGAGTCTTGAGATTGAATAGGAAATTTGTGTACAAAATGGTACTCATCTAGATCAATATTACTTTTCGCAATATCCCTGTTCCTATCTTTTCGGTGGGTTTGAACTTTGAACTGAATAGCAAACGTAAGGCACTCACGTGCATAAGTATAACTAGCATTACACTAAACAGTAAACAGTGATAACCTGTTAAACAATGACGATTCCTTTATAGTACAGTTCAAGATTGCCTTATCCATTATTGGTTCGAAGGGTACATTCAACATATAGGATAACCTCTCTTGCCTTATAAACCGAGTCCCATGGTATTCTCATAAAAAAAAAACTGCTATCACAAGAAATGAACTCAGATTGGACAAAAAAATGTCCAAAAAACATGCAACAAATCACGACCCCACCCTCCCCAAACTCTCTCGTTCACTGCTTATATGACTCCATCAAGTCCGTTCCTCGACTGCTAACTATAGTAAACTGCAGCTAGTCATTCCACCCTTGGGAATAAAAAGCCTTGTGAATGCTGGTTAACTGCAGCCATTTACTTTGATATTATAGATAACTGGATGCCTTCTTGTAGCATTAGGAAGTAGGAACCAATCAGTTTTGAATTTAAAGTCACCTTCTACATTGACGTCGTTTGCTCCAAGGTCAGGATTTTGAGTCGGAGCTCCATATCGCGTGATTGAATTTTTCCAACTCCTCTGATTCTGTTCCATAGACAGCTTTAATCGTGTCTATGCAGCAACTGAAGTTCAGAGAAACATGATAATAAGAAAACAACGCACATCCAAACAGTATTCTCTTTTCATAATGAGAGCTTTGAACATTATAGTGGAAAAAAAGAAGAACGGAATAGCTAGTATGACCTGCAAGCCTCCTTGTTGAACCTTTTCTTGTCAATTCCATACAATAAATCAAAAACCTCTGGCTCCACTCGGCAAAAATACGGTCGTTCTATCACGCAAAAGAACAAATTCAGCCCATGTAACACAAGCACAAACTGAGATTAAAATCTAAAAGATGCATTATGAAACTACAAATCATCAGTGCAGTCAAATTGCAACAAATCCTTCAAATTTATACAAATAAGAACCACTAAACGCAACAAACAGAGTATTCACCAGCATATATTGAACATCTTCTAGAGTCCTTTTCATAGTGTATGCACCATCCATCTGGACCAACCAAGCTTTTGTACAGCTGCAGCAGATCAAACGACCTATTCAATATCATATAAAACCTATGTTGCATGGATACGACTAAAATTAATCTATGATGCATCTAAAAATAGTCTCTCGTGCAATAATAGAGTCTAAGCGCACGATTTATCTGATCATTAACTATCATCTTCTCCCACAACAGAGGAAACGTAGAAGTATCCGAGCATCATGTGTTGGTGTCCGTTCATATCCTCTTTACAAGCTCGAGCTTTTAAGACAGGCAATATGCAATATGGTACTAAACCTTAGGAGAAAAGCCAAAAGAAGTCCAGGGTTCGAGTTCCATTTGTCACGTGTCAAGCGTAATGAAAAATGATTTACAATCTGCAAATAAGTGGCGTGTATATAAACTACTAATAGCTGCTTATTCCTTCTACAACCTTAAGCTTTTCAATATGACGACATAATCCAATTATATATACACAACATGACGCCAAAATTGGGCTGAAAAAGAAACCTCTATATCAGAAGGGTCCTCAAAGACTTCTTCAGGTGAGGGAAATGTGGGTCCCTTATCTAACTTGCAGCAAGCACCGCAACTCTGTATGCACTGCCACACAGGATCTTTCTTCTTACCGCCAAATCCCGGTGTAGTGGTTTTATTAGGCTTGTTATCCCGTTGCTTTTTCATCGGAATTTGTGACTGAGGTGGTGGTTTCTTGTTCGCCGCCGCGCGTACGGCGGAGAAATACGGCGGAGGGTGAGCCACCACCGTTGCGTTCGACATTTGTGAAAGGGAAGAAATTGAAATGCGCGGATAGAATTTTCAGTTGATGTTTGAGTGAAGTGTGAAGAAATTTAAGATTAGGTTGGGTTGGGCCACATAATATGATTACGGCCCAAATAGAATGTTTGGCTATCCATGATTTAAGGCCCAATCTTCATTTTTTTGTCACTTTTGGAGTGAATAAAAAACATTGAAGGATAAATGTGGTGCAAGTGCAACTAACTAATTCAACTAGCTATGATATAGAAGAATTTCGATAATGTCATAATGTGATTATGGTTAAAATATAGTTGGAGAAATGAGTTTATCTTACTGCCGTACTCCTCAAAAAATGGTTATAGATGGTTGTCTGTGTTACTTTGTGTGTGCCAGTAAGTGAGCTTTATAGTTGTGATGATGACACGTGTCTTGAATCTCGTATAAAAACAGATAAGTGATTCGTAATACTTTTGAACCACTAAAACGAACATTTTCCAAGGCTAAAATTTGATACATTGTTATTAGTTTCCAATGTTCTCATTTAATCTCCGAATCATATTGTTCAAACTCACCAAAAAGTACTTATGAATTTGTGAACTAATATTATAGGCTACAAGGTAATTGAATTACACTAGACCTATAGTTACAAGTTACTTCCATCTTAATTAACTGCATAAGTCTCCAACTCTATATATAACATTTATCACAAATACAAATTTCTTACAACTATCAGTAACAAGTCCAGTAACCAGAAACTCGAATCTTACAACAACAGAACAGAGATAAGAACTAAATTCGATGTCCACCTTAATTAACACAACATTCTTAATCCAATAACTAAACTCTAACTTCTCTTGTTCTTGCTCCCAATCAACAAGGCAAAGTAAAACAAAAACCTGAAAAAGAACCCCAAAGCCACAGTGATCCACAAACAAGTCCACTTGTCAATATCAGTCACGCCACTCTGTCTCAATATATCCGATCCTTTTGTCAAACAAGTTGTGCTAGTAATATTCACCCCCAAAGTTTTACTCATAGAGTGCAACAATTTCAACTTCACAGCTTCAGGAACAGCTCCCAACGGTGAATTGTCGAACACTTGAGTCCCCATGACGAAACACTTGGAAGGATCGTTGAATTCGTTCTGCAAAACACCCTGATAGGGATATTTAACTAGAGACGCGTAGTGGAACCAAATCCAGTAAGGCGGGATCCGATCACGAGAGATGAAGAAGCCACTGAAGAGGAGGAAATAGGCTAGTATCGCGACCACGATGGTGTAGGCCATCATGATGTTGAATATGATGCCTGAGAGGAACGTGACGAACGAGCTTCCCGCCCAGAACGAGGCAAAGATGAAGGTGAAGAAGAAGAGGAAACCAGACGTGCCTGTCGAGAATTAAACAACAAAATCTTCAGTCGGATATAATTTTATATATCTATCGAGTATCGACTATATGGAAACGAAAAATGGATACTAAAAACTATCGAATTTAACTGATATATAACAGACTGAGACATGTATCGAAACTAAAAATTTGATCCATGATCTACCTAGATTTAGAATATATGTTCATGTGTATAACAAATAATATATGTACTCTTCTCGTTCATAAATAAGCTAACGAAGAATAGTTAACATTACCTCCAGCTAGTCCAACTGCGAAGTAAGTTGTGGAGGCGAACGCAAGCGAGAGGACTAGGAGCGATGGAATGGACATTATAGCGTGCGAGAGAACATAAGAAGAACGTCGATAGGCGTTGTAGGCCGTTTCTCTCATGAAAATGTATCGTTGGAGGAGGAAAACCGGTAGGGCTTCCGCACAAGTGTAGAAAGTCGTTGACATTGCGAAGGCGAAGAATCCCACCCGTTCTTGAACACCTTTCGGGGAGTTGTCGAGTTTATAGAAAATGGTGGCGAGTATGGCTCCGGTAACGAGAACCGCACCTAGTCGAACGCCGAAGAGCTCGGGGGCTCTTCTCGAGTTTGTGATTGATCTGTTGGCAATGACTATCATTTCTTTCCAGAAGGGGTTGGCGTAGGTTTGGACTGAAGAGGAGAGATTTGAATCTACACTTGTTGCTCCGGATACTAGTTTCCCCCTTGAAATGCTTGCGCTTATTGCATCTTTGAGAGAGAGTTTTGTCCCATTTGAGTTTCTACATAAAAAAAAATAGGTAAAAAATTTAAATGCTTTAGTCTGATCAGTAGTGAGTAGTAACGAAAGGTGTTTAATTCCAAACATTTCTCAAAAAGTGTCAAATGCATAACAAAATGACTTTGCAAAATTAAAATCATTTCTAACTTCGGGGTGGTGGCAAAAAATATATACAATAATAAATGACAATATGTGTTAAATTTAGCTTTTAGATAACATGACAATTCGATACCTGCTTTGAGGATTTCTCTTCCTTTGCCATGCTTTGTTAAATGCCACTAAATTCTTCGTCCCTCCTGGCTCACCCTCCAACTCCCTAATATAATCAAGAGCAAACTCCGTCTTATCATCATTCGTCGGAATTGGATTCCCAAACTCCGCGAAAAACCACGGCAAAGTCGCAGGTGATCCACCAAACACTGTCTCCCCGCGCGACAAAATGATCAAACGATCCAACAACCTCAAAATTCTATAACTCGGTTGATGAATCGACATAATCACAATACTACCACTCTGCGCAATCCTCTGTAGCACCTTCACCACCATATGAGCACTTGTCGAGTCTAACCCCGAAGTTGGCTCATCGAGGAACAACACAATGGGGTCATGGATAATGTCGGTGCCGATCGACACTCGTCGCCTTTCACCACCAGAGACGCCTCGGTGGCCCTCATCTCCGATTATGGTTTTTGCTGCGTTGCGTAAGCCAAGTTGGTCGATTAGGGCTTGGACTCGTGCTTTTTTACGAGAGTGGGATAGGGTACGTGGGAGCCTAAATTCAGCTGAGAACATTAGGGTTTCTTCAACTGTTAACATGGGGAATAGTAGGTCGTCTTGCATGACGTAGGCGGAGATTACTTTGAGAAGCTTGGATTCTAGAACTTCACCGTTTAGGGTGATTGTTCCCTTGAGGCTCTCACGTGCGATTCGGTCGGCTAACGCGTCGATTAGGGTAGATTTTCCAGAGCCGCTAGCACCCAGAACCGCCATGATTTCGCCTGTTATGATGTAGTAATAAAAATAATAAATGTTTCAACTCGACATGTTTAATCATTTAAATGAGATAACAATTGAACATGGTATCGCATTTTGACTGATAAATATGCCATAGACACGAATTATATGGTATCATAAAAAATTGTTACATGTCAAATTTAATAGATATATATATATATATATATATATATATATATATATAGTAATTATTGATCGAGAGATTCCACGTTATTGTGTTACCAAATACCACTATTTTCTCGAATTTTTCAAATTATATATTGAGACAATACCCTTGCTAAAAGATTTATTTCTCTATAAAATATTAGGAGGCGAAACCAATTGCAAATCTTTTTGGATTCAAGAGCTTACTCAAGATTTTTTTTTGTGAAATATATAAAAAAGACTAGATTGTAGTTTGTTCATTTCAATTATAGTAAGAAAAAACATAAAAATATTAAGTCTTGGGCTCGTGATATATTTATATATAATATGAATGGATGTGTTATAAAACTTTATATAACAGTATAAATGCCCAACTTTCTGCAAGTTTAGATTTTTGGACGAACCCAACAACTCAAAATTACCTTCTTTGGCCTCCCCCGAGATGTCGTTAAGCAAAACTTTCACCCCTGATTTATTCTGCTCGATCAAGCCAGGTTCTTCGCTATTATTCCTTCTGAAACACGATGGCATGATTTTCCGACGAACTTTCACACTATATGTTAAATTATGAAAAGAAAGAACAAAGGGCATTGCTCGTTCACGAATATTGATAACTTGGTGTTGCCCCGCCTCGTCCGTGGTGTCGCCTACTAGCTGCAAAAGCTCGCCCAACGACTGCGACTTGATGCGCCTAGGCTTTCGACTCAATTCTTGAAGCTCCATGGCGTGTCTAGGCCCTAAAAATGGCAAGTCACTAGACGATGATTGCCGGTCACATTCCACACTACCAGGCATTGTAACAATCTTTTCCTCTCAATTATAGAAGAAACTGAGGAAGAGTGTGTTACAAGAGACGGGTCATGAAGCAAATTTAGTTTGTTACATGCTACAAGAAATGATTTAACATTCCTTTTTGTGTGTGACAGAGGTTATTTGTCGTAAGTTTTCTTTTGGGGAAAATATCAATGGGATTACGAGTGCTTTATCATTCGGTGGGAGTGGGTTGTTTCGTGTGGAGATGAAGATTTTGAAAAAATGTGAGATTTGGCAAGTTTAGGTAAGGAGTTATACTGCCTTTTCTTGTTAGTTCTAAAGCATGTACATATATATACATTTACATAAATTATATAGATATATATTATTACATCGAACGGTCGATGAGTTCAAGTCGTTGAATATAGGAGGAATATAATGGTCTGACGTACGCCATAATTTCTACTACGTTCCAAGTCTACCATGATGTTTCTTGTGAAGATTACATATAATTTTGGCTTATGGTTTCATGACAAGTACTACGAGAAAATATAGTCTATTACAATGAAAGGACAGTTATATTTATCTTACCTTCCGGCATTATATTAATTATTAACATAATGTGCATGCTATGAGCCCGTGCAATTATATATTCGCGATGAAGAATTCATAGAAAAACTATTTAAATAAATACTATTGCATTGTGAAAAATAAGCAGGTAAATATTCTCTTATATCCGCTTTAATATGTAATTTAAGGCGTTTGCGTGCAAATTTTAAGAGTCATATAGGGTACTTTGCGTAATTTTCTTGAATAGTTGTATAATAATGGGCGATTTATTATTTTTGCCATTTATTTTATATAAACTTCAAGTTTTGCCCTTTTTCTTACCGGGCTTTTTTTTTGCCCGCTAACTTTATTTTTTTGATTTAATTTTGCCCGGTGGGCTTCGCTGAGTGCTGAATCGAAGCCCAGACGACGTGGCTGTTGACGTGGCGTACAGACGACGGCCACGTGGCGCCACGCCAAATTTGTTTTTTATTTACTCAACTTGTAAAAATTAAAAATAAACTAATATTCAAAATTATATTTAATTTCATTATATATTGATCTAAATCATAAATTTATATTTACTAATAAAAAATTGTATTTACTAATAAAAATCTACATTTATTAATAAAAAATTATATTTACTAATAAAAGTTTATCAAAAAATGTTTAATAAATTTATATTTACTAATAAAAAATTGTAAAAAAGTTATGATTACTAGTAAATATTAAAAATAAATATAGTAAAATTATACATATTTTCTTAATAACTTAATTTCTCAATAAAATAATAAACTTAATTAAACACCACCAACACCAAATGTTTACTAAATTTATATTTACTAATAAAAACTAAAAAAATATTTATATTTACTAGTAAAAATTAAAAATAATTTTTTTACTAGTAAAAATTTAAAATAAATTACTATGCTATATTTAATTTTATTATATATTATTCAAAATCATAAAAAATAGTATCAATTCAAGTTTATTAAAAAGGTTTATTTAAAATGTTTACTAAATTTATATTTACTAATAAAAACTAAAAAATATTTATATTTAGTAGTAAAAAATTAAAATAAATTAATATGCAAAATTATATTTAATTTTAATATATATTATTCTAAATCATAAAAAATAACAAAAAAATAAATAAATTAATCATCATCTTCATCACCATCACCACTCCCCCCACCCCGCCGCCGCCGCCACCGCCACCACCACCACCATCTTCATTAGATCCATCACCGAACACCACCACAATCTTCTCCACCACCGCCACCACCCTCTCTCTCCCCCGATCGCTAGCAAGTATTTTTCCTCAATCTTCCCCCAATTTGTCACAACCCAACTCGAAATGGTCATCATCAATTGACGGTCATCATCAACCCAACTCGAAATGGTCATCATCAATTGACGGGAAAGAAACAAAAGAGCTTGCAGCGAACTCGGATTCGACGACGGCGACGAACTCGGATTCGGCGACAACGGCGAGAATTCCATCGTAGAAATCGGATTCGATGACAACGGCGAACTCGCCTGTGGAGAAGAAATCGCCTTCGAATTTGAGAAGGAGGATGGGAGCGGCGACGGAGGGGCGGTGGTGGCCATGTGGGGGGGGGGGGGGGGTACGGGTAGGGGCTTTTATTTTTCTTTCTTTTTATTTAAAAAAAGTTGTTATATTTTTTATTTTTTTCTTTTATTTCATAATAAGCTGTTATATTTTTTTAATATATATATATATATATATATATGATGTGGCGCCACGTGGTGGCCACGTCAACAGCCACGTCGTCTGGGTTTCGATTCAGCCCTCAGAGAATCCCACCGGTCAAAATTAAATCAAAAAAATAAAGTTAGCGGGCAAAAAAAAAGCCCGGTAAGAAAAAGGGCAAAACTTGAAGTTTATATAAAATAAAGGGCAAAAATAATAAATCGCCCTATAATAATATAATGATAATTTGTGTATTTAATTTATTTTTAACATGAAGATATATAATGTACATGTGTTTAGGTTATAGGATAAATTATCATTATCTCTTAATCCCATGCGTGACCCAGAGTTAACTCATCAAGGGATTGTGCTTGCAGTGTGCCGTCATATTAAGAGAAAAAAAAAAAAAGTAATTTGGCTACATAAATAAAATACTCTGACCGGCCGAACTAATTAACTGCATTAATTTTCAGTGGATGAAGACAATTGGATATGGAAATGTTCTACCATAACCAACGTAAAACTTTGAGTTTGAATGTACTTGATGTTATTCTACTTATATATACATGATGTTAAATGTATATTTTATTACAATTACTCAATAATAGTAATATGACAAATTTGTTATATATATACTGATCACGAAAATTTCACTTTATTTCCAGTGTGGTGACCAAAATTTCCTAATTGCTATTTCATGTAAAAGACGTGAACGTAATCATTTTTAGGATGAATGTTTGGTTGGAAGGAATGTCAATATATTGCTTTTCATGCAAAGTTAATTAGCTTATATTAAATCATTAATCACTTAGATTATATGGGCTTCCAGTAGGTAAGGAGTTCATCTACACTGTCCAACTTTTTCTCAGCTAAAAAACCTATACATATTGCTAAGTAAGTTGACTTTTTTTTTACAGTCCATTTGTGAATATATATAATAACTGTGGAATCAAATATCTAGTCCAAAACTTATAAGTTATTACTTATTACAATTTTTATTTTATTTTACCTTTATAAGCCAAGTCCCATAGCCCAATATGCCACGAAGTCGTGTAGTATCATCGTTACCTGTCTTAATCGGATTTTTCTTCCCAATTGAAACAGATTATTTTATCAAAACATACGTATATATATATATATATATATATATATACATTTTGTGGTACCATTATTATATATGCGTTAATCTTTATGTGATTTTTGCATAACGCTGTGATAACGTAAGATAAGATATTTTAAGAAACTATATAGTCACACTCGACCTAAATATTTAGTAAATCATACATAAATAAATCTACCTAACTGGCACGAAAAAATTAGTTATCAGTTTGTTACGTAATTATTGCATGCATGTACATATAAGTCTTTTTCCTACAAGAATTGGCCGGTTTTCCGACCGAAAAATTTCGACCGAAATCTGGTCGAAAAAATTTTCGACTGCTTCCGACCAGAAATAAGATTTTCGACGGGGATCCGGTGAGAAATCTAAGTATAAAATTTCCCGACCGGATCCCGGTTGGGACCCTTTGGCGGGAAAAATTCTCGCCAAAGGGCGTTGCCCTAAACTCGGCCCAGCTGGCCGCGCAGCTAGGCCGAGTATTGCCGACCGCATTGCGGTCGGGAATGAGGGAGGTATTTTTATAAATACCTCACCCCTCCTCCTCATTTCCCACATCACCCTTTCTCTCTCCCTCTCTCATTTTCGACCGCCCCTCCTCCATTTTCGACCGCCCATCGGTAGCAAATTCGGTTCCGATAAGCTTTTCGTCTTTTCTCCCTTTTATGATATTTTTATTATTTTAATAATTATTTTATATGTTTAGTTGTTAGATATTGTAGAAATTATTAGGCTTTTAATTAGGAAATGCCTTTAGCAATTGTTAGGCTTTAGGAAATGCTAGAGTTTAGTAATTATTTATGCCTTTAGCAAATATTTTCTTTATACATTGTTAGTCTTTAAACTTTATTTATGTCTTTAGGGATTATTTGATATTGTGTTATTGTTAGACCTTCAATATTGTTTATACCCTTTAGAAAATCGATTTATAAATTAGAATTCATGATGCTTTTAGGGAATTACTATAAGGTAGAAATGATTATATTTTTGGAATATCTACTTGAAATTTATGTTTTTAGCTACTCTCGAAATATCTATATGTCTTTTTAGGTAATATTATTTATCTTAGCATTGTTTTATTTTATATGATTTTATATGTGTTAATATTATGGCGTTAATTTTATGAAATGTTGTTAGATATCTTACAAATGATTGTTTTTATAACATAGTTCATGCCTTTAGAAAAACTATATAACTTAGTAATAATTAAATTTAGGTTTTCTCTATAATTAGAAATAGGACGGAATATTAAAAATGCCCGCTAACTTTATAAAAAAAGTTAAAATGCCCGTTTTTTTTCGGGCCTTGAAAAAATGTCTTGTATGTTTTAAAAAAAACTTTCAAAAATGCTCGATGCCCTTATTCGGGCTAAAACTGCCTACGTGGCGGTATAGTGGCTGCCACGTCAATAAACTGCCCCGCCTCGTCATATTTTCAGCCAAAAAATATTTTTTAAAGAAATCCTTCTAATTTTAAATATTGTATTTGAACCCAAAATAAATTGCCCTTTGCACCTTAAAATATATATATATATATTATATATATAACCATTTATAAAAATAAAACACATATATATAAAAACAATAACAAACATATATATATATATATAAACATATATATATAACTATTTGTAAAAATAAAGACATATATAAAAACTTAGATCTTAATTCAAAAATTGATTTAATTTTATTATATAGTATCTAAATCATAAAATATATAAAAAATTAATTAAAAAAGTTTATCTCAAAAGGTTTAATAAACTTAATTTTCAACAAATAATAAACTTAAAAAAAAGGAAAAACAAAAAAACCCAAAAAAATTGTTTAGTTCGTACCCCCTTCCCCCCAAATCGCCGGCCACAATACCACCACCACCGGTTGTTGTGGTTCAATTTCACCCAAAAATTGAGTGGTGGTGGTGTTGCAGGTGGTGGACTGGTGGTGGTGGTCGCGATCCGGCTCGGGGGGGAGGGGACAGCTAGTGGTGGTGATGAAGATGGTGGTGGTGGTGGTGGTGGTGCAGGTAGTGGTGTTGGTGTTGTTAGTGGTCGCGATCCGGGGGGGTGGGGGGCAGCCACTGGTGGTGATGAAGATGATGATTTTTTTTTTTTTGTTAAAATATTTATTACTATTACTTATATATAAATGTTTATTATTATTATATATATTTATTATTTATACAAAATAGTTATATATATGTTTATATCTTTATTATTATTAACATATATATACATTTGTTTATTACTATTATTATTAATATATATATATATATATTTGTTATTTTTACAAAATAGTTATATATATATGTTTATATATATGTTTATTATTTTTATATATATATATTGGGGTGCAAAGTGCAATTTATTTTGGGATGCGAATACAATATTTAAAGGGTTTGTTTGAAAAATATTTTTAAACTGAAAATATGACGTGGCGGTTTTAGCCCGAATAAGGGCATCGAGCATTTTTGAAAGTTTTTTTAAAATATTCAGGCATTTTTGCAAGACCCGAAAAAAATGGGCATTTTAACTTTTTAAAAAAATTAGCTGGCATTTTTAATATTTCGTCCTTAGAAATATTCTAACTTAGATGCTTTTACTTAGTACATAGCACTTTAGTTGACGACATGTCGGGCGATCCTCCACGCTCGTCTCGTGATACCGGCCATGGCCAACCCACAAAGAGAGGGCGTAGTGGTCCACTGAGTGTCGTAGGGCCTAGTGCTCCACCGAAACTAGGTCCTCGTCTTTGATTTGTTCATTCTGGCGCTACACCACCCGATGTTGTCGATGCCCCTGCTACCGATCCTGTCGAGTCCCCTTCTACTTCCCTGCCACATAGGCGTACGACTGGATCGAGCGGCGGTACTCCACCAGATCGAGTAGTACCACATTGACTATATGATGATCACGCAGCATCGACGCCACATACGTCACCTGGATCGAGGCGTAGGGCACCTAGGCCACCATCCACAGATTTTACAACAGCGGGTCCCAACACTTCTTCTCCGATAGACGTCGTTGGTGCAAGACCATCTACAGCGACGCAGCAGCGACCGGGTCGAGGCTTGTCTAGAGGCGATCAGGTTTCGTCTGACAGTAGAGGCCGTCGTAGAGTTGTTTTGGATGAGCACGGCGTATTTTTGAAGGGGCGTAAGATATCGACGACGATTACCAAGATCATTAGGTCATTTATGAAGACGTGTGTTCCTTCATACAATGAGGTCGATGAGAACGCCAAAGGTATGATGTAGACTAAGTTTAAGGTGAGATTTCGGAATATATATATAGTAAGATTTTTATTTAACGAAACCTTAATTAAAAACATGTCTCAAAATATAAAAACCTTAATTAATTGCAGAAAACATACAACATTGGTCCGGAGGAGTTGAGTCTGGCACATACGGCTTACGAGGCTAAGGCCAGGAAGAGTTACAAGGAGATAGTGTACAATGAGAAGAAGAACTACTATGCGAGGAAGGATGATCCGAAGTGGGTAGGGCATTCAAGGACTGGGTGGATGAACGACAAGTTGAAGGCTGAGTTTGGGAAGCATTGGGAGTCAGAGGGCCATATGAAGAAATCAGAGACAAGATAGAAGAACAGGCGAGGAGGAGAGGACCCACACCCTGATCGTCCTGCACGAGGGACTCATGCTAGTGGGTCCCTTAGCTACACGAAGATCCAACGTAGGATGTTATGTCTTATTAAATTCGATTCTATACGAATAACTTTTGTCTTAAATCTAAATAGTTTAACAAAAAAATTATGTCGATATGCAAGCGCGTTCGAGACCTGGAGAGGCCTCTGCACCTCGGCATGATGATGTATCGATATCAGCATACACATGTTCCCGAGGATCTACCAGAGGGAGTTTGACGTCGCCGCATTTGGCTAGACCCCGTGTATAGGGCTATCTACGTAAGTATTTAACTTGTAAAGCATTTTTTGATTACTATATTAACATATGAATTATTAATTATGTACTAACTATTGTATCAAAATGAATAGGATGCCTACATAGGCTTGATGACCGAGAGGTACACGGAGGATCGTACTGGCTGGCCCTTCATAGATCAGGAGTTGTGGAGTCGGGCGTCTGGAGGAGTGAAGAAGGGAAAGGTTGCGGGCCTCACTTCTGAGGCACGTCACGATTAGTTTGGTTTCCAGCCGAAGAAGGTGCCCGACCACACAGGCTACGCGAAGGCCTTTGAGGGGGAGAACCGTCGTCTTCGGACTACTACTGATCGTAGGGTTGACGTCCTCTTGGATCACATAGAGCACTTGACCCATCACATCACCGAGGCGACAGGTACTCCTCCATCTTGACCCATTCCTACTGGATTCATGTCCTCTGCTCGTCGAGCCTACCAGGGTACCATGCCGACACCCCAGATCCCGCCATCGCCCCCACTCGTGATCCATTTGCCCCTACTGATCCGGATGCTATGATGTATGAGCCTGAGTACGAGGATGATTATGAGGATGACGATCTAGATGACACTCCCGGTGGTGATGTTGTCGATCTTGGTGCTGATGATGACGTCGGTGGTGGAGCCTCCAGAGATGATACATTTGGCTTTCATGATGAGGACTATGATGAGTAGTAGTTTAAATGTCCGTTTTTTAAAGTATTTATGTAATTTAAACTGTGTTAGTTGTTTAAACTTTTTTAAGTAGTAGTTTAACTGCGTTAGTTGCTTGTAATTATGTAATTCGTTAGATGCTTGGACAAACTACTTTATGTTTATGTAAAGGGTTGTTTTATGGTTAATTGTAGAAATATGATTAATATTTTGTTGCTACTTATATATTTGTGTTACAATGCTATGACCAAATTACCTATTTCTGAGATGCAACTATAAAAAAATCCAACACGAATCCAAACTATAATATGAAATTAAATAGCGTGAATCCAAATTTATTGTAAAATAGAAATCGACCACTAAACTATAATCGCACGTTATTCATACATACTATCCTCAAACTCTGAGTCACTCATTAACTCTTCCTCTTTCTCTTCCTCATTGTCCTCCTCATCCTCGTTTCCCTCCTCTGCCTCATCCTCGCGTCTTCTCTCGTCAACCACATCAAATCCCTCGTCGGCCAATTGGATATTCATATTGAATGATAAAAGGTCTACACATAAGTTAAACCTTTCAGATGCATTCTCCTGTAGCATTAGCTCGACATCCCCTCGTTGATATCATTTGATCTGGCAACTGATGACATATCGATTATGTATCTAGCAGGAATAGTGGATACGGCCAACCATCATCTATGTCCCGGTTGCCCCGTCGTCTTCTTTGGATAGGGCACATAGTACGCCTATTTTCCTTGTTGGCAAATACAAACGGCTCATTGGTGCCGAGGGTACGCCTCGGGTCAATGTCAACCAACTTGTACGTTGAATGTTCCTGCGTACCTGCGTTTATATCATACCAAACACATTTGAAAAAGACTATGTACATGAGTCTAATTCTGCCCCAATATTCCACTTGTATTATGTCTTTCAACGTTCTAAGAAGTTGGTAGCATCGGATCCTCCCATGTTCCCCTTCACATAAACACCGCTACAGTCACTCTTCTTGGGGCCCAACGTCATATCGGTGTGAAATCTGAACCCATTTACAATTTATCCCTCGTAGGTTGCCACTGTATTAGCCGGACCTGTAAATAAAGGATTTATCCATACGTCGCTCTCGTATTTCCCACATGAATACGTCTGCTTGAACCATGCTACGTACTCTCGGTTCCTCTTGGATTGTATCTCCATTGGACTGAGTCCACCGCACTCCTCTTCTTCAAACAACATGTATAGGAAAATTTTTCATAAGTTAGTATTCTACTTGTCTTTAAAGCGTTTAATCCTTTCGTTATTACAAATAATTAACAACAACTTACTCAACCCATTCGTCAAGCTCTTCACGGTTTAGAAGTGTGTAAAGCTCTATTTGCTCTATTTCATCGGAAGTCAAGTATCGCGTGTTGTTTAGTGGCCCTATTGGCGCCCCTTTCTTGTGAAATATTCTAAGCTCATCATCCCACTCCGTGCTATCTAGTGTCTCGTTCCTGTTGAGTTGTTTATATTTAGTCTGAACAGAGACATCCAAATATTGAGAACACATATTGTACAGCTCTGCAAGTAGGTATGCATTGGCTATGGATCCTTCCACCCTCGCCTTATTCAGTACTGAACCCTTCATGTCGAACATCCGCCTAATGCATAGAAATGAATGATTAGGCAAATAATCAATAATTATAAAAGATAATGATTTTAAAAATAATAAAATCGTACCTCTCGAATGGATACATCCATCTATAATGGACTGGACCTCCAACTCTAGCCTTGTATGGAAGATGTGTGGCTAAGTGCTCCATAGAGTAAAAAACTGAAAGAGGAAATATTATTTCCATCTTGCACATGGTAACAATAAACGATTCCTCCAATCACTCCATATCATTGGCCGAAACCTCTGAGGCATAGATCGCCTTGAAAAAAAGACTAATCACTACCAAGGTCCCCCAAATCTCGGATTACAAGAAGTCACGAAAGGCAATCAGTATCAATCTCTGCATGAAGACGTGACAATCATGACTCATCATACCATACAATTTTCCTTGTTGTTTTTGCACACATCGTCCCAAGTCCGAGGCATATCCATCAGGAAACTTCAGTTCTGTCAGCAAATCAAGCACCATGTTCTTTTGCTCTCTCATAAGACAATATTTAGCATTTGGCTTTATATACTCACTTCCTCTACCAGTGGGTACTAAGAACAATTCTTTACGGTTGGTCAACAGCTCAAGATCATGCCTCAACTTAATGTTGTCCTTTGACTTAGCATCGTCCAATACCGTGTTGATGATATTCTCAAAAAAAATCTTCTCACAATGCATGACATCTGGATTGTGGCGAATCAAGTTTGTGGACCATTAAGATAGTTCCCAAAAGATGCTTCGACGACACCAACTATGTGTTGTATTAAAACCCAGAAGCTTTGTGGAGTTTGGCCCAAATCCAACCGATCGTAGCCTATCCACAATTGCCTTCATCTCTGCTCCTGTCTTCCTTCGAATAGGCGCTGCAAATATCTCTTTACCCTTGTAGAAATCCTCCTTGTTGTACCTCCATTCATGATGCTCTAGTAGAAATCGACGATGACAATCAAACAACGAGGCTTTTCCACCATGCTTAAGTGTAAAAGAATATGTCTCACCCATGCAATAAGGACACACCAGCTTCCCATGCGTGCTTCACTGGGACAACATTCCATAAGCAGGAAAATCGCTAATAGTCCACATTAGGGCCACTCGCATTTGGAAGTTTTACTTTCGTGAGCTGTCATATGTCCACAAACCATTACTCCACAAATCATTCAAATCATCAATCATCGGTCTCAGTAAACCATCCAAGTTCTTTCCGGGACTCTCTGGACCAGGTATGATAAGGCTTAGAAAAATAAACTCCAGTCGCATGCATAAATCTGGCGGGAGGTTATAAGGGGCCACAAACACGGGCCAAGAAGAGTAGTTCTTCCCAGATTGCCCAAACAGCGTGAACCCATCCGTACAAAGACTGAGTTGAACATTTCTAGGCTCTGCTGCGAAGTCCGCATACGCACGATCAAAATGTCTCCACGCCTCGCCTGTAGCTGGGTGGATCATTCTATCAGTTGAATGTCGACACTTCAAATGCCAAGTCATATGTCTTTAAGTGCCTACAGTATAGAACAGCCTCTGTAATCGAGGGCCTAGGGGGAAGTACCACAGTTTCTTCCTTGCGACCCTGGACTTTCTACCAGCCTCGAACCTATTTGTCTTGCATATCGGACATGATGTGAGATCCTTGTTGGCATTTTCGCCGTAGTACAAGAAACAAAAATTCCAACAGACGTCGATCTTTTTGTAATCTAAACCCAAACCCGCGAGCATCTTATTCATGCCAGAAACCGTATTAGGTAACATTTCCTCAATCTCGGAGTCCATAAGATCTTTCGACAACCTTAAGTACTTTTCGCAAGCGACATTTGGTACTTTGTGCATTGTCTTGGTAATCAAGAACTCGGCAAACCACTGGAGCACAGTCTTCGGCTTCTTACGGTGCATTTGTATGCCTCCCAAAGGAACCTTCGTTGCGAACCTCTCCCTCAACAAATCGACCCCCATATGCATCCACCACCAATTCTCTAAACGAAGTATCAACATGAACCGGACTTTCCACGTGAATCCTAGTGGACGGTGATTCAAGTACATACGATGTGGATGCCTCGCCCACCTCCTCTCCATGCAATACATATACCTAATATTGATACGTAAAGCCCGACTTATGCAGATGATCCCGGACTACGTTTAGATAAAAAAAAAACTTTAAATTGTTGCATTTCTGGCACGGGCACCTAATACGATTTCTTAGATCTAAGTAATCTCTCTGTTGCGATGCAAATTGTATGAATGCACAAACCCCAACCATGTAATATTGATTCAAATAACCAGTATTACTATCTATCCTATCGTACATCCAAGATCTATCGACAAGATAATCCATTTTCTAATTAAACTTATTTTCTCGCACGTTAAATAATCATTTAAAGTGTCGGTTGATAATGTCACTTGTAAATACATTTGTATATTTTGCTAGTTAACTACTTATGATTATGTTAATTGAATGTAACATATATATATATATATATATCACATTTGTTTTCTCTATACGAACGTTTCTAACGAATGCAATCGCAAATGAGAGATTACTCTATACTACGTATGATTAATATATGTAGAACTTCAAACAAATTTAATAGTAATCTTACTATGTTAATCAGTATTAACTAAATACTAGTTCTAAAGAACATTAAACTAAGTAAGTATTATTTCAATTCATGTATTTTTAGTGAAATTCTATAGTTAAACTCACAAACACATCAACATTTTTTTAAAATCAAGGGGAAAAAAATACTATTTCTGACCGGAATCCGGTCGAAAATAATATTCATAATTATTTCCATTCATAATTATTTCCGACCGGATTCCTATCGAAAATAATATTCATGATTATTTTCGACTGAATTTCGATCGAAAATCTGGGCCGAAAATAATTTCTGACCGGCTTTCGGTTGAAAATTGCAAAAATTTTGGCGTATTTTCGAAATCTTCAAATTTGAAACTTTTTCGAACCGGATTCCGGTCGGAAAAAATCGAAAATTTAGGCTGTTTAGGTGGGAAATTCAATTTTTTTGAAAATTCAAATATTTTCTCCAAATTCTATATATACACTTCATTTTTCACACCACTTTCATCAAAATACTCTCTTCATCTTTAAATATTCTCCACACACAAATATTTCACCAACAAATTTCAAACTTAAACACTTTTTTCATCTTTAAATATTCTTCAAACACAAATATTTCATCTTTATATGGATGCTTTTGTTTTTTGTTCAAGGATTCAGGCAGAATGGCGTTTTACAGGGTTTTACGGGGAGCCAGAGGTGGCGCGACGCATGATTTCGTGGGATCTTTTACGTCAGTTAAGCCATCAGTCTGGGAAACCTTGGGTTTGTGCGGGGGACTTTAACGAGATACTGAATAATAATGAAAAAAAGGGGGGTAATCCGAGGGCGGTATGGCAAATGCGGAATTTTAGAACAGCTCTTCGAGATTCTGATCTCGTCGATCTTGATTTTAAGGGTTCGCCTTTTACGTGGTGCAACAGATGGCCTAGTCCACGCACGGTTTGGGCACGTCTAGATCGGGCTTGCGTAAATAACTCATGGCGAGACGTGTACAACTTGACGACGGTTAATCACCTAGCCACACTATATTCTGATCATGCGGCGCTTCTTGTGACTTGTGCAAATACCGAGGAGGTGGGGGCTTTGTGGAGGCGAAAGAAACGTTTTAGATTCGAGGCGGCATGGGCCACGCGAAGTGATTGTACAGAGGTGATACAAGAGTTATGGAAGGTACACGGGGGATTGGGTACCTCTCTTATGGGGCGGTTGACTGCATGTAGTGAACGTTTATTACAATGGTCGGACATTTCGGGGCAAGCATTGCGCAAACAGATTGATTTTCTCACTGAGGAGATTGTGGGATTGAGGACGGGGGTCATCACAGAAGCAACAAAAGAGAGAGAGACTGTTCTGAAAAAAGAGTTGGAACATGTGCTAGATCAGGAGGAGTTATACTGGAAACAAAGGGGTAAAGTTCAATGGTTGAAAGAGGGCGATAGGAATACATCTTTTTTCCACTCCAGGGCTACTGAGCGACACAGGAAAAATGAGATCCGGGGTATTAGGGGCAGTGATGGTATCTGGCGGGATAAGCCGAGGGAGGTGGAGATGGTGATTAAGGATTACTTTATTTCTCTGTTCCAATCCAGGCTACCAAGTTATGAGGATATGGAGGGAGTCTTGAACGTGGTGCATGCCCGAGTCAACGAGGAGATGAATCAATTTTTGACGCAACCTTATGGTGCTGATGAGGTAAAGCGAGCCCTTTTCCACATGTTTCCCTATAAATCTCCTGGCCCCGATGGTTTTTCTGCTCTCTTTTATCAAAAATATTGGCATATTGTTGGCACTGATGTTACTAAATTTTGCCTTGACTTACTTAATCATAATATTCTTCCTACGGGCATGAATTTTACTAATATTGTGCTTATTCCCAAGTGTGATCACCCTGAATTCATGAACCAATTTCGGCCTATAAGCCTTAGCAATGTGTGTTTCAAAATCGCATCCAAGGCTATTGCTAATAGACTTAAAAAAAATTTACCCAGTATTATTTCTGAATCCCAATCTGCTTTTATACCGGGACGCCTAATTACTGACAATATTCTGGTTGCCTTCGAGATTAACCACTATCTTAAGACAAAAAGAACAGGTCGGAAGGGGCAAATGACTCTCAAATTGGATATGAGCAAAGCCTACGATAGAGTCGAGTGGTCCTTTCTGGAACAGGTGATGCGCAGGTTAGGTTTTTCGGATAATTTTGTTGATCTCATTATGTTGTGTGTTCGTTCAGTATCATATTCTTTTCTTGTTAATGGGCATGAGTTTGGTAAAATTACACCGGAGAGAGGCATTCGTCAGGGTGATCCTCTCTCCCCATATCTTTTCTTGTTTGTTTCGGAGGCTTTTTCTGCTCTACTTAGGGATGCAGAGGATAGAGGATCAATCAAAGGGGTTCGGGTGGCGAGGACGGCACCGGCAGTGTCGCACCTCTTATTTGCTGACGACACACTGATTTTTTGTGAGGCGACTTCAGCGTCAGCACGTGAGCTTAAGGACATTCTTACAAAATATGAGGCGGCGTCGGGGCAGCAAATTAACTTGGAAAAATCTGTTTTGGTGTTTAGTTCAAACACAGAGGGGGCGGTTAGAGATGGGATTGCGGGCGAGCTAGGGGTTCTTGTGGCAGAGAAACATGAAAAATATTTGGGATTACCAGCAGTGGTGGGGCGCTCAAAGCGGGAAATTTTTGAGTATATTAGAGATAGAATTTGGGAGAGGGTGAAGGGCTATAAGGAGAAGAAACTCTCGGTTGCGGGTAAAGAGATCTTGATAAAGGCCGTGATGCAAGCCATACCAATGTTCGCGATGAGTTGCTTCCGTCTTCCTGACACTTTAATTAAGGAGATTGAATCAATTATTAGTAACTATTGGTGGGGTAACGGCAATCAAGACAAAATTCACTGGTTAGCGTGGAAGAAAATGAATACGAGTAAGAGGGACGGAGGAATGGGATTCCGGGATTTGAAAGCTTTTAATATGGCGTTGTTGGCGAAACAGGCGTGGAGGATGTTTGAGTATCCGGATAGTTTGGTGGCACGAATCTTCAAAGCTAAATATTACTGTACATCGACTATTTTGGATGCTAAGTGTGGCTCGACTCCTTCATTCTCGTGGCGTTGTATACATGAAAGCATAGTGGTTGTGAAGGCTGGTTTGCGTTGGAGGATTGGGAGTGGAGATGCCATACGGGTTTGGGGTGACGAGTGGATTCCTAGACCCACGACATTTAGACTTATCACACCGCCGGTGGAGGGGTACCTGAATTACCGGGTTTCGGGGCTTCGAGAGGAGGACTCGGGACAGTGGAATGTAACCTTAATTCGAGATATTTTTTGGGAAGAAGATAGCTCAGCAATTCTGGCCTTGCCGTTGGGCGCGCGGGAGGACAGGGACAAGCGAATCTGGCATTACACACGCTCGGGTTTATTCACTGTTAAGAGCGCATATCATCTGATTTTGGCACGGGCATTTCATCTTCGTACAGCAGACTCGGGCAGCGAGAGTAGCGCGACGCTAAACTGGGAGTTTTTATGGAAACCAAAATATCCGAATAAAGTTAACATATTTAGCTGGCGCATGTGCCATAATATTCTACCTACGCGGTCCGCGTTGTCACGTCGACATATTGACGTCGAGGAGGGGTGCCCGGTTTGTCATGAGGATGTGGAGGACCTCCGCCATTGTACAGTCATGTGTCATGTAGCAAGACAAGTATGGGCGCTTCTTTTTGTGAACAACTTATGGCTATGGCGGGAAGGAGAGGATTGTGTGACATGGCTACGAAGGGTATATGAGACTCAAGGGGCTGACCGTATGGCGTTCATTGTTGTCGTGTGTTGGGTTTTATGGGGTAATAGGAACCGAGTGGTGGCGGGAGAAGCCGCAGCGCAACCGTTAGCATTAGCGACTTTGGTGAGGGGGTGTTGGGAGTTCTGGATGGAGGCAAGAGGAGTGGCTGCTGAAAATCAGGAACTTCTTCGACCGTTACGGGTCACTCCTCAAGCTCCGTGGCTCCGTGTGCGTGTAGACGCAGCCATTAATAATGTTCGGGGGTCGACCGGTATTGGGATCATTGTTCACGACCATTTGGAGAAGCTGGTGCTGAGCGAACAGCGGTGTCTTACTGGATGTATGGCTCCTCGAAATGCTGAGGCATATGCGCTTCGGGTGGCTACTCGGCTTGTCGAGGAGCAGCAGTGGGAGCGCGTGGTGTTTGAGAGTGATTGCCTTGGGGTGATGCACGACCTTTGGTTCCCGGACAAAGTTAACGGTGATCATGCCAATATTATAAGAGACGTGGGGCGCGCTTGGCGACGAGGGGGAATACACCAGTGGAGCTTTTATTGGATACCAAGGGAAGCAAATGAAGAGGCGCATACATTAGCACGCGAGGCGGCGAACTTAACTCCTGGAGCTACTGTGGTGCGAGGGGCTGAAGGGGATTAGTTGATTGGCTGAATGGCTATGTTCTCTCATTATGTTCTTTGGCGACTTTATGTCACTTTTGTATGAACTAAGGTTTCTGGTTTCTGGTAATATATCATGGTTGTTGGGTGTCAAAAAAAATAAAAATAAAACACTTGTTTCTTCCTTTCAACTTTAACACAAACATTTTTTCTTCCTTTCATCTTAAATAAACACTTTTTTTCTTTTCATCTTTAAAGTTAACGCTTTTTTCTTCCTTTCATCTTAAATAAATATTTTTTGACTAACAATCACTTTTTTGGTTTTAGATTGGTGCAATAAATCGAAATATTTCAAAAAAGCGATAAAATAATATTCCGGTAATTATTACCAGAATATTTTTTTTATTCGGTTGAATATTATTTCTGACTAGAGTCCAGTCGAAAATACCTTAAATATTATTCCCGACCGGACTCCGGTCGAAAATACCTTAAATGTTATTTCCGATCGCGTCCCGGTCGAAAGTAACTTGAATGTTATTTCCGACTGGATACCTGTTGGAAAAAGTTGAGAGCTCTTTCCCGACCGAACTCCGGTCGAAAAAAAAAAGTTTCTGACCATACTCCGGTTGGAAAATTTGTCACCGGACCGCGGTTGGAATCGTTTATTCCGATCAGAGTCCGGTAGCAATTATGCCGACCATGATCCAGTCGAAACATTTTTATTACCGACCGGAGTCTGTTCGAAATTATTGCTATTGAACTTCGGTCAGGATTTAATTTTTCGACCTCAGTCCGGTCAGGAAACCGATCGGAAAAGTTCTCGACCGGAGGCCGGTCGGAAAAACTGATTTCAATTCGAATTCCGGTCGGGAAAACTTTTCCGACCGAAGCATCCGCGACTGGAGTTTTTCGACCGGAGTGCGGTCGGGAAAAGGTCTTTCCCAATCGGATTCCGGTCATTTTCGACCGGATTTCCGTTCGAAAATGACCCGATTTTCTTCGGTGTGTTTTTTTTTTGAAATGTCATAATGATTTGCATTAACGAAAAAAATACCAAAAGTCGGATACATCACTGTTGACGAAAACAACACGGAAACTTGAAAAAACTTAAATGCAAAAATTAGGAAACTTCAAATTTGTGTGTGCATTCCGAGCAAGCATGTGTGCCTCGCTATTAGCCTCGCGGAAAACCCATCGAATGATGAATTCTTTTCTGTCCTTGCACATGTCTCTTACTTCACGAACAATGTTAAAATATTTTGCGCCTCCCACTCTTTTGTGCGTAAGATCCGTGATAACATTTAAGCTATCACCCTCTAACACCATGTTCGTCCATTTTATTTTTAGCGCCAACCTTACTGCCCAACGAGCTGCCATAATTTCTGTTGCCATCGGATCAAGTAGCGCATGATGCCGCCGTCTTACCCACGCCAAGATAGCCCCCGAATTATCCCGTGCAATAATTCCCATCCCACACGCGTTCTGATTATTAAAGCATGCTCCGTCAAAGTTCACCTTTATTGTACTACCCACGAGTGGCTGCCATTCAATGATGGAACGATGCTGGTCCCTGCTATCATGCCCCAAGTTTGTTACAGCCCAAGACACAATGAAACCATGCGCGAAAGACGGAATATCTCCCGGGCTTGAAGCTCCCTCCCCTGCCATAATTCGGTTGCGGTTGCTCCAAAGTGCCCAACAAATGATTGCATATTCCATTAGTTTAAGCCTGTTAGCAATGGTTTTTGAAACAATCTTGAAACTAATGTTACTCAGGCTTTTAGGGCGAAATTGGTGCATATATTCAGAATTTTTCATTTAGGTATGAGGACAATATGAGTGAAGTTCACGCTAGTATCAAGAAAACGATTATTAAGAAAAGCAAGGACAAAAGATATAACATCGTGGCTGATAATTTTCCAAAATTTCTGATAAAAAACAACAGAGAAACCATCCGACCCTGAGGATTTATAAGGACACATCTTAGAAAGTGATTTACTTACCTCATGCGCCGTGTAAGGTTGAATGAGTTGATCATTCATCTCATGGGTGACTTTCCTTCGTACCACTCCTATCACATCATCTTGATCCTCCTCTGTCGGCCCTGAAGATCCAAATATCTCTCGAAAGTACTCTGTAATAATAGGATCCATATTCTGCGGCGAATCAACCCACACTCCACTACTTTTTCCTTAAGCCCTTGATCTCATTTTTCGCATGCCTCTCACTAACACGTCTATGAAAATACGAGGTATTTCTGTCTCCCTCACGAAGCCATTGGACCTTCCCTCTTTGCTTCCAAAATAGTTCCTCTGAATCCTTCAACTCCTCCAATTTCATTTTCAATTTGGATTCTTCCCTCTTGGACTCTTGTGTAATCGGCCCGCTCCTCAACTGTTTTATCTGAATAGACAGCCTCTCAATCTTCTTCTTCATATATATTCTGTTGACACCCTCCCATTTAATTAAACCCAATCGACATTCATCCAGTTTCTCCTTCAGGGAATTATCCAATCTCTAAGTCAGAAATTTAAAGAGATACAAGAGAAGCACAAAGCAGACCATTCAAAAGAATTAGAAAAAGTCCTATCTTTTAATTTGAACCAACTCCATACTTTCGCTTTGATGGTCTCGATAGCATCATGAATATGTGGTTGCAAACGGCTGAAGCAAACTTTGTTTCTAATAACCCAGATTTTCCATAAAACAAAGAGTCACAAGCTATTTCATCGAAACCTCAGTTTACGGTCGGACGATGCCGCCAAGCTGCATAAGAAATCCTTTAGTGCTGCCAAAATTTACGGAAACAACACCGAGAAATGGCAGTAACACAAAAGATGTGTAAGATTATGAATTCTTTGTGTTATTCAATGAATAATGGTCCATATATATACAAAGGAGTTCCTCTCTAATAAGGTAACTAGTTCCTCTCTAATAGGGTAACTATCTATCATTAATGATATATGTCAATCACAATAATTACCAAATATAAAAATTCTATATTTCTAATATACCACCACAGTCGTAACGGGATGAGGACGAATGTTGAGACTGGACCGAAAATCGTCAAAAATAACTCGTGGAAGACCATTCGTAAAGATGTCGGCAATCTGATAACGTGAAGGGACATGACAAACACGTACGAGGCCATGAGCCACTTTTTCCCGAACAAAATGAATATGCATCTCAATGTGTTTGGTGCGCTCGTGTTGAACAGGATTACTCGAGAGAGATATATGGCACTAACATTGTCGCAGTAGACTAATGTTGCCGACGAGATAGAACAATGAAGTTCCAAAGTAAGTTCCTAATCCAACACGATTCAGACACCGCATTAGCTATGCCCCGATACTATGCTTCGGCACTTGAATGGGACAGGGTCGGTTGGTGCTTAGCGAACCAGGAAATCAAGTCGTCCCCAAGAAAACAAAATATCCGAATGTCGAACGACGTGTATCAGTACACTCGCCCTAATCAGCATCGAAATAAGTTGTAAGTCCCTTAACATAAAATGGAGAGATACGGAGACCAAGATTGAGAGTGCCCTGAACAGATCGTAAGATGCGTTTAAGGGCAAGCATATGAGCATCACGAGGGTCATACATGAAGAGGCAAATCTACTGAACAACATATGAGATAATTGTTCGTGTGAAGGTGAGATACTGAAGAGCTCCAGCGAGACTGCGATAATGAGTGGGGTCCAAATATGGTGCACTGTCGGGCATGGTGCCAAGTTTAGACTTCATGTCAATCAGGGTGTGGTTTGCTTTGCACGAGTCCATACCAACGGTGAAGAATGTCTTTGAAGAATGTCTTTGGCATACTTTTGCTGAGATAAGAAGAGTCCATCAGTGCATCGTTTTACGGCAATGCCCAAAAAGAAACTTAAGGATCCCAGATCCTTCATGGTAATTCCCGACCAAACTGAGAGATAATGGACGGACGGAGAGAAGGGGAAGAGGCCATGAGAAGTATATCATCCACATAGAGTAGGATATAGGCAATGTCAAAGCCACGGCGAAGAATAAACAATGAGTGATCCGATGCACTGTGCGAGCAACCTATGGTAGCAACGAAGTCAGCAAAACGTCGATACCAAGCTCGAGGTGCCTGTTTGAGGCCATAGAGAGATCGCTTCAATAAACACACAAAATCTGGTCTCAATGGCTCACAAAACCCGAGAGGTTGGTGCATATACATTGTTTCATGTAGATGACAGTGGAGAAAAGCATTATTGACGTCTAGCTGATGAATATCCCATGACTTTGAAACCGCAATGCTAAGAACCGTCTGAATAGTGGCGGGTTTAACAACTGGACTGAAAGTCTCATCACAATCAACGCTAACTTGTTGAGACATGTCATCACCTACAAGACAGACTTTATGCCTCTCAAAGGAACCATCATAGTTAAACTTGTGAGGAAAAATCCACATAGACCGAATTCGGGACACGAACTCCCACGTCTTATTTTTAATAATTGCATCAAACTCATCAGTCATAGCCAACTTTCAATTAAGGTCAGATAACGTCGCTACTAGATTTCAAGGAAGAGGGGAATGGGAAGTGTTTGTGTGGAGAGTGAAGAGGAGGTTTGGCTTTGAGATGTCATCCTTGTTGCGGGGCGTCATATGATGAAAGGAGGGGCGGTGTCCCCTGAGGGCGGGGGAGGGGGTAAGAGACAGGTGAGGGCGTGGGCGAAGCCGTGGTAGGGTTTATGGGCGACGCGGGCAAGGCCACCGGGGGTTGCGCGAGACCCGCGATCTGTGAGGGATCCGGGTTGAATGGATAGAGATGAGAGACGAGTAACGGGGATCGATCATCATTGAGGAAAGAGGAGGAGTCGGGCTTGGAGGGTGTTAACCTCGAGAATGGAAAGAAGTGTTCATCGAAGAAGACATGTGTTAGGGATAGGGTTCTATTCGAGCTAGAACGGGCTCCAAGAATTAATTGGGAGAGAAGAGAGAACTACAATTAAATTAAACTAAAATTTATTGTTCTTGAATAATTAAAAAGTACAAGACTTAGACTATTTATACTACTACTAATAATCCTTAACCAATTAAACCTAGACTTCTTAAAAGGAAATAACATAATTAAAGAAAGACTCCTAATTTAAGAAACAAGATAACGTAATTAACTACTCCCGATAATCCCTAAGCCACGTGGGCTTATTCTTTATCCGATTGGGCCTCGCACTATTCATTGTACGCTGTTGGGCCGTATCAATGCCCGCCTCTGAAAAAGAGGCCTTGTCCTCAAGGCCCAATTGCAACTCTTCACGCCCCAAATCGTCTTGGCCCAGTTGGAGTGCTTCACGGCCCAATAGAGCGCGGCCCGACGATATAAAGCCTGGATAGTCATTAGGGTTGTCATTAGGGTTGTCATTCTTCTCTAAACCCTTAACAACAGCCGCCCCAATCTTCACTTCTTCATTCTTCATTTCAGCAGCCACACCATTCTTCATTTCACCACCGTCCACCAATTCGCCCCTCTCCATAACTTCTTCTTCACCCAAATCGCCCCTCTCTTCATCTACATCCACCATTTCGACATTTCCTTCTTCATCCACACCCAAGGATGAAGCTTCAACCCGAAATCCGACGACGTCCTCACCCATAAGTCGCGCCACCTCGTCCTCGTCCACCCACGACGCGTCCGCACTCGACGCGCCCACCCAACTCACCAAACATTCCGTCACTTTCTTCCCATTTCGCCACACCACCCGTCGCTCCAACACCCGTTCGGGCGGCGCAATCATTACATCATCCTCGTTCAGCGGCGGTAGCATGGCGGCAACGTCCGGAAGCGGACCATGATGCGGTCGTAGCAACGACACGTGGAAGACGCGGTGGATCCGCGACCCAGCAGGCAGATCTAGCTCATACGCGGCGGCGCCGATGCGACGGACCACCCGAAAAGGCCCGTAGTAGCGGCGTGACAGCTTGTGACACCCCGTGCGCCGCACCGATAGCTGCCTATAGCTTCGCAGCTTCAGGTATACCCACTGATCTGTCTCAAACGTGAAATCGGTGCGATGTTTGTTTGGTTGCGTAGTCATCCGTTGTTGTGCTGTGTGCAAATTTTTTTTGATTCTGTTGAGCATGTCAGATCTGACAGTAAGTGTAGTGTCAATGGCTTGATTGTTGGATGTACATGTGATGTATGTTGGTATTGTAAACGGGGGTCGCCCAAATAGTGCCTCAAAAGGGGAAACTTGTGTTGCTGAATGTTTACATGAATTGTACCAAAATTGCGCCATAGGAAGATATCTCGACCATTGTTTTGGTTCATCCATACTAAAACAGCGGAGATAGCATTCCAAAGATCGATTCACCACTTCGGTTTGGCCATCTGACTCCGGATGATAGGCCGAACTGTAGCATAGTTTAGTACCAAGCTGCTTGAATAGTTCAACCCAAAATTTGCTTAGTAAAATTGATCCTCGGTCTGATACAATTGAACGTGGTAGCCCGTGAATGCTGTATATATCTGTTAGAAAGATCGAGGCAATATAGGCGGCGGTAAATTTTGTTGGTAGAGCTATAAAACGAGCAAACTTGGTTAATCTATCAACAAGAACCCAAATTGCTGTTTTGCCATGTGACATGGGTAAGTGAGTGATGAAATCCATGCTTATATCACACCAAACTTGTTCTGGTATTGGTAATGGGTTCAAGAGGCCATACGGCTTTGTGGTGAGATACTTTTGTTGTTGACACACTTGACATGTTTTGATGAATTCTTGAACTGTGTGTTTCATATATGGCCAAAAAAATACCCCATTGAGGCGTGATAACGTACCCGAAACTCCAGAATGTCCGCCTTGTGGGGTAGAGTGAAATTCCTGAAGTAGTTGCTGTTGTAACCCACTAGAGTCTGGCACCAATAATCTGTGTTTATAAAATAGTAACCCATCTTGCACCATATAGTTCACATCTGTGCTTGCCAACTGTTTGTATTCGTTTACTAACTCTATTCCCTTTTGCGAGGATTGGAAAAATTGGCGCAAGTCGGAGAGCAAGGAAGAAGTGGGAATGGAGATGGCCAAGTGAACACTCGCATCAACCCGAGACAAGGCATCCGCCACAACATTGTCACGCCCAGGTTTGTACCGTACCTCATAATCAAAACCAAGTAATTTGATTATCCATTTCTGTTGTGCTGGTGTATGGACTGACTGAGTAAGAAGGTGCCTTAGACTTTGTTGGTCAGTATAAATGATGAATTTTCTGCCCAGGAGATAATGACGCCATTTTTTGACTGCCTCGGTTAACGCATAAAATTCTTTATTGTAGGCTGAGTCAGCACTCATGCGAGCGGACATTTTCTTGCTGAAGAACGCCAAAGGCCGCTGATTTTGGGAAAGAACAGCTCCAACAGCAACCGCCGAGGCATCGGTAGTTAGTTCAAAAATTGTATTAAAATCTGGCAATGTTAGCATAGGTAGCTGTTGCATTTTCTTTTTTAGCTCATCAAAGGCTTGCTGAGCCAATGTACCCCATGTAAACCCGCCTGACTTTAATAAAGATGTGAGAGGAGCGGCGACGGTAGCATAGTGGTGAACAAACCGACGATAGTATCCCGTAAGCCCCAAAAATCCCCGTAGGGCCGTGAGTGACGTTAGCACCGGCCAAGCAACCATTGCATGCACTTTATCTGGATCAACACAAACACTACCAGAACAAATAATATGTCCTAGATAATGAACTTGCTGGACCGCAAAAACACATTTAGAAAGCTTAACAAAATATTGGTTAGTCAACAGTAGCTGAAAGACCACTGTTAAATGGTAGTAATGACTTTCTAAAGTGTCGCTATAGATCAATATATCGTCGAAAAAAACCAACACGAATTTACGCAAATGCTCACGGAACAAATCGTTCATGGCCGATTGGAAGGTGGACGGTGCATTTGTTAAGTCGAAAGGCATAACGACAAATTCATAGTGCCCGTCACACGTCCGAAATGCGGTTTTGTGAATATCACGTGCAGCAACACGAATTTGGTGATAACCCGATCGTAAATCTAACTTGGTATAAACCGTTGCCTTATTTAATTCGTCCAACAATTCGTCAACAGTGGGAATAGGAAACCTGTCTTTGATTGTGATAGCGTTCAAACCCCTGTAGTCAACACAAAAGCGCCATGTTCCATCTTTCTTTCCCACAAGCAAAACAGGTGAGGAAAAGGGACTGGTGCTCGGACGAATTTGACCTGCTGCCAGCATTTCTGAAATTAATTCAGTCATGATGGCTTTTTGGTAATGAGGGTAACGGTAAGGTCGTGAGTTCACTGGCTTAGCTTGCAGGTCAAGGTGAATATGATGATCATGTATACGGTGGGGAGGCAAACTCTTAGGTGCTGAGAAAATAATGTCAAAGTCCTGAATGAGTTTGGTTATCTCAGGTGTAACCTTTGATGCTGTGTCGGGTTGATTACACTCAGCCTCCTGTCGAGAAACCACTGATAACATGTGAATAGAAGCAACAGAGTCTGTTTGTAGCATGCGCCTAACCTGTGAAGGAGTGGCTTCTGAAACTGCAGAGTGTCCCTCGAGGACAAGCTGTTGCCCGCCCCATTCGAAGGAAATTCGAGGTATTGCAAAGTTAGCCTTGATTTCGCCTAACTCACGCAACCATTCAATGCCCAAAACCAGATCGGCACCTTGGATTGGTAAAACCAGTAAGGGAACACAGAAGTCCGTGTTCTTGAGGCGTAGCTTTGTGTTGGCACAGCGACCCTCACATTGTAGAAACGTTCCATTACCCACCATGACTTGTATTGGAGTTGCTTCCAAAATAGGCAACTGCAGCTGAGTCGCGAAGCGTGGCTGGATAATATTATGAGTACTTCCAGTATCTATTAAAATGGTTAGGGGCTGACCTTTAATAGAGCCTATCAAACGCAATGTTTGTCGTGACGAGAGACCCAGATATGCTGCCAATGATAGGTGAAACTGGCCGACTGGCGATTCCTCGACCAAAGCATGTACATTGTCGTGCTCTGGCAAGGAATAAGTAGTACTATCTTGATCCACGACATCCTCTGTGGGGCGCTCTTCGTCCAGTAACATTAAAAATTGAGGAGTCTTACACCGATGTAGGGGTCCAAACTTTTCATCACAATTAAAACAAAGGCCCTTTAATCTGCGTGCCTGCATCTCACTAGGTGATAAACGTCTGATTGGTAAAGGAGGCTTAGGTTGGGGTGGGGGTAACGCGAGCGTCGGGGTAGGCAAAATTGGTTGCGAAGCTGCCTGCGGTCTAGGGACAAATCGGGGTCTGCTCTCCAAAATCTTTTTCCCAAATAACTTTGCCAATCCAACAGCATGATGCATGGAGTGAGGTTTCATAACTGCCAATTCATTACGAATATCTGTCCGCAACCCTGAAATAAAACAGTTCATGCGCGCTTCATGTGATAAACCCGTCACAAAGTTAGAAAGTTGTTCAAATTCTTTTTGATAATCCATTACTGTCCCAACTTGACGTAGTTTAAAAAGCTCAGCCTGATGATTCTCAAAGGATGATGGGCCAAATCGAGAAAATAAATCTTGAACAAACGCTTCCCATGTACTGATCATCTCGTTATTAGTCATCCAATTAAACCAACTCAGGGCTGTACCTTGCATATAGAATGAAATATGCGAAATACGATGTTCGGGCGGAACATGGTGCAGTCTGAAATAGTGTTGGGCCTGAGCGACCCAATCTCTAGGGTTGGAGCCATCAAAGGGCGGCAGATGCACCTTAGGTGGCTTTGGCAGTGAATCAGTGCTCGGCGCATAAGAATTAAAAGCTTGTGAATGAGATGGGCTATGAACCTGATACGACTGATGTTGTGGTCCCGGTGGGGCTGTATTTCGAGATTGGTCAATGGATGTTTTCAATTCAGCCAGCATCTGGAACATGGAATCTTTGAATTCTGCCATATCCTTTGCTGATGTTGTTTTGAATTCTGTCATGTCCGACTGTAGTTGGCGAACGGACTCAGCGAGGTTTGAATCTTCAGACGTAACTGTTCCATCTTTTCGAGGTGGCATGATTCCAAAACAAAAGTAATGAATTCAAAAAGCAATGAAAGCACCAATTGTTAGGGATAGGGTTCTATTCGAGCTAGAACGGGCTCCAAGAATTAATTGGGAGAGAAGAGAGAACTACAATTAAATTAAACTAAAATTTATTGTTCTTGAATAATTAAAAAGTACAAGACTTAGACTATTTATACTACTACTAATAATCCTTAACCAATTAAACCTAGACTTCTTAAAAGGAAATAACATAATTAAAGAAAGACTCATAATTTAAGAAACAAGATAACGTAATTAACTACTCCCGATAATCCCTAAGCCACGTGGGCTTATTCTTTATCCGATTGGGCCTCGCACTATTCATTGTACGCTGTTGGGCCGTATCAACATGCCGCCAAATGATTATTTTATTGGTGGAGAGGTCGAAGATATATATTAATTACAATAATTACCAAATATACAAATTTTATATTTCTATATTATAATAAGATGATGAGTGTAATTAAGATAAAATATATTATATATCTTATTGTTGCATCACGTCATTCATGTAGCACAATACGTTTTTTTTTTCTACGGGTCCTCTTTCCCTAACCTTTACGGCAAATTTCAAAAAATTTGTACATTTTGTATAGAGCAAACTCTAGCATCGACCCCGATTTCGCATATTGTATTCATGTACTTTTTTAGAGTTTAAGCAATGGTGATTTCGACTATATGAGAATACTCGACAACCCTATAGCAATATTATATATATATATATATATATATTTATATATGAAATATAAGATAATCAACGTGTGAAATTACTCTATTTTTCATTTGGATAAAAACAAAATCATTATTTACTACAGAATGGACTCTTAGATGAGTGGCGTTTGCATAAAATACTAATTCCCTTTGTTCGATGCTAAAGAAAGTACTAGCGTTACTCTAACTTTTTTGTGTCCCAGATAATGGTTTCAATAACGCGACTCTTAAACCCGTGTTTTGCTGTATATAGCCAACTAATTTTTCAGGCTTGTAAATTCTCTGCAACGTTGTTGTGGATTGTTCTCATGAATTAAAGTTTCTAAAAGTTCTTTCCAATTCCAGTTATATATACTGAAACGTAATGCAACAGTATTTTCAACATCTGTTATAATAAGAAATGTTTTTTTTGAGACAGTAATAAGAAATACTTTGAATATTTGAAAATATGCAAAGAATATCGAAAAGCTTCAAAAAGAATCTAATATTTATTGTATCGATATATGCCTGAAAACTGAAATGTGTATCTACGCTTATGGTCATTGAAACTTAGGTACAATAGATATTTAAAATTGTCCGACACCCAATAAATTGTATAAAGAGACTGGGCCCAATTTCTAAATATGACAGTAGAATTTACTCAAAACCATTAGTTTATTAGTTTGAGATTTAGAGGCTAACCAGCTGTTACAGAGCTTTTAAAGAATGAATAAAGAGATCTTAATTCCAACAACAAGAAGTTTGTTATCTGACAAAAAAAACATTCTTCTGTTTCGCACCGATGGTTGTCTAAATTAAACTAGCTAAATTTGAATCAAAGAAGAAAAATGGTATGGAATAAAATAAGTCATTGCATTTGAACGGCTGGAAATTTGGATTTCGAGAGAAACATATACAGGAGCCTTATTCATAATCATATGTATCTAGTATCTTTAAAAACTAAATGATCCAATAAAATATGTTAACAATGACATAAATGATTTAAATTGATTCAGTATTGATTTTCTGAAATAAAACATAAGAATATTTTCAAATTCATTATAATAAAGTACTTCTCTCATATTTTGTGGAATGCAGCAAAACCAAAACTTTCATCTATACCGGTAGCAATTTAAAATGTAATGTAAGTATCTAAAATTCAAGTGCTCAACCCTATTGGGCTTAAGCTCACAAGAGAGTCTTTCGAAATAATGATTTCGTCTTGAAATTAAAGATTTATGGGTAATTTGCATCAAAGGGCCCAATGCAACCGGCCCCCTTAGTTCATCCAATTTTATTTTTTTTGGTAATAGGATAAAATATATTAGAACATAACAATAGGTTATTATAGTCACAGCAATACAAAAAAGGAACAGGAAAATTAACAGGAATAGAACTCCATGGGAAAGAGTTAGAATCAAAGGGACCGTTCCAATTACAAGAAGAAGCCCATTTTGCGAGTTCATGGGCAGCAGTGTTTCCGAGTCTTGGTATTTTCAAAATATTCCATTGAGGGAATTTGTTTCATACTTTCTTGATCCCTTTTAGATCCTCTTCAGCACTCCAAAATTCAGGAGGGTGATCTTGGGAGATGAGTTGAACAGCATTCAAGGAGTCTGATTCGAAAGTGGCATTCTGGAAATCGAGTTTTTATAGAGAGTGTGAAGCCTCTTTAATAGCTCTAATTTTAGCTGATGTTGAGTTTGCCAGATAACAGTTAAAAGTTGTTGCGCCGACTATACCTCCACAGTGATTACGGATAATGTATGCCATTGATGCATTCCCTTCCTTGAATCCGGTATCCAAGCTAATTTTTAGAGCATGCTTTTTTGGTGGAACCCATTCGTTGGAGGGGGGCGACTGTGAGCAAGGATAAGTTTCCTAGAGTGCACCAAGGTAAGATCATATCCCTGTTTTTTTAGCAACTTTCGTAATCTGCCAATCAGTCATCAAAGGGGATCCAAAAATAATATTATTTCTGTTTGAGAAATTCAAGAATTCAATGTACTCTGATGGTTGAGGGATAGGGAATGTGGTGGGGTTGAGTAAGAGAGATATCCATTCTTCTATGGATAAATGAGAAAAGTTATTTAGTCTAAACGCCCATTTGGATCCGAACCATATTTTAATCGCGTGAGGACAATTCATGAATAAGTGTTCTCTAGTTTCAACATGGGAGTCACAAAAGAGGTAATTTGAGTTGAGATCAGGAGTGAAGGTAGAAAGTTTATCTTTTGTAGCAAGAGCATTATTCACAATTTTCCACACAAAAAGTTTTTTTTCTTTCATGAGTAGGGGCCTTCCATAGATTCTTCCAGAGCATCTTTCGGTTTTGTGGTATGGGGTGAAAACGCAGTGATTGATCCGCATGATATGCGCTTTTACACGTGAACTTACTCGAGTGGGTAAGAGTCCAGATCGCATTGCAAGGCTCCCTATTAGGGGGAATTTGGATTTTGAGAGTCTCTTTACTAATGGAAGGAGGGAGGAATTGGGAGATAATCTCAGAGTTCCACAATGAAGAGTTGGGAATTTGTATATGTTTTACATGGTAAAAGCTTTGAGGGAGATTTGGGATTGGTACAGGGGTGAAATCTGGGATCGAAGGGATCCATGGGTCTTCAAAAATCTTAAGATTGGAAGATTCAGAAACTTTGAAGCAGAGGCCACTCTTGATAATATGTCTTGTAACACAGATATTTTTCCAGAGGTGGGAATCGGTTTGCTTCACAGGGAGGGAAAGGAAGTCATTTCTCGGATGTATTTAGATCTAAGCATAGGGATCCAGGGTTTATCTGCTGATGAAGCAATAAGCCATGTAATTTTTGAGAAAATGGCTCTATTAAAATCTGTCGAGCGTCTAAAGCCCAGCCCACTAAGACCTTTGGGCTTACACATAGAATCCCAGGATTTAGAGCAAGAAAGTTGGGTTTGGTACCCCCGTTCCACCATAAATTCCGATTTTTTTTATGAAAACTGTTGCAAATTGATTTAAGCAAAAGGAGGGAGGCCATAGTGTAAACAGGAAAATTGAGGGCTGAGGATTTTATCATAACAGTGCGGCCAGCTTGAGAAAGAAATTTTGATTTCCACCCTGCAAGATGGATATCTAATTTTGAATCAAGCTCCAGAAAATTAGAGGCATTACGGTTTGAGTTGCAAAAAGGTAGACCCAAGTGTTTCAAATTATGCCTACATCTCTTCATGCCAAGGAGATTCCTAATGGCAATCCGATTTGCAGGGGAACAGTTTTTCCCAAAATGAACAAAAGATTTTTCCAAGCTAATAACTTGACCATATAATCTTTCAAACTTATGAATGCAGTCAAGAATAACTTTAGCATCAGAAATGGAGGCTTTGCAAAAGATAAGGATATCGTCGGCATATAAAATGTGAAAAATGGCTGGGCCGCCTCTGGAAATCTTAACACCTTTGATTAGATTTTTATTTTCAGCTTCACTAAGGATTCTAGAAAGAATTTCAGTAATGAGAATGAAGAGGATCGGGGACAAAGGGTCCCCTTGTCGGATTCCTCTAGAAGGCTGGAAATAACCAAATGGAGACCCATTGATCAAAGTAGAGATAGAGACAGAGGATATGCAGTTTGAAACATATTGGATGAGAGTATCATCAATACCAAGGCATTTTAGGATATGCAAAAGGACATGCCATTCAACACGGTCAAAAGCCTTTGATAGATCAACTTTAATTGCCATATACCCTTGTTTACCTTTCCTATTATTAATGAAATGCATCACCTCTTGAGTTATAATGGAATTGTCAGCTATAGATCTACCAGGGATGAAGGCTATTTGGAAAGGGGATATAATAGAGGGGAGAAGTGGTTTAAGCCTATTAGCCAAAATTTTAGTAATGATCTTGTAGGTGGTATTACATAGACTTATGGGTCTATACTTGTCAACATAGGTAGCCTTATGGGATTTAGGAATGAGGGAAATAAAGGAATGGTTGAAAGATTTCAGAAGATGTCCACTGTTAAAAAAGTGGGTGACAGAGGAAACAACTTATTTCTCAACAATGTGCCAAATATTTTTGTAAAAGGCTGGGGATAGGCCATATGGGCTAGGACTTTTATAAGAGTCAAAACCAAAAAAAAAAAAAAAAAAAAAATTCTTCATTGTCAGGCTTCTTAAGGATAAGGATAAGTTTTCCTCTGGAGTAACAATTTTGAGAAAAAAGTAAATTCAGTTCTTCTTCAAAATCAGGATTTGAGGAGTTAAAAAGATTTCTGAAGTAAGTATCGAAAGTCTGCCCTATCTCATGCCAACTAAAAACAATATTATCATTCAAATCATCATGAATAGACACAATATGATTAATACGCCTTTTGAATGTGGTAGAGAGATGGAAGTACCTTGTATTGGCATCTCCGTGGGAGAGCCAATGTTCCTTAGCACGCTGTCTCCACTTAATTTCCTCCATGAATAGAAGGTTATCAAGTTGTACCTGTAGGGTTGCCTCCTTCTTTAGTGTAAATTCAGATTGATTCAGATTTTAAGTCTCCTCGATGTCATCTCGGATGGAATTGATAGAGTGGATTTTGGCTTGGAAATGGTTTATGTTCTAGGATTTGAGGTCGTTACGGGTTTGCTTTTGTTTACAGTGGAGAATGAAGTGGGGTGATCCATTAAAACAATTAGCCCATGCTGATTATATGATAGAGTTGCAGCTTGGGTCCATGCTCCACATATCTTCATATTTGAAAGGTCGGGGCCCTTTAACAATAGGGGGCAGAGTGTTTAGAATCAAAGGGGCATGGTCGAATTGGATAGCAGACAGGTGAAGGATCGACGCGTCTGGGAAGATATCAGTCCAATCAGCTGAAGCAATGGCCCGATCAAGTCTTTGCTTAACGTTAGCAATCCCTGAGCGTTTATTTGACCAAGTAAAGTCATTGCCTCTAAATTCGACATCTATCATGCATGATCTATTCATGAATTGAGATAACCCCAAGATGGAGGAAGAGGAGAAGGGGTTTTCTCCGCTTTTATCGGTTGAGCTTGAAATGGAGTTGAAATCACCTATGATGACAGGGGGAGATTGAATTATGGACTAAATCATAGAGGAGGGGCCAAAATATGGTTTTACTAAAATGAGAACAAGGGGCATGGATAGCAAAAAGATCCCACGGCTTATCATCAGCCATGTGAAGATGGAAGAGCCATTGATTTTCAAAGGAAAGTGATGTTGAACATCTGATTTCCAGGCCACAAAATTGCCCTCTGCAGTGTCGCGAGGCGGGTGAAAATGCAAGGAGGTTTATCCATTTCTGCTAAGCCGAAGGGGGAAAGATTTTTCAGATTTTTGGTTTTTATTTTGGAAAGGAAAAGAACATCCGGTTTGTGATTATGTACAATCGCCCAGAATTCTCTCTTTGTCTCGGCTTGGGCAAAGCCTCGACAATTCCAAGCTAAGATTATCATTTGGTGGGAGATTCTGGCTTGTCAGGGCAAGAGATCTCTTCTATAATGACAAAGCTAGAATGAGAGGGAAATGAGAGTTTGAGAGGGGGAGTAACAGCTTTTGATCTTGCTAGCTGTTTGATATGGGAGATGCGTTTACCTTTCAAAAGGTAAGGGGATTGACGGGAGAAGGAGCAGGATTTGTGTTTTTTGGTGAGAGAAGTGGATGGGGGAGATTGATTAGAGTATCTTTTGAGCTTTGGAGGTGGTGGGATTGTTCTGGGACATCTAAAAAGATATGGGCCGTGCGGGTTGAGTCCGAAAAGGGGAATGCAGATCAAGCAGTTTGACCAGTTGAAGGGGTCGTCAGGTTTGGGTTTTAGGTTACGGGTCGGGTTTGACTGAGATTAGTTGGATCAATTGACTTAGGGGCCAAATTTGTCAATTCAGTGTTAGGTGGAAAGGAAAGATTCGCCCCTGGGGTTTTGTGGTTGGTGAGCACAGTAGGGTTTTTGGTGGAGGCTGAGTTGGAGCAGAAGAGTTGGGATTTTACTGGTTCATGAGTGGCTATGAGGGAAGAGATCGATATGGGACTTTCCTTTTTGAATGCAGGATTTGGAGTAAAGTGCTATCCTCTTTGAGCCATGGGCCAAACTCAAAAGTTGAAGGTTTGGGCTGTGGATCAAGGATAGTAGGACAGTACGAAGAGTTATGCCCTAATAATCCGCAGTAATGACAGAAATCGGACAGTTTTTCGAACCTGATTTCTGCCAAAACAAGCCTATTGTCTTCAAAGGCAAGCGTGATTTTGTCGGCCAGTGGTTCGGACACAGGGATTTCAACTCTGATTCTGAGAGATTCCGACCACCTTGGATCTTCTTTAGCAATATCTGCTTTGATAAAGTTCCTTAGTCGATTTCCAATACGCCTAGCGATATCAATGTTAATGTATTTGGCAGGAATACGGGAGACACGAATCCAGAATTCTGTTGTGTCGAAAATGATATCAAAGAGGGCGAGTTCCTCCCTCCACACTTTGAGACAGGTCTGAAATCCTCTAAAGCACCAGGGGGAGTTGTCAAGAACCCAATAACCTTCACGGTATGATTTGAAAACGAAGATAAGAATGTTAGAGTTGACTATGTTGACCGTAACAAGGTGGGCGTTGATGTTTTGGGGTTTGTCGCTTATCAGTTTGCAAGCTGTGGTAATGGAGGATGGAGAGTGGTGAGTGGAAGGGGGAGGGGGAGGGGTTCGGGTATTGAGAGGAGGAGTTGAGTTTTGGCTATGAGATTATCCATGGTAAGAGTAGAGAGTAGTGAGAAAGTTGGAGCACGGGAATAGTTGATGGGAGATGAAGTGAGAGGAAAGAGGAAGAGATGACATTGAGGGACGAAACCCTAGGCAGTCCTTACAAAAGGAGGAGAGAGCTCTACATGGGTGACATCAGAAAAAATAAACGAGTTCATTAGTTCATCCAACCTTAATCTTTAATATTTGACGTATTTCAATTCTTTTATGTCGTATCTTAAACAATGGAATATTAGGAATTTCGATTTGGTGCACATATATATACATATTATGCATATATATATACATATTATGCATATATATACATATTATGTATATATATTGGTTCTCATATCTTATTGACTATTGAGTAGAAGAATGGTCATATATAGTTCGTTAATCCAAAAGCATATTGCCTAAATGTAGATATATAACAAGCCTAATAAAATGTTATGATTGTATTTGGTTTCTTGTAATACTATTTTACGGAATTTGATCAACTGGCTCTTTTTTTTTTTTTTTACGATTTCCTTTTCACTTAAAATTATCGTGTGCCTGGTCTAGCTAGCATATATCCCATATAATGGCGATGAATCCAAGTCTTCTATATCCTTTTGTGTATTCACTACAAGATTTCAGCACTTTTCCCGACCGGAAACTCCCGACCGGATTTCGGTCGGGAGCAATCCCGACCGCAATGCGGTCATTATAAAGTTTTTCCGACCGATATGCGGTCGGGACATTTATTAAAACCATTCCCGACCGCATTGCGGTCGGTACAAGTTGTCCCGACCGCATTGCGGTCGGGAATACTCTAGGCGGGAAATTTCCCGCCCAGAGTGTCGCCCTAATCTCGGCCCAGCTGGGCCGTGCAGCTGGGCCGAGACTTCCCGACCGCAATGCGGTCGGGAAAGAGGGAGGTATTTCTATAAATACCTCCCTTATTCCCGACCGCAGCGCGGTCGGGAATAATACTAACCGTTGTTATTCCCGACCGCGTGGCGGTCGGGAATATTAGGGTTTAGGGTTTAGGCTTATTGGCGACCGATTTTCGGTATGGAATAATATTCATATTCTTAATTTCACAATTTCGCTCTCAATTTTAGGTAAATCGTTCATTTAATGATCGAGTAAATCAGTATTAGTTATATATTACTAAAAATCTCAAAAAAATTTAAATTTAGTTGCACGTTGATGAATCGTTTGAAGCGTCGATTCATATTGTCACTTATAAATAGATTAGTATATGTAGTTGCTAATAATGTAACTACTTACGATTATGTTAAACAAATGTTAACATATATATATATATATATATATATATATATATATATCACAATTAGCCTCTCTATACTAACGTTCGTAACAAATGTTAATTGACAATTGTGAACTCCTATATACTACGTATCATTATTATAGGTAAAACTCCAAACTAACTTAACTTATACTCCGATAAACTATACTAATTTAATAATTAAAAGTACATTAAACCAACTAACTAATAGTGCAATTCATGAATTTAATGAGATTCTATAGTTATACTTAACAAACACATCAAGATTTTCCAAAAGATCGAAAAAAAGTAAAATTTACTATTTTTCCCGACCGCGTATCGGTCGGGAATTGCCATTATTGCCGACCGCATGGCTGTCGGAAATAAAATTTAAAGGTATTCCCGACCGCATGCCGGTCGCAGTGTTTTCAGAACCGGACCGGACATCGAACCGGTACATCACTGGTTACTGGTTTTACTGGTTCGAATCGGTTGAACCACTGGTCCGACCGGTCACTGTAGTCAAGTAGTCAAACCTCTGTCACAACGACATATACGATGCAGAACAACATATGTAAAAAAATCAAAACATGAAAAATTCCCACAATCACATCAAAAATTCAAAAATGTCACAATAATCCAACCAACAATATCATCACAATAATGTCATAACTCATAACTCAAAATATGTAAAAAGTAAAAACATCTCAGAATTCAAAAGGTACACCATCAATAAGCTTAATCTAACAATATTCATTAAAAGTTAAAATTGAAATCACTCAATCATCATCATCATCATGAATGTATGTACTCATATCCATATTTGCATCTTCAGTGCCTAAACAAAGTAGCATACAAATATATAAGTGAATTATTTAAAGTATTGAAACTTAAAAGAATAAAAATATGTACTATAAAAAAAATTACCTATTGATGGTTCAATAATTTACTATTTATTTAGGGTTTAATTCTCACTTTATTAAAATGTCTCTGTTTTCCAACTTTACCTACTGTCCGCTGAGAAAGAGAAACTGAATATGTAGAATGGTTTTGTTTGAAATTGCAATTAAGGCCTCAATTTTTCTATTATTCATTTGCTGTTTTTTTTTTTTTTTTTTTTTTTTTAACTTTGAATTGGGCCGGTCCGGTTCAGCGGCCCACCGGGTCGCGGTTCTGGGCCGATTTTTTCCGGCCCAGAACGGTTCTAAACAGGGACCGGTTCGCATGGTCAACCGACCCGGATTAATGACCGGTTCCCGGTCGAACCGGTTCGACCGGCCGGTCCGAGCCGGTTTTAATAACACTGGCCGGTCGGTACTAATATTTAAAGGCATTTCCGACCGTGGTGCGGTCGGGAATAAAATTTAAACTTAATCCCCGACCGCAGTGCGGTCGGTATTTCGCGAGTTTTTGGGCTGCAAAGTATTGCCGACCGAATTTCGGTCGGTATTTTTTGAAAAATTGGCGGTTTTTTGAAATTTTTGAAAAAAAATCAACATTCCCGACCGAATATCGGTCGGGAATAATCGAAAAAAATGGCGGGACTTGGTGGGAAATTCAAATTTGACGAAAATTCAAAAAAAATCAACTTTTTCTATAAATACACTTCATTATTCTCCTCATTTTTCCATCTCCACACACTTTGTTCCTCTTCAAAAAAAAATTCAAACACTTTTTTCATATTCATACACTTTTTCAAAACCTTCTATCTTTCAACTTCAAAATTAAAAATTTTCACTTCTTTATTCAAATTTTCAATAATCAAAAACTTATTTTTTTTTTTTGTGTTTTAGACTAAGCAATGAATCAAAAATTTAATTATTGCAAACACAAAAACTAAATAATGTTTTTCAAATATTGCAAAATATTAAAAAAATAATATTCCGATAATTTATTACCGGAATATTATTTTTTTTGTTCTGATGATTATTATTCCCGACCGCGAATCGGTCGGGATTGGTTTGAATATTATTCCCGACCGGGCCTCGGTCGGGAATAACATGAATTTTAATCCCGACCACTTTGCGGTCGGGAATAGTCCCGACCGCTATCCGGTCGGGACAAAAATTCATATAATCCCGACCGCAGAGCGGTCGGGAATAATATTCAAGTATTTCCCGACCAATATGCGGTCGGGAAATATTCCGACCGTTGTGCGGTCGGAATAAGTTGGTCGGTAAATTTCCGACCGCATGCCGGTCGGGAAAGGCGGTCGGGACAAGTCCTTCCCGACCGAACGGCGGTCGGGAAACTTTTTCCGACCGAAGCAACGCCGACCGCCGCTTCCCGACCGCAGATGGGTCATTCTCGACCGGCCCTGCGGCCGGGAATGACCCGATTTTTTTGTAGTGATTTTAATTATTACGATTGTTAGATTTTAATTCGTTGGTTGATGAATTCTATGTTAATTAATTTTGATGGGATGTCTTAGTTAGTAGTATTAAGTTATTTACGTACAATTATAAACTAAATTTTAAATGAAGTTTTCTCCACTAAAAATATATCATACCGACCTAATAAAATTATAATAATCACATCTAAGAAAGTCAGACTCTAAGAAAGGCATGCGCGACCAGCCAATCTAATCATGGTAAATAAGATAGTAAATTATCTCACTCTTAATTACTTTATGGAATACTATGCGTGGTATAAAGTATTTCAATCTTATCTTACTTAAAGGGGTAGCAGGTTTTATCACATATCATATTTAATATGCATCATAAGGTCCTATATTTTAGCCGATATAACAATCAGTTCAACATCAATTGGCCAATTGCGTCATGATTCCCTAAGTTTACGGTTAATTAATGGAAGTAAATTAGCACAACAACTTAAATTCTCAGGAATGTATTTGAAAACTTCAAGTGAACTAGAGTGTGACCTGCATATTTACTTTACTTTTCAATTCTTATGGAGTTAAGCAACACCTTTAATTGTTTAAACTTAATGAGCTTTAACCAAAGTTTGATCCGTATGAAAACCGAAACGAACACAGCGACACGGACATGTCCCCACGGAAAAGTGTCAACACAGATTTTTCTTTTTTAAAGTTCGACAATGTTGTGTTTTTTTATTTACTGAAATATATAAAAATATCACTAAAACTTATAACAATATTTAAATATAACCAAAACTCTACTTACTTACACCCCTTACTAGTTATTAATCAAGACAAAGTTCAAATAAAACCTTCCCTTAAATTCAAGTTTCAATATCAACTATAAATACAAATCAAAATGAATAACAATAGAGTTATACAATACTAAAAAACATAGATACTACTCAATCCAAATCATGAATTGATTGACAATCATTTACATTTTAGCCCTTTAATATGGTTGTTTAGTTTTAATAATTTTTTTCTAACCCCTTTATCTTTTAATTGTTGATTTATAATTTGTTTCTTTTAAATAAGTTTTGTAACACAAACTACTGCAATTTTTCTTGAACTTGTCTAAAATACGTTGGACACATCCTTATCATGTGGACAAACCATCCTTGAGTGTCGGACACGAGTGTCGGATTAGTTTTTATTTATTTTAATAGACATACGCTATGTGGCGTGTTGGACATGTGTCGGAGGAGTGTTGGACAAGTGTCGATGTCGAATATGTGTTGGACGGACACAACTGGTATTTGAAAGTGTCGGTACATCATAGGGTCCGAAATAATTTGTTAATTTATATATAATTGACCATTTTGATATTTTTTTAAAATAATTGGGCCTGTTTATATATAAGGTTATTTTATCCTATCACCACATGCCATACTTTTCTTTTTGTGAATCACCACATGCCATTCTATTATAAGTCGTATCAATTAAATATTGCAATAAATTTTTGTTTCACAAAACAGGATATTTCTTAACTTTGTATTATGAAATAGAGAAATCATCTTTGACAAATTAACACTGTAATCGTATTAAATTTGAGACTATATCCTTTTATTTATATGATAATTTTGGTTAGGTGCAAACAGTGAAGAAATTCCTGTCGTTGAAATGAATATGCATTATTCAATCCATTTATTTATAGAATAATTACGATTGGTTGATTGTAAATGTCAAAGCCATCCCTCTCAAATTAAAATTGGACAACTTTACTGTTGAAAAAATCTAAACCATATATTATGCAATTTACAGAAGATATGACACAAATATGATATATTATAATATTAATATCACATCTCTTAAATGAACTGACAAGCGGAGCCTCTTAATCTGTCCAAGTATTCTACTAATTAAAAGCTCATAGCAATTTACTCCCTTTATTACGTGAAACCCGAATTATTATCTCATACGAGTAAATTATAGGCAAATTGTTCCATGTAATTCTTTAATATTGCACACTATTTCTCATAACACATGAGTATAAAAGAAAGTCTTTTTCAGTAAAAAGAATACACAGAAAAGATGTATTTATGTTTAAATTGAGATAACGCATTTGCGTTCAACATAATTAACACAATGATTCTTTTTTTTTTTTTTTAAAAAGGGGTAATGAGCATATTTATCTAACAGATAGAGTGTTGTAAGTGTCACAAAATCTTAACTGTTATATTAGCATCACAATTTTCTTAAATCAAGTGCTGTGATTAGATGAGCCACTAACTCTATATATAAATTCGGACAAATTAATATTTCTGCCCTGTAAGTTTACACCGTTAAAAAAAGTGCCCTGTAACTATGAAATCGATAAAACTAACCTACGTTTTGGCTTTTTTTCAATATTTCTGCCCTGAGCTTGCCAGCTCACAAAAAATGCGAACGTGGCATCCGATATGGCAATTCCGGCACACGCCCATTAAAAAACGCCCCTCCACGTCTGATTTCCCTCTTCAACAAAACGTTTCTTCCCTGATAATAACAACACTTCAACAGAAAATATTTTTACAAAATCAAATCCCCCAAATCGACGAAGAACCCTAACCCTAATTCTAAAATCGAAAATGTCCGAATCGACCATGAGCTCTCATCTAGTGTGCAATTGTGGAAGACCGGCTGTCGTGCGCGTGTCCATGACCGATGGGAACCCTGGACGAAGGTTCCACGGGTGTCCGCGATGGCCCCTTGGGTGTCGACTATGCATTTGGGAAGATCCGCCCGTCTGCTCATATGCTAGGGCTGTGATTCCAATTTTGCGCAGAAGAATCGAGAGGGTTCAGTGTAGAGTTAAGGGACTTGAAGAAGAAGTTGCGTCGAAGAAAGAATCCAAAAATGATACAATGCAGTCGTCGTACGAGAAAACCACAAAGGAGCAAGAAGAGAAAATCAAGGTTTTGCAGATTGAGAACAAAAAATTGGAAGTTAGGGTTAGATTCTGTTATATGATCATTATGATATTGGTTTTGGTTGTTGTAAGGTTGTATTGAAGCCATTGTTTTTGGCTTATTAGGATGTGTTGTAATTTGATCCACAGTAGGTGTGTTTTTCATTGGAATTTGTTGCTGGTAGTATTAAGGTTGGTGGTTAAGATCTTGATCAGTTTGATTAAGATTGTGTATGGATAAGTTTCATCTGTTTGAGTATCTTTGTTGATGTTCATGTTGTTCAAGTAATGATGTTGTTGTTGTTTTGTTAACCATTTCGAATTTTAGTCTTTTCGCCTCTTCCTTTTGTATGGATTGTTTTGTCCAAGATTATATTAAATGTATGGACATTGTGGGGGACGAATGTGTCTGTTGGGTTACACTCTCACTACTGCAGACCATTTCATTCCCAATGTACATGACTGTTGGTGTAAACAAGAAAGAACTTTTGAAGCGTGTAAACAAGTTTGTGAAGTTTGTGACGCGTGCCCTATATGTTATTGAAGTTTGTAAAACATGCCCTTTAAGTATGATTCATGGTTAAGAAAATGCCCTTTAAGTATCGTTGTACTTAACAAAATTGCCCTTCAAGTATTGATTTTTGTAAAAAAAATGCCCTTTAAGTATTATAATTTTCCAAAAAAATGCCCTTTTTTGGACCGGTGCAATTAGTTAGTGGTTGAAATAAAAACTAAAATATAGAGCAATTAGAGTCGATTAGACTCTCGTGTCAGGGGGAGCGTTGAGATTAATAATTATGTCTTAATGAAGTATATTCATTTACAGGATTTATTTAACCATAAGCATTCTTCACTGTGAGCAATAGTGAGCAATCTCCACCTTGAAAATCTCCCAAAATCTTTCAAACCCTCCCAAAAAACCAGTCAGTTCCGTGCTCATGGCCGCCTCAAACATCAGCGTCTTGAAGGAGTACTATGACACAACACAGGTATAAAGATCCAATACCCCCTCTGTTTTCTTTGAAGTCATACTTTTCTGAACCACCAAAACTTATTCTCGACTTTTTTTGTTTTTGCAGGATACCTTGTTGGATCCTTTCTTGAACTTTATTGATTTCACAGAGGGTGATGAAACCTTCATATTGCGCAAGCTGTCTTCTCTTATTGGGGAAGGTATCAGGTTTAACGCTACGCAGTTAGAGGAGTTCCATGCCAAGATCGCAAAAGCGCTATCCATTCGCAAGAAGAAGGAGATCACTCCTTTCATGGTTAAGGAGAGGTTGATGATTATGAAGTGCCGCCTGAAACTTTTCCAGAGATTTTGGGCTCATCCTGGAGTGCAGTTCAACATCAAGACTGGAACCGTGAGGCTACACCCGTTGAAGTACGTGCAATTCATGAAACAAGTAAGTTAAGAATCTACCTATTGTGGGACAAATTCCTTTTTGTTTACGCTTGTTAATAAGAGAAATTTATGTTCTTTCAGCCTATCCCGATCGACAAACATTTTGCTGAGAAAGGTTTCCAGCATTATGGCCAATTCTGCTACTGCCTCCAAGTTAAGAAGCTACCTATTGAGAAGATTAAAGTGATCACGAAGTTTGACCGCTTTGAAATGGGGCTTTATGACTCGGAGTAGTGAGGATAGGTTTTTACGTAGTTATTTGGTTGTTTGTTTTTGAACAATTAGAAGTGTTTTGTTTGTCATTTTTATGAAGTTGTATTAACTGCTTTTGTGTGTTAATGTTCTGACTTAGTATGGACTCCGTTATTTTCTATATGTTATAAAGTTGGTTGTGTATGGTTTTGCTTGTAAATGGTATGAAGTTGGTTGTGTATGTTGCGTAGAAGTAATTTTCAGAAAGCAAAAAGACATTCTGACTCCTTCACAAAAATAGCATTCTAGAACAGTATTGCAATTTTGCAGCCAAAATATAAATGTTTACAGAGCATATACTGCTCATATTACATTGGTAATATTTTAGCCTCAAAATAAACCTGGTAAGCAGTTCATCATCTACTCTATTGCAACAAAAATTTGGATAAACCAATAGCAAATATCTGCCTTCACAAAATATGCAACACTGTTAAGCATACTCCAATATGGTCTAAAGCTTTTCCTTCCCTTTCCTGCCAACACCTTTCTTTTTTGAGTCATTCCCCTTCTTATTCACTCTGCCCCACCTCATCTCCATCATTGATTTTACTTATCAAAGCACCCAAATTTGACATCTTCACATATTTCCTGCTAATACCTTCATATGGATTAATCCGGTCTTTCTGTGAGCCTAAAGCTTCGAAGCAATCACTTAATTGGTCTGTGATTTTTGGTGGAGCCTTAGAAGGATTCTTGTTAATCAAAGTTGTGACCCACCCATCATCTCTTATCTCATCTTCAGATTGCTCTTCGACTGCTTCAACAGGTGTTGGTGGAGCAATACCATTCGTAACGGTTACATACTGTATATTATACAAATAGTTATAAACAGGATCATTTTAAATTGTAAAACAGTTTGATGCATGTAGTGCAGTAATAATACCTTTTTCTTCAATTGTCTTTTATTCCTTCTGGCAGTCCTTGATGATTCCAGAACTTCATTTAGAGTTACATTGTCAACATCAACAATGCCTTCATCAGTCATCTTTTCAACAGATTTCTGCATCAAATTGTCCTGGTTCTCAACTTTATTACCAACCCTCTTTCTCAGTCTTCTGTTCCTCCTAGCAGTCCTAGATGACTCAAATAGGTTTTCATTTTCGTCCTCATCTTCTTTCTCTTGATGGTTCTGTTCATCTTCTTCATTTATTTCTTCAGGAATATGCACATCATCCTGGCTATCAACATTATCTACCTCCATGACTCTTTGCCTTTTGTTTTGTCTAGCAGGCCTAGTTGATTGCTGAAACTCTGCCAGAGTTTCAGTATCCTCTTTTTCATTCTCCACTTCCTGTATTTCCTGGTCATCAGCTACTCCAACGTTTTGAGGTTCCTCTACTATTGTCTACACAATTCATAACAAAGTTTTCATCAACAAGATGATCAACCAAAACTAATTATAAAGAGTTATTTCTCTCACTTACTTCCAGATAAGTCAGTTTCCTTCTACTGCTACTATAGATAGAAGGTTCTTCCAAGTTTTCTTCTTCAGAAGTCCCTTCAGTTGGAACAGGTGTAGGAGTAGATCTCAGTCTTTTACTCCTTCTCAAATTCAGATTTGTTTCTACAGCAGTGTTAGGAAAATCTGGAGCACAACTTGATGTATCTGTTGTCTCTTGCTGAGTTGCAGCATCTTCAGCAGCCTAAAATTTATACAATATATATGTTTTTTTAGCACCATTTATATCTGTAAAACTACATTTTATTTAAATCGAATGTCGTTGTACCTTAGAGATTTTCTGTGTAGAACTTCTTATTTCATTATCTTCAGTGGCCTGGTCTGTTCCCTCCTTCGTACTTCTTCTATTCCTCCGCCCTCCTTGTCTTGATGACTCTCCTTCTTTTTCAGGGTTCCTGCCTTCACCCTGGCCATTTCGAGTGCTATCCTTTATTTTTTGGCAAGTCCAAGCATTGTGCCCATCAGCACCACACTTCCCACATTTACTTGGACCTTGGATCCTCCTACACCTGGTGACTTTGTATTTATTACCCTTGCCTTCCCTCTTCTGTGATTTTCCAGCTCTGGGTTCCTCCTCACCTCTCTTTCTTGCCTTTTTTGGTCTTCCAGCTTGTCTACCAAAATTGGGTGGGAGTGGAGGGACATAGTCTTCACCAATCCAGATTTCATCACCAGCAATTGGATAAATTGCAAAATCGTACACTCTCTGATATTGTTCTAGAGTATAAGAATCTGAAACATAGTCGGCTATCTGCCCTCCACTATACAAGATAGCACATGCAGCATGTTTGCATGGAATACCTGTCAGATCCCAAACTCTACAACTACAATTCCAATCTCTCAAGTTCACAGTATGTTGGGAATTGTCAAACCCATTGATTTGATAGTCAAAATCTGTTGACTTGATTGGATAATAATCAGATTGATCCTGAGTGGCTTGGGCAACCAAATGTTGGATGTTGGGGGGTAAAGCCTTATGTTGATCTTCTGGAACCTGCTTTTGCCACTTGTTTCTTGCATTTTCTCTTCCCTTTGTCATTTTAACCATTAGATATTCCCTTATCCATTCACATAATGACAGGATTGGCCTACCTCTAGCAGGAATCAACACACCATTCCAAGTCTCACATAAATTGTTCAAGATAAGATCAACACAACAATTTGGCTTGAAACCAGACATAGACCAATGTTCTTTTGGTTTGTCATTGAACCATCTTGCAAAGTTCCCACCCAACTTTGCCTCCATCACCCTCATTGACTTCTCAAACTCAGGAATGGTTGTCTTGTAGGCAGCATCCCATATGGCCTTCTCATAGTCATCTCCTTTGAATCCAGCTCTGTAAGCATTCCTAATCAAATGCCTTACACAATATCTATGTGTGACATATGGGAATACATCATGGAAGGCATTGATCAAGCCCTTTTGTTTATCTGAAATAAATGTCAGGTTGGAATGATCATGTAGCTCCAAGTCTTCTTTCAACAATGACAAGAACCATGACCAATTGGCCTGGTTCTCAACGGCCACAACAGCAAATGCTAATGGAAATATACTGTTTGCCGGGTCAACTCCCACTGCTGTCAAAATAATTCCTTTATTAGGACCTGTTAAGTGTGCTCCATCTACACCAATAAAAGGCCTACAACCAGCCTTATACCCATCCTTCATCGCCTGGTAACATATATACATGCTCTTGAAAGTAGTCACGCCACCAATCTCTTCTGTGTGAATTGCAACAGATGTACCAGGATTGGTTCTTTTCAATTCAGCTTGATAATCCCAAAGTCTGGAAAATTGGTAAGCTGGAGTGCCTTCCAACTTAGTAGTTGCAGCCCTTTTGGCACAATAAGCCTGATTCTTGGTAACATCTACTCTGAGATGTCTGATTGAATCCAATCTAAAAGCTTCATGGTTCCTGTTCGGATCTGTTTTGAAGAATTCTATAAATCTTTCGGCAAGCCATGGGGCCTTCAAATTCCTTACACTGAACCTCTTACCACATTTGTGTTGTGGATTGTATTCCCTTATTTGCCAGGTTTCCTCAAGATCTACTTTTAGTCCATGAAGCCTCCATGGACAACCAGCATGAACACATTTGAAATAAATCCTGAATTTGTCACTCTTATCAACATAGACACTTCTTCTGTTGTTGATCGCATCTGACTGCACAGCCTTTTTGAGTTCATCTTTAGTGTTGAATAGCATTTTCAACTTGAAAGTAGGATTCCATCGGTCCCTACAGTCAAATACATCTGGGGATTCACTGTCATCATCTTTTTCTTCATAGGGCAGTGGATTGAAAGGCACCCTTCTGATGTTACTGACCACATCAAGCTCTTCTTCAGATTCAACATCAGTCTCATTGCCATGACCTTCCAAAACCACCTTAACCTGTGGACCCCCTGGTAAATTGGCTTCAGTATTGGAAGGAGGGATTGGTGGTGGATTCATAGATGCATTGACACTAACACTGATATTGTCTTCTTCTTCAACATCTTCAACATTTTCACTAAAATCACTTTCATCAGTATACTCACTCTCTTCCTCATAGCTAGGATCATCACTTTCATCCTCATAATCTTCTACTATGATCCCCTTCCCTTTCTCTTGCACTACAGTTGTTCTTCCTTCACCACTCACACCTACACCTACTTCACTTACACCTACATCGATGTGACTACCAGACACTTGTTGTCGTTCATCAACAAAATGATCAGTCCCAACATCCCCAACATCTTCTTGAATTATTTCACCTTGCTCATCATCTCCAATTTTCTCTTGCACTTCTGACTCATCATAAAAATCAACATTTTCTTCAAAGTCTGTGTCATCAGAGTACTCACTCTCTTCATCATAGGTTTCATCATCACTATCACTAGGTATATCTTCAATAATCACATGAATAGTGTCACCATCTTCATAAACCACTTCTTGGGCAACAACACCAATACTATAAATATTGTCCTGTGCTTCTTCACTAACTTCATCAACATTCTCATCAAAATCTTCATCGTCAGAATACTCACTTTCTTCCTCATATGTTTCATCTCCACTGTCAGATCCATCATCTCCTAAAGAAATTGGATCAACTTTGTCTCCCAACCTAGTATAGTCAGAACCCCCATCCTCATTGCTTGGTTCTACTATTGGATCACCAGCAGGTGTAACTTTTTCCAATACCCTTAATCTTGTATTCTCATTGTCACTAACCCCATCAACATTTCCTGACATACTATCCTCAGTGACCAATATTGTATTAGCCACACCAGGTGTTACTAAAAGCCTTTCATCAACAGCAACATTAGGATCTGGAGGCATGTCTGGAAATGGTGGATCAATATCAAAATCACAATAGATATCAAACTCCCTGGTTGGCAGTGCTTCTTTGAGAGCTTTTTTCAGGAGCTTGTTATCCTCTATGACTTTATACCAACCTTGCCTAACATAGTAGAATTTCCTTTCACCTTCAGCATTCATATTATCTGCATAAAGGTTCAGAAGCTTCATGTCTATCTCTTTGATGTCTGAGTAGTCAAACTTCATCACTCCACCGCCAACATAAGTATCAAATGGATTGGACTGTAATCTCCCTCCATAATGGACATTGAGTGTAATAAGATTGGATCTGGGATCTGCATAAAGTACATGAATCAATTTTAAACAAATATCACTAAATAAGACCCCACAAAAATGTTGAGGGGACCATTTCGAGTGCTATCCACAAAATCAAATGATATTCAGGCATAATAACACACAAAATCGACAAAAAAACATTCAAACATACTGAATCCAAAAACCCTAACTCTGCAGTGTCTTAGACCGACCACTAAGCTACTTCAGCACACAACTTTGAACTATAGCAGAAACCTTTTCTCACTACAACTCACACAAATACTATTACTTTGTCGACATGCAAAAATAACTAACCAAAACAAAATAAAACTTACGATAAATTGGCGAGGGCATGTCATGGTTCAAGGGGGACCGCAACTTCGGCATTATCGCGCTTGCAGTACACGACCACAGCTACTAATGATGTGTATCAAAGTTTTGGGTGTTGAGAAAGGACTGTTGGGGTTCAATTTTAGGGTTTCGTACGTTATTTTGGTATGGATTGAAAACCCCGTGCGACGAACAGCTAATGTCAACTCTTCAAACGACGTGATTCGACGACAAAATCGCCAATTTTGGTTTCGAAATTTAGGGTTTCGGGTATGAACAGAAATGGGGGAAAAATTGTCTGAAAATAAATCTAAGTGTTGAAGTGTTGTTATTATCAGGGAAGAAACGTTTTGTTGAAGAGGGAAATCAGACGTGGAGGGGCGTTTTTTAATGGGCGTGTGCCGGAATTGCCATATCGGATGCCACGTTCGCATTTTTTGTGAGCTGGCAAGCTCAGGGCAGAAATATTGAAAAAAAGCCAAAACGTAGGTTAGTTTTATCGATTTCATAGTTACAGGGCACTTTTTTTAACGGTGTAAACTTACAGGGCAGAAGTATTAATTTGTCCTATAAATTCCTCAACCTTCTAACTCTACCACCATTATTATATTGATGTTGCTGAAACAATTGCACCAAAGCAGAGTCATAGCTAATTATGACTAATAACTAATTATTCACAGCTTCACAAAAAAGTTGACTACACTCAATTGCTTATAAGCGAAACTTTCTTTTTTATACAATAAATATCATCACAACACCACACATTCATTTACATATACACTATTCTTCTTTTTCCTTTTTTCCATAGCAAAAGACATCAAATGAGCAGAATTTGCATAACAAATTGTGTTAACGATGCAAGAATCCCAGTGAGGGCTAACTACGTCAATCTATACAAGTGGCCGGAATCCGATGCGGAGTTCGTGAAATCCTCGGTGGAGCAAGGCGGTGCGCGGCCGCGGAGCACCGTCGTGGACAGCAGGTCGTGCCGACAAATGTATTTAAGGAGCTACACGTTTTCACGCGAGGAGACCGCATCGGAAAAAACGGTCAAGTGTTTTGGAAGAGTTAAGGAAAAAGTGAAGACTGTCGGAAAAATGAAGGACAAAGGAAAGAAGCGAGGGCGTCGGAAGAGGCGGAGCATGGTGGTGTTGAAGAGGGTTAAGGAGTTTTCTCGTACTACATTGTGTGTTATCTTTAGGAGGCTCTTGTTTTGTGCATCGAGTGTTGATGTTGTTGAGCATGGGGTTTGATTTAATTTTGTTGGTTAATTTGTGGTTTACTTTTAAGTGCTTTTATGTTGGTTATGTAATTGTCTCTTTCTTCATACTTATGTGCTTGTATGTTTGATAAGAATGATTTGGAGTTTGGGTCTTTTAGTTTTGGTAACAATCACAAGGGACGGCTAGCGTGAAGCTCTCATCACAAAAGATTTACAAGAAGATCAAAATAAGGCATTGTTCTCAAATGGTTGTCGTTTACTGGCCTAAGAAGTTATGAGCCGCACAATTGTTCGAGCGTGAAATAAATTTAAACTTTCATATTGGCCAACGTTGAGAAACTCGAGCTTCGGTATTAGAAGTTGTTTAGTAAGTTTTTAGAGCTCTTCGTGGTGTTCTAGAGAAAAACTGTAAGTAATTGTTGCAATGAACTTAAAATGTGCATTCTTGTCTCGTTTGCATTGAGAAGAAATGGAAACAATTTGTTACTTTTGCTAGAAGTTGTTTAGAAAAATTGATTAGTAAGGATAAAAATGTGATTAAGGTGTTATTGACATAAAATTATCATTTGAGCATTCTGAGTTTCTGCTATAAAATTTTCATGTTTCTATTGATTTCATATGAATGACATAAAGTAAAATGTTGAGTAGTTTGTCCAAATTTTTGATTTACACGTGTCGCTAGTATATTATTCACCTCAATATTAGAATTTTAGTTTGCTGGCGCCGGAAGAAATCAATTCTTGTCAAAGGGGCAATTGAAGTGTTAAAACTTAAAAAGTGAAAATCTATACATATTGTAATAACAGTTGTCACCGCAATCAAAGGAAAAGGATATAATCATTATAAAACTAAAGTTCATGGAATCCCACTAACGTGTGACTGTAGATTTAGCAGTTGGTTTTAGGTCATCGGATCCTGTTTAGTGTTTCAACTTATGTTCATATAAATAGTTACAACCATAAATATTTCCTTGACCATTCTCATAAAATTAATCCGGCCTGGGCCTAGTTAAACATAAGAAAAATCATATAATCGGACGACATTCATGATTCAAATTAAGTTCTGATATTCTAATGTATAACTATAAGCAATTTTGGAATGTGTTATCTTAATTGTAACTTCTAAAATATAAATATTTCACAGATCTAAACAAAAAATTAGGGACATTAAATGGGCCATCATGAGCAACATGCAACCTCCAAAACTTTATGTGAAACCAAAGCTATTTTTTGTCAACTGCCCTAGAGTGTAAACGGTTAATATTTTGTTCACACATTTCCAGTTTTTTTTTTTTTTAACACCCCCATTTCCAGTTGTTGCATGTGCGCGTGTACATATTTAAGTTAATACATAAATAATTTTTTGTCGAATTTTGATTTATATTACTTAGTCTCAAAGTTTTTCGGCCTTTTCGGCCCAAGACCTTTTTCTCATAATTTTTCTTATAATGACCCAATAGGCTAATCTAATTGGGCTGGAAACGGATGTTAGGCCTAGGCTTGAAATAGCTTTTCAGAATACAAAAGGTTTTCATTACACCGTGAAAGTAGTACAACGATTCAATTAGAGCTACCAGTACACGGTTGAGAAAAGGTGATGGCGTAAAAATTACATCAAGTAATGTAAGTCGTTGATTAAAATCTTAGTTAAGATAAACTTTCATGTAATGTCATAAGATTCTTTTACAATTTTCATAAAGAATCTTAATAGCAATTGTTGCTATTTGACTTTTATACAATTCAAAACAATCTGATAAACGTTTTATAAACTTTTGAACACATTCATGTTATAGTGGAAAGATTTAGAACCCCCAAGGGTATTCAAGTTATTTAAGAGAGGAATTTTCCTCTTTGGCTTTATGTTCGATTTTCATTAGGATAACTTGATTGTAAGTTTTTTAGATTTGAGGTTATTAACCATAAAAAAAAGAAAAAAATTGAGATTATTTTGTCAACTCGAAGGTTTACCTAATGCACTTGAATCATAGCGACTGCAGGCTCACAACTCACACGTCATAAAAATTGATTCAATCATCTATACCATTATATAGATGAAAAGTATGCAATTTTATATTTATTTAAATTTTTTATTAAAGAAAAAGAAATAACCACTTAATTGTTTCTTATATAAAAAGATGATTAAGATATAAAGAGTTTCTACCATCTTTAAGTTAATTCTTTTACCATATAAATTTGTTAACAGGTTTAGAATTATAACCTATTTAACTTAATTATTTAGAGTTGGAACGTCCTGCCCGTGACTCAAAAAGTAATGACATTACAAAAGAGAACAAAGATACGAGAATATTTCTTCTTTTATTCACTGAACTTCACTCTGAGTTTCTTGTATATGATTATGTGTTAGCCTGCCTTCCTCAATTGTAAGATCACCTCCCTTTATATAGAGTTTGTTAGGGACATGCGTCGTTATGCATGTGTTACATGTGTCGCAATATGTGTAAAAGGATAAGATAAGGTATATCTTTAATCTACTAGGCGCTGACTAGGATGGTCTTTGTTTTTCCTGATAGCTCTTCGGATTTTCGATGGGTTGCTACTCCAGATTCTGTTTTCCGTGGGGGTCCTATGTTCGGTGGTGACTTGATGGAAAAGTTAGGATGTTCTTCTGGTGATGTTGTTGGTCTAACAAGGGTTCATCCTATAGTGCATTAGCTTCTGGATATGCTTTCCGAGGGGTGTTTCCTTTCGTGATTTGGACTCTGAGGGCTTTTTATCCTCGTGGAGTAGCGCTTTCCTGTTTATATCTTCGTAGTGCGCCCTCCAGTAGTTCCTGCATGTAGATCGGGCGTTGTCCTTCGGATTTGACCTTCAGAGTGAAGTTCCGAGGGCAGTTTTAAGTGGAGGAGTGTTCAGTAAAGAAGTGTTCTCGTGAGAATCTGGGACTCGGGGTTCGTCGTGGTCCCTCTTGGCGCATTGATGGAGTCGCACGGATCCATTGGGTCGTACTTTTTTTCCGATGTCGCGTTGATATCTTATTCTTAATTTATCTTGACTTTCCAAGGGACGCTTAGGTGCCTCCTCGGGTTGTTCCTTCATACCGCTTCGGGTCAATGACTGAGGGGTGTGGTAACATCCGATGAGCCTCCTCATCGGGAGCGGGTTCTTCTCATCGAAAGTACTCGTAACAATAGTTTTGTCCATATATTAATTCATATATTTAAGACTAATATTATTTTTAATCTCGTACTTTATTTTTCATAGTTAACAAAATTAATTATATTATATTTAAAATAAATCATTAATAACTCTAGAACCACGTGTAACAAATTGTAAATGGGAGGCATGTGTACAAAGCTAAATGGGACACCAACCAAAATCAAACAAATGAAAGCAATCGAATACTTGTATATGTGTTGTTTAACCCAAAGTAACAACTTTAGTTTTATTCCACATGGTAACCAACTAACCATACATGCTCCGAGAATATTCGTTAAATCCAAAATAACTAATCGTCAAAAAAATAAAATGCAAAATTCAATATTACAAAATCAAGCACGAATAAGAGAAAGAACTCGTTGAGTTGGTTGGTCATGGTGCTGCAAAACCATTGAAAATTTGACCGACACCATTAAATATATATAAAATAAAATTTTTAATTTCGAAATAGTGAAATCACGACCGTTGATCAAAAATGGGAAATCACCATGGCCATCATCGACTGAAACCCAGTCACAGCAGTAGCAGGAACAACAATCGCCTCCCCTATAATCCCGGTCAACCACATGCTAATCATCCACCCCCACAAATCTCGAATTCAACAATGGAATCATTATTGCCGTACTGCCACGTGGACTCCGCCTTGCGAGCTCTAGCTGGACAAGCTGAGGGCTTCGGTCGTTTCGCCGTCGGTGGACTTAACGGCGCCGTTTACTGCGTCACCACACTCGCTGGTATGAATATATATATCAGTGTCGCTTCGATTTTAGCTTGTATGATTTTCGTACTGTTGTTATTTTTTTTTTTTTTGTAATGGTGAGTTTTGTTGGGGACAAAATTTTGTTGGAGGAATTGTTGGTGTTGGTGAATATGATTTGAGAATGGAGTAGATGTTAGAATGTAGCTAAGTATTGATTGAAGAATCTTAATACCGCGGATGCGGGAATACGTGGTTGTTTGGTAGCATGATAATTTTGCATCATACGTCCTAAATCCGGGCCGATTGAATGAGCTCACCGTATGCACTAATAGCATCTAGAGTCGTATCATGGGATGCCGTCTAGTAGGGGTGTAATATGTGCTATCAAATGATCTTGGATAAGAGAAAACATTTTAATGCTGATGTGCAACTGATGATCTAGACAAAAGCTTTTTCCTAAATTATAGAATATGAGCTCTCCATTGTTCCATCTCCACCGTGTATTGGTAGCAGTAACCAAATTGTTGCACCCACGTCATAATGTAGCGGTTGCACGAAATAATTTCTCGGGAAAAAATTGATATCGAATTATCATGGCAACTTTATTTTATTAGCTAACAGATCATCATGACAATTGTGGTGCCGTTGTTATACGGAATTGAAGGCTTCGAATGAAATTCACAAACTATGGTCTTCTTGGGTTCATGTCAAATGCTTTCTGATTAATTTGTGTTTATTTGTTTTTAGAAAGAATATAAGTAGGGAATATACTAAATTATAGAAACCATATTTGCTTCAGATGGCTCCTTTCGCAGTGCATTATTATTGAGTCTTATTATCGGACGCTGCACTTTTCCTCCTAAAAATAGTGTGAAATTATTGAAGACGCCTATTCAAGCGTGTAGGAAAGCTAACGTAGAAGTGGCTGAAGAACTCCCTAGTCCTTGCTAATTTATCCATATTTTGTTTTATTACATCTGTTTTTATTGCGTCTACTACACTACTTTCATTGCATCTACGAATTGCACTATTTTTTTGAATTATTATATGCTTCCGCTGTTCTTCATCTGATTTTGATTCATTACTTGGAGTATCTATGCTTTTACACTCTAAAGAAGTCAAGCTGATATTACTGTGACACTGACTGAAATTTGAGCTAGCGAATTGGTTTCACATGTTCTTTATGCATAACCAGCAAATTATTTGTTTTTCTAGATGATGGTCCAGGTTCGCTACGCGATGGATGTCGCAAAAAAGAACCTTTATGGATCATATTTGAAGTTTCCGGAACCATTGAGCTCTCATCTTATGTAAGAGTATCCTCATATAAGACTATTGATGGGCGTGGTCACAGAATCAAACTCACTGGAAAAGGTTTGCAATTGAAAGAGTGCGAACACGTGATTATCTGCAACTTGCAATTCGAAGGGGGTCGAGGACACGATATTGATGGAATTCAGATAAAACCAAAATCTAAGCATATCTGGATAGATCGTTGCAGCCTCGCTGATTATGATGACGGACTTATAGATATTACCAGACAGAGCACAGATATTACCATTTCTCGGTTAGTTATGACATTCAAAATAATTGATTGTCATTCGTCTTTTGGTGTCCTTGACTGTTCTATTTCTATACTTAGGTGTCACTTTATAAACCACGACAAAACCATGCTGATTGGGGCTGATCCTACCCACGTAGACGACAGATGCATTAGAGTTACAATTCACCATTGTTTCTTTGATGGGACTCGACAGCGGCAACCACGCGTTAGATTTGGAAAAGTACATTTGTATAATAATTACACTAGAGGTTGGGGAATATATGCTGTTTGTGCCAGTGTTGAGTCACAGGTAAAATTATCATGAGAAATTTCTTTTTGATCGAATGTCTTTCATGATGAACAAATGACACACGTTTGCTTATTTCTCTATTTTTATAGGTATACTCACAGTGCAACATATATGAAGCTGGACAGAAGAAGGTGGCCTTCAAATATTACACAGAAAAGGTATACTGCTTTTTGGTTTGTCGCTCATAGGATTTGTATATGTCTCATGTTTGATTAGCATTTCTCTTGCAATTATGTCCTTAAAATTTGGGAGGGTTCTGTGAAGATCTTATGAGTAATGATATTGTTATATGATTATATCATATATACCCTTCAACCATAATCCATGTTGATTATCGAGAACTATGTTAAACTGTTCCGAGAAGCCACTGATATCTTAAGGAATCATGCATGAAATTCGAATTAGATTGCACGAGGGTGAAGATTTTACCCTCTACTCGTGCATTTAGTTAAAAGGTTTTTGAATAAAATTGGAGATTCTTCATAACTCATCGTATAGCATTATGCTAGGTAGAAGGACCATATTTTCTAAGTTTGAGTTCTTGTTACAAATTTGATATGAGCTATCTTTTCACCAGCGTTACTATCAGAATGTAGCTTGGTCATTTTCATGCTTGCGTTCACCACTCTATTTTTCTCTATTTTTTCTCAGCCAAATGTCTAGTATATGATTGTGAGATATTTTAGTTTAATAGCGTTAGAATATAAATTAAATATAAAATAAATGTGGTAAGTGTAGTAGGTGTAGTGGGTGTAGTCACTTCCTTATTTATGTATGCTTCATCATATCAATCATACGAAGTTATTTTCCTTCTCTTCTATTATTACATGGTATCACAGCCTAGTTGTTATAAGAAAAAGATCCGATGACCTTAGCGCCGCCGCGGCGCCGCCACCTTCAACTCGCCGCAGCGGCTACTCAAAGTTCAGATTTTTTTTTCTCCCCCCTTTAGTTTTCTCTCTCACCTGGTAAAAGAAAAAAAAGAGAATTTTTCAGTTATTTTTTTTTTCTCCCAAGCTCCAAATCTGCCGCCACCACGCCGGAACCCTAAATCCGTCTTCCGCCACCCCTTTCCGTCGTCCAATTAGGTGTTCTTTTAGTCGTAAGAGTTTTTGAAAAAAAAAAAAAACTAATTCTTGCGAAGTCTGCTCTTCGGACAGCTGCTCACCGCCGCTTGCCTTCTGCCGCCGCTGAGTTCGTCACTTCGTCGTCGTTTGAAGCCTCCGGTATAGGATCTTTTGTTTCTGCCGTGTCGGCTCACAAAAGACAAGACAAGTAAATTTTGCCTTTTGGTCCTTCTGTATCTGTGATTTTGCAATTTTGTCCTTCAGTTTCTGCTCTTGCATTTTGGTACTTCAGTTTCTGTACCCTTTGCAGTTAGGTACATACGGGTTGAGTATTTGTGTCTCTTTCAGCCTTAAGTTACTGAAATTTGCAATTCCACCCTTCTGTTCTTGGATTTTACGATTTCAGCCCCAAAGCTTAGTGATTTTTCTATTTTGGTTGTATAGTTTGACGTTTGTGCCCTATGATTGTGGGTGTTGGTGACGAATTTAATTCTTGGGATTTGATCCCGGTTTCCCAAGTTAGTCATGTGAGCTACCTTGATGTCTGATTACCAAGTTAATCTTGTGAGTTAACTTGAGTCTCTGGGTCTAGAAGATTGCTATTTTGAGTTTTGTTCTTGTTTTGAGTCTTTTTGTTGTTAGTTTTGCGAGCAACTCACATAATGTGTTGCTCGGGGGAGTAGGGAGTCAGTTATTGTTTCTTGTTGTCGTTTTTCAGTCAACTAAATATTTGAGCTACGATCTTATGGATTGATGAGTTGCTGGTGTGGAAACACATGTTTGGGCATTAAGGATATTGATATGTCGTCTTTGCTGACGCACTTGTGATTCGCTTTTCTTTGATTGGTATAGCCAATCGTTGCGTGAAGTGTTTGTCGTCAATGGAGCTAGTGATTCACGTTTTTTGATTGGTGTACCCAATCGTTGCCGTAAGGTATTTCGATGACGTTTCTAGTGGACTTGGTGTTCCACGTTTGATTGGTATAGCCAATCGTTGCCGTAAGGTGTTTCAATGACGTTTCAGTTGGTGGAGCTAGTGATCCATATTTGTTGATTGGTGTAGCCAATCTTTGCCGTAAGGTGTTCTGTTGAAGATTATATCCATAAATGTCAAGATGGGTTAGAAGTCTTGGTCACACTCGCTTTCTATTAAGTATTGTAACTTATTATGTAGTTAAAGTTACTTTCAATTATGTGTGTTATTTGTAACAAGCTTAGAGCGTAGTACACTCTAGCTTGAGGGATAGTGTTAGAATATAAATTAAATATAAAATAAATGTGGTAGGTGTAGTAGGTGTAGTGGGTGTAGTAGGTGTAGTCACTTCCTATTTATGTATGCTTCATCCATATCTATCATACGAAGTTATTTTCCTTCTCTTCTATTATTACAAATAGTAATTTGTTTAACGCAATTCTGCAACTCTCTCAATAAACTTGAAATTAGTTGGAAACTTCTTTTCCTTTTTAGCTGTTGAATGACGCAGTATGATTGAATATTTGCCCTTTTTCCAAAGGCGGCCGACAGGGCTGATGAATGCACGGGCTGCATAAAATCAGAAGGTGATTTATTTATTACAGGTACTCAGCCAGGCTTAATGCCACTTGCAAGCGAGACTTGCGTGTTTCATCCTAGCGAATACTACGAGACGTGGACCGTGGGAGCGCCGAGCGATGAACTCAAACACTGTCTTCAGCGCTGCACGGGATGGCAGCATATCCAACGACCAGCTGATCTCCCTACTTCTTAGTTTTATTAGAACATCCTATTGTCAAACTCAACACTTTGTTCGCAGTTTTTCTCATTTCTCTTGTAAGTTGTAACTGAGATTGGAGGACAATACTATAGACTATAGTTTAGTTTGACCATTTTTTTTGCCTATATTGAGTTCTCAACATGTAATGTAACTCAGGTCATATTTAATAAAACGTGTGATGGATTTTATCATTTTGTGTACATTATATACACCAACAGACATTCACACGTACTTGTTTTAATGAATTTTGAGTATACAAAAGAAAACATAAGAACATAATAGCAAAAAAATATTGTAACTCGGTTTAATATTTTACCTTGTCTCGACTTGGTTTGGGAGAACCTGCCAACCTGGTATCAGAACATTACACTTAAGTTGAGTCTTGTTCAAGCGTTTAGATCATTTGATGCCTAAAAGCACAAGGATATGATTATTCAATTTTGTAATTCAATCTTGCTGTCTTAAGCATCAAATGACGTGAGTGACATGATTAGTTTGTCATGATCAAATCGTCTGGCTAGGTACAAGCAACATACAATTTTTTCATAAAAATACAGGTAGTCATAGGTCATTAAGCCTAAGATTATCGAAGAATGATATAAGGCTCGATCCAAATATTTGACACATTTTTCTTTATCTTGCGAAATCCGTCTGAATGGAGCTTGGTTGGTCGGCCTAGCAAGTTTGGTATTACACCAAGGTAATTGGTTTGGAGACTCATTTACGCGTCTTTGTCTCATCAACACGTGTCATACCCAATTTTAATGCATCACATAGACGATACTCCCTTAAGCTAGCCTTAAGTTCTTAACCCAACTCAAATCCAATATTTGGCAAATACATGTTTAATCCAGCTTATTTCGTGTTTTACACATCAATAAATTATAATTAAGGAGATTAAAGTATTATCAAAAAATTAATATCACAATTACAAAAAGCCAAAACTTTAAAATTCCCCAAAATTCATAATTTGTATGTAAACATCAACAATTTAGCGGGTTAGGCCCATCCATATATGGTGTGGGAGGAAAATATTTTTTTTCACGGCCCAAATGTTAGTAAAACATTGTTATTGGCCCATTAGTTTTTAACGGTCAAAATATTTCCAGAAACAACAAATCTGATGCAAATGGTAACAGTACTCGTAACGGCTTCTTCTTCTTCTTCACCAGCTGAAAATTGAGATGTCACCTTCCATTTCCACTCACCTCACTCACTATATCACCACCATCACCAAAATCCTCTGAGTTAATTTTTTCAACAATCACCTCAAAAATCCGTACAACAATGAAGCAATTGCACAAACAAGCCAGCACTCGTAGAGACGACGAGATGCCAATCTCACAATCCACCCCGTACTCTCCAAAATCCCTAAAACACCCCCGATCTCTCCCCAGATCTCTCAACTACATCCTCAAAGAGCAGCGCTTACTCTTCATACTCGTCGGAATCCTCATCGGCGCCACTTTCTTCATCCTTCAACCCGCGTTATCGCTCCTGTCGTCTTCTCCGTCCTCCGCCGCCGCCGATCGGCGTCGGAATCACCACATTGTGCGTGAGGATCGGGATTTGGGGGTGAGGTACTCGGATCAGGACGGATTAGGGCACAATTTCGAGGATCGACGAAGTGTTGTGGATCGGAATAATATTCCGGTTAATGTTGTTAGTAATAGGTACGCGAATGGCGTGGGGAGGGTGCCGGTGGGGGTGATGAGTAGACGGAAGAGGATCGTGGTGACGGGAGGGGCGGGGTTCGTGGGGAGTCATTTGGTCGATAAGTTGGTTGCGAGAGGTGATGATGTGATTGTCATTGATAATTTTTTTACCGGGAGGAAAGAGAACGTGGTGCATTTGTTTGGGAATCCGAGGTTTGAGCTGATTAGGCACGATGTGGTCGAGCCGATTTTGTTGGAGGTGGATCAGATCTATCACTTGGCTTGCCCTGCGTCGCCGGTGCATTATAAGTTTAATCCGGTTAAGACTATCATATCCTTTTTTAAAAGAGATTTGAGTGTTTTTTTTTTATGTAGAGCTCTTAGTTGATTTTGTTTCTTTGAGCTAAAATGGTATTTGTTTCATTTCAGGCTATATTGGAACGCTAGGTTTAGTTGCTGGTTAGATTACCGATTAGTTTGACGTGCTTGTACGCACGCGTGCCATACTTTGGCCTTTTTTGTGCGTACATATTCATTGTTTGTGTATCAATATGTATGGTCCTTCATTGCGATAGTTAGGATTTGGTATGTTAACAAGTTTCAATATGCCTGATTAAGAATCAAGTAAAATTAAGTTTCTTGTGTGCATTTGTGCTTTGCAGCAATGCCGTGGTTCAATCACAGTAAACTGATATTACATGGCTATGTAATGTTCGATTTAAAAACCAACTCTGCATGTTTTCTTTGGACTTTGGTTATTGTGTTTGTATCGGTTGAGATCCTTAACTTGTAATTACAAGACGAATGTGATGGGCACCCTAAATATGCTGGGTCTTGCAAAGAGAATTGGTGCAAGGTTCCTTCTTACTAGTACGAGTGAGGTTTATGGTGATCCGCTTGAGCATCCACAGAAGGAGACATATTGGGGACATGTGAATCCAATAGGTACGCGTTATGTTTCTAAGTCTACTGTATCATTAAATGAGTTGTAGTATCAATAAGCTGTGTCAGTGAGAAGTTTGTGACTATAACTTACACCATCAGGCGTACGGAGTTGCTATGACGAAGGGAAAAGAACAGCTGAAACACTCTCCATGGACTACCACCGTGGTGCTGGGGTTGAGGTAATTTGTGTACAATGTACTTTAACTCGTTGTATCTTGACAAATAGGGGTGAGTGATTACTACTTATTATTTAGCAACTTTTTGCCTGGATACTGTACAATTTTGTGATTCATTAGGAACTCAATCACGCCTTTGCGCAAGGAAAACAAATTTGTTGGTTAATTGCAACTTACTAGCACATTTGGGTTGTTCCGGAATCACCTCATTTCATGGCATATAGCTACTAGATTTTCACTTTGTAAGGAACAATTTGAAGTTCTTTTAGATTCTGTATAACACATTAGTGCATTGATAGATATGGGAGCTTTTCTGCATTATATTCGAGGACTTCTATATTGATGATGTAAATCACAGAGATTTTGTTGGCACTGTGCCACAAATTCATAATTTTGCCCATACTAGTAGATTTGATGCCATGGGTATAAACTTTTTCTATTCCTCTAGGATATGGTACATTATTTTCTCTTTGTGACACAAATACTACTATAATGATTCATGCTTTCAGAGGGCACAGATAAACTTGTGGTGGCCTGTTTGGAAGTAATTACAATTTTAGAAGGGTGATTGAGTAAAAGAAAACATTTCAACTCCCACTTGTGCTTTATAAATTAAGCTTGGGGCTGATGCTTTGAGGTTGAGGAGTATAGTTCACCAGTATGCGGAAATGAAACATTATCCCTAAATTAAACTGTGAAATCAACATTTCAATTTATACTGCGGTCACATTTGCAATTGAGACTTCTACGCGTAGCATAATATCTACATCACCTAAGCCACATTTTATAAATTATGTCAACTGACTCGTCTCTGATAATTGTTCTTCATGGTCAGGTGCGCATTGCCCGTATATTTAACACATATGGCCCTCGTATGTGTCTTGATGATGGGCGTGTCGTCAGCAACTTTGTCTCACAGGTTTGTCTCCTGCCTTTGTACTTCAGTTAGTAAGTTTGAAGTAGTAGGAAAGTGAAATTGCCTGTTTTTTTGGAGTTACATGTCAACTTGAGATACTTACCTTGTGAACTGTTTGCTATTCAGGCCATTCGAAAGCAACCAATGACAGTTTATGGGGATGGAAAACAAACAAGAAGCTTCCAGTATGTGTCGGACTTGGTATGTCATATTTGCTTGTCCTTGTGGAATAAAAACCTGCATACTTGGTGCCTCATTATCTTCTCAATTTGCTAACGTTTCTACTGGTTAAGTGTCACCCTTGTTGGATTATAGAAGCATGAGAAGAAAGTTTGCTTAGAAAGATTATGCTTTAGCTTCACCTACCTTTTCACTATGATAATAATGGATAATTACAGCTATAACAGTTGAGGTTTGATGTAATTATAGAACTCTCCTTACTTTTGGAATCATAACAAAAACATACATTGAGTTGAAAAAATCACAAATAAACTCCCTTGAAGTTTGAAATTTTACAGAGACAACCTAATGAAATTTTGTAGACCTCCTTCTTTCAAAGCTGAAGGGGGATGTTTCTGCATTTAGACTGAAAACAGGGTGTGTATATATAAAACTATCCCTATGAAAACTCTAAAACGAGAACCAAGTCTGAACTACATATTTGTCTTCCTCTTACACCTAAACTAATGTTCATGATTAGGCGTGTATGGCCACCAGTCCTTCGGATATGACAAAAATGTCATAAAATCGCCAATCATAATTCCACATTGTGACCTATGCGTTATGCAATAGGAGATAATACGTTCACTCATATCCTCAGTCATAGGGCGTTAAACCCAAACACACACCCACTGGCAAACACACGATCTCTTTTTCTCCTGAAGCTATATACTATTGTGTGGCTTGAAGGCACAAATATGAATGTAAGTTTTGAGAAAATTATAGAAAGCTATCACAAGTTTGGAGATAACTAAATCCTAAGACACTATCATAACATGTTAGCATTCTTCTATGTCAAGAAATGAACATAATATTATTATTATCATTCCAACTATGTCAGCATATGAAATACCTTAGCATACATAACATTGAAAATATATTCCAGTTTCATAAACAAAAGGACTTTTATTCTCTGGATTTCAGGTTGATGGATTGGTAGCTTTAATGGAAGGCGAACACGTTGGCCCATTCAACTTGGGTAACCCTGGAGAATTCACGATGCTAGAGCTTGCCGAGGTTTGTGCAGCATCATTTTAATATCTATGAATCTCATTTTTTCATCTCGTGTGAGGGTCGGTATTCCCTTTTTATTTTGATATGAATGATATGTTTTCAACAGGTTGTCAAGGAAACCATTGATCCTAGCGCAACAATTGAGTTCAAACCAAATACTGACGACGACCCTCACAAGAGAAAACCGGATATAAGTAAAGCAAAGGAGCTTCTGAATTGGGAGCCGAAGATTGCATTGCATCAAGGTCTGCCTCGCATGGTCAACGATTTCCGAAACCGCATATTAAACGAAGATGAAGGTAAGGGAAACTAAGTCATACAGTATGTATAGGATGAAAGCATTTTCTCCGTGCTGCAACTTATCGAAATCCATTTGTATTTCCACGCCCATTTTCATTTATACCTGGAAAGTCTGGTAATGTGCCTCAACATTTCCTAGTCACAGATATTTTTGCTGAATTTAAGAAATTTTTTGTTAGCCTACATGCATTGTGTAAATGACATCTTTTATTCCACTTAGCGGATCAAAGTGTAAACACGACATTTTTTAAGTTACATTTGAATACAACTTATACACTACTTTGAGACAGGTCCTCTCATATCTTGCTTGAGCTTACTGTAATTGTTTTGAGGGAAATTCTAAAATCGTCCATAAGTTTGAATAATTACTGTAAATACTCCTTCATACTCCTATATCACTAAAACATGAATCCCTTCAATTTTAAGAACAGTAAGACACAATAATCTTTCTCTATTTCTTTCTTTCTTCTTCGTCTTTTCTGTTTTTTTTTTTTTTTTTATTTATCAAAATTTAGAAGTGTCTCTACTTTCAATCTAATTGTTTAAACTGTAGAGAAGTCGGGGAGTAATGTTCTTTAATTTTTAACAGGGTTTCCGTAATCGGGTAAAGTATAGGAGAGTCTAGGCTATGAGTAATGTTCTTTAATTTTTAATAAATATATAATAATAAAAATAATAATTAATTTTTTTCCCTGCAAACAAGTTTTTTCTCTCCAAAATCAAGAAGCATCACTAACTGTTGTCTTATTATATATATACATATATAAATTATAATATATTGTGTAATACCGGTTGAACTAGTCATTTGGCAGATCAATCTAATGGTAAAATCGGTAACTAGTAAGCTCACTGTTTATGTGTCTTATTTGATTCCAGAAACGTCGGTTGGGACTCAACTAAAGCACCACATATGTCTCCCAAACTTTTTAAATCCTAAGCACTCATCGTTTTCCAAATAATGTGGATTGTACTCGACAGAGCTCTTATGTTATCTTGCATCTACGTTCTATCAACATTTTTAACATGGGGCAATTTGGTTTTTTATCTCTCAAAGATTATTCATAAAAACCAGAACGGTTATCGATTTTTGTCTCGACCTGTATCTCTCTCTATCACGCAAAGGGGAGGTTTAGATATCAGATTGGATTATCCACCCCTAATTCTGAAACAAGGGTGTAAGAGAATTTTGATGATAGTGACATTATCTAATTGTGAAATGCATAAATTGCATGGAATCAATAAAAGATGAAGTGATAAAGTCAAGTGAATAAAGGATATCAAAAAGCCAAATACATGAGTTGAAAATATTAATGTATATATATATATATATGTGTGTGTGTGGTTGTGACTGTTAGTTGTGTAGTATTGAAGTTAGTGTTGTAAAGTTCAAAAGAAAAGGGAATAAAACAAGTAGAGAAAAGTGGGCAAAAAGGCATCTGATTCTAATGGATTTTTCAGAACCGAATTTCGCCTACCAAAAAAATTAGAGCAAAGAGACTTTGTGTCTCATCCGTCCACATAAAAGAAGAAAATTCCATAAAAAAAGACAGAGCATATGTTCCAAAAGCATACTCGACAGTTCTAATGATTCTTATTCTATTCTACAACCAACTTGTTTTGTTACACCTTTTTTGGAAAATTACACCATGCACCATATCAATGGAGATTTGGTTACATAATAACTTCACCAAAAGTTAGTTACTATAATTATAAATATTAACCCTGAAAGTTTAGAAACATGCAAAAACAAAAAAAGGGTTATCGGTAATGTTTCAACCTTGAGGAGTTATTTAACACCTGTCTGTAATTAATTATTCGAACGGTTGAGGAAATATCCATAATTTAATGAATCCTTGAGGTGTCAATGAAATTATTGCGAATTTTTGGCCGATAAGATTGAAAGGGTGACAAGTACAACCTTACCAAAAGAAGAAGAAAAGTGAGAAATGAAGTCTAACAAATGGAATTCGATTCTTGATCTCAACATTCAAATAAAATGAAAACTGTCATCAGTGGAGCGTGGAAGACTATTCTCATTAATAAATTCATATTTCATACACGACATTATCTTAAAATTTGACATTTTACCAATGAAATGGATACATTATTTACAACATCTAAAAATGTGCACACTATCTTCTAACCATTGCACGTGAATGGGTATTTAATTACCTACAAAAGTATACGTGTATGTACTTTAACTATTTAATTTTTGTATCTCTTACTAAAGTAATGTTCATGTTACATAACATAACACACTATTTTGGTCTTATTTCGTCACGGCAATAGAACACAGTAAAAAATTACAAAATGCGATCAAAACAATGCTATCAAATTTTATTAACGAACTAGCTTGGTCTGGAACACTTGTTACAAGCTTATTAGATAGAATAACTAAATTACAATATAAATGTAGCGTATCGAATTGTAGGTATTCGATGCTGACGTGTCAAATGTCTTCGTTCGATGCGGAACAAATACCGATGGTTCAGATTCGGTCTGGAAGGTATCGAATTCGATGCGTATAATGGATGTCGAATTCGATGCGTATTTTGGCGTATCGAATGGAAGTACACTATTCAACTGCGTGTCGAATTGTGGCTATTCGATCTGATGCGTGTCGAATGATAGATGGTTCGATGCTGACTGTACTGAGGTGGTTCGCTTCCCAAAAACTTGCACGGAACTCAAGGGGACGGGCTATTTATAGAACCCGTCCCATGGGGCCCACTAACCAATATAGAAAAGCGCATCGAATCGTGCATGTTCGATGCGCGCATCGAATAAAACTATTCGATGCGTTAATGGGCTGACCCAATAACAACGTATCTGCCTGTGGATTATATGCGCGCATCGAATTCTCTCAATTCGATGCGCTTTTGGGCCGGCCCAATCAGTATGTATTGGGTCAATCTTAAATCACCCCATCACACACGATTATTGTAAGTAAAACCGTTTTCATTAGTGTAAGACAATTGTCATCACCAAGTTTATATAAACAAACTCTCAATTTTCTTTTAAAATATAACTGAGAAAACAGTTTGTTATAAGGATTCAGACTGTACGAGGACTGTACCATGTCCTTCACTGAATGAACAGAGCGTGAGTATTGCGGATAATTTAACCGTTGCTTTTTGTCGGATACATAAATATATACAATTTATTATACAGTTTACCCTCTGAATAATCCCAATTATAATTTATAAATCGTCAGGTCAGTAGGCCATGGCAGCTGTTCAAATTATTAAATAAGTTGCAGTTGCAGTCAATTAAAGAATACTGAATTTTGAAGGACTGAGAAATTGAATAGTTCTGTTATTTATTAGGACAGAACGCCAAGCGACTTACTAGGAGACCTGTCGCTGAATATTGCAGGCAATACAGTCCACGAGTGTAACGATTTCCTAAGTTTTATTTTCATCGAAAATTGACAATATACAATTGTTTTGGTGACTTCCTCCAAAAAAAAAAAAAAATTTGTTTGGTGACATTTCTGTAAAATATTTCTGAATATTTATCTACAAGAAAATAAAATAAAAAATTTAAGTTGTCATGAAACCTATCCAATGCAATCCTCCCAATATCCAAACTCAAAGATAAGAACTAAGACACACGTCGTCCTCCAATGAAAACATAGCATCTGGACTTTGACATTCGTTATGCATCCGCCAAACCTTAAGCCACGTGAAGCGGATTACACCAATTAAATTGAGGAGGACCCACCTTTGTCTGATGTGGTTTACTCTCTACGCCAAAGCAAAAATACGAGCTCATCACCCATCCCAATAAAAGGGCCTTCGTGGCCGCCAAGAAAAGAGGAAGAGACCTCGAATGACCTTGGTCACACGAGGGGCACATTTTGACCTCATGTAAATAATTATTTCGTAATATCCACGACCCTTTACAACCTGTTCGAGAAATTCGTTTCTTGGGAACAACGAAAAATTAAAACTCCTTCAAAAATCACTCTCTTTGAATAATAATACACTATCACAGGGGAGAAGAAGTACCATCAATGTAATTTTTTTGTAATTACAACAAATATAAGGTGTGAAACTGTAATGAATGATACATTAAAGTATATAACAAAAACAAAAACAAATTATATCATGGTAGTGTTTTTTACAATATTATATTCTTGTTAGTAGATAAAAATCACATCTCTCTCTCTCTCTCTCTCTCTCTCTCCATGCTAAAACAACTTTCAAAACTAACACACACCAGCTCACCCACACAGTCCCTCACACCATAACAAATTTACACACACCAAGCAAGAATCTTGCTCCAAAAAAACATTCTTTCTCTATCGCTCCACACACAATTCTTGATTCTCCAAACCACTACCACCAATAATCTCATTTCAAAATATTATTCTCATCATCACTTTTATTATTACAATTATCCAAAATAAACATGAAAGGAATCGATATATTTTGTGCCTCACAAGCCTCAACCGCCATTTGCCTCACCACCACCATGGACCAACAACAACAACAACAACAACAACCTTCATCCTCCTCCACCATTCTCCTCGGCCGCGCAATCGACCGTTACAATCCCATCATCAGAGATTCTAGAAGAATCCCAAATCCCGACCAGCCACCACCTATAATTAATATTACCACCTCCAATAAACCTCAAAAAAAGAGCAACAAAAACAAAAAATCCTCTTCAAAAGAAAATGGTGTCAAGAAAAATGAGAGCTTTGACAACATTAAGGTTGTTGATTATGATAATGATGAGAAGAAGAAGAAGAAACAGAGTATTAGTGAGAGTAAGAGTAGCTGGAGGTGTACTACTAAGCCGGGTGATTTCATTAGTCCACCTGGCTCGACAAGATATTTGTTGGGTGAGAAAATTAAGGTTGGTGATTATGATTATAGTTATGATAATGATGTTACTGATGACAAGAAAATTAAGACTAGTGATGGGATTAACGTGACTGTGAGTAAGAGTAGTTGGAGGTGTAATAATACTAAGGCGGGTAATTTTATCAGCCCACCTGGTTCTACTAGGTATTTGTTGGCTGATAATAATAATAATAATAAGGTTGTGTTTAATGATGATGTGCTGTTGTCGGATAAGTTTGATACACATGTGAAGTATTTTAATATTACCGAGGAGGAAAATTTGGAGGTGAAAAAGGATGTGAAGAATGATGAATCTTTTGAAGAGAAATTGGACACCGCTACAACTCCCACTGTAGATCAGGTTTTGCTTCAAATTTTTTACATGGCATTTTTTATAGTAATCATCTAAGTTTAGCAGCTCTCTTAGAGCAATGTTGTATAATTGTCTATTATGTTGTGTTTTTTTGTATGATGCTTATAGTTTAAAATTGATTGGTCATTTGGCACCTATGATGCATCGACCTTGCGAAGAATTGCTTGCGTCTGTGTCATGTTGTGTTAGTGTTCGTGTAGGATACACTAAATTTTAGAAATTTGTTTTGGGAATCTGGATGATCGTGTTCGTGTTGTGCAATTTTCGTGTCAACATGTCCGTGCATCATACTTTTGCGCACAAAGAGCGTACAAAGGCGTAACCTAATTAATAAATGATTTTGGTGAAATCTTAATGCACATAGTAATATTTGAGTAGTTAGAGAAGTATACAATCAAATGTTTCTCTTAATTTATTGTATGTGCTATAAATCTATCACTATTTGGCACATTAAACTTTTTGTGTTTTTACAGTATATATTTATAGAAAGTTAGATTAATTGGTGACTTTATTTGGGCTTTATTGAAGTACTCTGTTTTAAGTCTGTAAGTTCATGTTAAAACAGTTAAAGTAGTCAGCTTTTTGATGCAAATATGTGTGAAAAGTTAATGGTTTGTTTTTTTCCTTGTGGCAGGTGGTTGTTCTTAGGGTGTCATTACATTGCAGGGGATGTGAAAAGAAGATGAGAAAGCATATCTCAAGAATGGAAGGTATGTTAATGTTACATATGCTATTATTGGTTACAAATTCTTTGTCCTCTATAAGTCTAGTACTATTTTCTTTTATTTTTTTCCATTCAATTCGTTTAGGGGACCATATTTCTCATTAAAAAGTTATAACAACCAATACCTACCACTCCTCATTAAGAGGTCATCATCACGTCAGTACAAGATCCTTAATTAACCGCTGCCATTGTACAAATCTGTTTCCTGATTCCCTAACGTGGGAGTGGGTTGATTTTGTTGGGGGACCATAGAATGTAACGGAAATTGTATTCAACTTTATGGGAATTACATAAACACCCCCTAAAGTTTTATCCAACTCCGTAATGGTTGCATTACAACTCACTAGCTAGGTGGGGTGGTTGGGGGCCTAATGTAACATTTTTTAATTTCAGGGGCATTTTTTTTGTAGTTTTCAAATCTTAAGGGATATCTATTGCTAAACTTCGAGGAGTGTTCATCTAATTTAATCGAACAGTAGACTGTGTTTGCATTATTACACCAAACTTTGGGATGTTTCTGTTATTATTCAAGATTTAGGGGAACTCTGTTTTCCTAAACTAACTTCATAGAGTAATCAATATTTCATTGGGACATTTTCAAACGGTAGATGAAGTTTTCATAATTACACCAAACTATATAAGTGTCAATGAAATAAACCTTAAGATTAATCAAGTTCCAAAACTACCACTCCACAAAATATTACATCCCATCAATGTCATTTTGTATGGCACTTTGTTTGATAAATAACAACCCACCTTTATGTTCTATCATCCAGAACACGTCTCACCATCACAATTAAATAAACGGCACACAGAGTTGTTGACAATTCTTTATGGATCTTTTCCATTAAGCTTAATTGCTAACTGTGTTCATCATACTTCAATTTCTATGCAGGAGTAACATCTTTCAACATAGATTTTGCTGCAAAGAAGGTAACCGTGTCAGGAAATGTGACACCATTAGGTGTTCTTTCAAGTATATCTAAAGTGAAAAACGCACAACTGTGGCCTCCAACTGTTGCATCTTCCACCCCATCACTCAATTTAAATAACTCAGTGCTCAAGAATAATGAGTACAAATTAGCTGGTGCATAATTTTGAGAAATTTAAGGTTTTCATTTTATTTTATTATTGGTCAATGGTGTAATGGAAGTTGGAACTATATTTGGTGTGAGCTAATTCGATGTGGATGATAAGTAGGTGGTTCTGTCATGATCTGAGAATTCTGCAGAAATTTACTATATATTGAACCCCGTTTGATTTCAGAGCATTTGATATTGCAATACTTTGAGTTATTGTAGGAAAAATACTTGGTTACTTAGACCAGGTTTATGGTAGAAATTGCTGGTGCAGCATCAAATTGGCAAACCTTTAACGCTTATTGTCATTCTGGTAATTCAAACTGATTTAGTTAAATATAATAGATTTTTGTATATCAACTTCTTATCAATCAAATATTTTTTGTTAAACTGCTCGTTATTATACTTAATTAATATATTATCAAATCAGTGAATTGACTCACAATTTAGGCGAAGAACAGAGAGCAAAATCAAAACGAATTGGAAAGAAAACATTGACAAATTTTATTGAATGATTACTTTCTGTTACAAGAGAGAGAATGAAAAGCGAAGTAGTACAATGGGAGCGTGTGTTGTGTATTTATATTCATAATCAGGATGATTAACTAGCCGTTAATACTGATTATTCTAACTAACAAACTAATTAACAGAACTTACTATAAAAGGAAAGAATACAGAAAAGGAAAGAAGTGAATAAAATCAGATCTCAGTGTGTATTGCTTAATACCCCCCCTCAAGAGGGGCGTGGATATTTGTAACGCCCATCTTAGAAGACATATGTTAAAAAGGGCCAAGAGATAGAGACTTTGTAAGGATGTCTGCCACTTGATGAGTGTTGGATATGTGGGAGATCTTCAGCAGTCCTTGATTCACTTTCTCCCTAACAAAGTGACAATCAATTTGAATGTGCTTTGTGAGTTCATGGTGCACTGGGTTGTTGGCAATGCAGTAAGCTCCTTTGTTGTCATTAAATAAAACAGGAATGTTGGATTGTGTGACTTTGAGATCACATAGTAGCTGATTCAACCAGACAAGTTCACATGTTGTTGTTGCAACTGCCCTATACTCAGCCTCTGTTGAAGACCTACTCACAGTAGGTTGTTTCTTAGCTTTCCATGAAATGAGTGAATCCCCTAGATATACTGCATAACCAGTTATGCTTCTTCTGGTTTCTGGATCAGAGGCCCAATCACTATCACTGAATGCCTTCAGTTGAATGGTTGAGTTAGCTGGATAGAAAATGCCTTTTCCTGGAGCTGATTTGATGAACCTTAAGACTTTATGAGCAGGAGCCAAGTGTGATGAAGTAGGGTTGGACATGAACTGAGTCAAGCACTGGATGCTATAGTTTAGATCAGGTCTGGTAATAGTGAGGTACAGTAGCTTGCCCACCAGTCTTCTGTATATGGTAGGGTCTTCAAGTGGAGCATTGTCTTTGCTCTTTAATCTGGTTGAAGGGTCCATAGGACCTGAGCTTGGCTTGCATCCTAGATAGCCTGAGTCTGTGAGGATGTCCAGTGCATACTTCCTCTGGCATAGACTGATTCCAGCTTTACTTCTAGCTACCTCAATGCCCAATATATACTTGAGTGTGCCTAGATCTTTGATTGTGAACTTGAGGTCCAGATGCTTCTTGATAGCTTCTATTTCTCCCAAATTATTACCTGCTAAGATCACATCATCTACATATACACATAGAGCTAAAAAAGAATCATTAGTTTTCTTAACAAATAATGAGCAATCTGCAATAGTTTGAGTGAAGCCATAGGACAGTAAACAGGTGGTTAATTTTTGAAACCACTGTCTTGATGCTTGTTTAAGGCCATAGAGGCTTTTCTTTAGAAGACAAACCCTCTTGTCCTGAGGAGGTAGATAACCAGGGGGAGGTTTCATATATATAACTTCATTCAAATCTCCATGTAAAAAAGCATTGTTTACATCTAGTTGGTGGAGAAACCAATTCTGGGATGCTGCTAAAGCAAGAAGTGTTCTTACAGTTGTTAGCTTGGCTACAGGAGAGAAGGTATCAAAATAATCTAAACCTTCCTCCTGTGTGTAACCCTTGGCTACAAGCTTGGCTTTAAATCTTTCCACTGAACCATCAGACCTATACTTAACTTTATAAACCCATTTGCAGCCTATGATATTGTGATTATGAGAGATATCAGTAAGTTGCCATGTGTTAGTCTTTTCCAGTGCACTAATTTCCTTTTGCATAGCTGCTTTCCATTCAGGAAATTTGTTAGCTTGGGTGTAAGATTTTGGTTCAGTGAGCTGAGATATAGATGCAGTAAAGGCTTTGTGCTGAAATCCTAGATGTTCAGTGGAAAGATAATTTGATATAGGGTATTGCTTGCCCATACCAGTATGTATATGATTAGCTTTGTGAGATGACTTTGGGAGAGAGTAGTCATACACAGATAGATATGAGGGTGGTACAATAGTTCTGTTAGATTTTCTCACATGAGGGTTAGAAGTACCTGTATCAATACCTTGATCATTACCTGGATCACTGGTGGGAGCTGAGTTAGTGGAGTGATCACCTGTGACTGAGAGTGATTCTTGTGCTGGAGGATTAACAGAGTGTTGGTTAGCTGGGGTAGGAGGAATGGCTTCTATGTTCTGTTGAGGGTGAGGTGGAGAAGCTGCAGGTGAAGGAACAGCCTCATGAACAGCTGGTAAGTTGATAAGCTCAGGAGGTCCTGCATTATCTGCATTGTTAGTATGAATTATATGTGATGAGGGATCATCATCACTATTAGTGTGAATAAACTTATCATTACAAATGAGATTTGTATAGGAATCTTCCTTAGGAGTGGAAGAGCCTTTAAAAGGATATATATTCTCATAGAAGATAACATTTCTGGATGTGAAAACTTTTCTTGTATTGATATCCAGGAGTAAGTATCCCTTTGTGCCTCTTGGATAGCCTAGAAAAACACTCTTGATAGCTCTTGGATCAAATTTCTTCATGTGTGCAGCAATAGTGGATGCATATGCTAGACAACCAAATGATTTTAGGAGACTGTAGTCTGGGGGGTTTTTGCATTAGGACTTCATATGGACATCTGTTATCCAGAAGTTTAGATGGCCACCTGTTGATGAGAAAAGCTGCAGTGGACACACAGTTACTCCAGAATTTAATATGTAAATTAGATTGGAACCTTAAGGCTCTAGCCACCTGTAAAATGTGTTGGTGTTTTCTCTCCACCACACCATTTTGTTGTGGAGTTTCCACACAACTAGTTTGATGTTCAATAGCATGAGATGAATAGAAATCTTTGAGTAAAAATTCAGTACCATTGTCATACCTAATACACTTAATTTTGACAGAAAATTGAGTGAGGACAAGGTTGAAAAAGTTATGTAAATGCGTGGAAACATCAGATTTATGTTTCAATAGGAAAAGCCAAGTGCATCTACTATAATCATCCACCACAGTTAAAAAATATTTGAATCCATCATGAGAAGTGACATGGAATGGTCCCCAAACATCACAATGTATCATTTCAAAAACAGAAGAAGATCTGGTGGTGCTTACAGGAAATTGTAATTTCTTTTGCTTTGAAAAATGACAAGTATCACAAGGGGTGATCTTGTTACAATTGTTTGCAGAAATTGAAAAAATGTTTGACATTTTATTCCTAGATATATGACCTAATCTGGCATGCCAGAGAGAAGCTTGAGTGGCAGACATGGATATAGAGCCATTAGCAGATGAGTTGCAAGTATAGGCATGTTGTACTGGAGTTTGAAGCACATAGAGATTATTAGCCAAGTTAGCAGAACCAATCATCTTGGTCATGGCTCTGTCCTGTAACAAACATTTGTCAGCCAGAAATAACACTGCAAGGTTAGAAGCATTAGCTAACTGAGAAATAGATAGTAAGTTATGTTGAAACTCAGGAACAAAGAGAACATTTCTAATGGTGAGACCTGGGAATAATGTAATGCTCCCGCAGTGAGTGGCTCTTGTAGTGTGATTATTTGGTAAATATATAAGAGTGTCACATGCATATGGAGTATCACAAAAGAAACTCATGTCACAAATCATATGAGCTGTAGCTCCAGTATCTAATATCCAAGAAATGCATTCAACACCATTGGTCTTAGAATAAGCACTTAAAGCAAAATGCTGAATGAGAGGGTTTAAAATACCAGTGGCTGCTGTTGCCTCAAATTGAGGAGTAACACTAGAAGAGTTGGATGGAGAAGCCCTCTGGTTTTGTAGTTGCTGAAAAGCCATAAACTGCTCAAACAACTGCTGATGAGCAGAGGATTGACTGGATAAGTTGGCTGTGGAACTGGAGAGAGGAGCAGTTTCAGAGGTGGAGCTCATGTTGGCAGCTTGAGAAGGAACCACTCTTCTTCCTCTAGGTCCTTCCCAGCTAGGAGGATAACCATGCAGCTGGTAACACTTGTCAATGGTGTGACCATTGTACCCACAGTGGGTACACCTCAACCTTTTCTTGTCTTTGTTTTGAGGAGGTTTGCCAGGCTGAGGAACAAAGCTTTGAGTCTGAGAACTCTGATTAGAATAGGAGTTTTGATAACCCCCCCCCCCCCCCTCCTTTGTTGATTATCGCTGTGTGGCTTATATCTTGTAAACATAGCCATAGCATTAGAGTTATCATGAACAGAATGAAGTTGCCTCTGATTTTTTTCTTGTAGTAACATGGAGAACACTTTTGAGAGGGTAGGCAGGGGATCAAGAAGCAAGATTTGACTCCTCAATGCAGAGTAAGTGTCATTTAAACCAACCAAAAATTTCATGACACAGTCATGCTGCTGTAAATCAGACATTCTCCTGTTCATATTACAAGTGCAATTACCACAAGTGCAGGCTATTATTGGCCTCTGACTGCAAAACTCATCCCAGAGAACTCTAAAAGAACTATAGTAATCAGTGAGTGAATTAGAACCCTGAGATATAGTAGACAATGACTTTTCCAGTTGAAACACACGAGAACCATCAGATCTATCATATGTTGTCTTTAATTCATTCCATAGATCAAGTGCAACATCATAAAATACTAAAGATTTCTTGATTTCAGGAGTGATAGAGTTAACAAGCCATGAAGTTACAAGGCTATTAGCGCGGATCCAGCATAGGCGGTTGATGACGTCAGTTTCCGGCGGAATAGGTAGAGATCCGTCGATGAATCTGGTCTTATTTTTCACGGTTAACGCCATGCGGATGCTGCGGCACCAAGATACATAGTTTGTGCCATTGAACTTCTCACTGACAATCGAAGCACCTGTAGATTCGTTAGATCCCAAAAAATAAACCGACGATGAGTCTTCGCTCGGATTTTTGGGTGGAGCAACAGTAGATTGCGAGGCCGGAGTCGTCATTATCGGAAATCGGAGTGAATTTCAGAGGGACGGACGGCAAGATCGCAGAGAAACAGATGACGGCGGCGAAACAAACAAAAATGCGCCGAAGAAGAAAGAGAACGTGCGCGAAAGCGGATCGAAAACCTAAGTCGATGATACCATATCAAATCAGTGAATTGACTCACAATTCAGGCGAAGAACAGAGAGCAAAATCAAAACGAATTGGAAAGGAAACATTGGCAAATTTTATTGAATGATTACTTTCTGTTACAAGAGAGAGAATGAAAAGTGAAGTAGTACAATGGGAGTGTGTGTTGTGTATTTATATTCATAATCAGGATGATTAACTAGCCGTTAATACTGATTATTCTAACTAACAAACTAATTAACGGAACTTACTATAAAAGGAAAGAATACAGAAAAGGAAAGAAGTGAATAAATCAGATCTCAGTGTGTATTGCTTAATATATATCTTCCCGAAACTTTTTAACATATTGTCTTAAAAACAATAAAGTATTAATCTTTATCTTCTACCAACATATATAGGGAACGCACATTGATTAATCATTTCGAATACGATGGAAGAATTTAATTACAAAAAAAAAAAAATCGGAAAAAAACAAGACAAAATGTATAAAATAAAAAAGATTTATAATGTAAGAATCATATTATGCTGAATTTATTTTACGGAGAGTCTCAAAGACCTAATAATATACACGTACTTTTCCTAAAATCTATAGGGTATTTGTCAAATTATCCCCCATTGTTATGCAAAATTCGCAAATTGCCTCTCTATAAAAAATAAATTGACTAAATACCTCTCCCTGGTCACAAAACCTGGTATTTTACTCCTCTATGTAGGGAGGTATAATTCACTCCCCCATACATGAGAACGGGTGTTAGATATTATTTTGGAAAAAGACATTTATACCACCCATTTTTTAAAATATTTATTTTATTTATGCATTTTAATTTATCAAAAATATAAGATCAAATCAAATTTACAACTTTAAATATATGTATACGTATTGTTTTTAAAATTTATTCTTATCAAAATATAGTAAAATTAAATTGGAAATTATACATAAGGAATTTAATTGCTATTAAGGGTATTTGATTATTTTTTCTTTCTTTTAATAGAAAATATACCATATAATTTTTTTAGAGATGTGGTGTGCCAACTTTTGATGTTACAAGGAGGTTTTTGGATTGTTTAGAAGAAGGGTAATTTACCAATTTAATATAATAAACAAAATGATTAATTATTACAAAAACTTGAACACGTATCTGAAAAAGAATTTCAAAATTGGTATTTAGAACTGTATATCTTATAAATCTGTAAATAATTCTTTAGTAAAATACTTGAAAAAAAAATAAAAGTCCGACCTACCGGATTCGAACCAGTGACCTAAGGATATCTGTTGATTTATTCCAACTACAGTCCTCCGCTCTACCAACTGAGCTAAGGTCGGTACATGTTAGTCCATGCATGTTAATTATTGCTTATTTTATGAGTGATAAATAAATATTTACAACAAATCAATGAATCATCAACCATATCTGATTCAAATACATCTGTTGTTTGTTAATTGTTACAAACTTAGAATACACAAATCTCTTTGGGCTTGCATGCCTATAGCGAATTGTGTATTATTTGAGACTTTATAAAATGGTAAGATAAATTTTTGCTGTGTTACAAATTTTATATTTTGATATATTATCACCGCTGACTGGGTATATTCTCATGTACCATCAAATTACACTTTAATTGGATATTGTTTTAATATTGTTGATGTATTTTAGGGATTTTTTTTGATGTTATACCATATATAGTGAGTATAATTTGGGAAAAAATCCTTGGTACTTGCATGATAAACATTAAATCATTAATTAGCTATTGCTAACTTAATTTATAGATACTTTTTCTTAGGGAAATAATAGTTATTGATGGCTCAATAAATAAATATGTTTGACACATCGTCGGTGACTCGGTGGGTCATATTAATTACATATTACGTGTTTATCCATTTCATGCATGTACCAACATGATCCCTTTTCCTATTTAAAGGGCTGTGAAAAAAGGAGTCTATTCACATTCATCCTACAATTTAAAATAGCCGAAGATGGCTAACATTATTCAAAATCTACTATGCGTCGTCTTTGGAATGTTCGCGATGCTGGTTTTAGGGTTGCCTGGCAATAGCAACTCTGCATATGCCAGACCAGTAATGGTGCAAAAAATGGTGTTCGGAAAGCTGCCCAAAGGTGTGCCCATTCCTCCATCGGGGCCATCGCATAGAACCTCCGACCCACCGCCTCCACCACCGAGCTTCGTTGCCAGACCAGTAATGGTGCAAAAAATGGTGTTCGGAAAGCTGCCCAAAGGTGTGCCCATTCCTCCATCGGGGCCATCGAATGGAACCTCCGACCCACCGCCTCCACCACCGAGCTCCGTTAATTAACTGATGATGATTATGTATTAAATGTGCTATGCTATGATGCATGGACAATCCAAAAATTAGATGTCATTGTTCGTGTCGTGATATACAAAGTTTTAAAATTTGTTTCGATCTTGTGTTTTGTAGTGTTAATATCTGCATTTTTGTACTTATATGTGTGTATGTTTGTGTGTCCGGTGCTATGTGACATGGATCCTTTATAATCTGCATACTACATAGTTTTTATTGGTATTTGACTTATATAGTTTTCTCTCGGAAAGAATATTGCATCACATATACATAAGGGTAACAATGTCACATATCTATTAATACTATAGTCAAACAGGTTTCGCTTATATATTCTGATAGTTATTAGTCCCATAAAGTGTTTTCTGGTTTTACCCCTGAAACCACTGTTAGATAACCACGCTGATAAATTTGAAAATTAAATTTAATAGTAGGATCCCAACTCTATATTATACTTCCCCAATATTTTCTCCAAAAATTTCATTCGGTTCCAGCATTATTATATCCATTGTCCACCACCCACAGCTGCAATTTATTTCATATTTGGGAACACAAGATCAAATTTGCATTGATTTTTCGAAGTCATCAATACTTTCACACATGTATTATATGGCTACATAATGTGAGAATTATTTGCGTTATTATTATGCTAATATGAATTTCTTTTATAAGTTGAATGACTTAAATTTGAGGACAATGCACATGGTTGTGGCAACTACGCTCACTTGGTTGAAGCCTAAAGAAGGCAAATACAGATAGACACATACAGTTCAAGCACGATGTAAGGAAAAAATATAAAACATATTTTACTCATTCCTGTGATATATTACTAGAATTCTTATTGATTATGTGCTTACGCCATTGCTTAGATTAGATATGTACTTAAAGCGACTATTTGTTTCTTCTAGCACCCAATGAATTTTTACCGATAAGAATTCTTTAACCTCTAGGGATGTTTTTTTTCCTTAATTGGATGGCTCCATTTGTATGACAATAAATTGTGCAAGGACTTGGATAAAATTAAGCCTGGCGTGAGGAATGATGTTAGGGTTAGGGTTCTATTCGAGCTAGAACGGGCTCCAAGAAATATTTGGGAGAGAAGAGAGAACTAAAATTAAATTAAACTAAGATTTATTGTTCTTCCATGAATAAAAATTACATGACTCAAACTATTTATAATAAAACTAACAATCCTCAACCAATTAAACCTAGACTCCTAAAGGAAATAGAAATATAATAATTACTTTAATTAAAATAAACTTCCTAATTTAAGATAAATATAACTTAATCAACTTAATAAAAATCCCTAAGCCACGTGGGCTTCTTCTTTATACGGCTGGGCCTGTTAATGTTATTATGTTGGGCCGTATCAATGCCCGCCTCTGAAAAAGAGGCCTTGTCCTCAAGGCCCAACTGTGATTCTGCATGTCCCAAACGCCCGTGGTCCAATTGCAGCCCGGGACGGCCCAATAGCAGCTCTTTACGGCCCAATAGCTCTTGGCCCGATTCTATAAAGTCGTGAGGGGCATTTGAAGAGACATTAGGGTTAGGGTTTTCACTCCTCCTTCCAACACTAGCAGCCGCCGCCCCTAAAAGCTGCTCCACCTCCGCCGCATCTACCCACGACGCGTCTTCACTCGACGACCCCGGGGTTTTCCCTCTGTCTTTGGGAAAATAAGTATATTTTGTACTCAAGTTGGTGAACTCGGTGTAAGATGAATTAGATAGGATTGGATGGGTTGGGAGAGAAAGGTTGTGTGTGTATGTAGATGTTTCTGGGATTCTCGATATTATAGGCTTCGATGGAGTTTGTTTCTTTCGTTTTTGAATGGAAGTTTGAGTTTGTGCAATTGGGATTTGTTTGTGTTTCTGACAGTTAGTTCCTCGTTGGACTTTGGGCTCGGTATTTGGGGTGATAGGAGTTTTTGGAATTGGTTCTTGTTGAATGGGTATAGGGGGGTGTGGCGGTGACAATGGTAACTGTGTCGGCGGCGGAAGAAGCGGTTTAGACGAGGGTTGTGGCTGGAGTTGTGGCAGTGGATACTTGGAAAAATTATTTTCCAACTTACTTTGCCTTTCTTCATAAAATTTAGCCATCCGTGCTTCATGACGTGCGAAAATTGCATTCACCTCAGATTGGAATTGCCTTTCTTCATAAAATTTAGCCATCCGTGCTTCATGACGTGCGAAAATTGCATTCACCTCAGATTGGAAATCCATTACGATAGGTAATAGAGTACAAATCAATGAAAGCACCAATGTTAGGGTTAGGGTTCTATTCGAGCTAGAACGGGCTCCAAGAAATATTTGGGAGAGAAGAGAGAACTAAAATTAAATTAAACTAAGATTTATTGTTCTTCCATGAATAAAAATTACATGACTCAAACTATTTATAATAAAACTAACAATCCTCAACCAATTAAACCTAGACTCCTAAAGGAAATAGAAATATAATAATTACTTTAATTAAAATAAACTTTCTAATTTAAGATAAATATAACTTAATCAACTTAATAAAAATCCCTAAGCCACGTGGGCTTCTTCTTTATACGGCTGGGCCTGTTAATGTTATTCTGTTGGGCCGTATCAAATGACTTCTAAAGAGTTTAATGATCAGCAATTTACTTTTTTCATCAATTGGATAGTCTTCATAATTTTACTTGAATCTATTATGTTTATTGTTTTTTTTAATTTGCTTCTTACACGCCATAGATGAAGACTTGCAAGGTGCTCCTATCTGAAAGATCAAGAGTTTGTTTGGCGGTCATTGTTATTACGCGAAGAGTTTCATGAATTTGCTTATTTTCTTTTTATGTGTAAGTTTACTACTTTATATATTGATGGATGATAAATTTTATATATTCCCGTAATATTACTAAAAAAACTCTTCACATGTTAAAGTCGTCAAAATGAAAGAACAATTAAAGGGTTAATTACGCATATCGGACATAAGAGTTTGCAAGGAGATGTTAAAAGAAAAAAAACTAGAGAGAGAGTGCTTGGACATATATATATATATATATACTAGCAAAAAAGCGCACGCAGGGACCACGTGCAAATTTCTTTTTAGTGTAAAGAGTATATTAGTTCTAACGCGTATTTGTTATCGTATATATTAGACAATATATGAGTTTATCCAATAGACGTGACTGTAAATTGTTGAAATAACTATTACGCAACACTACGAATAATAGAAAATCATAAAACAAAGAAAGTAAAAACACCATGATTTGTTTACCCAGTCCGCACCAAGCCAGGATTTTTCACTATAGATTTTTGTCGTAAGGTTACAATTACATCATATGGCTATTTATATTAGGTAGTATCCCTGATTTATTGTATCGGAATTGATCAATAGTATATTAATGCTCCACAATGCATCACAACCACCAACCACTCTTTTGTATCTTTGCTCTCAAAAGCCGTCTTTGATACTCTAAGCCAAAGTTCTACGCGGTTAACACCTAGACGAACAAAACATAACAAATGTGCGAATGGGATAAAACTACATCAACATTGTTTAATAGCAAAAACTACAAAAATTTAAGGAGAACAGATAATGCAAACAACAAATTAATCTTATCTAAATACGTACGGATCTTATCAATCGTATGCTCAAAGATCTGCAAAATTTGTTCAGATTCGTTTTCGTTTTGAACAATACAACAAATTCTGAATGTTAAATAATTCATTAAACATGACTATTTGAAAGAAAAAAAAACTTTAGAAACCTCAAATATTTAAGAGTAACTAATTGGGTTGTGAATTGTGATAGTAATCTGTAGGCCTTATTGATCTATTTAATATGATAAAAAACAAAATATAATTAGTAGAATGAGAGAGAGATCTCACTAATTAGGAAGTGATTTAGTAAATCTCGTATATATTCCTTTTTCTCAAAAGATATATCCTGCAAAGAGAAGAGAAAAATACAAATTTCAAGAGAAATATCGGAAAAGAAAAAACTACTTACAAATAAAACAGAAAAATACTAATTTTATACTCCATCAATCATTTCCTATACTTATTAGAATAATTTGAAGAATATAAGATGACTTACTTAGAAAGTGAATTTACTAATAGTAGTATATGAAGAACCAAATTTACACCTATCCAATAAATGGAAATATGTTTATTGGTGCCTCTCGAATCTGTTTCCTCTAAACTCCAGTAACCTATGCCATAAAAACAAAGATAAAACATTAGCGGAAAAAAACAATAAAAATAAAGAGCAAGAGAAAGATAGAATTCAGAAAAATGTAAACAAAGGGTTAAATATAATTAACCGTACGTGTGGAAGTTGCTTGAAAGTATGAGGGGTACTAATTAAAAAAATATCATAAATGTAATACTTATCTAAGAATAAACTCACCTTTTTTTAGTAATCTTCATCCCAATAAAAAACAACTACACTGCAATTCAAAAAATCTGAGCGTTAGTAATTCAAAAAATATAAAAACACAAATAAAATGAGTATCTATGCATTAATGTAACAAACGCACAAAGTCAGATATTGTGCTTATGATTAGAAATACTCAAAAATAAATTGCAAATGAAAAAGAAGAATAGTAAATTGCAAATGAAAAAGATGAATAAGATGTCGATCAGTTGAGTCTTCCTCAAGTCTTCCTCAAATCGTGGCCTGGATAAGGATGAATAATTTATATAGCAGCAAGAGATTTTTAATGTTTTTACTATGTCACCGGACCAGTTGTTAAAAACAAACTACTTCGCCTCCTCGCCTTCATATCTTCTTATCTCCTTTTACTTACCCTACAAAATTCAACAAATAATTTGAAAATATTTAAGGGTGAAGTAACATGAAAAAATCTCCAAAAACGTAAGAACTAAATAATTAAAATGGCTTCCCATTTCAAATTTTTAGTGGTCTACAAATGTAAGACTTCCATATAGAAGAGTAAGTATATAAATGACTACCTTAAATGAGTTAAAGAAGAAATACCTTAAACTTATTCCGCTGCAACCTTGAATTTGCACCTGATCTGAAATATTATTATACAGCACGAACCTGGGCTTGGTATTTCACTACAATATTAAGAAGTATGAAAGAAATCAATCCAAAAATGCACAGCCTCAAAAAAGGGCAAAACTAAAATAAAATACTGAGACATGCATAATAAGATTAATAATCGCAGACAATCATCCAATGTACAATAAATTATATGGCAATTGAATTATAAATGTAGAGAAAGTAGTTACACTAATCAAAAATCATGCTTGCTATTTATTGGGATTAGCCGATTAGGAATAAATCAGTTAAGCAATTGCTTAAATAGTGGAGAGAATTAAGGGTAGTTACAATTATTATTTCAAATTTATCCTCAGATTTATTTTTAAATTCTCGTAAAGTTGAGAAAGTGGGCGTTATAATGAGTAGTGGAGAGATTTAAGGGTAGTTATATTTCAAATTTCAAATTTTATGCATAATTATGATATTTGATAGTTTTTTTTTATTATTGGAAAAGTGAAAACGTGGGAAAACTCAAATTCTAATTTTTTTTTATCTTTTCTTTTTATCCAAAAACTTGGTGGTTTTGGAGTTTGGTCTACAATGTGAGAGGAGTACCGCTTTGCTTATATTATTAATAGATATATATATATAATATATATATTATAATATATTAATATCTATCTATTAGTTTGGCTGCTCATCAGTTCAAGTAAATCAACAGTTCAAGTAAATCAATCAAATGGGCCTTTGATATAACATCTATATTTAGTTCTTAAGGTACTAAGATAAATGGGCCACAAATAACTCGTATGTAAACATAATTTATATTCATGTTCACATACATATGTAAATTGCAAAATATACTCTTTGTTCTAATTTAACACTTAGTCAGCTTAAATATAAAAAGTAATGAGTATGAATATAAATGTCTATTGTTTTTTTATTAAATATTAATCTTTGTAAATAAATTTAAGCATATCCTCTACCGGTTTAATCACCAGTTCAATCGGTTCAACCAACTAAACTAGTAACCAGTAAAATTAATGGTTCCATGTTCGGTTCAGTTCTGACAACATTGCTTAAAACCATAACAAATAGTAAAATCCGTAGACAGTTTATTTTATCTTTTAAGATGTAATTTGTTTCATTTTCTTTTGTCCTTTTAGACGAAATAAAGGAGGCTTAATGTCTATTTTATGAGCAATTTGATTTATTTTTTGTTTCTTGTGCAAAATAAATGAGGAGCATGAATTTACATTCGACAAAGTTTAATAATTTTTATACCAAAAGTCTGCCATAGAGGTGTTTCATATAATATTTCAACCACGAGGGAAGGTTTGTGTAATTACCCTATACTTCAACAATAATTTCCACAATTCTCCCTAATTCTAAAAACTAAGACTATGTATGTATCGCCACATGTTAAGTTAAACTACATAGCAGTCATCTCTAATAATAATTAATTACTGTGGAAGCGAAGGCGGAAGAAAAATAGTTTGAAAAAGGAATTAGAGGAGCTCTATTCGGTTGAAGAAATTTACTGGAAGCAGAGAGCGAAGGTTCAGTGGCTTAGGGAAGAGGATCGGAACACTGCGTACTTTCATAGTCGAGCTAGTGAGAGGCGAAAAAGAACAAAATTAATGTGCTTAAGAACGCATTGGGTACATTTTGGTCGACACAGCACGAGGTTGACGCGATTGTTGCGGATTATTGACCTCGGTTTTTGGCTCCACCAATCTGTCTGAGGATGATATTGAAGAGGTATTACGGGACGTGGAAGCTCGTATCAGCCCGACAGCAAACGCTAGCCTTCTCCAATAATTTACGGCGGACGAGGTACGTTTAGCGTTAAAAGATATGTATCCATTTAAATCCCCTTGTATCCGTTTAAATTCCCTTAACCAGATGGTTTTTTTGTTTTCTTTTATTAAAAATTTTGATCCGTTGTGGGGAAAGACATTATTACTTTTGTCCTTTCTTTCTTAAATAATTGTATCCTCGACCACGTGGTTAATTTCACTCATATAGTGCTTATTCCTAAATTTCTTAACCCTGATGTGATGACACAGTTTCGTCCTATTAGTCTTAGTAACGTGAGCTTCAAAATTGCCTCAAAAGTTGTGGTGAACTGGCTTAAACCGTTCCTCAACGAGGTGATTTCTCCTACACAATCTGCTTTTGTTCCAGGATACCTCATCACTGATAATATTTTGGTTGCCTTTGAGCTCAACCACTTCCTGAAGAATAAGAGGACGGGAAATCATCGTTATATGACATTAAAATTAGACATGAGCAAAGCATACAATCGGGTCGAGTAGTCCTTCTTGGAAAAGGTAATGCTTAGGCTTGGTTTTGCTTCTAGCTTTGTGTCGTTAAATATGCTTGGTGTTTGTACGATCTCTTATTCTACTCTTATTAATGGGAGAGAGTCACCTATTTTTTACCCCGAAAGGGCATTAGGTAGGGGGTCTGTTATTCCCCTACCTCTTCTTATTAGTTTCTGAGGCTTTTTCAGCGATTATTTCAAAGGCGGAGGTGCAGGGAACGTTGCACGGTTTAGCTATTAGCCGATCGGCCCCTCGTATTTCACATCTTTTATTTTGAGATGATACACTCTTGTTATGTGAGGCAACGAGAGAGGCGGCTCATGGGATTCGTGCACTTTTGGGCCTATTTGAAGCGGCGTCGGGGCAGAAAATTAATCTCCAAAAGTCGATTGTTGTGTTTAGTAGAAACACGAGTGAAGATTGGGCGACGGAATTGGTCACGGTTCTTGGGGTTGAGGTGGTGAAATGGCACGAAAAATATTTAAGTCTCCCTTCCCTTCTGTGGTTGGAAAATCAAAGAGGGAGCTCTTCGATTATATCCGGGAACGAGTTTGGAAGCGCGCGCAAAGATATAAGGGCAAGACTTTGTCAGGGGCGGGAAAGGAAGTGTTGATTAAATTTGTGATGCAATCAGTTCTTACCTTTGTGATAAGTTATTTTCGCTTATCCGACTCCTTAATAGGGGAGATAAGCTCGATTGTTGGTAATTATTGGTGGTAAAGTGGTGCGAGGAACAAAATTCATTGGGTCACGTGGGAGAAATTGTGCAAAAAGAAGATGGCGGGCTTGGTTTTCTGAATCTCAAAGCGTTCAATATGGCATTGCTTGCGAAACAAGCATGGCGCATTTTTCATAACCCGGAGAGCTTGGTGAACGGATTATTTAAAGCAAAACATTTTTTGGGTGTGTCTTTCTTGGAGGCTCGGCTTGGGAGTAATCCTTCATTCTCATGGAGGTGTATTTGGGAGACCATTGTGGTTGTGAAAAGAGGTGTTCGATGGCGAGTGGGAAACGGTACTTTAATTTCGGTATGGAATGATCCGTGGCTGCCCCAACCGATCACTTTTCGTCCTATTACCACGCGCAATCCGTAGGCGGGGGTGCATCGAGTTAGTGACTTCATTGATGTTGCGACTGGGTGGTGGGATGCGGGCTTGGTTAGAAATACACTGTGGGAAGTGGACGCAAACGTTGTATTGGCTATTTCGTTGGGCAGCTTGGAACACGAGGATACTCAAATTTGGCACTATGAAACGCACATGCAGTTCACGGTTAGAAATGCGTATGATATGATAATTTCGCAGGGTTTGACGGCTCGCGGGAATTGGGAGGTGGAGAGTTCGAGCGATCAACACTGTTGAAAGAAGATTTGGAGGTTCGGGTGTGCAAATAAAATAAAATTATTTTGGTGGCGTACGTGTTTGGATATTCTCCCGACTCGCACCAACCTTGTGCGGCGAAAATTAGGCGATTGCATAATGTGCGTGGTGTGCAACGAGAAGGATAAAATTCCTCAACATCTATTCTTTGAATGCCATGTGGCGCGACAGGCTTGGGCGTTGGCTAATTTTCTACAAAATCTAATCGTCACGAGCACGAGGGATTGCTCGAATGGTTCCATAGGATTTGGCGTGAGGAGGGGAAGGAGAACGTGAGTGTGGAAGTCAGTATTTGTTGGTCTATTTGGCATAATCGAAATCTGATCCTTGCGGGGGAGGGACGTCACAATGCGGCGGAGATCGATGATTTCACTCTACAATACGCAGCATCGTGGCGCGAACTGGGAGAGGTATCACATGGTGTGGCACGAACTGAAGGAACGAAGTGGAGGCACCGCGAGAAGGTTGTATTAAGATAAACTTCGATGGTGCGCGATTTGAGGAGGATGGGGCCGTGGGTATTGGGTCGTAGGCGAGATCATACCGGTGGCATCATTGCAAGGTTGCGCCATCGGGTGTTGAGGCTCTGGCGGCACTTTGGGCTATCAAATTAGCGGTTGGTATGGAGTGGAATCATGTAATATTTAAAGGGGATTGCCTTAATATCATTCACAATATTCTTTTCCGGACTTAAGAAGGTGCGAGTTACGCGAATATTATTAAGAATTTCCTTCGGCTTTTTGAGCCACGTGGCGACTTCTCCATTAGATGGATTGGGGGGGGGGGGGGTTGCTAATATGATGGTGCACAATTTAGTCCGCACGACGTTTGGAGATTTTAGCGATCCAAGTAATTTAGTTTTCGCGGATCATTAGTTGTTAGTTTTGGCTCTATGTCTTTTAGTTTTGTTTGATCAGTCTTGACTATTTGTGGCGCGCTTTGGGTCTTGGCATGAAATATAAGTTCTTTTGTTTTCAAAAATAAAAATAAAAAATTATAGGGAAAAATACAGTTTACTATCCAATCTTTGGCCCGTTTTGCACTTACCTATCCAACCTTTTTTTTTTTACACTTTACTGTCCAACTTTGCATTTTTTGACACACGACTGTCCGATCTTTGTTTTCCGGCAAGTCTCCACCGAAAAACGTCATTATGCGACCAATGACGTCACTTAGTAAGGGTATTTTCGGTACTTCCAATTAAATCTTAAAAAAAATTACACTTTACGGTCTGATCTTTGAAATAAATTACATCCGAATGCCTTTCATTTAACAATTGCGTCATTAAGCAGCAACGTTTCAAATTAAATGTGTCCCTTCAACTACCCTTCTCTATTATCTTTTACCCTAAATTGAAATCTGCAGAAATGGCCGCCCCATTGGAGTTGATGGAAAAGAACACGAAGTTGGAGTTGGATGTTAGTAAGCTCAAGAAGAGGAACAAGAAACTCGAGAAGCATGTAGCCATGGTTGAATCAAAAAACAGAAAATTGAGCTTTTGTCTCTGTTTCTTCATTTGTTGTGTTGTTTACAAACTTTTGTTTGTGTAGGGTGGAAAATGTTTGTGTATGGTGTGAAGTGTTTGTGTAGCCTTGAAAATGCTGGTTGTGATGAATAATAATGAAGGTTAGAATAAAGGGCTCTGTTTTTTGTTGTGTTAATCATTGTGCTAAGGCTTATTAAAAGACTAATCATAGTGGCATGCATAATTAACATCTATACTCTAAACAAAAGCGAAATGCAGAAATAGAAACCAAACCATTCAAAATAGATTAATATTACAAACCTTAATAAAAATAGTTCAGCAGCAGAAATGAAAATTGTTCAAAAGCAGAGTAGATAATTACACAGCCCAAAATAGAAACTACAACCGATTTAGAGGTGGTTCCCGTAATAGAAATCATAACGGGTGAACACTCTAATCGGTGGGATTGGCAGGCCCTTCACGACAAGGCAATATAGGGATCGGTTGTAGTTTGGCATTCCACTACGTGCGAAAGCTCGCTCCATGTCAGTTGGCTATATGTAGTAGAATTAGAAATAGTTAAAATTTGGTTCATAAAAGTGCATGCAAGCGGAAAAGGTCGAGACGCGCTCGCATTATGCGAAGCCTGTCAAGGATGTCCACAGGGGTAACATCATGACCCATGCGAGCGGTCATCAACACTGCCAATCTTCTGTAAATGGGCTACATCATTTCTTCAGTGTACCAGGTGGATTCTTTGACCAAGAATCGAAGGCTTTTGAGAAGGAACTTCTCATATTGTCTGCTGAAGTTGTGGAAATCATAGAAAATTAGACTAACATCTTCTAGTTCTTCATTGTAGGTGTTTCTAAGTGTAGATTGGATGTTGGGAAGGGGAAGGGGTGGGGCGGCCATTTCTGCAGATTTCAATTTAGGGTAAAAGATAATAGAGAAGGGTAGTTGAAGGGACACATTTAATTTGAAACGTTGCTGCTTAATGACGCAATTGTTAAATGAAAGGCATTCGGATGTAATTTATTTCAAAGATCAGACCGTAAAGTGTAATTTTTTTTAAGATTTAATTGGAAGTACCGAAAATACCCTTACTAAGTGACGTCATTGGTCGCATAGTGACGTTTTTTGGTGGAGACTTGCCGGAAAACAAAGATCGGACAGTCGTGTGTCAAAAATTGCAAAGTTGGACAGTAAAGTGTAAAAAAAAAAAGGTTGGATAGGTAAGTGCAAAACGGGCCAAAGATTGGATAGTAAACTGCATTTTTCCCAAAATTATAACGCTATGATGATCAGTAACTCCTGATTCTTTTGCAGTACTTGTTAATTTTTAAATATTAATACCATGTCTAATGTCTCTAATCGCCTCGTGCTGAATTACCTCGCAATCAACTTAATATATTTGTTACACTGATGAAAATAGAATGAAATTTGTCAGCTTTAATTGATGTAATAAAAGACAAATCAATACTACTGGATTTTGTAATCCGGTTACAGAAACTAAATCCTTCCGTAAATGCCTAAAATCCATTTCCTTGTATTTAACATGCGAGGTCAACAACACTTAATAAATATTGGCCCATCAATATAATTACCAAAATTTCTTCAAGCAAGAAATGACAACCATAAAGACTCTAATCACCCTCTTATTGACACTAATCTTAAGTTTTGCCTTCAACAATTCCATTGCCCGTCCACTAATTGACGAAAAGGAAGGTAATTTTGAGTTAAGCACGGTGAGATTATCTCATCATATAGGAATTAAAAAGTATGGGTCTGTGATTATGAGGGCCCCCACAAAGCTGCTGCACAACCACCGTAAACGACAGGCGCTGCCACCTCCGCCACCGCCGATTGCATGGATACCGTTTCAAGCACGCACAATGTACACGTAGCTAGTACAAATATAATGTGATGAAATGATTTGTATTGTTTAAGAAAATGAAGTAGTTGGACATTTGAGTAATTATACCAGTCCAAATGAATGGAAGTTTTATATGTATTGTTCAAGTGTTATTTGTATTCAGGTGTCGTTTATTTTCCTATATATTAATATATATAGCCGAAACTTAAAATTGTGCATTTGGATTAATTTTTGTAGCGTTCTCTTTTGGATGGGAAAAATTGCGTAGAATCCCCTTATGGTTTCGAAACCCCTCCACAAAATTCTCTCATGGTTTCATAAAGCCTACACAAAAGCTCTTTTCCGTCCAATGTCGTTAGATAGTGATATACACTCGTTCGATCTATACGAGAGTGGGCTTGACCTTAGTACTTTTAACTTCTAAAAAGTCTATTATACTCTTTAGAATGTTTAGCACAAAACTCTCATGAGGTATAGAAATGTGCGCAAAACTCCCTTATGCAGGGGCGGAGGCAGAATTTAGAAGGAGGGAGTTCGAGATTATCTTAAATATTTTTTTTTTGATTAAAATAATAATCTTATATATGAAGTAAAAATTATCAACGATAATATATTAGCTTTAGGACGAAATATGTACATTGTGGGCTAAAAATGTACATTATTTTAAAATGTGGTGCATTTTGATGTAAATTGGACGATTTGGGGGTCCTTATATATATATATAATATACTAGTTATTGAAAAAATAAAAATAAAAATGAAGGGGTGCAGTTCCTATATTTTTTTTAAAGCTTTAGTTATATGTCATAACTTTTAATTAATTAATTAAAGTCGTAGCGAGGAATTGCAAAATGGCGAAAAGATAAGTTTTCTTACGGACGATTTATTATTTTTGCCCTTTATTTTATATAAACTTCAAGTTTTGCCCTTTTTTTATCGGGCTTTTTACTCGAATTCGACGACAACGGCGAGAATTCCACTGTAGAAATCGGATTCGACGACAACGGCGAACTCGCCTTTGGATAAGAAATCGCCTTCGAATTTGAGGAGGATGGGAGCGGCGGCGGAGGGGCGGAGGAGAGGGGCGGTAGTGGGCGTGTGGGTGGGGGGGGGGGGGGTACGGGTAGGGCTTTTATTTTTTCTTTCTTTTTATTTAAAAAAAGCTGTTATATTTTTTTTTCTTTTTATTTTATAATAAGCTGTTATATTTTTTTAATATATATATATATATATATATATATATATATATATATGATGTGGCGCCACGTGGTGGCCACATCGTCTGGGCTTCGATTCAGCCCTCAGCAAAGCCTACCGGGCAAAATTAAATCAAAACAATAAAGTTAACGGGCAAAAAAAAAGCCCGATAAGAAAAAGGCAAAACTTGAAATTTATATAAAATAAAGGTCAAAAATAATAAATCGCCATTTTCTTACTAAATGAATGTTTATGAAGTAAAAACTATATATAAAATATTTATGTCTCAATAGTTTTGGCAAATGTTCAAATAATAATGACAATATTATTAAGGTGGCTAGTTTGGTTGCGTACACGATGCATAATTCTATTTAAGAAGAAAAAAAGAGTAATGATTCTGGTATTGAGAATAATCTCAGAAAACGTTATTTGATGCATGCATAAACAATCACCTCTTGGATGCATGGATATTAATTACTTAGATTTGTAAATCTTCAAAGTTTTGTTTGTGATCGTACGTCTAAATTCATTTTGGCGTATTTATTTTGTGTCCATTCAGAATCATGGGCTACAAGTTATGCAGACTTGATGTAAATTAGAACATTTACCTCATTATTAGAGCATGATGAATTTTCCCAATGCAACGACATTGGATTTTCTTTTTTCTTGAATAGCGCTATTAGGAACTCTGGTAATGAATATTGTATATAATACGTGGAGGGAATTTATAATTAACGCATACGAGAAAAACGTAAATAATAATTCTTGTATACTTTCTAATAAACAGCGCTAGGAATACATTTAGTTAAGAGATAATAATTAAGGGCAAGCACTATATTCAATATATTACGTTATATTATATTCGCTCATGAATGAAAATGAGTATTGTACGTTAATTATACAAAATTGACAATCGTATATATTGCATGTAAATTTAAAATATATATGGCTTCCCCCGACTGTCCTACGTTTAACGTCTTTTTTTTTTTTGCTCATTGAATTTTGGAGCTTCAGATAAATTTAATTTAAATTATATTTCGTAATTATCTATTAATTCTGTTACCAACGTAACCGTACGTTAAATCCATACATAAAGAAAAAAATCAATTCATTTAGACATAGATCTACACATTTAAATCATTTAGAATTCGAAATGTACTGTCTAGTCACCCAAACGGATAACTTTTTCTCTTAAATACTTTTATGGATATAATTTCATCTTTATTTGTCCAACTCATTATTATTATAACATACGACCGGGATAATTATTAATGCCCATTCACCATTTTTCACTCTTTACGAAAACATTAATGGCAAAATGGCCCCAAAAAGTCAATTACACTGAATAAGAATTATTATAACATTCTTTTTTTTTGGTAGAATTATTATAACTTTCGTGATGACAAGTATTTGCAATAGTTTAAAACGTGCATTTACAATAGTTTCCAACATTCATATATAAACTAGTTTCTTGCATTCCTCCAAGCACAAAACAAAATGGTGAACATCACTCAAATCATGCTCTCTATCATTCTCACGCTAGCAATACTCTTTTCAGGCATGCCTGGCAATAGCAATTTTGCTTATGCCAGGCTAGTGCCGAATAAACTCCGCCAGAACATGCGATTTGTGAAATTACCAAAAGGTCCGTCTGGCACACTACCGGGGAAGATTGACACCATCCATCAGAAAATTATATTTGGAAAAAAACCAAAAGGTGATCATTATCACTCCGGTCCGTCGACATGCTTGAGCGATTCGCCACCTCCATGCAATCCATACACACCACCCCAATAGAATTCAAAACTAGGCCTGATGATTATATTTAATTTAAATCTACCGTGTTTTGTTAGTTTAACTACTTTTATTTTGATGGAATTTATGCATCTCATAATTGTAGTTTATGTCTCGTGTTATTGTGAAATATAATAAATAATAATATGTCTTTATTACCTAATGCTACACCTCTTCGCAATATATTAAACCTTAGGTGGTCTATACACTACAAGAAAAAAGGGTCATTCGCGACCGCCCGGGCGGTCGCGAATGACCCATTTCCGGTCGCAGATGGTCATCCGCGACCGCCCAGCGGTCGCGGATGCCCGGTCGCGGATGACCTCGGTCGTGGAGGTCATCCGTGACCGCTCGGCGGTCACGGCAGTCATCCGCGACCGCCGAGCGGTCACGGTAGTCATCCGCGACCGTCGAGCGGTCACGGATGACCCCGGGCTCATCCGCGACCGCCCAACGGTCACGACAGTCATCCGTGACTGCTCGGCGGTCGCGGATGACCCTGTGGTCATCCGCGACGGCTCGGCGGTCGCGGGCAACACCGCGACCGCCTGGCGGTCACGGATGACCCCGGTGTCATCCGCGATGGCTCGGCGGTCGCGGCAACCACCGCGACCGCCTAGCGGTCACGGATGACCCCGGGGTCATCCGCGATGGCTCGGCGGTCGCGGCAACCACCGCGACCCGCCTAGCGGTCACGGATGACCCCCGGGGTCATCCGCGACCCGCTCGGCGGTCACGGATAATATTCAAGTCATTCGTGACTGCCCGGCGGTCACGAATGACATTAAACGAAATAAAAAAAATATTCCGGTAAAATACCGGAATAAATATTTGTTTTTTGCGAATATAATTTATGGTTGGACGGTCTTTTTATATAAACATCATTTAAGAGAATGATTTGTGTTATAAGTAAAGAAAAGAAGAAAATAAAAGAGTTGGTGTTTTGTTTTTTGGAGATATAAAGAAAGAGGAGAAGAAAAATTGTTGGTGTTTTGTTTTTTGAAGATATATGAAAAGAGGAGAAGAAAAATTGTTGGTGTTTATGTTTTGGATTGGGAAATGAGGAAAGGAGGAGAAAGTGTTGAGTTTCTTAGAGAAGATAATGTGAGTGTAATGAAAATTAATGGGTGGAATGATGGGTATATATAGAATTTTAGTGAAAATTTTGAATTTTCAAAAAATTTGAATTTCCCCCCAATTCCAAGGTCTTTCGCGACCGCCGGGCCGTCGCGAAAGACCTTGGAATTGGGGGGAAATTCAATTTTTTTGAAAATTCAAAATTTTCACCATGAATGTTATTCGTGACCGCCGGGCGGTCACGAATGACCCTCATTCGCGACCGCCCAGCGGTCACGAAAGACCCTTATTCGAAAATCAAATTTTCTTTTATGAATATTATTCGTGACCGCTGGGCGGTCACGAATAAGTCTCATTCGAAAGTTTTGATTTTCGTTTGTTTAATTAAGGTGCGATGTTTGTTAAATTGATAAAATACTTACTACTAAGTAAATTAAAAGAGAGTTTATCACAAAATTACACATTACATCTAAAACAACTTAGTGTATATGATGATTAGTTGTAGAACATAAAATAGGTTATTCGTTCATAACTCGCCTAATCACATCTAATTCGCTATTTTAATATGTTAATTACTAATGTTGTACTAATTTATTACTTCAATTCACATGTAGTAATGAGACTTATTGTTAAAAATCATAAACACATCAAGATGAATCCATAAAATTAAATTTTCTTATATGAATGTTATTCGTGACCGCTGGGCGGTCACGAATGAGGGTCTTTCGTGACCGCCCAGCGGTCACGAAACCTACTTGTGGTCACGAAACCTACTTCGTGACCACCCAGTGGTCACGAACATACTTCGTGACCGCTGGGCGGTCACGAAAGACCCTTATTCGTGACCGCCCAGCGGTCACGAATAAGTTTCATTCAAAAGTTTTAATTTTCGTTTGTTTAATTAAGGTGCGATGTTTGTTAAATTGATAAAATACTTACTACTGAGTAAATTAAAAGAGAGTTTATCACAAAATTACACATTACATCTAAAACAACTAAGTGTATATGATGATTAGTTGTAGAACATAAAATAGGTTATTCGTTCATAACTCGCCTAATCACATCTAATTCACTATTTTAATATGTTAATTACTAATGTTGTACTAATTTATTACTTCAATTTACATGTAGTAATGAGACTTATTGTTAAAAATCATAAACACATCAAGATGAATCCATAAAATCAAATTTTCTTTTATGAATATTATTCGTGACCGCTGGGCGGTCACGAATGAGGGTTTTTCGTGACCGCCCGGCGGTCACGAATGCCAACGGCTAGTTGGCATTCGCGTTCGCCCGGCGGTCACGAACTGCCAGATTTTCATTTATAAATATCCTTTCCCTTACTTTCCTAATTCACAACAATCTTCACCATTTCTCTTAAGGTATTCTCGTTTTTTTCATTTAGATGGTCAACTATATTTTTAAATACTAAATATTGGTATGATATGTTAACTTGTTTATTCATTTCTTGATAGATATTGGCGTAAACACATCGAGGGTACTCGTAGAGAACACAAGATTCTTGAAGATCGTTTTTTTACGCTTCAAGAAGTAAGTTGATCAATTTATCACTCTACAACCTTATCGTGCATGATAATTGTTACATTTTAAATTGTTAATTATTAATTGTTTGTAGTATTAATTGTAATTAATTATTTCCTTTAAAATTTACATCTTAGATAAATAATGGACTATCAAGTAGATAGGAATTGTATGTACGATAGATTCGAGAGCAGTGTTTATTTGCGAGATAGTTTTGTGGTTGGGGTTCGCACATTCATAGAATTTGCTTCGCGACATGATGGCTGTTTAGATCTAGGGGGGCGTATTAGGTGCCCGTGCAAAAAATGTAACAATTCAAAGTTTTTTGATCGATACCAAGTCCGTGATCATCTTCATAAGTCGGGATTTACGCCTGGATATTTTGAGTGGGTTTTGCATGGAGAGCAGTTTACCACCACTTCTATGACGTTTATCGACGAACCTCTCGGCCCATCACACGCCAATATTCCTGACAGCCCTATTCGTGCTGACGATTCGTTTAGACAGATGGTCGTGGATGCATATGGAGGCCGATTTGATGAGGACGCTGTGCGTAACGAGGATCCGAATCCCGATGCAAGAGATTTCTACGACTTGATGCGTCTAGGTCAGGTGAAGATGCACCCTAAGAAGAGCAAAACCGTCCTGCAGTGGATTGGAGAGTGGGTGAATTACAAAACTATCACAAGGTGAGTAACATCGTTTCTGACCATTTTGTAAAGATGTCTAAAGATGGGTTCGACCCTGAGATTGAGAAGTTGTTACCTAAAGACACGAAAGGGATGCATAAGATGGAGGGAACCTTGGGGTTAGGGTACGAGAAGATCGATGCTTGCACAAATCAGTGTTTTCTGTTTTACGGGTTTGCGGCGAGCAATGACTTCCTAAAATGCCCGATATGCGGGGTTGATAGATACGAGGAAGGTAGGAAGTCAAAGGTCGCAAAGAAGCATTTGTGGTATTTCCCCTAGGTCCTCGTCTTCAAAGGATGTATTATACCGTAGGTACTGCAAAGCATATGACTTGGCATTTGAAGTGTCGAGAGGCTACGGATCGAATGATTCACCCGGCTTCCAGTGAGGCATGGCGACACTTTGATCGGACACATCCGGATTTTGCAGCTGAGCCTAGGAACGTACGACTCGGCTTATGTACGTATGGATTCACACCGTATGGCTCATCTGGGAAAAACTACTCTTGTTGGCCAGTGATGGTAACCCCATATAACCTCCCCCCCGATCTTTGCATGAGGCAGGAGTTCATATTTTTGAGCCTTATCATTTCCGGTCCAGATAGTCCCGGGAAGAACTTGGATGTTTATCTTAGACCACTAATTAACGAGCTTAATGCTTTATGGAGCACTGGTTTGGAGACGTTTGATAGCTCAAGGAAGGAAAACTTTCAATTACGAGCGGCCCTGATGTGGACGATTAGCGATTTTCCAGCGTATGGAATGTTGTCTCAGTGGAGTACGCACGGAAAGTTAGCGTGCCCTTATTGCATGGGAGATACGAGTTCATTTACGTTGAAGAATGGTGGTAAACCGTGTTGGTTCAATTGCCATCGTCGTTTTTTGCCCAAAAATCATAGGTGGCGGCATGACAAGAATTCATTCAAAAAAGGGGAAAAGTCACTAGAAGAACCTATTTGCAGGAAAATGGGCGACGAAATGAGGGAAATTGTGGAGGGACTTGGGGATGTTGGTTTTGGGGCCAAAGTGAACAATCTACCGGGTTTTCATACGGATCATAATTGGCTGAGGAAGAGCATATTTTGGGAACTTCCCTATTGGTCCACAAACTTGATTCGTCACAATTTAGATGTCATGCATTGTGAGAAGAACTTTTTCGATAACATCATCAACACAATATTGGATGACTCTAAGACTAAGGACAACATCAAGTCTAGACATGATTTGAAGATTTGGACTATCCGTGAAGAGCTATTTTTAGAACAATCACGAGGAGGCGCATATGTGAAGCCAAGGGCAACCTATTGTCTCAAGCGGGATGAAAAGGTCAAGGTCTTGAAATGGTTGGGCGGTCTGAAATTTCCGGACGGATACGCATCAAATTTGGGACGATGCGTACAAAAGCAACAACATAGGCTCTTTGGTATGAAGAGTCATGATTGTCACGTCTTCATGCAGAGATTGATTCCCATTGCTTTTCGCGACTTCCTGCCCACCAACATTTGGGAAACATTGGTGGAGATTAGTTTATTCTTCCGGACAATTTGTGCGTCAGAGGTTTCAGCCACCGATATGAGAAGTCTTGAGGAATCCATTATAGTCACGATGTGCAAGCTTGAGAGGATATTCCCTCATTCCTTCTTCGATTCTATGGAGCATTTGGCCATACACCTACCATACGAGGCTAAAGTAGGCGGCCCGGTTCACTACAGATGGATGTATCCATTCGAGAGGTACACAATGTTTAATGAGTTTAATTCGCTACTGTTATTCTATATGTTATTGACTTTTCGGTATTCCCAGGCGTATGTTTGATTTTAAAAAGTCAGTGATGAACAAAGCAAGGGTAGAAGGATGCATAACGAATTCCTACCTCCTTTCAGAGCTATCCAATATGTGTGCACAATATCTAGGTATCTCCGCGAGTACTAGATATAACCGTCTCAATAGGAACGAGACTTTTGAGAGTTCAGAGTGGGATGATGAGCTGATGTTATTTCGAAAGAAAGGGAAGGCCCTTGGGCCACTAAACAAGAAGAGGCGGTTGTCGTCCGAAGAGTTGGAGCAAATTGAACTGTACACGCTTCTTAATTGTGAAGAGCTGGATGGATGGGTCGAGTAAGTCAATATTCTTTATTTTACGTGCAAACACTTTTTATTAAGGATAACTTGTATGTATCACGTATTTCTAACTTATTTTGTGTGTAACTCACAGGTTGTTTATTGAGGAGGAGTGTAATGGACTTACTCCCATGGAGGTACAAAAGAAGAGAAACTGCGAGTACGTGGCATGGTTCAAGCAGACCTACTCGAGTGGCAAGTACATGACAGACGATCGTTTTAAGCCGTTGCTCGCAGGTCCTCTCAACTCAGTGTTGTACTATGAAGGGTACATTGTGAATGGGTTCCGATTTCACACATATATATATGCGTTTGGGCCCTAAGAAGAGTGATTGTAGTGGGGTTTATGTGGAGGGGGACATGGGAGGATCCCACGCCACCAACTTCTACGGGACATTGAACGAAATCATAGAGGTGGAATATTGGGGGCACAGAAGACCGCTATACATTGTATTCTTCAAGTGTAGGTGGTATGATATTAGAGCTCGAGGGACTCGTGTTCACGAGACGTACAAACTCGTTGATATTAACCCACGATGGTCTCTCACAACCAACGAGCCTTTTATTTTTGCCAATCAGGCCCTTCAGTCGTACTACGCCCCGTATCCACAACTTACGAATGGTCGACCAGGTCAAAATGGATGGATGGCTGTATCTACTATACCGGCTAGGCACGTGATCGACATGTCGTCACTAAGTGATTCAAGCGACACAGAAACAGAAATAGGGATGCCAGCGGAAGTGTTCCAAGAGAACGCATCTGTAGGAATTAATATGTTCGTAGACTTTAGCGCATTTGATATGGATATACAATTGGGGCGGGCAAATGAGTTTGAGATCGTCGAAGATGTACAAGATAGAGGAGAAAAAGAAGCTGAAGAGGAAGACGAAGAAAGTGAAAACGTGGAGCTAAATAGTGATACTGAATAGTTCAAGTGTTTTGTAATAATTTAAAACATTACTTTGTGACGCACTTTATTTGTAACGATTTGGTAGTGTTGTAAAAGACATTACAATAATGAAAATTTAACAGTCAAACATTATAATAATGAAAATTTAACAGTCCAACATTACAATAATGAAAATTTAACAGTCCAACATTACAATAATGAAAATACAACTAATCATCATCCGAACTATCATCCAACCCACATCCATTCCCGTCATCATCCTCCCCATCATCCTCCTCATCATCCTCACCACTCCCAACACCATCCTCAACACCCAGTTCCACATAATCGTCAGTCTGCAACGACGCCATAATATCATCGACATCGTCGTCATCATCGTCATCAGAGTACTCCTCGATATACGCAGGCCTATCGGAAGAACTGGGAGCAAATGGATCTGGCCTACGACGCGGCATACGAACCGGTGGAATCACAGCTCCGTTCCTACGTGCATGCCCCATGAATATAGAATCTGATATCGGTGGAAGGTCCACGTTCACCTTCTCATTACGCAAGCATCTCCATAGCTCCATAGTGGCTTTCATATCAGTCATCCTTTGATCACTGCGATAGATAGTGCGGTCATTCTGTGTTTGTAATTCGTCGATGCAGGCCTGTGAATAATCTTCTTGTTTCCTGTATTTAATGCTGAACGCCTCCGGGCGTGCATCCCTCGGCAAGCCTTTCGCCTTCCCCTTCTTCACAGGACCAAATGCCTCGGTCCAACAGTCGGGATCGAACACCGGGAGCTTAGCTGGGCGGGGATATCTTTCCCTCAATAGTTCCATGTACTTTTTCTGCATTAACATTTGAAAGAATCAGTACTTATATTGGAATAAATAATTTAAAAGGAGTATGCGGTTGAAATAACTTACATATTGCGCTTTCGCCACAATATCTACCCAAGTCCGCCGAGCTGGAACTCCTGTGTTACCGCCCGTCCCCTTCACCCGCTGCGTGTGACCACGTCTATAGGCCTCATCATATCGAATAGGGTCTTTTTGTGTTGGGTCCTCCTCAGCCTACACATTTCAAGAAAGAGTACGTCAAAATTGGCTTACGCATATATTAAGATTACTTAATTACACCCATATTGTTAATTTTCATAATTCATACCAGCCGACGTCTGAGCTCCTCTAGGTCGCGGGATCCACCAAAAAAAGTGGGAGGTGCCTTCACCCCCTCCTTTGGCTCCTCGCCTCCTCTCCTGTTTTTCTTAGACTTATGCGACAGCTCTTGATGATCCTCAGTGGCCCAATGCTTAATCGCCGCCGCCTCTAACCCGTCGTGCATCCAAGTTTTGTCTTTTCCGGCCCATTTCGGATCCACAACCCTCTCAAAGTATTGTTTCTTCGTGTTGTAAATCAAATTCTTATAACACAACTTCGCCTTCGTTTCGTAGGCCCGTTGTACTGCGTGTTTTTCTCTCTGACGAACACCATATATTTTCTGCCAATTAATAAAATTCGATTTATGAATATATTAAATTAAATAATATGATATAGTTGTGAAATAATTCCTCACCGTAAATTTAACAAACATTTTGCCTCGCACAGTTTCGGGCATCGTCAAGTAGGTAGGCCAGAACTCCTTCATGAACAGTCTGATCAACTCCGTGATCGTAGTCGCAACCTCGTTGCTAGAGGGGTTCATAAACAGGCCACGAGGACACAATTTAATGATCTGCCTTTGTTTCGCGTCATTGGGTTGTTGTGCACCTTTGGAGGTGCCTCTAGGTGGGCGCTGTTGCGTGACATTGAATACTCCCGATGCTGGAGTATCACTCGGCCTCTCGCTCGGGCCAACTCCGGTGGAACCAGCGGAAGATGGTGCTCTAGCCCTAGATCCAGATGCAGTCGGTGCGGCATCGGGCACGGCAGCGGCATCAAAAGAAAGTCGGCGTTGTAGTAAAGGCGTCAACGATGTAGACGCGTTGGGGATTGCGGCATCGCAACTACGACCGCCACGTGTGATAACTATACGAGGTCCAAGACTACCTCGCCCGCTAGGAGTAGGGGGAACATCGCCGAGCCGTGCCTACGGTTTTGGGGGGAAATCCCCCCCCCCCCCCCCCCCCAACTTTCATTAGTACCGAGGGGCTAGGCCTCGGTACTAAGGTAGGAATGCGGCCCTTTAAGTTGGGCCGCAGCCGCGCTGCCCAACGAGGGTTAATTAGGTTAAGACTCAGTACCAACGGCCAAATGTTTACAAATCGATTAACTGAGTACCCGACCTAGAAACCCGAAACCCGATATTACCCCGAAAGAACCTGGCTCTAATAGAGGGTGATAATATGGAGATTCCCTCATTTTTTTCTTAATCCATACTAATAATGAATATTTAATAAATTACTTTTTATTTTTGTCTTCAACTCTATCTTCAGAAGCTACCTTAACATTGTTAATGTAAAGCTTTTTTCTAACAAAAAGCTAAATATCATGCTAGAAATGAAAATATGCATACAAATAATATCATTATATATATATATATATATATATATATATATATATATATCGCTCGCTGCATTAACCAAAAAGGAAAACAAAAGAGAATCATGTGTGTGCTAACTGATAATATAATTATTTTCATTTATCTATTGAAAAATAACCGAATACAGTCATATACATAACCTACACGTTTCGTGACACTCACTATTTCAGACAAAAGTACTTACTTAATATACACAGAAAAAGTTAAAAAGAAGAAAACTATTTGATACCACCTCATAATAATAAATGAAATTAGGAAATTATTAATTAGTAACTAATGGTGTCTATATATCTAATCTTACTTTGACCTGTAATTAGATAAAAAACTAAGGGCAATTAAGGAGTTAAATATATCTGCCTACATATATCTCCCAAATCTGCTGATCTGTTTCATGCAATCTAGTATTTGGTCATTCATAAATTACATATAATCTCATTGCTTACTAAAAAAAAAGATGGCAACTTACCGTTAAAGCTTCTACAATTCGTAAAGAAATCCTAAACTAATAATTTTATACTCAAACCATGCAAGTCTCTTAAGTATTTGTTAGGTATTTGAGTCGACAAATACGCGTTTCCAGGATTTGCCCATCGTGGATATACAAAGCAAACACGAATAAAATATGACGATAGTAACAACACAAGGATTTTTACGTGGAAACTCCAAAACCGGAGAAAACCACGGGGCCCGAATGAAAATACACTATGTAGAAAATTGTTGCAACTACCCAATTTCTCGCTCAACCCAACCGATCCCCACAGAGCCTTTTTACCCGTAACACTCCCGAATACACCTCTCACAAATATAGAAATATTACAAGAGGAAAGAGAAAATATTACACTGCAAAAATATTGCTCTGAATTGGATGGGATAATCATAATAGCAGGCAATTATCAGAAGGCCAAGGAGGCCCAAACCGTGTACACAAGCACACGGTTTCATGCAATGCCTGTTGACCAATTCAATTGGTTGTTGAATTGGCCAACAGCTAACCACTATCAATTAGCTGTTGAATTGGCTAACAGCCAAACCACTATCCCCCAATATTAAAATTGGGGGGTAGTCTACCGACAGTATTCTGGTAGTAAAAAGGTGTTCTACGTGACTATAAATAATCACGTATCATTCACAAATTTTATCATACATCTGACTTAAGAGAATCTATAATGGATGATCACAAGTTGCCTTTCGTTGTCCTCTTTTTTTCACTTCTTTTCTTTACTAATCTTGCAATGCATACGAACAACTTAAAGAGTTAGATACCGCACTACTACCAAACAACCACCAATCTCCATCATCGCTCGTGTTGCGATCGACAACTTTTTCTAAGCTACCAAGGGGTCCCGTACCTCCTTCTGGTGGTGGTGATCCCAGTTATACCCCTGAACCCGCGCCACCAAGCCCACATATCAACACTAGACACATATTTCCAAGTTATCAAAGGTTGATCTAGTGATCCCTTCTGGCCCTAGCCGACATCACAACAAAAAAGACATGCTATTCGCCTCTCCTACAAAAGTATTTCCCAAGTTGCCAAAAGGTCTAGTACCTTCTTCAGGCCCTGGTCGACATCACAACGCAGGGCCTCCCTCTCCTACTAGAAATACATTTCCCAAGTTGCCAAAAGGTCTGATACCTCCTTCAGGCCCAGGTCGACATCATAACGCAGGGCCTCCCTCTCCTACTACAAATATATTTCCCAAGTTACCAAAAGGTCCAGTACCTCCTTCAGGCCCTAGTCGACATCACAACGCAGGGCCTCCCTCTCCTACTAATAATGTATTTCCCAAGTTACCAAAAGGTCTAGTACCTCCTTCGGGCCCTGGTCGACATCACAACGAAGGGCTTCTATTCTTTTCCTTTCATACTAGAAAAACATTTCAAAAGTTACCAAAGGGTGTTCCAGTACCTCCTTGAGGCCCTAGTGGACGTCACAATGAAGGGCCTCTACTTTTTCCCTCCATCTGAGCCGTCGTACTTCCCCTCGCCTGCGCCCGCATTCTTCCCCTCTTGTCCAAGGAAAAATGTTAGTTGGCAAAAAAAATTTTAATAAATGTAATGATGTTGAAATGTAAGCAATTAGGATAAATAAAATGCTAAATAACCTTGTTGTTTATGGTTTTCTATTTTTCTTCTCTCATTGGCTCTTTCAAATTTTAATACGTCCTTCACTCGATTTAATCAAAACTCTTCCTTTTTGTACAACTTCACACAACTAAAATAAGGGGTTGTGGAACACAAAAAATCGAATTCCAAAGAGTCAAATTCGCATTCTTAAGGGTGTAAGAATGTGAAGATGCGCACTCTAAGTTCACATTCTATAGGGTCGCTTCCCTAAAAAAGTATGGAATTATAAATCAGATTCTAATCAAAGGCTTAGTGCGAAAAAATCACATTCTAGGCTCAGTCAAACGCATGGGATGTGAATAATTCGTATTCTAAGCTCTGACACGACTCTTTGCATCCCAATTGCTCTGAGACAACTTGGGATGCAAAGAATTTTGCATCGCACTGCTGAAGTATACATGTATGCACATGCCCTTTTTGGATTGCAAATTTTCGCATTCCACATTCTGGAAAATTAAAAATTGTATTTAATTTTTTCGAGAAATATAGAAATTTTGTTTTCACAATAGTTAAATTTAATAAAAATAAATAAAAGGTGGTAATTATTTGTGTTATTTCTAACTATGGTTATTACTAATCAAACGGTGTTAATTAGGGTTTTTTTCTAATCTCGATAATATAAATTTTAGTTAATTTTTGTTCATTGTGTAATTAATTATGTGTTTATATACTTTGTATCATTAATTTTAATAAATACTAAAACTCATGATAAGTTTTTAACTTGAATAAAAAGAGATTTTGAAGGTGTAAAGTTGTTAAATGAAGATTTAAAGGTTGATTTAGAAGATTTTTTAGGATTTGAAGATCTAAAGATTTGAGTGTTTGAAATATTTGTAGGTATGATAGTTTTTTGATAAATTTTTTTTTTGAAGGTTTGGAGGTTTTGGATAAAGATTTGAAAGGTTTGGGTTGGAGGTTTTTGGATGAAATTTGAAGATGGAGATGAAGATCCCTGAAAAGATTTAGAGATGAATGTTTATAAAGATGATGGTTTGAAGTGTTCAAATGTGTTGTTTGGAATATCTATACTATGACAAACTGTGACACCATACTTTTGATTTCCAGTTTTAACCTTATAATATTAGTGTTGGAATAATGTTTTATTATTAATTTCCTAATCTAGCCTTAATTTAAGCAGAATCATTAACTCCTATAATTATAGTGATTGAAGATTTAGTTTCTCAAAATCTAGAACTTTCTATATAAATTCTATATTCTTATATAGCTAATCTTTACTTATTTAAGTTAATTTTTTTCAACATACATATTAAAATAATTTTTTAATCAAGCGAGGACCGCGTGCCAGCCTTTCTAGTTTTATTTAAAGAATTCTGGTAAAAAATTGAAAATTGCAATTACCAAAAAGTCTCAAAACAAATATGATTCTACTTTTTCTTTCACCAGAAACATGATTAAAAGGTGTGTTCCTTTGAAGTTAATCAAAAATGAAACATAAATCTCAAACTCCAAACACCAAACACTACAACTGTCATTTGAAATGTTCCTTCAAGTTTTAGCCAAAAGAGAATTATGAATTGCAAAAAGTCTCAAAACAGCTCTAATTCCCAATTTTCTTTCACTAGAAACTTTTTTATTTTAGTTAGCTATGTTCCTTCAAATTAAATCAAAAACGAAATTACGATGCAATAAACAAAACTTTAAAGGAGAAAGATGAATTATGCAAAACTTTCAAAACTGCTCTAAATCTCAATTACCTTTAATTGAAAACTTTATTATTTTAATTTGGTGTATTTCGTCTAGTTTCAATCGAATTGGAGTTACGAAAGACGATAAACAAAACTTTAGAAGATAAAAATAAAATTAATAGTAAGACCGCTCAGATTCACAATTGTCTTTCACCAAAGACTTTAATACTTTAATTATGTGTATTTCGTCGAATTTCAGTCGAATCGAAGTTACAAAAGACGACAAAACTTTAGGGGAGGAAATATCCATACTATTCAATGAATCCCTCACCAAAAAATTAGTATAAATCAAAAATGAGATTTGGTGCTCCAAAATTCAGTTCTATTCTTTAAAGACAATATTCAACATCCAAATGTACGAAGTTTGATTTTTACCTATTCATTTATCCATGTTATTATAGACAATGTTATTATAGACAATGCGGATTTCCCCCACGCCTATCTATAATTTATAATTAGATGAAAAATTTTCGTAATAATTTTACTAGTATCTAATTCTAACACTCGCATTAATACTAACTCTGATGCATGAATTAACTCCACACTAAAAATGATTACTAACTCTTTATTAGTATGGAAGGTATTTCCTCTTATTATGTTGCTTATTTTTCTTCTATAAGCCCATGAAATTTTTACATAGTAATATGGGAAAAGTTATTTACCACTTCATTAACCCAATTACTTTACTTCTTTACGTTTTTCGACAAACCCATGAAAGTTTTTACGTAGTAATGTGGCAGAAACAACGATATTTTAACATGCATATAGAATAATATTATATTGAGTAAATAGATATATCTTATATATATTATATTGGGCGAATTATTATTTCTGCCCTTTTACTTTGCCTAAAATTGCTTTATACCCTTTTTTCGGGCCATCTTTTTCTGCCCCATTAGTTTTTATTTTTCTATCAAAAATGCCCAATTTCTCTTATTCGGGCTAAATTGCTGATGTGGCTGCCTAGTCAATAAATTGCTACTCCCACTACAACAAAACAGGGCTAATGCAAGGAAATTTTTCCTTGCATTAGAGCCAATTTTCGATGCATTAGGCCTAATGCAAGGAAATAATTCAATGCATCATTTCCTTGCATTAGGCCTCCTTGCAAAAAGAAAGAAAGGGAAAATTTCGTTGCAAAATAATTTTGCAAGGCAATTTTCCCTTCCATCACTTAATTCTATGCAAGGGAATTTTTCCTTGCAAAAAAAGCTGCAAGGAAAAATTTCCTTGCATAAAAGGACGCCTGCAAGGGAAATTTCCCTTGCAAGCATTGGTCAACACCACACTAGAAGCAGCCGCGTGGCAGCTTCTGAGTGGTGCAATGTTTTGCAAGGGAATTTTTCCTTGCAGAAAAAGCTGCAAGGAGACATTTCCTTGCATAAAAGTACACCTGCAAGGGAAATTTCCCTTGCAGGCTTTGCTCACCACCACACCAGAAACAACCATGTGGCAGCTTATGAGTGGTGCAATTCTATGCAAGGGAATTTTCCCTTGCAGAATAATTGCAAGAAAAAATTCCCTTGCATAAAATATTTTAAAAAAAAATGTGGCGGGATCCCGCCACATTCAAAATTTGTAATTTATTCAATTTATTATTGTTAATTAATTAATTATTATTTATTTTGTAATTATAAATACTAATTTTTTAACTTTTCGTATATATACATAAATACACAATAAAACTATTAAATTATTTTCGTATATATGTATAAATACATATTTATAATTTTCTTATATATGTATGTTAACAGTATTTTTATTTTGAAGGTATTTTAGGGGTGTGAATGATCGCTTTTGCCTAAGTTTGAAGAGATTTTTGCTACTATGTTTTATTCCCGGAAAGCAGTATATCTTATTTTCTTGGTTTTCTTCCCCTTTTATAGAGGGAGGTTTCGTATGATACAAGTAAGAGGTTTACATGTGTCATATTTGTATGAGTTTTATCTTCCTTCTGATAGAGACAAACAATTGTCGTGGCTTCTAGATGCTTCGGATGGGGGACATATGTTTCGAAGGAGCTGGCGTGGCTTCTTGATGAGATTCTTATATGTCTATCGGGATAGGGATGGCACTGTGTTTCGAGAGCTTCCTTTATAATGAGGGAGGTACATTGCTCCGAGGGCTCCTTAAAAGGAGGGAGGCATACTGCTCCGAGGGTTCCTTGAGAGGGAGGCATACTGCTCCGAAGGTTCCTTGAAAGAAGGGAGGCATACTGCTCCGATGGTTCCTTGAAAGGAGGGAGGGGAAGCACGTACATCCAAATGACACGATAGGTGCGAGAGTATCGTATACCTGGTGGATGTTTCGGGAAGTTATTTAAAGTTCCCGACATCTCGCGCGGTATTTGTACTCTGTGAAATATCTGTCGTGGGGATAGGTGCTTTATTCATTTGGTATCGGGAAGTTTATTTTGTTCATACCATTGAGGTCTCTCAAGGTGATATATATATATTTTTTTTTTGGTACCTCAAGGTGCTATATATATTTTTTGGACCGTTACACCTTCCATAAATGAGGAGCCGTGACGGTTTATATCCCACTACGAGTAGACACGATTTCCAATCGGGGGTGTGAAGAGGAGTTTAATGGGTAATTAATATCTTACTGGGCCTAGGGTTTATAAGTATCCTCTTTCCCCAATTTTATTCTTTCACTTGCGATTTCACTTTCTCTCACTGCAGCAAAAAAATCTCTCCCGCTTATCTTCTTCCCTGCAAAAAAGCTTCTTTGTTTTTTCTCAAGAATCCTCTAATTTGGCTTTAATGGCGTCTCAATCCACTGCAAATTTGGTATCTGCCGCCTCCGGTACTGGTGCGGTTGCTTTTCTGCTGCTACTCATCTCCCGGCGGTGGCGGGGGCCGTTTCTCTAACTTCTCGAAAGAGAAGTGCGGCGGCGGCGATGGGGGCTGGCGGTGGTGGAAGTGCAAAGAAGGTGAAGAAGTCCAAGAGACATTCTGATAACGGTGGCGCTCCCCGAACTACCCAGAAAGTTGAGGCGACAGCTAGCACCGCCTCTTAAGAGTAGCCTTATTCGTTTTCTGGTGTTTGGTGAGGGGAATCGAGTGCACGAGGGAAAGATTTTTTGCTATTTTTGAGTTAAAGGTGTCTCCGGGGGGGCTTCTTTCTACTACTTCAGCCATAGGAACAAGGACGATCGTATCTCCGAGGGCAACGTCAGTTCCCACAGCACATGGAAAAACAAAATTTTCTATGTCTGTCCTACCGAGGGGGAGTGGGACATGCCGTATACCTGGAGGGAGCCCAAGTTTCCGGAGAGGGTGATGGATGATACATTGGTGTTCTCACCAGTGTTTGCTGCGAAGCCTTTGGTGGAATCGGGGAATTTCGATGCTCTCTATCGGACCGCAGGCTTGCGGTATATCGCTCCGATAGATAAAGTCGAGACTCCTTTGGCTATCCCTGAGAAATACTTCAACACTTTTGGTAAGTTTTTATACTTTTTTGCCCTCGGGGAGTTAAGAACTCTCTTTTTTTTGTTAGGTTGTCTGACTTTAGTTGTTTTGCAGTGGATATCTTACGGCCATTTATGTTGGAGGGTGCCAGCGGTTCTGGCAGTCCTGGGGAGGAAGGAGCTCAGAAGGGTGGATTGATGTCGGGGGAGGGTGAAGTCCCCGTGGCTGCAGAGGGCAACGTTGAGCGTGCAAGGACTCGTTCAACAGTTTCAACGGCTCTATCCCGGTCGTCAAGTGGGACATCCGATACCCCAGAAGAGTTGGGTTTGGATGTATACTCCGCAGATGCAGTCATCGTGGGGGCCTTCTCGCTAGGAGGGAATGTATCTCCACTCAAGCTAAGAGTATGTATCTTTAATTGGTTTAAAATGCATTAAGATGTGTTTTATCTTTACTTATGAAAATTGTGTTTGATAGATAAAGGAAAAGCCCCCCTGGTTGAGGACGAGGGAATATCCTTACTGGAAGATGCTCTCGATTTGGGTAAGTTCCCAAGATCTACTATTTCCTGTTCTCTTTATGATTTTTTAGGAGGTAAACAATTTATTTAGGGGAGTGTTTTATTTGCAGGGGGTGATTTCTTTAATTTTGAAGGGGGCTCTTTTCCCTCCGATCCACATGTTCCTCCGGCTTTCGATGAGACGATGCTTCTGCTGGATAAGCTGATGGTCGTGGCCCCCTCCTTTGCCGATCATCCCCCTCCGAGTTCATTTGCCGCCATTCAATCCGACAGTCCCATGGTCACTCAGGTACCTCTATCGGAGGGGGTATCGTTGAGGGGACCCTCTTCCTCTAGTCTCCCGACTTCGGGGCAGGCGCCTAGCACGGATGAGGCTCAAGCGGCCCTCGACACTGTTACCCGATTCCTTGCTGCTGCCAACTCACTTCCGTCGGATGGGTGGCAATTCGTCCAGGCTTGTACTAACTATATGGCTATGCTGCTAAGATTTATCTCCTATTATCCATTCATTTAGGGTCAAATGCATGGGTTTTTATTTTTCTGGTTTTGTGATTAGGCGCCTAAAATGCTTCCTCTTCTGTTACTTGAGGTTGAAAATTTGCAAAAGGCTGCGGCTGTGGCTGAAGAGCAGTCTCGGAAGACGGAGGCAGAAAATCAGAGTCTTCAGGAGAGGATGAGGAAGTATGAAGATGCGTGGTCTAAGATCACGAAGCAGCTTCAGGAGGGAAGGGCTGAAAACAAACGACTCCAATCAGCCGTATCGGAGATGGAGGCCTCGGGGTTGGTGCTGAAAGAGAGGGTTGCCTCCCTTGAGGAAGAGAAGACCGCCTGGGGAGTAAGGCAGAAAGAGCTGGAGCAGAGTCTGTCTCAAGCCGTCTTTCGGGTGGATACCCTTACTGAAGAGCTATCGAAGGCCCCAGTTTCGGGGGGCATTTCACCCGAAGAGATGCAACAGAAGCTGGTTGCTGCTGTTAAGCAGGCCCAGGAGGAGGCCATCGTCCAAGTCAAGGAGCTGTACATCCGCAAGAATCACGGATACTTGGTGGGACATGTATTATGGGGGTTCCTCCAATGTTTTGAGCAGGTGCGCAGGAAGATAGCTCCCAACGTTGATCCACACCAGATAAACATTTTGGAGATGCAGAGGCCTACGTTTGAGCAAGCCTATTCTCTCTCTTTGAAGAATAGTTCTCATTTTCCTCCATCTTCTACTGCCCCAGCCCGAGTTCCCCTGACTGTTGTTGTCCCGCTGCCCTTAGCTCGTCCACCTCCCAACACGGGGATATAGGCTGGTCCTTCTGGTGTTCCTCTTCCTACAAGTGCTCCAACCCTCCTTCTGCAAATGTTCCTCTTTTCTTGTTTTTAGCATAGTTGTATTTTGTTTTTACTTTAATGAAACTTGTCTTTGTACTCTTTGTAATTATCTAACTTAAATGAAGTGCACTTTTTTAATGGACTTGTCTCCTGCATTTGTCTTTATTATGTTTTGTCTTTTTTATGTTTTGTCTTTATCATGTTTTTTCAAGATTAACTTGATATAAATAGAGTAGTTGTGCTCTGTCAAGCTTGGGGATCCGAGTTCCTCTATTAATATCTCTAAGTATTTAGGAGACCTTGACTTTATCTGGAAGCCTTTAATGATAATAGCTGCATGTCTTTCTTTCCTCATTGCATGGGGTAGGTGGGAGTTATTCCTTAGTTGACCTCCAGGGATAATGACACGTGGAGCTTCATGCCTCCTTTTTATTGGTTGTAAGAACTGTAGATTCCGGGTGGTCCGGCCTTTGGGAGTGGGTCCCGTGTGCTCACTACATATTGCTTTCTCCTGAACCGTCACTTTCATCAAGCTCCTGAAGATTTCTCATTCCTAAAGAACACTTGTCATTTTTAAAAAGGCGTTCTTTGTCTTTGAGTGCCTTGTTCTTTGGAGAGAATTATCTAGGAAAAGTTTAGCAAATTTAGATAATCCCGCCATGACACTTCCTCGTTCTACACGTTTTCAAGGGAGTCTTACTCCTTCTCGTAGATCCCCTTCTGTACATATGGTGCGACGAATTCCGAGTGAGACTTCTATGCCTGGTCCTCGTCGTGGGGAGGGTTGTTCCCCTTCCACCCCTAGAGGTTCAACAGTTCCTCCCTCGGTGCAACTTAGGGCAGATATGTTGCTGTCGCATAACATAAGGGATGTGTTTATGAGCATGGATTCTTACCTCCCGATAGATCGACTATCGGTCTTTCATTCAATCACTGTGAATCCTCGAATGCTGATAGGGGGAGTGGTATCGGATCGGCAGAAAGCATGGAATCTGCAGACTCAGTGGCAGCGTTGTTTGTGGAGTACAATTTGGACTTAGGCGGATATGAGGTAGTGATACCTAGGGCTGACCAACGGGCGTATAACCCTCATGTTGGGTACATGACGGTATATTCGGATCAAATACGATGTGGATTGTGTTTGTTCTTCGATCCGTTCTTACGGGCACTTTTCCGTTATTGGCAAATTTGTCCCAGCCAACTTACACCTAATTTCTATCGTTATCTGGTGGGGTATGTTCTTTGTTGTGGGCTTTTGGATTTGCCTCTAACTACTTATCGGGTGGGGAGTGTCTTTCTATTGCGTCTTTGTCCTGGAGATCTACCATTTTTTAGCTTGGTGTACCGTGATCAACGTCGCTCTTTTACGACTATCACTAGACGAGTTACTCCCCGAGACGATTGGAAGAGTCGTTTCTTTTATCTGAAGCCTCGTGGGATGACAGCTTGCGCCTGGAGGGTGCCCGTTCATTGGGGGTTAGGATATGTGGTTCCTTATACAGAAGTGATCACTCGTGAATCGGAAATTTTGCGAGAGTCTTTGTTATTCACTGGTAGTTATGACATATGTGGCCTGATGGAGCTGTCCGATGCCCTTTCTCTTGCTGGTTTGCAAGAGGGATCAGCGGCACGAGAGCTTTCTCCCCGTCCTCTGCATACCAATTTCTTTTTCCGTAACGTTCTTCCTTGTGTCCTTCCTTTTTTTAAAAAACATTTTATGTTGGAGGGGGGGTGGGGGTTCTATTCTAATATGATTTGACTCTTTTTGTAGGGTCCGAGATGGACTTTTTTGCCGTGGGAAGGTCTGGAAGGGCTATCGAGAGTAGCTCCTCCGAGGATGTATCTAGTGGTATGGTAGGGGAGGGGTTCTTACATCCGATAGGGGATATAGCCTCGTTAGGAGAGGATTCGAGTCGCTTCCCCTTGAGGTTGATAGAGGATTCTTCGTCTCGTGGTTTTCCAGGAGCGGGGGAATCTGGGGTTGTTTCGAGCCCTTTGCTCTCCTTGAGGTTAGGTTCTAGGACCATCGGAGAAAGTGGTAATCCAGGGGATAACTCACCTGGCTTTCGTAGGGACGTAATCAACGCCATAGAGGAGGGTGTACCATCTTCTCCTGATACACCACCTCCCACCGCAGAGATAGAGCAGGGGGAAGGTTCGCGAGTAGCCGAGCGGTTTTCCAGGATTAATTCGGATGTACTTTTTTGCCGAACTTTCTTGAGCTGGCTATTGAATGATTTAGATTGTACCCAATTGAGCGCTCTTCCGTTGTCGTCTCTACAAGATTTGGCTTGTAAGGATCTTTGCGAGGTAACATCGCCCTTCTTATTTTTGGATAAAACTTTGGTTCAATATTTTCCTTAACTTTTCTTCTTGATGGGATGTTTCAGCTTTTCATGGTGATCAACGCCGTGGGTTCCCGGAGGGATCAAATTGCTTCCGAGGCGGAGTTGATCTATCGTCACCGAGATGACCTCGAGAGGGAACTTCTATTGGCTAGGCAAAAGGTAGAACAGCTCCGGGTGGATAGGGAGGCAGTTCAGGAAAATCATTGTGGGGTGGTGAAGGATTTAACCGAGAAGTCTTGGGATATGGAGAGGCGTCTGTCGCAAGAGCGCGCGCGCGTGGTGTGTTTGGAAGAGAGGGTGGAGGATCTACGAGGGCAGCTGCGTGTCTTAGAGGAACGATTGTCCTTGGTCTTGGAAGAGAAGGATGATGCGCTCAAAAATTGCTGGAAGTGATGCGAAAGCAGGAGGTAGCTCTGATGTTGGCGCGAACCCAAGCACTTATGGATATATCCAATGCTCTTGGCCCTCGGGATGTGCTCCGAGAGCAGTTTCGGGACATGGTGCGCATCAGATATAAGCTATGTGAGGAGGCTGTGAGATCATTGCCGGGGTTTTCGGCCACTCTAGTGATCCCGTGTCTAAATATAGTGCCTGAATCTCTTGCTACTTCACTGGCGATGGTTTCTGAAGTAGTGCCGATGTTGGAAGACTTGCCTGTTCCTTCTATGGACATAGCGGAACCGATGGATCTTTTGGAGGAATAACGCCGTAGGTTAATTAGAGAGGGAAAATGGCCTCGTGAGGACCCTTAAATGCCGTGGCGTGTTCTGGGATGTCCCCGATAATGTATAAATTGTTATATAGGCCTTCTGGTGATGGGCGTGTTTAGCTTTTTTTGTTATGTTCGTTTTTTTTTGTAAAGGAAGGCCCAATAAGACAGGTTTGCCGATAGTCCTTAGGGGACTGGTCTTCTTGTAACGGCAAAGCTATCCTTATTAAGTAATAAAACGAGAGCCATCTATTGTAAACATTGTTTTATTCACGTACATCTTTATTTATATACAAGGGGGGGCTGGTTTCGCACCAGGCAAGCATGATATCAGGCGTAGTACTTTATCAAGTTGTACGCATTCCAGGAATTATGGAGTACTTTCCCTTCGTGATTTTCCAGGAGGTATGTAGCACCTCCGATGATTTTTGCTATCTTAAAAGGCCCTTCCCATTTAGGCTGAAGCTTCCCTATGTTTTTGGATGCTTCTGCTCTTTTTAGTACGAGATCTTCGACTTGAAAGAGTCGGGATCAGACTCGGGCGTTATAGTGTCGGGCCATGCGCGCCTTGTACTGTTCCATACGAACGGCGACACGGGTCCTTTTTTCTTCAAGAAGATCCAGGGCTAAGTCTAGATTAGAGTTGTTGCTTACTTCCTCATATTCTCGGACTCGCCAGCTCTCCACCACTATCTCCGGGGGTATAACCGCTTCACTTCCATAGGTTAAGCTATAGGGGGTTTCTCCCGTGGCGGTCCTTTGAGTAGTCTGATAGGCCCATAGAATTTTGGGGATCTCCTCTACCCATCGGGCCTTGTGCCAACCCGATCTTGCTTTTAGATTTTTTAGCAGAGTTTGGTTGGTTCTTTCTACTTGGCCGTTGGCTAGGGGATATCCCACGGAGGTAAAATGGTGCTTTATCTCCCAATGGCTGCACCATTTTTCTAACTCTTGGCTCGTGAATTGGAGCCCATTATCGCTAACCCAATGCCGGGGGATGCCGAAATGGCATATAATGTATCTCCATATAAAGTTGATAACCACCCCCGCGGTAATCTTAGCTAGGGGTTCCGCCTCCACCCATTTGGTGAAGTAGTCTACAACTACTAACAAAAATTTCTTTTGGCCCGCAGTGGGGATTAATGGTCCGACGATGTCAATCCCCCATTTGGCGAAGGGGCATGGAGGTGGTCCGTACACCCATGGTATTGCGGGTTGGCGTACCTGGCGAGCGAAGGTTTGACACGGCCTGCAGCGTTTGGCATGCTCTCGGTAGTCTTTTTCCATTGTGGGCCAATAGTAGCCTTGGCGGAGTATACGTCCTGTCATACTTTCTCCTCCCGTGTGGCTACCATAGGTCCCTTCATGCGTTTCCCGAATAACTTGCTCAGCTTCCGCATGGCCTAGGCATCTGGCATGGGGGTGGGAGTAGGATCGTCGGAACAAGACCCCTTCATAGAGGAAGTATCTGGCAGTTCTACGGGCCATTAACTGTTGTTCCGTTTTATTAGTGTGAGCCGCATACTCATCGGGATGCTTGAGGTAAGCTAGGATAGGCTCCATCCATTCATCACATGCGGGCTGTTGTGTCGCATTCACTTCCCCAACTTCCGTCTTTTCTGAGGTTGTTGCTTGGAGTAGTGTAATACGACGGGTATGGATGGTAGCGGTCTGGGAGGCTATTTTCGATAAGGCATCCGCTTCCTGGTTATCGGAGCGAGGAATTTGTACTATCTCGTAGCTTTCAAACCACGCGCTTCTGTGTTGTACAGTTTGTACATACTCTCGCATTCTTTCTTCTCGGGCCTCGTAGGCACCTTTTGTTTGTTGCACGTTGAGTTGGGAGTCGCTATGAATTACTACTCTTCTAATCCCTCCATCTCGGGCTAGTCTTAGTCCTATTAATAGGGCCTCATATTCGGCTTCATTGTTGGATAGGGGGTAGTCAAGTCTAACGGTGAAGTATAGAGTTTCGTCCTCTACCTCCATGTTAGATAGGACGATTCCTGCTCCACCGTGAGTAGCCGTGGCAGATCCATCCACAAATATGTGCCACACAGGGGGGGTTTTGAGTAATTTCCATACCTGCCATTTCTACCACGAAATCTGCCATAACCTGGGCTTTGATGGCAGGTCGGGGGGCGTAGGTGATGTCATACTCGGTAAGTTGATGGCCCATTTGATGAGTCGGCCAAAAGTTTCGGGCTTGTTAAGGATGGTTCGTAAAGGATACTTAGTTAACACTGTTACAGGGTGGCAAAGGAATTATGGGCGTAGCTTCCGTGCGGTAGTGACGAGAGCTAGCACTAACTTCTCGATTTGGGTGTATCGTCCTTCTGCCCCTTGCAGTGTTTTACTAACATAGTACATCAGGTGATGTTCCCGGTTATATTCCTTGACTAACACCGTACTTACGGCCTCTTCCTTTATGGCTAGGTATACAAACAAATCTTCTTGGGGGGTGGGTTTCATTAACAATGGAGGGTGAGTTAGGTAGTCTTTTAATTACCCCAGAGCTCCCTCGCATCGTTCAGTCCACTTGAATTTTTTAATGTTTCTTAAGATTTTGTAGAAAGGTAACCCTTTGTCAGCTGATTTGGAGATGGATCTACTTAGAGATGCCATTCTCCCTGTGAGCTTTTGGACATCTTTGATTGTTTTAGGAGTAGGCATATCTAGGAGGGCCTGGGCCTTTTCTGGGTTCATTTCTATTCATTTCAACAAAAGGTGCCCGCCTCAGTACTGAAGCTGGTTTTATCTTGGTCTATGGTGGCCATGGGTATTTGATTGTATCCCTGATCTTCGTCCATCGTGGACAATAAGGCGCATCCCGCTGTAGTGTCCACCCGTTGATCTATGCTGGGGAGGGGATAACAATCTTTTGGGCAGACATCATTCAGGTTGGTGAAATCAACACACATGCGCCATCTTCCCCCCGTCTTAGGTACAAGGACCACGTTGGCTAACCACTCGGGATAATGTACCTCCCGAATATGATGCAAATTGAGCATTCGTTGGATCACGGACCGGATTATTTTATTTCTATTTGGCCCCATATTTCTTTTCTTTTATTGTATGGGCTTGGCTCCAGTTTTGACATTGAGGAAGTGTTGACACACTTGATTACTTATCCTTCCCAGGGGTCCTCCTTCCCAGGCGAAGAGGTGGCTAAATTCTTTAAGTATAAAGGTTACTCCCTCTTCTACCTTCGGGTTCATGCCCGTCCCTATCTTGACCGTCTTAGTGGGGATTCCTTCCACTATTTCAATCATCTTTAGTTCTTCTACGGGCGGTACTTTCAATTCTTCCTCTATTCTCTGTTTTTTGGCTGGCAGAGGGATCCCTTCTTCATTTTCAGATGGGATAGCGTTCATACGGCATTTCTTGGCTTTGACTTGGCTACCACGAACTTCCCCGATGCCTGAGGGGGTGGGGAATTTGATCTTCAGGTGTAGGGTAGAGGGGATGGCTTTAAAAGTTTGTATTGAAGGTCGCCCGCATAACGCATTATACGTTCTGGAAGAAGCCTCTACTACCCAAAACTTGGTCGATTCAGTGTGCCTCGTGGCGCCCTCTCCCCAAGACATAGGTAAAATGATAGTCCCTAGGGTACAACATGCATCACCTGAGAATCCGACAAGGGGCACTTCTGCCGCTTCCAGATGGTCTTTCCTTAATCCCATAGCTAAATAGGTCGGGAAGAAGAGAACATCCACATAACTGCCCGTGTCAATTAGGATAGCCGGACCTCAATGCCGAATATCGTGGCTTCTATGACCAGAGGATCCTCGTAAGGGTACACGATACCTTTCAAGTCTTCCGGTCCAAAGGCAATAGTAGGTAAATGGGCTCCCTGTACGGAGCACACGGGTGGTCCTTGTTCTACCCGTCTCGCCTTCTTTAAATAGTTCTTCTTTTTTCCAGGCGGGGATACAGAGATGTCTCCTCCCTCTATCATATTAATTGTTCGGCCCGATGGAGGATTATCCTCGTAGGATTCTGGAGGGGGTGGCAACCTTTGGCGAAGGGTGTCTTCTCGCTTCTGGGTATCAGACCCTCTCTCTTCCGTAATTCCTTTGGATCGAATTCTCTTCCAAACATTGGATTTGGGGACTTCTTGATTATTTTCTTGTAAATAATTTCCCAAATATCCGGCGCCGAGAAGTCAGTGTATTTCAGTTTTCAGGGTGGTGCAAGCGTCAGTATCGTGCCCCCATGCTTTATGGTATTTACAAAATATGCCGGACTCTTTTTTGTCATGGGGTCTCCTGACGGGGCGGGGCCATTGGAGATCAGCACTTTCTCTTATAACATTGAGCACTTCCGCGAGGGTGATAGTTAGGGGGTTAGGGGCGCAGGCTGGAGATGTCGCTTTACTGGCCCCCTTCTTCCCTCCTCTTCGGAGGTGCTTTTCCTTCCTTAGCTTTGTTTGGGGTTGCCTTTTCATGTTCTAGATCATGGCGCTCTGCCCGGATTTTGGAGTTTTCTGCTTCCTCCATGATGATATAGGTCTCTGCTTTGTGTATAAGCTCATTCATATCTTTAACTTGATTACCCATAAGGTATCGGAAAAAATCCCCGACTCTAAGTCCTTGAGTCAAGATATCCGCTATAATGGACGGATGAGTATTTGGTACGTCCAAGGCCTCATCCGAGAAGCATTTCATATATTCTCTAAGAGGATCATCTTTTCCTTGTTTTATTGTGAACAGGTGGCTGGTCGATTTTGGATATCTTCGATTACAAGCGAATTGGCATACAAACAAGCATGGCAATTGATCAAAACAGGAGATCGTGCCAGGCATCAGCTGGGAAAACCAAGCTTGAGCTCTACCTGCCAGGGTGGTACGAAATACTCGGCACAGAACAAAATCTGGCACGGAGGCTAGGTCCATGGTAGCGATATACTGATGGATGTGATCTTGGGGATCTCTCCCGTCCTTTTCTCCCATGTATAGGGGGAGGTTGCTGGGGCGCATCCCAGGTGGACTAGAGCGCGGGCTATTTCGGGGATGAACGGAGACCCGTGGTAGACAACTTCCTCACCCGGGGCGAGATTTATTTGTAGGTTCCTCGTTTCCCTTCTTAGGTTGGTGACCATGGTCCATAGAAAATGATCACCAGTAGGGGAAATATGAGGTACCTGGTGTTCTCGGGGGTAGGGAATGTCTATTCCATCTACGCCTCGGGGTATCCTGCCCCTAGCGTCTTCGAAGGGAGTCCGTTTTTCTCTGGCCAAAGGGAAGGTATCCCTTCGAGGAGGAGCCGACTGGAAATGGGATCTTGGGCGGGACTCATATGCTTCCGAGTAGGGACGTTCCATATGATTTCGCGTAGGAAATTAGTCTCGGGGGTATGCCCCTTCTGGTCTATCTCTCCGAGTGGCTCCTTCCACAAGGCGTTCAAACACCAATCGAGGGATATTTATGAAATCCCCTCTTTCTGTCATTGGTGACGAGTGCATTTCCGAGTGTTCTCTTGGTGTGGAATCCGCGGAGTTTCGTTGGCTCCCTGAAGGTCTAGAGTTAGGAGAACTATTCATGACAACTTCCTTCTTTTTCGCAAAAAGATTTCTTCAAACGTTCTAAAAGGCAAAGTTATAAGGTGGTTCCCACAGACGGCGCCATTTTGTTAACAATATTGTTATTTTGAAGGTATTTTAGGGGTGGGAATGATCGCTTTTGCCTGAGTTTGTAGAGATTTTTGCTACTATGTTTTTATTCCAGGAAAGCAGTATATCTTATTTTCTTGGTTTTCTTCCCCTTTTATAGAGGGAGGTTTCGTATGATACAAGTAAGAGGTTTACAGGTGTCATATTTGTATGAGTTTTATCGTCCTTCTGATAGAGACAAACAACTATCGTGGCTTCTAGATGCTTCAGATGGGGGACAGATATTTCGAAGGAGCTGGCGTGGCTTCTTGATGAGATTCTTATCTGTCTATCGGGATAAGGATGGCACGTGTGTTCCGAGAGCTTCCTTTATAATGAGGGAGGTACATTGCTCTGAGGGCTCCTTAAAAGGAGTGAGGCATACTGCTCCGAGGGTTCCTTGAAAGGAGGGAGGGGAAGCACGTACATCCAAATGACATGATAGGTGCGAGAGTATCGTATACCTGGGGGATGTTTCGGGAAGCTATTTAAAGTTCCCGACATCTCGCGCAGTATTTGTACTCTGTGAAATATCTGTCGTGGGGATAGGTGCTCTATTCATTTGGTATCGGGAAGTTTATTTTGTTCATACCATTGAGGTCTCTCAAGGTGCTATATATATTTTTTGGTACCTCAAGGTGCTATATATATTTTTTGGGTTAACAATGTATAAATACATATTTATAATTTTCGTATATATGTATAAATACATATTTATAATTTTCATATATATTTATAAATATATATTTATAATTTATGTTTTTATTATATTCCTCTAAATATGTATTATAAAAACTACTTAAACTCTTATTTTAAAAAAAACTTTGAAAATTTAAATTTTATAATTTAGAGAAGGGGAGAGGGAGAGGGAGAAAGGAGAGGAAGAGAGGATTGTAGTGTGAATTGAGAAATGAATGGGGAGTGTGGATTATTTATAGGACAAGTAAAAAAATTTGTAAGGAAATTTTCCCTTGCCTAGAAAGTTGTGCAAGGGAAAATTCACTTGCAATTGATACCTGCTATGAATAATTCCCTTGCAGAACTTTTGCAACCAAATTTTTCCTTTCATCATTATTTTGCATGGAAAGTTTTGGTAGCAAGCTCTAATTGCTACGAAATATTTCCTTGCATTGTTAATGCATGAAAATATTTCCTTTCATTAAATTAACTATTTTCAAAAACCCACCTATTTACTAAATTTTGTAATTACTTTTTTTACCCCAAATGTATTTAAACGTCTTTTTTTTTCCTTTTTTTTACAAGATTTGAATGTGTGTCCTATTAATAGTTATTGTAAATAGTGGTTAAAGAAAAACGGAGATTGGAGTTGTTTTGCAATTATGGCATAATTAGACTTTCCTCCACAAATATTTTTTAATACGTCTTTCGTTACTCCGTTTTTTACTAAATTTGAACTGAAACACTTATTTTTAATAACATAGTGTATGGTCGAAAAACAATGCGGATTGAAGGTGTTTTACGACTTCTACATATGAAAACACAAGTTTGACATATAGAGTGTACAATGATATATAGGGTATATAGGGTTTAGGGTTTAGGGTTGAGAAGATATAGCGTTTTATGCTTATAACACTTGTTTAATGACTTTTCTTACTCTGATTTGTACGGTATTTGAAAGGACTCACATACTTAGCGTGTATAAAGTAATGGTGAAAGAAAAATTGAATTCGAGTTTGTTTTGTAACTTTTGTATAATTATATTTTCCTCCCAAATGGTTGTTTAACGCCTTTCCTTAGTCCATTTATGATGAAATTCGATAAAGCTCACCTAATTATGATGTTTAAACTATTGGTGAATGAAAAATTGAATTAGAGGTTGTTTTGTAACTTTTGGATAATTATATTTTTCACCCCAAATATTTGTTTAACATCTTCCGTTACTCCATTTATGACGAGTTTTGATAAAGCTAGCACACCTACTTATTATGTTTAAAATATTAGTGAAAGAAAAATTAAATTTGAGGTTGTTTTATAACTATTGGATAATTATATTCCCTTGCATAAAATATTTGCATTGAAATTTTTTGATTCATTTCCTTTATCCAACAAAACATTTCCTTGCAATTGCCATATTTTCCTTTCAATTGGTCATTGCATGGAATATTTTCCCACCAAGTACTTCTTATGCTGGAAAAAAGTTAAACAAACAAAAGTTACTAAATAAATCGAGATTAAATAAATGTCTAACTTGTAAAATATATTCACCATATAAAAAAAATTGTTTACCCAGTCTGCCTCCGCCTTATCATTTACCCACTCATCTTTTCCAGTTTTCTTGTTTTTACCGTATCGGCCTAGCCTATATATCTCGGTCAAAGGCACATCTTTAATCGTAATGCGCTTCTCTTTCGCCTGTTTAACAATATGAACAAAATGAATTAATACGACGAAGAAAATATAACTATAAATAATAAATTTGAACGGACAGTTAAACTATTAAAACTTATATGTTCCTCCGTCGAATATTCTCTTCAAGTTGTTCAAGCATTCGTTATAACGCGTGGCGCCGATCTGCAACCATAGGCTCTTGATTCTCTTTTCGTGATCTGTTTCCCACTGATTCTACTTCTTTACATTTTAAATACTTGAAATGAGTAAAAAATAGATAACAAATAAACTTAATTAAATATGTTTAATATGTAATACTATTGAGCATTAATTAATAATTTACCTTAAAATGTTTCCAAGCTGCATCCACATGATCTTTAGGAAAATGCTTCAAGAAAAACCACGGGCCTCGACATAGGTTCTTCAAAGTAGATGAAATAGACACACTTATGCCCTCTTGGCACCTCAATGCTCCGGTATATGGACAAAATGTAATCCAATGTCTATCATTGGGGTTATCTAGAATAGGAGCCCCTTTACCCTGACCCCGTAGCCTACTTGTCCCATCGACATCGCTAACAATGGGAGGCTGTGAGGCTCCGGCCTCATCTAGACCGAGAGACGGTGTCGGCCATACCTGGTCACTAGCAGACAGTGCGGGCGAAGCTCCGTGACTATCGGAAACTGAAGCTGAAGCATGAGACGCGCCACTAGGCGACGCGGCTGTCCTAGTGCTGGGTTGTGGCAACGGCTCTATCACCATGCCACGTATAAAAGCATACGGGTCATACGCCGATGAGATAACCGGCATATCCTCATGCTCGGGGTCGAACTCATGCACTGGGGCTCTACTACGTTGTGGTTGCTGACTACTAGAAGCTGGTTCCTTCCCCGAACGCCACCCCTACCTCCTTGAGTTCCCCCTACCATCTAGATTAACATCAAAATATCAATTTAATCGTCCCTAAGTTTCACTAATTTATATTTCAACCCCACCAAAAAATAAAGCTTCACAAGTGAATCCTAATAAAAAATATATTTAATTGAAATTTCTAACCTATAGATTTCTTCACTCCCTAACAATTTTAATTATATCTTTTACCCTATAGTTTTCTTAACTAGCTAATTAATAATCATATTCCAACATATTTCAACCCAACTAATTAAATTTAATCTTTCCAAGTGAATCCTAATAAGAAGTATATTTAATTCGGATTTCTAACCAATAATTTTATTAACTAAAAATCCTAATTACAATTTCTACACTATAGTTTTCTTAAATCACTAAATATTTGCCATAATAGCCCAAAATGTATAATTATCTAATTCTAACAACAAAGTCTCAATAAATTCTATTTCAACACCACAAAAGATTAAAACTTAACAATTGAGTACTTTTTTCTTTCAAACTACACTTTTCACCCCCAAACTTCTTCTAAAATGCAAATTCACCCTAAAGTTCAATCTTTTCCAAAAATCAACATTAAACAACAATAATCATACATTTAAAACATATAAAAACTATAATAAACAAGCATAATCACAAACACACTTGAAATAATTAAAAAAAAACAAAATATTAAACTTTAGAAAATCACGAAGCAAAATTATGGACGAAATTTGAAATAAATTACATCAAAAGGTAGCTAATAAGGTGTAGATCACTTACCCATAAATTTTGGGATGAACCACGGTCGATTTTAGGCAGAAATTGGCAGTCAAACGGCGTGGACCGCGGTCATATAGTGTGTGAAGTGTGTGTAAAGTGTGTGTGGACCGAGGAGAGAGAAAGAAGCCAACAGTTTTTTTTTTTAAATTATGCAAGAGAATTTTCCCTTGTAGTGGGTCCCACTGCAAGGAAAAATTCCCTTGCATAAGTGTGGACACGCTGGAGAGAGGAGAGAGTGAAGATAAAAAAAAAAAATGAGAGAGAGTGGCACCTTTATGAAGAGAGAGAGAAAAGTTAAAAAAAAAATAGAGAGAAAGTGGCGGCAGCTTTTTGAATATATATATATATATATATATATATATTATAAACATTATGCAAGGGAATTTTACCTTGCAGTGGGTTCCACTGCAAGGGAAAATTCCCTTGCATAAACTTTTAGCAGCGAAATGCAGCAAAAATTTTCCCTGCATTTTATTCTCTACAAGGGAATTTTTCGTTGCAGAGACTTGTTTTGGGGCCCACTTCCATCTATGCAAATGAACTTTTCGATGCATAGCTTTTTGCATGGGAAAGCTCATTTTCTTGCAACCAATTCCCTTGTATTTGACAAGTTTTGTTGTAGTGTCCTAGTCAATAAGTTGTCGCGCCACGCATTATTTCTTAGCCTAAAAAACATTTTTAACACAACTTGAATTATTACACAACTTAACCAATAGTCTTTTCAAATTACACTTGGACCCCAAAATAAAAAACAAAAAACAAAAAAAATACGTATGGCCACATAAAAAAAAGTTTTGAAGATTGTTTTTTCAATTAATCAAATCTATAAAAAAAAAATTAAAAAAGAAAAAGAGAAAGTCATCTTCCCCGTTGCACCCCCCCCCCCCCCCTTTTTACCCCCCAATCGAATCTTTCCACTTCGCCGGAAAGGAATCGTCGCCGCCGTTACTCACCCCAACCAAAAGTCATCTTCCTCGTTGCACCGCCCCCCCCCCCCCCCCCCTTCTTTCACCACTCCAACCAAATCTGTCCACCTCGCCGGAAAAAAAATCACCACCGCCATTACTCACCACCAGTCCACCACCATTAACAAATTGGAAGATTTCATTCGAGAACCACCAGCCCCTTCGCAATCGATTGACTTGCGGCCTAGATCTGCAATCGATTTCGTCGACAACCACCATAGTTGATGTTTCCCGATCGACCAGCGATGGCGGCGGCGGAGCCATTGTATGTGTTCGTCCGCGGCGGTTATGGCCGTACACCTCAAAACAGAGACGAGTTGGTGGGACTGCACCTCACCACGTTTAAGGGATTCCGATCATTGGAGTGGTGGTGCTGGTGGTGGAAGAGGGAGGGGAGGGGGGTGGCGTGGGGAAGATGACCTCTTTTTCTTTTCTTTTGTTTCTAATAGAAAAGACAAATATGATGTTAATGTACTTTTTTTGCTTTTTTCTATTTTTTATGTGATTAAAGTATTTATATCCTTTAAATAAATATTAAGAAAATATAATTTCATGTTTTTTTGCTTTTCTTTTTTTCTTTTTTTTTTTGTTTTGGGGTCCAAGTGTAATTTGAAAAGACAATTGATTAGGTTGTGTAATAATTGATGTTGTCTTAAAAACATTTTTTTCAGCTCAAAAAAACCCGACGTTGTTATAGCAATTTATTGACTGGATGAGCACTTTCTTAACTGTATAGCCACATCAGCGTTTTAGCCCAACTAAGAGAAATTGTGCATTTTTTATCGAAATTTTAAAATTAACGGGGCAGAAAAAGTCGACCCCAAAAAAAATGACAAAAAGTATTTTTGACAAAGTTATTGGGCAGAAATAATAATTTCCCCTATTATATTTTAACAGCCACATGGAATAATATTATGTTAAGTAATTATATATAATAGTATATATATTTACTTAACGTAATATTATTCCATGTGCCCATTAAAATATCATTAATGTGGTGAAAATTATGTTATTGCAAAAAAACAAATTGTTGCATAATTATTAAAGATATTGCCATTCATAAGTCATGCCAAAATATACAAAAAACGAAGAAAAAAATTATTGCTTAATTGCTACTTACGAGTATATTTTTTCTCTATAGATACACAAATTTTATAACACTGATTTCACACAATTTTTCATCTTATTTTCCTCCTTTAAAATGATCACTACGACGACAAAGATCATAGCCCTTGTTTACTTTTTTTTATTGTAGTAGTCGAGGAAATTCCTCTATTTTCACGGTAATAATGTTCAATTTTTCTATTTGGCTAGAAATGAGATAATTGTATCATATTATTATAATAATTGTGCTTGTGTCGTTACATATTAAATAAAGTATTTTAATTTTAATTATGTTTCCTTGGTTATGTGATTATCTAGCAAAGTGTCTAACCTCACTGGCATAATTTGTACTTAACTCAATGCCACTGGCGAGAATTATCCACAATGAAATTCGATACAAAATTGCACCTCAGAGCAAGAGGTATCATTGCGTCTCTTGCTCATGTGAATACAAAAACAGATCAAGAAAAATGTGAAGCTGCAATTTTTAGCATAAAACATTTTGGTGAAACCTTGAAAAGGGAATATCTCGATGTTACAAATCTCATGTATTATGGATAAACCTACTAGAAAGATATGGCCATCAAAATGATATCTTGTCGCCAAAAGTCATCTTTGATGGAACAATTTAAGGTTCCAACATTTTGAAATTGTACGCCCATACAACTCGGCGCGATTCACTGTTCGTAAAAATTTAAGTTATTGCAGAAGGAATATTACTAATGAGGAAATGATAGAAAAGACACTTTATAGTTTTCATCCATCCATGGTAATTCTTCAACAACACTACCGAGTGTTGGGTACTTCAAAATAACATTAATTGAATAAGGTGCTATTAATAGCGAAAAGTACCAACAACATAATGATGAAGAGTCGTCTATCTCGTCCCACTAGAGTACAAGCATTACCTGAAGCAAATGCCATTAACTTTTCAAACTCCTATGGATGGGAAAATAATGAGAATGACAGTTGATATGCGTGTAAAATATATATATTTGACCATTGATTATTAATGATATAATGCTCGATCCGTGGTATCTGGTGTACATTTTAGTTACGTTTTATTTTATTTCAGGTTTAGAGTAAGTTGAGTCAAAATATTGCAATATAAGGTGAAATTACACGGTTTTAGAAAATTTGGAGAAAACAAGAGATGACGAGGGTAGCGCTACCAAAGCACCGCGACACAAGCGGTATAGGAATCTCAGAGAGAGGGGCGCTCTATGTGCTATGGCGGCCAAAACTCTATTGGGGCACGAGCAACAGTGGGAGCAGAAGAGCATCGCAGGAAGAAGACAAAAAGAGGCGTCATCTCAGGAGCGATGCAACACTTATCGCTCCTGGCACGCGCGATTGGGTAGATTGCGCCCGATGAAAATACGCACATGGCTTATTGAGGCGGTCGTTCAAGCCTTGATCAACATCACAATGAAGGACCTCTATTTTTTCCCCTCCCTCTGAGCCGTCGTACTGCCCCCTCGCCTGCGCCCGCATTCTTATCCAAGAAAAAATGTTAGTTGGCAAATCAATACTACTGGATTTTGTAATCCGGTTACAGAAACTAGATCCTTCAATAAATGCCTAAAATCCATTTCCTTGTATTTAACATGCGAGGTCAACAACACTTAATAAATATTGGCCCATCAATATAATTACCAAAATTTCTTCAAGCAAGAAATGACAACCATAAAGACTCTAATCACCCTCTTATTGACACTAATCTTAAGTTTTGCCTTCAACAATTCCATTGCCCGTCCACTAATTGACGAAAAGGAAGGTAATTTTGAGTTAAGCACAGTGTGATTATCTCATCATATAGGAATTAAAAAGTATGGGTCTGTGATTATGAGGGCCCCCACAAAGCTGCTGCACAACCACCGTAAACGACAGGCGCTGCCACCTCCGCCACCGCCGAGTGCAGGGATACCGTTTCAAGCACGCACAATGTACACGTAGCTAGTACAAAATATAATGTGATGAAATGATTTGTATTGTTTAAGAAAATGAAGTGGTTGGACATTTGAGTAATTATACCAGTCCAAATGAATGGAATTTTTATATGTATTGTTCAAGTGTTATTTCTATTCAGGTGTCGTTTATTTTCCTATATATTAATATATATAGCCGAAACTTAAATTTGTGCATTTGGATTAATTTTTTGTAGCGTTCTCCTTTGGATGGGAAAAACTGCATAGAATCCCCTTATGGTTTCGAAACTCCTCCACAAAATGATCTCGTGGTTTCATAAAGCCTACACAAAAGCTCTTTTCCGTCCAATGTCGTTAGAGAGTGATATACACTCGTTTGATCTATATGAGAGTGGGCTTGACCGTAGTATTTTTAACTTCTAAAAAGTCTATTATACTCTTTAGAATGTTTAGTACAAAACTCTCCTGAGGTATAGAAATATGCGCAAAACTCCCTTAAGCAGGGGCGGAGGCAGAATTTAGAAGGAGGTAGTTCGAGATTTTCTTAAATAATTTTTTATTTGATTAAAATAATAATTTTATATACGAAGTAAAAATTATCAACGACAATATATTAGCTTTAGGAAAACATATGTACATTGTGGGCTAAAAATGTACATTATTTTAAATTGTGGTGCATTTTGATGTAAATTGGATGATTTAGGGTCCTTATATAATAATATATACTAGTTATTGAAAAAATGAAAAAAAATGAAGGGGTGCAGTCTGTCACTCTGTCTCCGCGACTGCCCTTATGGTTTGAAAAACCCTGCACGAAATTTCTATATATTTTTTTAAAGCTTTAGTTATATGTCATAACTTTTAATTAATTAATTAAAGTCGTAGCGAGGAATTGCAAAATGGCGAAAAGATAAGTTTTCTTACTAAATGAAAGTTTATGAAGTAAAAACTACATATAAAATATTTATGTCTCAGCAGAGTTTTGGCAAATGTTCAAATAATAATGACAATATTATTAAGGTGGCTAGATTGGTTGCGTACATATCCATAATTCTATTTAAGAAAAAAAAAATCATGATTCTGGTAAGAATTATAATCTCAGAAAACGTTATTTGATGCATGCATAAAAATCACCTCTTGGATGCATGGATATTAATTACTTAGATTTGTAAATCTTCAAAGTTTTGTTTGTGATCGTACGTCTAAATTCATTTTGGCGTAATTATTTTGTGTCTACTCAGAATCATGGGCTACAAGTTATGCAGACTTGGTGTAAATTAGAACATTTACCTCATTATTAGAGCATGATGAATTTTCCCAATGCAACGACATAGGATTTTCTTTTTTCTTGAATAGCGCTATTAGGAACTCTGGTAATGAATATTGTATATAATACGTGGAGGGAATTAATTATTAACGCATACGAGAAAAACGTAAATAATAATTCTTGTATACTTTCTAATAAACAAACAGCGCTAGGAATACCTTATTAGTTAAGAGATAATAATTAAGGGCAAGCACTATATTCAATATATTACATTATATTATATTCGCTCATGAATGAAAATGAGAATTGTACGTTAATTATACAAAATTAGCAATCGTATATATTGCATGTAAATTTAAAATATATATGTGTTAACGGGTTTGGAATTATATCCTATTAACTGAATTATTTATTTGGGTTGGAACGCCTTTGCCCGTGATTCAAAAACTAAATGCTATTTTAACAAGAGAGAAAAATTGACAAGTACCTTCCTTCATTTTATTCACTATAATCCACTCTCTTTTCCGAGTTGATACATGTATTTTCGAGTCTATCTCCCTCTCGTGAGTTTCTGTCAAGTTGAATTCCCCTCTTTCTTTCTTCTATTGATACCTCCCTTTATATAGACTTTGATAAGGGCATGTGTCATTGTGCATGTTTTTACAGGTGTCGTTATGCATGTGGTGGTGTTCACACGTGTTACAATGTTTATTCAACCAATAAGATAACGTGTTTGTCTTGAGTGCTGACTGTATCTTTCCTTCTTCCGAGGGCTTTGGTCTTCTTTATGATACGGGGTAGACTACCTTTTTTGCTTCCGATAGCTTATTGTTTCTAATGGTGACTCGAGGGCTGAGTCTGAGTGTTCTCTTAGTGATGGTGCTTCTCCGAGAGGTGTGTATTCTGGAGCGAGTGTTTCAGAATTTTCTCCGAGGGAGTGTTCGTTCAAGGGTTAATCTCCGAGAGGTTTTGAGCTATCGTGGGTAGTAGTTTTCTTTCTCCGAGTGCCCGGAGAGTGTTTTTCTGTAGTTGTTGCGTTATTGTAAAATTCTGATCTTTGGGTTGGTTGACAGGGGTAGTGTTCCAAGAGCATTTGTGTTGGGAGTGCATAGCAAGGAAGTGTTTTTGTCAAGGTTCTGGGACTCTGTTGGTTTCCGATAGCTCCAGTGGGCTTTAATAGATTGGTTCTGTTAGCTCATCCTTTCCGAGAGTCCATATCCCTTGGGGAGGTAGAATGAGTGGGGCGGAGTGCTTGTCCGATACTGAGGTGGTTCCAATAGTGATTAGCCTGTGAGGCTTTTTGGGAGTGTATCTGATAGGTGCCTACCTTATGTTGACTTCACTCCAGTGTTTGATGTTTTGGAGAGGTGCTCCGAGGGACACTTGAGGTGTGATACCTGTATCGTGAATGCAAGTCGCATAATCATATAATAATATATCTGGTAATTCCAGTAGTTGATTTATTGTTTACTTCAAGCAGGTGAATTATCATCCTGTTAACAAACCCCCCAGTTTCTAGTGTAGTTAGTTATTATTAGTGCACTAGAAACTTAAATAGTTTAGAGGGTACGAGGGTTCTGGTATCGTACATTTTATCAGGTATATGGGGAATGTTTCACAAGGCCTCGTAGAACTCTTCAGGGATGTCGTAAACACTCGTCAGTGACATTTATATTTTGTTCGACGTTTCCCTCGTTCCTGGCATTACCTGTAAAAAGGCGAGGAGTATTGTGATTACTCTCTCCGAGTGATTCCCGTCGTATTCTGAAATGTGCCCTCGTTAGGTCATTATTGGGGCATTAATTATAATTTAAAGTTATGGTATTTATTTAATTGCGATTTAAATGCAATTAATGGCGATTTTAATGCCATGTTTATGTGTTGTGCGGGAATCGAAGCGTTTGGACCGTTGTGTTTCCGTTAACCGAGGAGACGTGATATTTAGCACGACTTTTAATCGTGGGGCGTGGGTGGGCTTAGTGGTCATTTAAGACACTTAGTGGGTGTAGGGTTTTAAAAACCCTCTTCTTTACCTATCATCATCACTTGCAAATTTTGAGCGAACACATTCTCTTTCTCTGCAAAAGTTTTTCTGCAAAAGTACTTTCTAACTTCCCAAAAATTCTCTATAATGGCGTCTCAATCCAACATCAATTTGGTGTCGGCTGCTTCCGGTACCGGAGGAGCAGCGGGGGTAGGGTTTCAAGGTTCACGGAAAAGGAGTGTCGCGGCGGTGGGGGCGAGTGGCAGTGGTGGTGCAGGAAAATCAAAGAAAATGAAGAAGAAGGCTGACAAAGGTGGTGCTCCGCGGACTACCCAGAAGGTGGGTAACACGGCTAGCACCGCCACGGAAGACGAAGTTCGCAGCCTTTTCCGGGGGTACGGCGCTTCCGGTCGTAACGTGGAGGTGCTGGTGCCGGAGGCCCACCACCGGGGTGATTCTCCTCCGCCAGGACACCTGACGGTATACTACCCGCAGATAAAGGCGGGACTGCGCTCTTTTTTCCCGCCATTTTACTGCTATATTTTTAACTATTGCAATCTATGTCCAAGCCAACTTGCCCCTAATTCTTTCACGGCGTTGGCTTTGTTCGTGTTTTGGTGCCTGGTGAGAGGCATCGAGTGTACGAGGGACAGATTTTTTGCTGTCTTCGAGCTGAAGCAATCTCCGGGAGGGGGTCCTTTCTATTGTTTCACTCATAGAGATAAGGACGACAGGATTTCCGAGGGTATGGTCACTTCCCACAGTTCGTGGAAAAACAAGTTTTTCTTCATCTCTCCTGCTGTAGGAGCGTGGGACATACCCATGACTTGGAGGGTGCCTACCTTTCCTGATAGAGTGATAGACGACACACTGACGTTCTCACCGGTGTTCTCTGCGAAGCCTCTCGTGGAGTCAAAGAATTTCATCCACCTCTACCGGACCGCGGGATTGAGGTATATTGCTCCCGTGGATAGAATCGAGAATCCATTGACTATCCCTGAGGAGCTTTTCGACACTTTTGGTAAGTACTTGTCTCCCTCGTAGTATGTGTAGTTTTAGTATATGCGGTTACTTTGTCTAACTTGTAACTGTTTTTGCAGTGAATGTTTTGCGTCCGTTTATGGTGGAGAACGAGGACGTGGCAACCAAGAAGGGGAAGTCTACCCAAGGAGAGGGTGGAATTTTCGGAGTAGAAGGGGACGAGCAAGGGGGGACTCCTTCAAAGGTTGCTACAGCTACGTTCCGGTCGTCTAGCGGGACTTCTGATACCCCTGAGGAAGCGGGGGTAGGCGTTACCTCCGCCGATGCAAACCTAACGGGGGCATTTGTCATAGGAGGTGGGGAGGATGAGGTTGGGATAGAGGGGATGACTTTACCACCCCCCGGCGTTATCAGGATTCCTTCTTCCTCGGAGTTATCGGGGGATTCTACTTACGCCCTACTGGCGACTCCTCCGAAAGGTATGTGCTCCTAGGCTTTAAACAGCATGGAAACAGTATATTTCTTTTATTAGTATAGGAGTATGCTCTAGATAACCGAAGGGATATCTTTACTTTGATAAATTTCGGATTTAGCAGGAGGTGACGACTTTTTTGGTCTAGAAGGGGGGCCACTTCCTTCAGACCCTGCTCTTCCTTCAGCGTTTGATACCATGAGTCTGCTGGACGAGATTTTGGTTGCGGGTCCCCCGCTTACGAGTGCTCCTTCTCCGAGACCACTCGCGGCCATCCTGTCGGGCAGTCCTGTAGTGACTCATGTTCCACTGTCGGGGGGAGTACCTCCCTAGAGGCCTTCCTCTTCTAAAGCTCCCGTTTCAGAGGGGGAGCCTAGCTCAGAAGATGCCCAGGCGGCACTTGAAACGGTCACCCGATACCTGTCGGCTACTAACTCCTTGCCGTCGGACGGGTGGCAATTCGTCCGAGCTTGTACCAACAATGTGGCTATGTTGGTAAGTTTTTATTTAACTAATTTACTTAAAATCCTTTATCGAGATCTTTATTCTTTTGTTTTGCTTTCTTGGGCACCTAAAATGCTTCCTCTTCTGTTACTCGAGGTCGAGAAGCTGCAAAAGCTGACAAGTGCGGCTGAAGAGAGGTCTCGGAAGCTAGAGACTGAGAACGAGGATATGCGGGAGAGAATGGGGAAGTATAACGAGGCGTGGGCCATTATTTCGAAACAAAACCATGACTTGAGGGGGGAGAATCAGCAGCTCCACTCTTCTGTAAAGGAGATGGAGGCTTCCGGGCTGGTGCTAAAGGATAGGGTGACCTTCTTTGAGGGGGAAAAGTTGCTTGGGAGGCCAAGCAGAAAGAGTTGGAGCAACATCTGTCAGAGGCACTGGGTCAGGTGGACACTCTCAACGAGAAGCTAGCACAGGCTATGGTCTCGGGGGGTGTCACTTCCGAGGAAGTGCAGCAAAGGGTGGATGTTGCGGTGAAGCAAGCTCGAGAGGATGCCACTACTTACGTGAAGGAGCTGTATATCAGTAAGCATCAAGGATACTTAGCAGGATCTGCTATGTGGGGATTCCTTCAGTGCTTCGGGCAGGTACGAAATAAGGTGGCTCCCAACTTAGATCCGCGGGTAGTTAATATCGCGGAGATGAAGAGGCCAACTTTGGAGGAAGCCTACGACCTCTTTAAAAAGAGTAGCTCTCGACTTCCTCCCTCCTCCTCTTCCCCGACTCGGGTGCCCTTTACTGCTATACTTCCGCAGTCCTCGGTGCATTCCCCTCTCCAAGCTGTCTCCTCTGGTGTTCCTCCTTCTACGGGTGCTCCTACTCCTACCACCGAGCCAACCCCTGCCTCTTCGAGTGTTCTACCCCCCAATCTTAGGAGTTTTTAATTTGATTTTCTTGTTAAGGACTTGTAATTTTTATTATTTTTATGTAATGGTACTTTTAATTTTCATTTGGAATGAAACATCTCATTGGGGACGAAACTTTTTTCTCGTGTTAATAGTCACATAACTTTTCAGCATATTATGGATACTTGGTTCCTTTCTTCCAATTGTATAACTTTTAAGATTGAGTTTTCAGAAATGAGAGGGCATCTCACTCTTGCTGGCCAAACAACTTTCTTAGCATAGTGTGTCTATTTGCAGTGCAAGTTTGGGGGAATATACTTTCCTAAATAGGAGTATCCCCTGGCACGCCCTCGTAGCCTGTTATAGTATGCTTTGGGCAGCTCAATCATAATTCTATTATTTGAGGAAAGGGTCGTAAGTATGCATAGATGCTTAGAGTTTAGTGAATATTTTCACGTCCTTTCAAAGAATCATTCCTAGTAGAATTGTTCATATCCTTGTCTCTTTTACTTATTTAGACTTTCGAAAAGCCTTTGATGAGAGAGTATGCGTGAGGCTTCCTTGAGTAACCGCTCTATGAAATACTCTCCTAGGTCTCTGGGCTCTGTCTTCCTTCTTTCCCCCAAGTATTTACATAGTAAATTATAGAATCTTATTGTTTCTTTATGAAGATACCATAATCTAACTCGTACTACAACAAGTGAAAGAAGGATACTTATCTTTGGTGCGTAATTGTTTTATTGCTGTAGCACCCGCTTCCCCTTTTGGTTGTGGCAACGATCGAACGAACCTGTTTAAGGGTTAAATGACCACGAGAGTAAAATTCTCCTTGGTTTACATTGCTTTTGACTGCTCTTGAGGACAAATCTCCCGGCGTTCCCACACACGGCGCCATTTTGTTAACGGGTTTGGAATTATATCCTATTAACTGAATTATTTATTTGGGTTGGAACGCTTTTGCCCGTGATTCAAAAACTAAATGCTATTTTAACAAGAGAGAAAAATTGACAAGGACCTTCCTTCCTTTTATTCACTATAATCCACTCTCTTTTCCGAGTTGATACATGTATTTTCGAGTCTATCTCCCTCTCGTGAGTTTCTGTCAAGTTGAATTCCCCTCTTTCTTTCTTCTATTGATACCTCCATTTATATAGACTTTGATAATGGCAGGTGTCATTGTGCATGTTTTTACAGGTGTCGTTATGCATGTGGTGGTGTTCACACGTGTTACAATGTTTATTCAACCAATAAGATAACGTGTTTGTCTTGAGTGCTGACTGTATCTTTCCTTCTTCCGAGGGCTTTGGTCTTCCTTTATGATACGGGGTAGACTGCCTTTTTTGCTTCCGATAGCTTATTGTTTCTAATGGTGACTCGAGGGCCGAGTCTGAGTGTTCTCTTAGTGATGGTGCTTCTCCGAGAGGTGTGTATTCTGGAGCGAGTGTTTTAGAATTTTCTCCGAGGGAGTGTTCGTTCAAGGGTTAATCTCCGAGAGGTTTTTAGCTATCGTAGGTAGTTGTTTTCTTTCTCCGAGTGCCCGGAGAGTGTTTTTCTGTAGTTGTTGCGTTATTATAAAATTGTGATCTTTGGGTTGGTTGACAGAGGTAGTGTTCCGAGAGCATTTGTGTTGGGAGTGCATAGCAAGGAAGTGTTTTTGTCAAAGTTCTGGGACTCTGTTGGTTTCCGATAGCTCCAGTGGGCTTTAATAGATTGGTTCTGTTAGCTCATCCTTTCCGAGAGTCCATATCCCTTGGGGAGGCAGAATGAGTAAGGCGGAGTGCTTGTCCGATACTGAAGTGGTTCCGATAGTGATTAGCCTGTGAGGCTTTTTGGGAGTGTATCTGATAGGTGCCTGCCTTATGTTGACTTCACTCCAGTGTTTGATGTTTTGGAGAGGTGCTCCGAGGGACACTTGAGGCGTGATACCTGTATCGTGAATGCAAGTCGCATAGTCATATAATAATATATCTGGTAATTCCAATAGTTGATTTATTGTTTACTTCAAGCAGGTGAATTATCATCCTGTTAACAATATGGCTTTCCCCGGCCGACTGTCCTACGTTTAACGTCTCCTTAGTTTTGCTCATTGTGTTTGGAGCTTCAGATAAATTTGATTTAAATTTATATTTCGTATTTATCTATTAATTCTCTGTCACCAACCGTACGTTAAATCCACATATAAAGAAAAAAAATCAATTCATTTAGACATAGATCTACACATTTAAATCATTTACAATTCGAAACGTACTGTCTTGTCACCCGTCTTGTCACCCAAACGGATAACTTTTTCTCTTAAATACTTTTATGGATAATTTCATCTTTATTTGTCCAACTCATTATTATTATAACATACGACCGGGATAATTATTAATGCCCATTCACCATTTTTCACTCTTTACGAAAACATTAATGGCAAAATGGCCCCAAAAAGTCAATTACACTGAATAAGAATTATTATAACATTCTTTTTTTTTGGTAGAATTATTATAACTTTCGTGATGACAAGTATTTGCAATAGTTTAAAACGTGCATTTACAATAGTTTCCAACATTCATATATAAACTAGTTTCTTGCATTCCTCCAAGCACAAAACAAAATGGTGAACATCACTCAAATCATGCTCTCTATCATTCTCACGCTAGCAATACTCTTTTCAGGCATGCCTGGCAATAGCAATTTTGCTGATGCCAGGCTAGTGCCGAATAAACTCCACCAGAACATGCGATTTGTGAAATTACCAAAAGGTCCGTCTGGCACACTACCGGGGAAGATTGACACCATCCATCAGAAAATTATATTTGGAAAAAAACCAAAAGGTGATCATTATCACTCCGGTCCGTCGACATGCTTGAGCGATTCGCCAACTCCATGCAATCCATACACACCACCCCAATAGAATTCAAAACTAGGCCTGATGATTATATTTAATTTAAATCTACCGTGTTTTGTTAGTTTAACTACTTTTATTTTGATGGAATTTATGCATCTCATAATTGTAGTTTATGTCTCGTGTTATTGTGAAATATAATAAATAATAATATGTCTTTATTACCTAATGCTACACCTCTTCGCAATATATTAAACCTTAGGTGGTCTATATAGACGTAATTGTTCTATATGAGACAAGATGTTAATTATTGTGACGGATATATTGACTATAATATATTTATATATATTCCTGCAGTTAGGAATTTGAAAATGTCTACTAATATATAATTATTAGAAGAAATATAATAAAATATAAACCATTAAAATGTGATAAACGACCATCAAAATGGAAGAAACGGTCTACTAATATAAGCTATATATGAAAGCATGGAACTGTTATCTAGGACGATTTCAAGTTTTAAGCTTATCATACTTTAATGGTTTATTATCATGATGTTTCTACAAATAATTTAGAAATTATTAGTAGATCTAATAATATATAATTATTAGTAGAAATAGATAACAATTCACATGATTTCATAGCTTATAATTTAGTAGAAATAGATAACAAGCTCTCATGTTTTCATAGCTTATTCCTACTAGTTAAGAGGGAGCTTATTATCGAGATTTATTAAAGGGATCGTAGTACCAACCCCTCACGGGGGGCTTTGGATCTCCTCCTACAAATTAGTATTACATCTTATCCTACATAATGTGGATACACGCCACGTGGCAAAAATTAAAAAGCTTGTTATACCTTGTGTGTTGTTTTTCAAAGTATTGGCTGAATGTTGCCGTACGATAAATTATACACACGAATTTACTAAATGGAAATACATAACTTAAATAATAGATATGTTAACGTAATTATCTTATAAATAATGTTCTCATTTAAGTTTTTTCTTTTTTCTTTTTTCTTTTAAAAAAAGAGCAACCCATATTTTACAAGAAAAGAAAATTAGAGTGACATAATTATTGTATTATTACATTATTCGGACTTTGTCACTTTTCTTCCTTGAGACATACAGTAATATAGTAACATATAACTATTAACGAACAACTTTTCTGTCAAAATATAAATTTGAAATTGTACGAAATCAAAGAAAAATAAGTAGAGGGAGTGCCTTCTTTTAATCACTTGGAAATTGAAGGGTATTGATCTGTTCATTATATACTATTTTCTAGATTAAAATGGGAGAACCTTCTTTAATTCTTTTAACCATCCATCCTGATCAAATAGAAATTCACCCTTTATATCTTAATTACCTGATGAAACAAATTGTTTAAATTTTCAGTTGTGTTATATATTACAGAGAGTACTTTATTAAAACGAATTTGGGTCATAAAAGGATTTATAAAAATATTTGTTGATTTATGAAATCATAAGAGATTAGTCACTACAAGAAAAAAGATTAGTAGCCACGGAAATTTTCCAACGGCCAAGCCCTTGGTAGTATTAGGGACGGCTCGACCATCCCTAATGCTCGTTACCAAGGGCCAAGCCTTTGGTACAAATACGTACCAACGGCCGAGCCGTGCCTACGGTTTTGGGGGGAAATTCCCCCCCCCCCACCCCCCACCCCCACTCCACCCCCAACTTTCATTAGTACCGAGGGGCTAGGCCTCGGTACTAAGGTAGGACTACGACCCTTTAAGTTGGGCCTCAGCTGCGCAGCCCCGCGAGGGTTAGGTTAAGACTAAGTACCAACGACCAAGCCGTTGGTACTGAAATCAGTAGCTAAAAAACACCACCTCCTCCTCAAAATGAAAAAGGAGAAGTATTTATAGGGAAAAGTTTAATATTTCCAACGGCCAAGCCGCAGCAAATGTCAACGGTAACAATCATTATCAAGGGTCTGGCCGTTGGTAATGATAGTTACCGTTGATATTTGCTACGACTTGGCCGTTGGTAATAAGAGTTACCGTTAACATTTGCCACGACCAAGTTGTTGGTAATGCAAGTTACCGTACACATTTGCCACGACACGGTCTTTGGTAATGATAGTTACCGTTAACATTTGCCACGGCCAGGCCGTTGGTAATGAGGTTATTGTTGACATTTACCACGACTCGGCCGTTGGTAATAATGTTTACAATAAAACTTTAGAAGTGTAAATAATAAAAAGTTGGAAAACACCTCCAAACTCTATTTTCTAAACAAATACACTTTTTAAACATAAGTAAATGTGTTTACTAAAATTTCATCCAAAATGGATTTAAGAAAAACGATAAACAAAACTTGGGGGGGGGGGGGAGAGAGGAATGTAAATAATGAAAAGTTGCAAAACGCCTCCAAACTCAATTGTTTTTTAAACAATACACTTTTTAAACATAAGTAGACGTGTTTCCTAAAATTTATCAAAAATTGAGTTGATAATACGATAAATAAAACTTTAAGGGTGAGAAGTATAAATAATAAAAAGTTGCAAAATGCCTCCAAAATCAACACTTTTTAAACATAAGTAGATGTGTTTTCTAAAATTTCATCAAAAATTAAGTTGAGAATACGATAAATAAAACTTTAAGGGGGGGGGAGTGTAATTAATAAAAAGTTACAAAATGCCTCCAAAATCAATTTTTTTAAACCATACACTTTTTAAACATAAATAGATGTGTTTCCTAAAATTTCATCAAAAATTGAGTTGATAATACGATAAATAAAACTTTAGGGGTGAGAAGTGTAATTAATGAAAAGTTGAAAACACATCCAAAGTCATAAACCCCAAACCCTAGCACTACCAATGGTGCAGCCGTCCCTATTGACATTATTATCAAGGGCTGGGCCGTTGGAAAAATACCCTAACACTAGCTACCACCTAGCCGTGACTAATAAGGCTCATTACCCACGGCTGAGCTCCTGGTAGTAATATTCATGTAGGGCGAAATATTAAAAATGACCGCTAACTTTTTTAAAAAAGCTAAAATGTCCGTTTTCGGGCCTTGCCAAAATGCTCCATATGCTTCAAAAAAGCTTTCAAAAATGCCATCGGCCCTTACTCGGGCCAAAATTACCTACGTGGATGTACAAAATTGCACTGCACCCCCAAAATAAATTGCATTTTGCACCCTAAAATATTTTGGGGGTGCAAAATGCAATTTATCTTGGGATGCAAAGTGCAATTTTGTACCGCCACGTAGGCAGTTTTGGCCCGAATAAGGACCGAGGGCATTTTTAGTAGACTTTTTAAAAGATATGAGGCATAAAAACAAGGCCCGAAAAAAAGGGCATATTAACTTTCTAAAAAAAGTTAAGGGGCAAATTTAATTATTCGTCCTATTCATGTACATAAATTTTACATTCTGCATGATTGTTTAACATATATGGATGTTTTATTATCGATTATGACAATGATAAGTATAAGTTAGTTTAATATACATAAATTTTAGCTTTCGTAGCACAATCATGCATCATTTTCACACTCCAGGTCTTAATTGCAAAATAACAGAATAACGTTGTTTGTAATGACTTATATTTGATACCAATTAAATCTATGTAACATTCGTAATTGCACGTTGTAACGATCATTAATCAATTACGAGGGATCATTACAACTTCGTAAGATCTTATTAAATGCAATACATAGTTAGTATATATAAGGATATAAAACTTAACTTAGTATGTAATAAACTTATGAGAATATAAAACATATGATGATCTAATTCTATAACGAATATTTTGATAACTCAAAAACTATCATACTTATGTTTATAGTTCTTCATTTAACATATTGTAAGAGTATCTTAACTAAAATCATAAACAAATCAAATTTCTATAATGCAAATCATGAAAACAAAAAATTAGGGGTTAGTACCAAGGGCCTAGTCGTCCCTACTAATATTCAAACATGTTTACCCAGTTTTACCAAGGGCCTAGCTGTCCCTACTAATATTCAAACATGTTTTTACCCAAGCAAGATAATATTCAAAATATTTTACACAAAAGTTTGGCGGAATTTTCAAATTTTACAAAATTTGAAATTAGTACCAACGGCCTGGCGGTTGGTAATGACTCCAAAATATGCGAGAAAATAAAATTTTCATGAAAATTTGAATTTTTCATCCAACATTATAAATACACCTCCCCTCAACCCTTCATTTTCATTATCCACGAAAATACCCAAGTTTCTCTTCATTTTTTCCAAATTTTTTCTTTCCTCTCTTCCAAATTTGTCTTCATATCTTCAAACTTTTTTCTTTCTTCAAATCTTCATATCTTCATATCTTCAAATCTTCAAAGTTTCTTCAAATCTTCATATCTTCAAAGTTTCTTCAAATCTTCAAAGTTTCTACATATCTTCAAATATTCAAAGTTTCTACGTTTTCTTTACACTTTTTTCTATACATCTTCAAAATTATTTTCAATCATATCTTTTCTTTTCTTATTCAAAGATTTTGCACAACAAATCACAAGATTCGGTAATTGTTAAAATGCATCCAATAATATTCTGGCAATTTACAATTGCCAGAATATTATTGGTTTTTTTATTCGGATGAATATTAGTAGCCACGGCCGTGGCTACTAATATTTAAACGTGAAATGTGGTTCAATATTAGTATCAACCGTCGGGCCCTTGGTAATGTCATGAATATTAGTAACTACGACTTAGCCCTTGGTAATAGGATCCATGTCATTAGCTAGGACGCACCCGTGGGTAATGACATCCATAACATTAGTCACGGCACAGTCGTTGGTAATGAGTGCATGTTCTTAGCAACGGTCCAGTCCTTGGTAATGGTTTTTACCATGGGCTTGGCCGTGGGTAATATGTAACTAGGGTTAAGTCGTCCCTCCTTTATAGAAAGGGCCCGGCCGTTGGTAAAGAACTCATTACCAAGGGCTCAACCGTTGAAAAATTTTGCGACGCGATTACTAGAGACGATAAATTTACAAGGACTTGGTCGTCCCTACTAACTCATTACTAACGGGAAAGTAGGGGTCTTTACCAAGGGCAGAGGCTGTGGCTAAAGCCATTTTTTCTTGTAGTGAGTGTTGGAGCGATACTCGAGGGAAATACTTGAGGGATAGATACACACGCGACAAGGAGAAATGGACGCATGCTTGAGGAGGCCTACGTGCGCATTAAGTGTGTTGCACATATCATCAATTTTATCATGCAAGATGGCTTGAAGGGTAATGAGGAGGTTGCATGTATTACTCAGAGGTGCCATAAGATATGTTAGGGGTTCACCGGCTAGGCTAAAGAAGTTTAAAACATATGTGGAGCGAAAGCTGTTCAAAATACAAAGTTGATATGCTTAGACATTCCTACAAGGTGGAACTCGGGTTACTTTATGTTGGAGGTGGCTTTACCTCTTAGGGAGGCTTTTCAAGCTAACGAGTATCTTAACCTTGACTATTTGATGATTGAAGAAGGAGTTTCATGTTCCTCTGATTGGGAGAGAGAAGAGTGCTTCATAACTTTTCAGGGTGCCTTCTTTAACTTGACTTATTGTGTCTCAGGCTTCTTGTATGTTACATCCAACACTATTTTCAAGGAGATAGTTAGTTTGATGGATTTATTACGAAATTGTCCCAAGAGGACTTGTACGTGCACGTAATTGTTATTTTTATTATTGTATTTTAGGCATTTATTCAAATTGATATGAAAATAGACGTATTCTGGCTTGAAGATGCTTCTAGTCTTGAAGAATGAGGATTAAGTGATGAGGATTGAGGAGAGATGAAGTTATGAACGATTCCATATGATTTATGAATGATGTTTAATTGAGGACTTTTGTTGTTAAAGTGTCAATTTGCTTTGCTTTTTTTTTTTTTTTGTTATTGCTTTGTAGGATGGAATTGTGGATTTTTGTTGTTTACATGTGTATTGTCATGGTGAATGATTGTGTTGATATATGGGTGGCATGTTTTGTGGTTTTTGTTGATTTAAATATTATGGAGCAGTTTTTTGGAACTATGAGTAGTTTTTTCAGGTAAAAATGAGCAAGTTTTCAGCAAAAAACCTAGTGGATTGAAATTTCGGGGTACCCCAAATTCTGGTACCCGAAATATTCGAGTACCAAATTCTAGACCGGGTACAATTTTTGACAAATCGGTTAACAGAGTACCCGACCTAGAAACCCGAAACCCGATATTACCCCAAATGAACCCGGCTCTAATAGAGGGTGATAATATGGAGATTCCCTCATTTTTTTCTTAATCCATACTAATAATGCAATATTTAATAAATTACTTTTTATTTTTGTCTTCAACTCTATCTTCAGAAGCTACCTTAACATTGTAAATGTAAAGCTTTTTTCTAACAAAAAGCTAAATATCATGCTAGAAATGAAAATATGCATACAAATAATATCATTATATATATATATATATATAATATATCGCTCACTGCATCAACCAAAAAGGAAAAGAAAAGAGAATCATGTGTGTGCTTAGTGCTAACTGATAATATAATTATTTTCATTTATCTATTAAAAAATAACCGAATACAGTCATATACATAACCTACACGTTTCGTGACACTCACTATTTCAGACAAAAGTACTTACTTAATAATATACACAGAAAAAGTTAAAAAGAAGAAAACTATTTGATACCACCTCATAATAATAAATGAAATTAGGAAATTATTAATTAGTAACTAATGGTGTCTAATCTTACTCTGACGTGTAATTAGATAAAATTAAGGGCAATTAAGGAGTTAAATATATCTCCCAAATCTGTTATCTGTTTCATGCAATCTAGTATTTGGTTCATTCATAAATTACACATAATCTCATTGCTTACTAAAAAAAAGATGGCAACTTACCGTTAAAGCTTCTACAATTCGTAAAGAAATCCTAAACTAATAATTTTATACTCAAACCATGCATGTCTCTTAATTATTCTGGTAGTAAAAAGGTGTTCTACGTGACTATAAATATTCACGTATCATTCACAAATTTTATCATACATGTGACTAAAGAGAATCTATAATGGATAATCACAAGTTGCCTTTCGTTGTCCTCTTTTTTTCACTTTTTTTCTTCACTATATCTTGCAATGCATACGAACAACTTAAAGAGTTAGATACCGCACTACTACCAAACAACCCCCAATCTCCATCATCGCTCGTGTTGCTATCGACAACTTTTTATAAGCTACCAAGGGGTCCCGTACCTCCTTCTAGTGGTGGTGATCCCGGTTATACCCCTGAACCCACGCCACCAAGCCCACATATCGACACTAGACAAATATTTTCCAAGTTATCAAAGGTTGATCTAGTGATCCCTTCTGGCCCTAGCCGACATCGCAACAAAAAAGACCTGCTACTCGGCTCTCCTACAAAAGTATTTCCCAAGTTGCCAAAAGGTCCAGTACCTCCTTCAGGCCCTAGTCGACATCACAACGCAGGGCCTCCCTCTCCTACTAGAAATACATTTCCCAAGTTGCCAAAAGGTCCGATACCTCCTTCAGGCCCTGGTCGACGTCACAACTCAGGGCCTCCCTCTCCTCCTACTAGAAATACATTTCCCAAGTTGCCAAAAGGTCCAGTACCTCCTTCAGGCCCTAGTCGACGTCACAACGCAGGGCCTCCCTCTCCTACTAGAAATGTATTTCCCAAGTTACCAAAAGGTCTAGTACCTTCTTCGGGCCCTGGTCGACATCACAACGAAGGGCCTTTATTCTTTTCCTTTCCTACTAGAAAAACATTTCACAAGTTACCAAAGGGTGTTCCAGTACCTCCTTCAGGCCTTGGTGGACGTCACAATGAAGGGCCTCTATTTTTTCCCTCCCTCTGAGCCGCCGTACTTCCCCTCGCATGCGCCCGCATTCTTCCCCTCTTGTCCAAGGAAAAATGTTAGTTGGCAAATAAAAATTTAATAAATGTATTGATGTTGAAATGTAAGCAGTTAGGATAAATAAAATGCTAAATAACCTTGCTGTTTATGGTTTTTTATTTTTCTTCTCTCATTGGCTCTTTCAAATTTTAATACGTCCTTCACTCGATTTAATCAAAACTCTTCCTTTTTGTTCAACTTCACACGACTAAAATAAGGGGTTGTGGAATATAAATTTCGAATTCCAAAAAGTCAAATTCGCATTCTTAAGGGTGTAAGAATGTGAAGATGCGCACTCTAAGTTCACATTCTATAGGCTCGCTTCCCTAAAAAAATATGGAATTAGAAATTGGATTCTAATCAAAGGCTTAGTGCGAAAAAATCACATTCTAGGCTCAGTCAAAACGCATGGGATGTGAATAATTCGTATTCTAAGCTCTGACACGGCTTGGGATGCAAAGAATTTGCATCCCAATTGCTGTGAGACAACTTGGGATGCAAAGAATTTTGCATCGCACTGCTGAAGTATGCATGTACGCACATGCCCTTTTTCCATTGCAAATTTTCGCATTCCACATTCTGGAAAATTAAAAATTGTATTTAATTTTTTCGAGAAATGCAGAAATTTCGTTTTCACTATACTTAAATTTAATAAAAATAAACAAAAGGTGGTAATTATTTGTGTTATTTCTAACTATGGTTATTACTAATCAAACGGTGTTAATTAGGGTTTTTTCTAATCTCGATAATATAAATTTTAGTTAATTTTTGTTCATTGTGTAATTAATTATCCGTTTATATACTTTGTATCATTAATTTAATAAATACTAAAACTCAGGATAAGTTTTTAACTTGAATAAAAAGAGATTTTGAAGGTGTAAAGTTGTTAAATGCATATTTAAAGGTTGAATTTTAGAAGATTTTTTAGGATTTGAAGATCTAAAGATTTGATTGTTTGAAATATTTGTAGGTATGATAGTTTTTTGATAAAAAAAAATGAAGGTTTGGAGGTTTTAGATAAAGATTTGAAAGGTTTGGGTTGGAGGTTTTTGGATGAAATTTGAAGATGGAGATGAAAATCCCTGAATGAGGAAAAGATTTAGAGATTAATGTTTATAAAGATGATGGTTTGAAGTGTTGAAATGTATTGTTTGGAATATCTATAATATTATATAAAGAAAGGCAAATTGTGACACCAAACTTTTGAATTTTGGTTTTAGCCTTATAATATTAGTGTTGAAATAATATTTTATTATTAATTTCCTAATCTAGCCTTAATTTAAGTAGAATCATTAACTTCTATAATTATAGTGATTGAAGATTTAGTTTCCCAAAATCTAGAACTTTCTATATAAATTCTATATTCTTATATAGCTAATCTTTACTTATTTAAGTTAATTTTTTTCACCATACAAATTAAAATAATTTTTTAATCACGCGAGGACCGCGTGCCAGCGTTTCTAGTTTTATTTAAAGAATTCAGGTAAAAATTCGAAAAATGCAATTACCAAAAAGTCTCAAAACAAATGTGATTCTACTTTTTCTTTCACCAGAAACATGATTAAAAGGTGTGTTCCTTTGAAGTTAATCAAAAATGAAACATAAATCTCAAACTCCAAACACCAAACACTACAACTATCATTTGAAATGTTCCTTCATGTTTTAGCCAAAAGAGAGTTATGAATTGCAAAAAGTCTCAAAACAGCTCTGATTCCCAATTTTCTTTCACTAGAAACTTTTTTTATTTTAGTTAGCTATGTTCCTTTGAATTAAATCAAAAATGGAATTACGGTGCAATAAACAAAACTTAAAAGAAAGATGAAATTATGCAAAACTTTCAAAACTGCTCTAAATCTCAATTTTCTTTAATTGAAAACTTTATTATTTTAATTTTCGATCGTCGAGTTTCAATCGAATTGGAGTTACGAAAGATGATAAGCAAAACTTTAGAAGAAAAATAAAATTAATAGTAAGACCGCTCAGATTCACAATTGTCTTTCACCAAAGACTTTAATACTTTAATTATGTGTACTTCGTCGAATTTCAGTCGAATCGAAGTTACAAAAGACGACAAAACTTTAGGGGAGGAAATATCCATATTATTCAATGAATCACTCACCAAAAGATTAGTATAAATTAAAAATGAGATTTGGTGCTCCAAAATTCAGTTCTAGTCTTTAAAGACAATATGCAACATCGAAATGTACGAAGTTTTATTTTTACCTATTCATTTATCCCTGTTATTATAGACAATACGGATTGCCCGCATGCCTATCTATAATTTGTAATTAGATGAATAATTTTCGTAATAATTTTACTAGTATCTAATTCTAACACTCGCATTAATATTAACTTTATGTGATGCATGAATTAACTCCACACTAAAAATGATTACTAACTCTTTATTAGTATGGAAGGTATTTCCTCTTATTATGTTGCTTATTTTTCTTCCATAAGCCCATGAGATTTTTCATAGTAATATGGAAAAAATTATTTACCACTTCATTAACCCAATAACTTTACTTCTTTACGTTTTTCGACAAGCCTGTGAAAGTTTTTACGTAGTAATGTGGCAGAAACAACGATATTTTAACAGACATATAAAATAATATTATATTGAGTAAATAGATATATCTTATATATATTATATTGGGCGAATTATTATTTCTGCCCTTTAACTTTGCCTAAAATTACTTTATGCCCTTTTTTTGGGCCAACTTTTTATGCCCCATTAGTTTTCATTTTTTTATCAAAAATACACAATTTTTCTTATTCGGGCTAAATTGCTGATATGGTTGCCCAGTCAATAAATTGATACGCCTAGTCAATAAGTTGTCGCGCCACGGCATATTTTTCAGCCCAAAAAATATTTTTAACATTACATGAATTATTACACAACTTAACCAATAGTCTTTTCAAATTGCACTAGGACCCCAAAACAAAAAAAAACTCGTATGGGCACATAAAAAAAATTTTAAGATTGTTTTTTCAATTAATCAAATCTATAAAAATAAATTTAAAAAAGTAAAAGAAAAAGAGAAAGTCATCTTCCCCGTTGCACCCCACCCCCTACTTTTACACCCCCCCCCCCAACCCGAATCGAATATGTCCACTTCGTCGAAAAGGAATCGTCGCCGCCGTTACTCACCCCAACCAAAAGTCATCTTCCCTGTTGCACCCCCCCCCCCCCCTTCCTTCACCACCCCAACTGAATCCGTCCACTTTGCCGGGAAAAAATCGCCACCGCTGTTACTCACCACCAGTCCACCACCACTAACAAATCGGAAGATATCATTCGAGAACCACCAGCCCCTTCGCAATCGATTGACTTGCGGCCTAGATCTGCAAATCGATTTCGTCGACAACCACAAAACAGAGACGAGTTGGTGGGACTGCACCTCGCCGCATTTAACGGATTCCGATCATTGGTGTGGTGGTGGTGGTGGTGGAAGAGGGAGGGGAGGCGGGTGGCGTGGGGAAGATGACCTCTTTTTTTTTCTTTTCTTTTTCTAATGGAAAAGACAAATCTGATGTTAATGCATTTTTTTTTGCTTTTTTTCTATTTTTTACGTGATTAAAATATTTATATCCTTTTACTAAATATTAAGAAAATATAATTTCTTTTTTTTGCTTTTTTTTTTTTGGGACCAAGTGTAATTTGAAAAGACTATTGGTTAAGTTGTGTAATAAATGATGTTGTCTTAAAAATGTTTTTTTCAGCTCAAAAAATTCGACGTGGCTATAGCAATTTATTGACTGGATGAGCACTTTCTTGACTGTATAGCCACATCAGCGTTTTAGCCCGGTTAAGAAAACTTGGGCCTTTTATCGAAATTTTAAAACTAAGGGGGCAGAAAAAGTCAGCCACAAAAAAAGGGCAAAAGTATTTTTGACAAAGTTATTGGGCATAAATAATAATTCCTCCTATTATATTTTAATAGCCACATGGAATAATATTATGTTAAGTAATTATATATATATACTTAACGTAATATTATTCCATGTGCCCATTAAAATATCATTAATGTGGTGAAAATTATTTTACACGTTATTGCAAAAAAAAAATGTTGCATAATTATTAATGATATTACCATTCATAAGTCATGCCAAAATATACAAAAAAGGAAGAAAAAAATTATTGCTTAATTGCTACTTACGAGTATATTTTTTCTCTATAGATACACATTTTATAACACCGATTTCACACACAATTTCATCTTATTTTCCTCCTGTAAAATGATCATTGCGACGACAAGGATCATAGCCCTTGTTTACTTTTATTTATTGTAGTAGTCGAGGAAATTCCTATGATATTCCTCTATTTTCACGGTAATAATGTTCGATTTTTCTATTTGGCTAAAACTGAGATAATTATATCGTATTGTAATAATTATGCTTGTGTAGTTACATATTAAAACAAATATTTTAATTTTAATTATTATTCCTTAGTTATGTGATTATCTAGCAAAATGTCTAACCTCACGAGCATAATTTGTACTTAACTCAATGCCACTGGCGAGAATTATCCACAATGAAATTCGATACAAAATTGCACCTCAGAGCAAGAGGTATCATTGCGTCTCTTGCTCCTGTGAATACAAAAACAGATCAAGAAAAATGTGAAGCTGCAATTTTTAGCATAAAATATTTTGGTGAAACCTTGAAAAGGGAATATCTCGATGTCACAAATTCTCATGTATTATAGATAAACATACTAGAAAGATATTGCCATCAAAAGGATATCTTGTTGCCAAAAGTCACCGATGATGGAACAATTTAAGGTTCCAACTGTTAACAGGTTGGATATTGTAACCTAATTAACGGATTTATTTTAGGGGTTGGAACGCCATGCCCGTAGTTCAGAAGCTTGTAAGATTACAAAAATATCCCTCGTTGTATTCACTAAATTTCACTCTGAATGCTCTATTACATTTGTTATGTATTTGTTTGTCTGGATCTGGATCTGATTTTCTTATTCTTTTGTCTCCCTTTTTATAGAGGTTTTTTAGGGATAGGTGTCGCTATGCATGTTTAGATAAATTACATGTGTTGCTTTTTGCGTACTGAGGAAGATATCTTTTATCTTATCTTTTCATTCTTCATCTACTAGGCGCTGACTGGGATTAACTTTGATCTCTTCCGAGGACTTCAAAGGTTCCGAGGGGCTGCTTTTTCTGATCTCTTTTCCACGAGGGGTTGTAGCTTTCGGAGTGACTGGATCATTTGGGCAGTATGTTCATCGTAGCTTCCGCGGTGTTTGTCTTCTTTGGGGAAAGTACTCCAAGGGGTATATCTGTTTTACTTTGTCCATTCCGAGGGCCTAGTTGCTTCAGTAGGGTCACGTTCTTGTTCTGGGGATTTAGTAACACGTATTTCCGATGGCTTCTGGGTTTTAATACAATCTTGTTCTTCGGGCTCGGTCTTTGTGGTGGGTGTTTCGAGGGGTTTTATACCTTGGCAGGTCATTATTTTCCGTGTTTGTCCTCCGTGTGAGGTGTTTCGGGGGGTTTTATACCTTGGCAGGTCATTATTTTCCGTGTTTGTCCTCCGTGGGAGGTGTTCCGAGGGGTTTTTAGATCATTGAGTGTTTAGTGAGGGGATATTCTCGTACTTTCTGGGACTCGGGGTCCGTTGTGGTTCCTCTTGGCGCATTGATGGATATTCGAGTCGCGCGGATCCATTGAGGTTCACTCTTTGTCCGATGCCACGTTGATATCTTTTCTTTATTCATCGTTGGCTTTCCATGGGACGTTTTGGTGTCTCCTCGGGTGTCCCTTTATACCGCTTCAAGTCAGTGACTGAGTGGATTGGTAACACTACGAGGGGCCCCTCGTGGGGAGTGAGTACGTCTCATATGAAGTACTCGTGACAATAGTATTGTCCGTATATTAATTCCTATATTTAGGATTAATATTCTCTTTAATCTCGTATTTATTTTTTACGGTTAACATTAGCCCCCCCAAATTTCGATCGCCTTCGTAGAGGCGAGGGAAATTTTATTTCTTGTCCTCGGTGAGGCGAGGGGTCTTTTCTTATTTTTTTCCTTCGTTTATATTTATTTTCGATATTTATCCGAGGGGGTGTGCATATGTTTATAGATATTTAAAAATGAGTCATAGGGAAATTACCTTATTACCCTCGGGGGCATTGTCCTCGAGTAGGCAGCGGTTTTAGAACATTTATTACGGGTAGTGAACGTGGAGGTGTAATGGCCGTTGACTGGTAGCCGCGGTTCAAATATCTGACCGTTGGTAACGGTCAGATTTTCAACGGTCAAATAGCCGTTAGCGCGCTGAGCGGCGCGTGTCGAGTGGGGGAGTTACGTGGAGTGTTAAACGCGCTCCACGTTTAAATGTAATACGACCGTTGCCCTTTAACGGCTATAAATAGCCATCTCCTTCATTCTTCTTCTTCACTTCAACTTTTCATTCCTTAGCAAAATTTCGACGAGCAAAATCTTTTCCTCCTCTTCTCTTAATCCGGCAATTTCTTCCTCTCAATTTTCGCAAACTCTTTTCTTGTCAAGAATTCTTTGCAAACACTTTTCCTCCCCTTGTTTAATTAAGCACGATGGCCTCCTCTACTGCTACTGCTATTACCGCTGCTTCCGCTTCGAGAGACGTTGCCTTCACTCCCGCCACTGATGCGCCGGCGGTTACGGGGGGTATTGATGTAGGTGGCCCCGCTGCGGGTACTCGTAAAAGAAGAGGTGGCACTTCTGCAGCGGTGGAAGAGAGCAATATTGGGCCCTCCAAGAAGGCTAGGGTTTCCAAGTCAAAGAAGCATGTTGTTCCTGTTGCTCGTGATTTTCACAAAATTGAGAAGATTCCGAGTTCTGTCACCCGAGGGCAGGTGTCCGCTCTGTTCAAGAGCTTGGGAGCCTTCAACAAAAATATGACTTTCTGGATTCCGACAAAGAGTGAGAGGGCGTGCAATCCTCCCGATGGCTGGCTCACCGTCTACTTTGCACAAATAAAGTTTGGGTGGCGATCGTTTATGCCCCCTTTCTTCTGTCAGGTGTTCAAGGCATGCAACATAAGTCCGAGTCAGCTGACTCCGAATGGATTTGCAGCCTTGTGCATATTCGTGTTTTGGTGCCACATAAATGGTTTGGAGTGAAAAGTTGAGCGCTTCTTCTCTATTTTTGACATGGTAATTTCTCCCGGGGGGTTTCCCTTTTACCATCTCCGTCATCGGGACAATGCCAAGAATAAGAGGATTCTGGAGGGGTCACTTAGCTCCCATAGCACCTGGAAGGATAAATACTTCTTCGTGCAGCCTGAGAAGAGAGTGTGGGATATGCCCTTCGACTGGAGGGAGGGTGAGGCTCCAGTATATACTTTGGACCCGGAGGTAAGCTTGTCTCCGGTGATTTCGCAGAAGGCTTTAATGGAGTCGGACGACTTCATGATACTGTTTGAGATGTCGGGTCTACAGAACGTGGTTTTTATCGATGCCGCTATTGAGAATCCATTGTCTCTAAGCTCCGATGCGCTGGTTCCTTTTGGTAAGCAAATTTTATATTTGTCTTTTGTCTTTTCCTTTACATAATTATAAGTTTAAAAGATACTTATCTGCTTTCTTGTAATGTAGGGGACCCTTTGGCGAACTACTATTCGCGTCCCGGTCCTTCGGTCCCTGCTCCGAGTGGTCGAAAGAGGTCAAAGGCTTCTGCAACTTCTTCTGCCCGCTCCTCGAGTGGTACTTCCGATGCTCCCGAGGAGGAGGACCCTGTGGATGAGGAGGTTGACGCCCCTGAGTACACAGATGTGCCTCTGAGGGAGGAGAAAGAGGAAGATCATTCCCCTTTTGTCATCGGTGCGGACGGTATAATCTACGATGCCGTTCCCTTGACTTCGGTGGACCCTCACTCGGCCTTAGTATTGGCGGCGGCCCCACATATAATATTGGGAGTTCTTCTAAGGGTTTGGAGGAAGGACCCACATCCGAGGGCGGTCCATCTCCGCGAGCTGCTGCGGAGGAGTCTGTGCCAGACTTGGTGGTCCTCTCATCCGAGGACCCGTCGCCATCACCTTCCCGTGAGCTAGGAGTTCCTGTCCCGATGCCTCCGGTAATTCCGGTGTCCTCGGAGAAGACAACTTCTGAGTCCCTTCCCCATGGTGAGTTTTCGTTGGTCCTTAATAAAATCTTCTAAAATGTTTAAAGGAATTTGTTTATATACTATGGTCCTCTTTTTCGGTGCAGATATCGCGGATAAGGGGAAGGCTCCGATGGCAGAAGGGTCTTCTCTCTTCGGTAAGCATTCTTTGCCTACCTCTTTCTTTTTTGCCCATTTCTTGTTTGATAATTTTTCTAGGTTCATTCTCTCTTCTTACATATATATATATATATATATATTATCTCTGCAGAAGAAGATTTTTTGGCACAGTTTCTCAATCCTGTTCCGGAGGCTTCGTTGGGTGACTCTGAGGACATTCAAGAGGAGTTTGACCCGCCATCTGACGATAGGGATGTGAAGGTAGAGATACTGAGCTCACTGGTTGGGGAGGCGGGCCTTTCTACTGCTGCTGGAGGTCCTCGGACTTTATTTACCGACTCGGATGTGGTGACGCCGACTCCGGGGACCCATCCTCCGAGGAATCATGTCCCTGTCACGCTTTCTCCGAGGGGCCTCACTTTTCAGACTCCGGTGGCTCCTCGTAGGCTAGAAGATATGCCCTCAATGCAGGTTCTGGAGGGAGCTTTCCAAGAGATTCTTCGTTTCTTTGCCTCCTCGAATGCAACCCCTACTGATGGGTTTCATTTTATGCATACGGGTCTCAACTAGATGGCTCTCATGGTAAGCTTGACTCCTTCCCTTTTTTCTTTCTGTTCATCCTTCTTTTAGTTAATTGGTTTTAGATTCTTATGCATTTTTTCTTTTTCGTAGGTTGGGAAAACTCGGGACGCAGCGGCTGCAGTAGAGCAGGGGTATCTCAAGGAGGGGGAAGAAGTAAAACTTCTCCGAGCACAAGTGGCGTCCCTTCTGTCCAAGGATAACGAGAGCTAGACGATGGAGAATGTGCTCCGCTCGAAGATTTCGGATCTCGACTTTCTCTGGCAGGAGGCTCAAAAGGAGAAAGAGGGTTTGCGCCTCAAGATGGAGCGGGCGGAGTCCGCGTATGAGCGGGTGGAGGCGTCCGAGAAAGCTTCCAAAGCCCAGATTGCTCTTTTGGAGAAGGAGAAGAAAGAGTCCGAGGAGGCTCTTAGGGCCCAGACTTCCGCTCTCGAGGGGGAGAAAGCAGAGGGGCTGGCGAGGGAGAAAGAGCTCCAGAGGTTGTTGGGCCAGCTCACTGATCGGGCCGAGTCGGCTGAGGGGAAGTTGGCTAAGGCCATTTCTCCCGAGGAGGTGCAAGCGAAGGTGAACGCGGTGGTCCGATTCGCTCAGCAGGAGACCCTTTGACAGCACTCGGAGTCTTCTGATAGGCCATCGCAAGAGCTCTTGACAGGCCATATGTTATGGGGATACTTGGAGGGTGCTAGGCTGGCGCAGCCGTTAGTGCGGCCGGATGTGGACTTCTCCAAGTCTTTTGACATTTGTAGGTTGAAGAGGCCTACTTCCGAGGATTGTCGCGTCCTTGTCGAGAGATTTAGTGGCTTGTTATCTCCTCGGGCTTCTCCATCACCCTCTCCCATGCGGTTAGCGAGTAGTCGAGTCTGAGGCCCAGTGGCTCTGGAGGGGTATTGTCACCAACTTCTCGCCTGGCTCCGATGAATCCTCCCTCGGAGGCGGCGACCTCCTCGCATTCAGTTCCGCATCCGTCAACCACGGGGGCCTAGTTTAGGACTTTTATTTTCTTTGTCTTTACTGTAATTTTTACGCTTTAGCATTTATTATTTTTTGCAAATATACTCTGTTTTCCGAGGATTTCTCGGGCTTTATTAATGAACACTCAGTTTATCCTTTCTCTATTTTGTCTTTTCCGCTTGTGAGCATTAGTAAAGATTTAGCAACTATAAATGTCTGACTCTTTCATTATTTCTTAAGGATAAGTTTGCCAAAAAACCTTGCTGGCCAAGTAAAACCTTAGCAGGACGTGTCTTTATGCATGAGATTTTACCATCCTTAATAGGATTTTTACTGGACACGTAGCCTTAATAATTAACTGACTTGGGCAGCTCATGCTTTTACCTATCTTGCTAAGGAAATGAGTAGAAGTATATATATATATATATATATATATATATATATAAATAAGTGCTTAGTGAATCCTATTATACTTACTTCACAGGAAAATTCCTTTTAGATATAGTGTTCACTAAATTTCTTGCAAACTCACTTTCTGGCTTTTGCACAGTTATTTGTTGTATTTCCGTTTTCTTTAAACAGTTAATCTTGAAAAAAGGAGTGAAAACTTACCAGGCAAGATGACGCCCCCACATTACAGGAGAGGAGGGTCCGTTTCTTCTCACAATTCCACTCGGAACTCGGTTCGGACTCCTCCGTTGGCGTTAGGGGTTCGCCATGCTTCCTCGGCTAGCTTTTCTTCCAGGTGGGATAGTTTGGACGATGACATGGCGGCTCTCTTGGGGAGTTCCTCAAGGGGAGCCGTTGTAAGGTCCGCGAATGCTGAGTCTCGCAGGATACATCATATTCGAGAGGTGTTTATGGGTAGGGGGTCTTATACCCTGGTGGATCAGTCTTCGGAGTTTGATATGCTTCATTTGAGTCCCATGAAGTTAATGGGCCGAGTTCGAGTGGGGACTGCTGTGATTAGCGAGCACGAGGGGTCATTATGACCCTCTTTGCTGAGTATAATTTAGATTATACCCAGTATGATTTGGTCATACCACACTCCGAACAGAGGGCTTACGATCCCCCCTCGGGATTCTTGACGGTGTATTGCAAACAGATGCGGTGTGGGATGCGGGTGTTTTTCCACCCTTTTATTAAAGCCCTCTTCCGTTATTGGGAAATATGTCCTAGCCAGCTGACGTCGAATTCTTACCGTCACTTGGTGGGGTACATCCTATGTAGCGAGCTCTTGAACCTCCCTATGTCTCCTTATCGGGTGGGAGCCGTTTTTGCCTTGCGCCCCTGTGCGGGTGGCCCCCCCTTTTTCAGCTTGGCCTATCGGGACAATAGTAGAACTTTCACTCATGTATCCAACTCGCGCTCTCGTAGAGGGGATTGGAGGCGGAGGTTCTTTTTTGTTCGCCCGAGGGGCCAATCAGCTGATTTATGGGGAGTACCTCTCCGATGGGGTCTCGGATATGTTACTCCCAATGTCGCGACCTTGATAGGTGAGGAGGAGGTGTTGTCCCGTTCTAGGTTGTTCACGGGTACTTATGACATAAGCAGCTTATTGGAGTTTCCCGAGTCTTTGATCTTGGCGGGCCTTCAAGAAGGGGTAGAGATGTTCAATCTCCCTGCTCAGCCGCTTTATAGCAATTTCTTTTTTCGTAAGTTCCTCTTCTTGTCTTTGTAGTTTTGAGGTTTCTTCGTTGTTTCGGGCTTATAGTATATTTATCTTTCCGATAGGTTTGCGATAAAGCCTTTCGATAAGGTCTTTTTGGTGCAGACGCTAAATGACGGGTACGCCTTTTTGGAGGAGGGCGGTTCCGATCAATTGAACTATTACATTGTGATGAGTCCTTCTTCGGAAGGGAGGGATCAGGGGGCTTTGCTTGTCGCAGTCCCCCCATCTCCCGCTGTCTCCAAGGATCCCACCGCTGCTCTTTTCCGGATGGATTTTTCGATACCTCGGTTGGTATCGCGTTCTTTTTCAAGAGATGTTGTAAACGTGGTGGAGGAGGGTTTTCCTTCCTCTGTTCCAGGTGGATCTCAACCCCTAGGGGAAGGTCCTGACCGTGTTGTTCGTCCACCTCTCGAGGGCAATCCTCTTCGGGCGGGGATCCGTCCCCTCGGAGAAGGTGGTTCCGTTCCTTCGTCCTCTTCAGTGGCGGACTTTTGCCGGAATTACTTGAGCGTGTTATTGAATGCGACAGACTGTGAATTAATGAGGACCTTTCCTCTATCCAGTCTTCAGGATCTAGCCTGTAAAGATTTGTGCAAGGTATAGCAATTTTTCATTTGTTCTATTTATCACTAACCTTTGTTATCCTTCGGTGTTGACGGGCTGATTGGTATACAGATTTATATGGTCTTGAACGCCATCGGATCCCGAGGAAAGTCTTCTTCTGATCCCGACTTGGTGTATCGCGGCCGGGATGAGCTAGAGAAAGGTTTGCTTGAAGCTCACGAAGAGATAGCCCAATTGACTGTTGTTAACAGGTTTGGAATAATACCCGATTAACCGATTTATTTATGAGTTCGGAACGCCATTATTCGTGGTTCAAAGAAAGTAATTGACTATTAGGGAAAATTACGAAAATATCCTTCCTTTATTCACTGAATTCCTTACACCCGAGGAGCATAAATATGATCTTATGCTTTTTCTGAGTGAGTTTTAGTGTATATCATGTCTCTCTTCTTGTCTATCCTCCTTTTCCCTTATATAGGTATAGGAGGGTGTTTATGTCACTATGAATGCGCTGCATGTGTTACAAGTGTAATGCTGCATGTGTTACAAGTGTCCTTCTAAAAGATAAGGTATATCTTGTTGACAAAGTGCTGACTAGGATGATCCTTATCTTGTCCGAGGGCTGCGGGGAGTTCCGAGGGGTTGTTTTTTCTGTTTTCTTCTCTTTGATGGACTGAATCTTCTGTTTTCTTTTCTCCGAGGGGCTGGATTTCATGAGAAGGTTCACTAGTTGAAGTGGAGTGGGTGTCCGAGGAGGTCTATATTCCGGGGACAGCTATTTCCTCGTCGGCTTCTCTGGTAGAGTTCTCCGAGGGGCATATTTGTTTCTCTAGGCTTGTGAGGTGGGCTCCAAGAGCGTCAATTTGCATGTAAGGCTGTATTCTTGTATATGGATGGGTTCCGAGCATTTCTGGTCGTCGTGGGAGTAGTGGCTCCTTCGGGAATCGTTCTCCGAGGGCTTCCTGTCTTTGGCTGAGTAACCTTCTTGGCTTGGGCTTTCGGGGTAAGTGACTTTGGTGATTGGTGCTTTGAGTAGGACGTTGTTTTATGAATTTTAGCCTTCGGGGTGATGATTCCGAGGGCTTTGGGAGTGTTCAGCAAGGAAGTATTTTCGTATAGTGGTCCCTCTTGGCGCAGTGATGGATATCAGGGTCGCGTGGATCCATCGGGGTTTACTCTTTTTCCGATGCCACGTTGATATCTTATTTTTGTTCATCTTGACTTTCCAAGGGACGCTTAGGTGTCCACTCGGGTGCCACGCCGTATCCTAGTAGGATATGTGAATTCCGAGGGACTATTATCTCTTCGGGTGCCACGTCATACCATAGTAGGGTATGTGACATACGAGAGTGTTCGTGACGATAATATCGCCCTTGGGATTAATCCCTAATTTAAGGGTTAATCTTTTGTTTAACTTGTATAATCCCTTATTTATTTTTTAGGGTTAACACTAGCCCCCCCAAATTTCGATCGTTCTCGTAGAGACGAGTGAAATTTTATTTCTTGGCCTTAATAGGGCAAAATGGGCTTTTTCTTTATTTTTTGGTGATTTTTCCGAGGGGATTGGAATTTCTCCATTCTTTTTATGATTTACGGGGGTATTATATGCATATAAGTATATACTTGAAATACCGTGAAGTAAAATTACCGTTATGTTCTTGGGAAGCAGCGGTTTAGATGAAGAGTTACTTTTATAACGGCCTTTTCTAGCCGTTGGATGTCTTAAATGACATTTATTCATCCGTCCGTTAATCTGCAGTAACGGCTAGCGCGTGGAGCGACACGTCGCTTCCTGAGTGGAGACGTGGGGCGTGGGAGACGAGGCACGTCTTTAATGGTGGTCCGCTTATAAATACCCCGTCCGTACTTTTCTCTCCCATTCTCTCTTCACAAATTCTTCAATCTTCCAATTCTCTTTAATTCTCAAATTTTCTTAAGCAAAAAAGAGCGATTTTTGCTCCTCGCTGAGTCTCTTTTTCTCTTTTCTTTTTACCAGACTCGTAAAATTTTTCTTTTTGCCCCAAAAGAAGATGGCTTCTTCTGCAAATATCTCTTCTGCCGAAACTGCCCCTGTTGACGTTTCTGTTTCTGCCGCGACGACTGTTCCCCTCGCGGGACCTACTGCTGCCACTCGTAAGAGAAGAGGTACCGTAGCCGAAGGGAGTGGGGCCGCCGCCGCGAAAAAAGCTAGGGTTTCGAAATCAAAGAAACCCCCTCTCCGTGACTTTTCTAAAATTGAGAATGTTCAATCCGTGGTTACTTATGAACAGGTCATGGATTTGTTTGAGGCTACGGGAACTGCGATGGCGAATGTGACCGTTCACATTCCTTCGGAGAATCAGAGGGCGTGTTACCCTCCTACGGGTATGCTCACTGTGTATTTTGCGCAGGTGAATTACGGGTGGCATTCGTTTATGCCATCCTTTTTCTGCGAAGTCTTCAAGACTTGTGGAATCTGCCCGAGTCAGTTGGTTCCCAATGGCTATGCCGCCCTCTGTATTTACGTGTTTTGGTGTATGGTCAAGGGGTACGAGTGCAATGTGGATCATTTCCTGTCTATCTTCGATGTGGGAGTGTCACCCGGGGATATCCCTTCTATCACGTTCATCATCGGGATCATTCGGCTAACTCTACGAAGAGGATTTTGGGTGCGACGATAAGCTCGCACGGTGTTTGGAAGGACAAATTCTTTTATGTGAAGCCCGTCCGAGGGAAATGGGATATGCCCTTCAAGTGGGGGGAGGGTGTGACTCCAATTCACACCCTGGCTGAAGATATGGTGCTCTCTCCAGTGATTGCCCAGCACGCACTAATGGAGTCAGAAGATTTCTCGTGGTTATTTGATAAGGCTGGACTTCACTTCGTAGTAGGTGTTAATGACAACGTGAAGAAACCGCTTTTTGTTTCGAGCCTATTCATGCCAGCTTTCAGTAAGTTTTCCTTCTGTTGCTCGTGTGCTTCTTTATTCCATATCTATTTTCTTCGAGTGGTTTTTCGTATTCTTCCGTTACTCGTACTAAGATATTTTGGGGTGGCGCAGAGGAGGTTATGGCGAGGTACTATTTAGTACCTGGTTCCGAAGAGGTGGCTCCAAGTGGTCATAGCGGAGCTTCCGAGAAAGGAGATCACGAGGGAGCTGAGGCGCAGTCCGAGGAGGCAGGGATGGGCACGGAGGCCGAGAAGGTTTATGAAAATATTCCGCCTCCTTCCGAGGATGTTGGGGGAGTGCCCCTGGAGGCTGTTCCGTTGTGGCAGGTAGCTCCCTCGTCCGTTCTGACTTGGAGGTCTGCCTCTGAGTCAGACACTGGTAGTCTTCCGAGGGGCTCGCAAGGGGGGCAATCTCCGAGGGCTGAAGAAGAAGAGTTTTCGTCTCCGGATGTGGTTTTGGTCCCTTCTCGAGATCCCTCGCCCATTATTCCTGATCCCTCCTCTACTCGTCCTCGTAAGTTTCTTTCTCTCTTCCATTTCCCTTCAAATTTTGTTATCATTATTTGACTACGTATTTGGCTCTTGTAGATGTCGATAAGGGCAAGGCCCCTATGTTTCCGGGTGCAGATTTATTCGCTCAATTACTTCACCAGGACTCGGAAGATCCATCTGAGGGAATCAGTCAAGGTCCTGCGGATTTATTGAAGGACTTGGAGGCGAAAAGGGAAGTGTCGGATACTTTGCTCCGGGGAGAGGGCCCCTCGGCCACTGCAAAAGTTTCTGAAGCGGTCATGACGGAGGCAGTGGCCGCGACTCCTGCTACCGCCATTCCTTCTCCGATAGGAGATCTCCCGAGGAGGGTTCCTCTGCGGAGGTCAGCTTCCGAGGGAGATTTTTCATCTCAAGTACCCGAGAAGGAGCCTTCGACTGTTGGGGAGGCATACCATGAGATCCTTCACTTCTTCGGATCTTCTCTTGCTGCGCCCGCGGAGGGGTATCAGTTTTTGCGGGCCAGCATGGTCTGGATGGAAACCATCGTAAGTGCTTGTCCTTCGGCTGCTTTATTTTTAAATAATTTTCCCGTATACTTCCTTATGTTTCTCTTCTTGTCATGTAGTCCAAGAAGACTCGGGAGGTTATCACTGCAGTAGAGTAGCGCCATTCAAGGGAGGTAGCCGAGATAGGATCCCTCCGAGGGCAGGTGACTTCTCTCCGGGCCCAACTCTATGAGGCCGAGTCAATGAGAGATGTTTTCCGGACGAACTTGGAAGCCAGTGACTTCGCTTGGAGGGAGGATCAGAGAGCCAAGGAAGTGATGCGGCTCACTTTGCAGAGGATGCAGTCGGCTTACGACAAGCTGGAGGCATCCGAGGGGGCTGTCCGAGTCCAGTTGACTCTTTTGGAGAAGGAGAAGATGGAGTCCGAGGAGCTTCTTCGTGCTCGGGTGGAAGTTTTGGAGAAGGAGAAATCAGAGTGGTTGGAGCAGAACAGGAGCTTCAATCTCGGGTCAAGGAGTTGGTGGATTTGAAGATAGTCCAGGTAGTGCCACAGGAGGAGGTGCAAGCTCGGATTGACGAGGCCGTTCGGTACGCAACAGCGGAGGCAGAGCGCCAATATGCTTCCTTGTCCGCTCGGGAGTCTCTTGGGCATATGCTATGGGGATGGCTAGAGTGTGCCACTGTAGCCCGTGGGGTAATGCCCTCGGGGGAAAATTTTGGCGGCATTTTTGATGTCAAGAAGCTTGCCAAGCCGTCTCCCGAGCAGGTTCAGAACCTTCTTAAAATGTATGATGCGGTGATGACGCCCAGGGGCTCCCCTGTTCCTTTCTCGACTGCATCCAATCTTGGTGTTACTGGCTCGAGCGGAGTTTCACCTCCGCCCCCACCCCCACCGAGTACAGGGATTTAGAATAGGATTCCTTCTCTCTTTTTTTTAATGCTTTTGTAGACGCTTCCGAGAGCTTCTCGGGCTTATAAATGAACAATTTGTCCTATTCTTTTCTTTATATTTTGTTTTACTTGTCCACTAGCTTGAGATAGTAATAAACTATTAGCATGCTTATATATAAAACTTATTCCCTTTAATCTTCTTCAAAAAGGTAAGCTAAAGACAAAATCCTTTATTTGCTGACTAAGTATATAACTTAGCAGGACGTGTCAAATTATATGCATGCTTAAGAGTTATTTATCCTAATTAAGGATACTTATTAGCACGTGTCATGCCCCTAGGAGTGGGTGGGACAGCTCCAGCTTCTTTTAATGGGATTAGCTTATCGCATATAATATGCTAACAGTGGTATTTATACCTATCACTAAAAGCTATCTTGCTTTAGCAGATAAATCATTTTACCTTCTTCCTTTAGAAATCTATTCTTGCAGAACTTAGTTTTTACTTTCGTAGTTGCACTCAATACTTTTTCTTCGACCTTCGTACAAGAGTAAACGGAAAACTTACTATTAAAGATGATGCCGCCACATCACAGGCATGGGGGGTCCACATCATCAAGTAGTTCTTCTCGGAGTCGTGCCCGAGGTCTCCCTGGATCCCAGGTTTATAGTGCGTCCTCGGAAAGTTCTTCCCCAGGGCAGCGGAATAGGCTGATTGAGAATCAAGTGATCATTGGGACAAGCTCGTCTTCAAGGGTGGGGAGTAGGTCATCGTATACGGACTCTCGAAGAATGGACCATATAAGGGATGTGTTCTTGGGTAGAGAACCATATTCTCTTGCCGATGAGCGTTCTGTATTTAACTTAATACCTTTGAGCCCCTCAAGGTTGATAGGTCGAGGACGAGTTGGTTTCGCCGTTAGCACTGTGTATGGAGAGTCTCTAGTAACTCTTTTTGCGGAATTCAATCTGAATTTCAATGATTTTGATGTGATTGTGCCCTCTCCAGATCAGAGAGCATATGATCCTCCTCCTAGATTCTTAACTGACTATTGTGATCAAATGCACTGTGGATTACGGGTGTTTTTTCACCCTTTTCTTCGATCGCTCTTCCAGTATTGGCAAATCTGTCCGAGCCAGTTAACACCCAACTCGTATCGCCTTTTAGTGGGATACGTTTTATGCTGCGAGCTCCTTAACCTTCCCATGTCCCCGTATCGGGTGGGGGCAATTTTCATCCTTCGGCCTTGTTCGGACGGAGTCCCCCTTTTCAGCCTGGCCTATCGGGACGTCGAAAAAGCCTTCACTGGTACATCCAGTCCTCGCACTCGTAGGGGGGACTGGAAGCGGAGGTTTTGCTTTGTCCGTTCGAAAGGTCATTCGGCCCGATCGTGGGGAGTACCCATCCGATGGGGCTTGGGATACGTTTCGCCCATATCCGAGACGTTGGGGCGGGAATGGGAGGAACTGAGTCATTCCGGGTTATTTTCTGGCTCGTACGATATTACCAGCCTGCTTGCGTGTCCTGAAGCTCTTATTCTGGCAGGTCTTCAAGAGGGAATAAGGAGAGAGAACTCACCAATTCATCCTCTTCATGGCAATTTCTATTTCCGTAAGTCTGAAGATTTGTCGACTTCTCTTTTATCAACTTGTGTGTCCTCGGGATCATCATATACTCTATACTTGTCTTATAGGTGCTGAGATGGCGGCTTTTTCCATAGATCCATTTAATGGTGTTTTTCTGGGGCGAGCTCTACACGGTATGCGGCGGGCACTGGAGGGCATTTCCGATACCTTCGTGGCAGTTACGAGGGCTGACTCCTCCTCGGAGAGACCGGAATCGGAGGGTTCGCCCGTGGCAGCCCCCCAGTGAGCTTTGTGATTCCTCTTAGGGTAGAAAATTCGGTTACGGCTCTTTCTCCGATAAACTACCCAGTGCCTCCCTTGGTGTCGCAACCATTTCCTCGAATTTCCGATATCGTGAATGTTGTGGAAGGAGGTCCCGAGCGCATACCCGCGTCGCTGGGCGGAGGGAATCCTCCTCCCGTGGGTTTCTCTCCTCCGGGTGCTGACCCAGGGTTTTCTCCCCTCGGAGAGGTATCGGGGTTTTGCCAAAATTTTCTTAGCGGTCTACTGAATGTTACGGATTGTGAGCTCATGAGGACCCTTCCTTCCTCTCGTCTTCAGGATTTAGTTTGCAAAAACCTGTGTGAGGTAAATGCTCATTTTATTTGCAAACTTTGGTTACTTACCTTTTATTTCTTCGGTAGTGATTCCTTCGTCTCCATTCAGATTTATATGGTGCTAGATACCATCGGATCTCGGGGGTGTTCCTCTTCAGATCCTGGCTTGGTTTATCGCCGTCGGGACGAGTTAGAACATGGTTTGTTGGAGGCTCAAACAGAGATTTCCCGCTTGCAGGAAGAGCATGAAGCTGCTAAAGCGATTCACGATATGGTCCTTCAGATTGAGAGGGATAAGTCTTGGGAAGTGGAGCGCCAGTTGATGCTAGAGAGGACCCGGGTGACGAGTTTTCAGGCGAGTTTGGAGGAGTTGAAGAGTCAACTTCGCCACTCCGATGAGCAATTACTGCAAATGATTCAGGAACGGGATGCGGCAACTCATCGGGTGCTGGAGATTACTCGCGCCCACGATGTTGCTCTGGTGGTAGCTCGGATCCGAGCTGTTTTGGATATCGCGGGTCCTTCAGCTTTTAGGGAGTCTTTACAAAAGGAGATGCGTGACCTGGTCCGCATCGGGTATCGACTTGGTACGGATGCGGTTCAAATATTTCCAGAGTGCCCCAGGGACTTGGTCATTCCCGAGCTTAATCTTCATCCCATCTTTCCTGAAGATAGTCCCGTAGCATCCGAGGGCGTGTTATTGGCGGATCCAATAACCCTATCCGAGGAGCAGCGTCGTCGCCTTATCCGAGAAGGGAAGCGTCCTTTGCGAGAGGAGTAGTAGATAGTATTTAACTTGTAGTAGGTGGTCTTTTGGAGTCCGATGACTGTCTATCTAGTAGATGGCTCCTCGGGGTTAGGTTGCTTGTAATGATTTCCTGTGTAAGGCTACCATTTTTGTTTTGCAAACCTATGTACCCTATCGGATTCGAATGTATCATAACCATCTATTTATAAACAAACAGTTTTATTTATGTAACAATGAAGATGTTACATTAAGCATAGTATTTTCTAAGATTGAAGGAATTCCACGTATTGCGAAGAGTGGCGCCTTCGGAGTTAGCAAGTAGATAAGTTGCGGGTGCAACAATTCCCGCTATTTTGTAGGGTCCTTCCCATCGGGGCTCAAGCTTGCCTACGTTTTTGGAAGCTCCGACCCGTTTTAGCACTAAATCACCTACTTGAAAAGCTCTAATCTTTACCTTGGCGTTATAGTACCGTGCCATCCGAGTTTTGTATTCTTCAGCCCGAACGGCGGCTCGGATTCTTCTCTCTTCTAAGAGATCAAGGGCCAGAGCTAAGTTAGCACTATTGGCCACTTCTTCGTATTCTTTGACTCGCCAACTCTCGATCGAGACTTCGGAGGGTACCACTGCTTCACAACCATAAGAGAGGCTGAAAGGGGTTTCGCCTGTGGCGGTATTTTGTGTGGTCCGATAGGCCCATAATATGTCGGGTATCTCTTCAACCCATTTGGCTTTGTGCCAGTCGAGTCGGGCCTTCATATTTTTCAGGAGAGTGCGATTAGTTCTCTCGACTTGTCCGTTGGCTTGAGGGTATCCCACCGAAGCAAAACGGTGTTTAATCTCCCAATGATCACACCATTTTTCTAACCCTTGGTCAGTAAATTGCAGGCCATTGTCACTTACCAGGCTCCGAGGGACCCCAAAACGGCACAGAATGTTTCTCCACAAGAAGTTAATGACCGCCCCTGCAGTTATTCGCGCTAAAGGCTCCGCCTCCACCCATTTGGTGAAGTAGTCTACTGCCACGAGTAGGAACTTCTTTTGACCAGCATCGGGAATAAGTGGACCTATTATGTCTATTCCCCATTTGGCGAAAGGGCATGCGGTCAGGTGGGGTTCCCATGGAGCCGCTGGCTGGTAAACCCGAGGGGCATAAGCTTGGCACGACTTACACTTTTCCGCATGGTTTTTGCAATCCTTGGCCATCGTGGGCCAATAATAACCCTGTCGAATTATCCGTCCAGCCATGCTTCCGCCACTGGTATGGCTACCACACACCCCTTCGTGAGTTTCTGCCAGGACGAGTTGAGCCTCCTCTTCATTTAAGCATCGGGCATGAGGGTAAGAGTATGTCCTTCGGAATAGTATTCCGTCTTTGAGGAAATATCGGATGGTCTTCTTAGACATCATCCGTCGAACAGATTTGTCCTCAGAGTATCCTTCAGGATCTTGCAAAAATGCTTTAACGGGCGTTATCCAGCTTATCGGGGGATTGGTCGTGGTGGCGCTCACCTCTTCAGGTCCAGCCCTCTCTGATTCGCTCATATGTAACAGAGTGATTTTCCGAGTACGAATGGTGGTTAATTGTGCAGCCATTTTGGACAAGGCATCGGCTTCCTGGTTATCCCCTCGGGGAATCTGCACCAATTGATACTCATCAAACCATGCTTTAGCCCGATGGACTACTCGAAGATAACTCTGCATCCTTTCTTCTTTGGCTTCGTATGTACCCTGAACTTGCTGGACAATTAACTGAGAGTCACTATGCAGGCGGATTTTTCGTATTCCGCCTTCCCGAGCAAGCCTCATTCCGATAAGGAGGGCTTCATATTCAGCTTCGTTGTTGGATACGGGGTAATCAATTCTAACCGCGAAATGTAGCGCCTCCTCTTCGGCTTCCGTGTTAATCAAGATTACTCCGGCTCCACCATGCGTATTTACGGAGGAACCATCAACGTAGACATGCCACAGAGGTTCTTTCCTTTCCACTCCGATTCCCGTAAGTTCTACCACAAAGTCTGCTAGCACTTGGGCCTTGATGGAAGGTCTCGGGGCATATGAGATATCATACTCCGTTAGCTCGACAGCCCATTTTATCAGTCTCCCCGAGGTCTCGGGTTTGTTGAGAATTGCCCGTAGAGGGTGCTTAGTCAGGACAGTGATCGGGTGGGAGAGAAAATATGGGCGTAATCTACGCGCCGTGGTAACCAAAGTGAGTACAAGTTTTTCTATCAGAGTATACCTGGTTTCCGCTCCGAGGAGAGTTTTGCTAACGTAGTAGACCGGATGATGCTCCCCATCGTGCTCTTTGACCAATACCGCTCCGATAGCCTCCTCTCCTACGGACAGGTATACGAAAAGTTCCTCCTGGGGCGAAGGTTTGACCAGCAAGGGTGGTCTTACCATATAGCTTTTCAATTCCTGGAGAGCTTCTTCACATCGTGAGGTCCACTGGAATTCTTTGATATTCCGAAGGATTTTAAAGAACGGGAGTCCTTTCTCTGCTGACTTGGAGACAAATCGGCTGAGGGAGGCCATTTGCCCGGTCAGTTTTTGCACGTCCTTTATGGATTTTGGAGTTGGTAACCCAATAATTGCTTCGGCTTTCTCGGGGTTAACTTCTATTCCTTTCTCGATAACCATGAATCCCAAAAATTTGCCTCCTCGGATATCGAAGGAGCATTTCCTAGGGTTTATCTTCATCCCAAAACGATCCATGATAACCAATGTTTTTCGCAAGTCCTCGGGATGGTCTTTCGCGGAATGACTTTTGACGACCGTGTCATCCACATATACTTCCACGGTTTTTCCGATGAGCCCCGCAAACATGAGGTTCACCAATCGTTGGTATGTAGCTCCTGCGTTCTTAAGTCCGAAGGGCATGACTAGATAACAAAAGGTACATGCATCCGTAATGAAGCTGGTTTTGTCCTGGTCCGGGAATGCCATCGGGATTTGATTGTATCCTTGGTCCCCATCCAGAGTCGACATGAGTGCACAACCAGCGGTAGAGTCGACCAATTGGTCTATGCTTGGTAAGGGATAGCAGTCCTTTGGGCAAGCATCATTAAGATCGGTGAAGTCAACGCACATCCTCCATCTTCCTCCCGACTTAGGGACCAAGACCACGTTGGCCAGCCATTCGGGATACACGACCTCTCGGATTTGTCGTAAGCTGAGAAGCCGTTGAATTTCTGATCGGATAATCTTGTTGCGTTCGGGCCCCATTCTTCTCTTCTTTTGTTGAATGGGTTTGGCCCCTGGCTTTACATTAAGGAAGTGTTGGCATACCTTATTGCTGATCCGTCCGGGGGGGACCTCATTCCCATGCGAAAAGGTGACAAAATTCCTTTAGAACGGATATCAATTGGGCTTCCAACTCAGGTTCCATATTAGTGCCCATTTTGATCGCCCTGGCGGGATTTCCTTCCACGAGTTCTATCATCTTGAGCTCTTCGATGGGTTGGACTCGGGCTTCTTCTATTTTCCGTTTTTTGCTACTATCCGAGGGGTTCTCGTCCTCTTCGGGGATTAGGGCATTCATTCGGCATTCTCTGGCTCTAGCTTGATTTCCTCGGACTTCTCCGATGCCTGCCATGGTAGGAAATTTTACCTTGAGGTGGAGGGTAGAGGGAATCGCTTCGAATGACAGAATGGAGGGTCTTCTGCATATAGCGTTGTATGTCCTTGACGAAGCCTCCACCACCCAAAATTTGGTGGGTTCCGTTCTCCGTAGGGCTCCTTCTCCCCACGACATTGGCAAGGTCACGGTTCCGAGGGTGTTACAGGCTTCGCCAGAGAAGCCTACTAGAGGGACTTCAGCCACCTCCAGTTGCTCCTTCTTCAATCCCATGGCTAGATAGGTGGGAAAAAACAAGACGTCCACAGAGCTGCCCGTATCTATGAGGATACGCTGAATCCCAAATCCGTAGATAGTAGCTTCAATTACCAAAGGATCTTCGTGGGGGTATACTATACCTTTCAGGTCTTCGGGTCCGAAAGTAATATTTGGTAATCTGGCCCCTTGGGCGGAGCATACCGGGAGCCCTTGTCCCGCTCGTATGGCTTCTTTGAGATATTTTGTCTTCTTACCCTGGGGTATTCTGGAAATATCTCCTCCCTCTATCATGTTGATCGTCCGTCCCGAGGAGGGGTTGACCTCGTACGTGTAGGGAGGGGGAGGTAGGTTCCGATACCCTGTGGTCCTTTCCCGTGATTGCCGCGGAGACGCAGCGGTTCTTTCTTGAGGGGATCTTTGGTGCTTTCTAGTCTTTTCTTGGGACCTCCGCCGATGTTCCGCGGTTTGTTCTCGTGACTGTCGGTGGGGAGTATCCTCTTCCTCGTCAGGTCCTCCTCGGGGCCGTTTCCATACATGTGCTTTGGGCTCTTTGGGATTGTTTCTTTTTAGGTAGTTATGCAGATATCCTGCCTCTAGAAGGCGAAGTATTTCTCTTCGGAGGGTAGTACACTCCTCGGTAGTGTGTCCATAAGTTTTATGGAATTTACAGTACTTACCCGTATCCTTATCTTTATTGAGAAATTTGGCAGGCCGGGGCCAACGCACTTCTTCATTGCCCCGCATTACGTTGAGTACCTCCACAGGAGCTAGGGTCATCGGAGGAAGGGGCACGGGTTTAAGGAATTTCTTGACCGTCTCCCCATCGTCCTTCCGAGGGGGTGGTTTTCCTTCTTTGCCCTTCTCTTTGGTCTTAGTTTCCTTTTCAGTCTGCTCGTGACGTTCATTGTCATCCTTCTCCAGCCCTCTCTTTGTATGGTCAGCTTCTTCCATAAGAATATGAGTTTCAGCTTGTTGCATAAGTTCATTCATGTCCGTGACATGATTCCCCATCAGGTATCGAAAGAATTCTCCCGCCCGGAGTCCTTGTGTCAGAATATCGGCCATAATGGTTGGGCTAACGTTCGGAACATCCAGCGCTTCGTCCGTGAAGCGTTTTATATATTCCCGAAGAGATTCATCCTTTCGTTGTTTGATGGTAAAAAGATGAGTGGCCAATTTGGGATACCTACGGTTACAGGCGAAGTGGCGTATAAACAGGTGAGCCAATCGGTCAAAGTTGACCACTGAATTGGGAGGGAGATGGGTAAACCAAGATTGAGCTCGTCCTCCGAGGGTAACAGGGAACACTCGGCATAGGACATAGTCCGGGGCAGACGATAGGTCCATTCCTGCCAAATATTGATGTATATGATCTTGCGGATCTCTCCCGTCGGCTTCTCTTGTATACAATGGTACATTAATAGGCCGCATTCCTGAAGGAATCGGGGCAGAGGCTATTTCAGGAATGAAGGGAGATGTCTTAAACGTCGGATCTTCCTTGGGTCCTACAGTCCTCTTGAGATCTCCTACTTCCTTTTGTAGATCTTCAAGGATTCCCCATAAGGTTGGTTCTCCATTGGGAGTAATAATAGGGGGCCGATATACGGGGAGAGACCTTTCTTCCCTCTGGATCATCCTCGGAGTTTCCAGATGATCATAACGCCTTAGCGTCCTCCGAGGAGTTTCCTAATACCACGAGATTGGAGTAGGGCATTGTGCCCCTCTTGCATAAACTTCGCCTTGTTCCGAGGGATAATCTCCTTGGTGCGGAGATCCTGGGACTGTTTCCAGGGGAGTCTCGAATTCTTGGTGATTAACTCGAGCGGTGGCTTCCACTAGTCTTTCAAAAACGGATCGGGGAACATTGATGAAGTCCCTTTCGTCGGAACGGCGATTCGCTACGGTTTCCTCCGAATTGTCCAGATGGGGCGGGTGGATTTCACTGTGAAACAAATTTTCCATAGTTGGTTTGCTTTCTTGAACACGCTCGAGGACAACTTCTATGACGTTCCCACAGACGGCGCCATTTTGTTAACAGGTTTGGAATAATACCCGATTAACCGATTTATTTATGAGTTCGGAACGCCGTTATCCGTGGTTCAAAGAAAGTAATTGACTATTAGGGAAAATTACGAAAATATCCTTCCTTTATTCACTGAATTCCTTACTCCCGAGGAGCATAAATATGATCTTATGCTTTTTCTGAGTGAGTTTTAGTGTATATCATGTCTCTCTTCTTGTCTATCCTCCTTTTCCCTTATATAGGTATAGGAGGGTGTTTATGTCACTATGAATGCGCTGCATGTGTTACAAGTGTAATGCTGCATGTGTTACAAGTGTCCTTCTAAAAGATAAGGTATATCTTGTTGACAAAGTGCTGACTAGGATGATCCTTATCTTGTCCGAGGGCTGCGGGGAGTTCCGAGGGGTTGTTTTTTCTGTTTTCTTCTCTTTGATGGACTGAATCTTCTGTTTTCTTTTCTCCGAGGGGCTGGATTTCATGAGGAGGTTCACTAGTTGAAGTGGAGTGGGTGTCCGAGGAGGTCTCTATTCCGGGGACAGCTATTTCCTCGTCGGCTTCTCTGGTAGAGTTCTCCGAGGGGCATATTTGTTTCTCTAGGCTTGTGAGGTGGGCTCCGAGAGCGTCAATTTGCATGTAAGGCTGTATTCTTGTATATGGATGGGTTCCGAGCGTTTCTGGTCGTCGTGAGAGTAGTGGCTCCTTCGGGAATCGTTCTCCGAGGGCTTCCTATCTTTGGCTGAGTAACCTTCTTGGCTTGGGCTTTCGGGGTAAGTGACTTTGGTGATTGGTGCTTTGAGTAGGACGTTGTTTTATGAATTTTAGCCTTCGGGGTGATGATTCCGAGGGCTTTGGGAGTGTTCAGCAAGGAAGTATTTTCGTATAGTGGTCCCTCTTGGCGCAGTGATGGATATCAGGGTCGCGTGGATCCATCGGGGTTTACTCTTTTTCCGATGCCACGTTGATATCTTATTTTTGTTCATCTTGACTTTCCAAGGGACGCTTGGGTGTCCACTCGGGTGCCACGTCGTATCCTAGTAGGATATGTGAATTCCGAGGGACTATTATCTCTTCGGGTGCCACGTCATACCATAGTAGGGTATGTGACATACGAGAGTGTTCGTGACGATAATATCGCCCTTGGGATTAATCCCTAATTTAAGGGTTAATCTTTTGTTTAACTTGTATAATCCCTTATTTATTTTTTAGGGTTAACAACTGCGGATAAGGAGACTGCTCGGGAAGTTCACGATGGGGTTTTACAAGCCGAAAAAATAAATCTTGGGAATTGGAGCACCGGTTGGTGCTTGAGAGGGCCCATGTATTGGGTTTGGAGAAGAGGATGGAGGAATTAAGGGACCACATACGGTTTTCCGATGAGCAGTTAATACGTGCCACAAGGGAGAGAGACACGGTGAATCAGCAGCTGCTGGAGACAACTCGTACTCACGAGGTAGCGCTAGCGATGGCTCAGGTTCAGGAAGTGGTGGGTCCATCTAGCCCTCGTGAGTCTCTTCAGAGTGAGATGCGCGATTTGGTCCGTATAGGCTATCGATTGTGCCGAGATGCGGTTCAGGCTCTGCCAGGATTTCCTTCGGGCTTGGTTATTCCTGAACTTAGCATTCGCCAAGTTTTTGCAGAAGTTTCTCCCTCGGTTATCGGGGATCCTGCAGTTCCGACGGTGGTCGTTGATGATCCTGTTTCTCTATCCGAGGAGCAGCGCCGTCGACTTATTAGGGAAGGGAAGCGTCCGATGGGGGGCGCTTAGTTTGTGTAAGGATTTTTTTGTTGGTATAAGGGCCTTTGTATAGGATACGGTCCGATATATCTATAATGCGTGGGACTTCGTGGTTTATATCAAATGGTCCCTCGGGTTAGGTTGCTAAGATGACTTATATGTAGAGTCATCATTTTGTCGGGCAACCCTATTTCCTTTTGTATTGTAAGGGAACCATCTATATACAAACAACTTTTTTTTATTTATGTACAAACTGTTGCATTACATCAAGCATAGTATTTTCTAAGATTGGTTGAGTTCCAGGTGTTATGGAGCACTGCGCCTTCGGAATTGGCGAGAAGATAGGTTGCGGGTCCAACGATTCCCGCTATCTTGTAGGGTCCTTCCCATCGGGGATCGAGCTTGCCCACATTCTTGGAAGCTCCGACCCATTTCATCACTAAATCTCCAACTTGAAAAGTTCAAGGTTTTACCTTAGCGTTGTAGTATCGTGACATCCGAGTTTTGTACTCTTCAATCTGGATGGCGGTTCTTGCCCTTTTTTCTTTGAGGAGATCAAGGGACAGGGCTAGGTTGGAGCTGTTGGCGACTTCCTCGTATTCTCGGACTCGCCAGCTCTCTATGGAGACTTCCGAGGGCAGGACCGCTTTGCAACCATAGGCTAGGCTGAAAGGAGTTTCGCCCGTGGCAGTGCTTTGCGTGGTCCGATAGGCCCACAGTATGCCAGGTATTTCTTCAACCCACTTGGCCTTATGCCAGTCGAGTCGGGCCTTCATGTTCTTTAGAAGGGTTCGGTTGGTTCTTTCCACTTGTCCGTTTGCTTAGGGGTATCCCACCGAGGCAAAGCGGTGTTTGATTTCCCAGTGGTCACACCACTTTTCTAACTCTTGGTTCGTGAATTGCAGAACGTTATCACTTACCAGGTTTCGAGGAATGCCAAAGCGGCACATGATATTCCTCCATAGAAAATTGACTATGGCGCCAGTGGTGATTCGGGTTAGGGGCTCCGCCTCTACCCATTTGGTGAAGTAGTCGACCGCTACGAGTAGGAACTTCTTTTGGCCGGCGTCGGGGATGAGTGGTCCCACTATATCAATGCCCCATTTGGAGAACAGATAAGGGGTCAGATGGGGTTCCCACGGGGCTGCGGGCTGATGGACCCGAGGGGCGTAAGCTTGGCACAGTTTACACCTTTCGGCATGGCTTTTGCTATCTTTAGCCATCGTGGGCCAATAATAACCTTGCCGAATCAGGCGTCCGACCATGCTTTCGCTGCCGGTATGGCTTCCGCATGTCCCCTCGTGAGTTTCCGCTAGAGCTAGTTGGGCTTCTTCTTCATTGAGGCATCGGGCGTGGGGGCAAGAATATGTCCTTCGGAATAGTATTCCATCCTTGAGGAAGTATCGAATGGTTTTCTTGGACATTATCCGTTGTACGGCCTTGTCCTTGGATTATCCTTCTGGATCCTGCAAGTAGGCTTTGATTGGAGTTACCCAACTGGATGGGGGATCCATAGCGGCATTTACTTCTTTGCCCTCGGTCTTTTCGGATTCGTTGACACGGAGTAGGGTGATTCTTCGAGTATGGATGGCTGCCGTTTGAGTGGCCATTTTAGACAAGGCGTCCGCCTCTTGATTTTCTTTTCGATGAATTTGGACTATTTTATGTTCCTCAAACCACTCTTGCCTTTGATGAACCGTCTGCAGGTATTCTTGCATTCTTTCTTCTTTTGCTTCGTATGAGCCATTGACTTGTTGCACGATCAACTGTGAGTCGCTGTGGAGGAGTATTTTCCTTATTCCCCCTTCTTTTGCGAGCCTCATGCCGATGAGAAGGGCTTCATACTCGGCCTCGTTGTTGGAAATGGGGTAATCAAGTCTAACTGCGAAGTGGAGCCTTTCGTCCTCCACTTCTTGATTTACCAAAACTATTCCCGTTCCCCCGTGCGTGCTTACGGAGGAGCCATCTACATAGGCATGCCATAGAGGCTCTTTTTCCTCGGACCCGATGCCTGTTAGTTCCATTACGAAGTTTGTCAGGACATGCGCTTTGATGGAGGGCCTATAGGAAATATCATATTCGGTGAGTTATACGGCCCATTTTATCAACCTTCCTGATGACTCGGGCTTATTGAGAATATCCCGTAGAGGGTGTTTGGTCAACACAGTGATCGGATGTGAAACAAAATACGGGCGTAACTTCCGTGTCGTAATAACCAGAGTTAGGACAAGTTTTTCAATTAGGGTATATCTAGTTTTTGCTCCGAGGAGAGTCTTGCTGACATAGTAAACGAGATGATGTTCTTTATCTTGTTCTTTGACTAACGCGACACTGACGGCCTCTTCTCCGACGGACAGGTATACGAAGAGCTCTTCTTGGGGTGATGGTTTTACCAACAAAGGCGGGTTCACCATATATCTCTTTAGTTCTTCGAGGGCTTCTTCGCACTGGGGGGTCCATTGGAGTTCTTTGATGTTACGGAGTATCTTAAAGAAGGGGAGTCCTTTTTCTGCTGACTTAGAAACAAATCGGCTCAAGGAGGCCATCCGGCCTGTGAGCTTTTGAACATCTTTTGAACATCTTTAGTTGTCTTTTAAATCCGGGTTGACTTCTATTCTCCTTTCCGTGACCATGAATCCCAAGAACTTCCCTCCTCGGATGCCAAAATAACATTTTCTAAGGTTAACCTTTATTCTAAATTTATCCATGATGACCAGTGCTTTTTGCAGGTCTTTAGGATGATCTTCTGCGCTATTACTCTTAACCACCGTGTCATCCACGTAGACTTCTACCGACTTTTTGATGAGTCCAGCGAACATGAGACTCACCAGTCTTTGGTAAGTTGCACCGGCATTTTTGAGTCCGAAGGGCATTACCAAGTAGCAGAATGTGCCAGCGTCGGTAATGAAGCTAGTTTTGTCCTGATCAGCTACTGCCATCGGGATTTGTTTGTATCCCTGGTCTCCATCTAGGGTTGATAACAGCGCGCATCAGTGGTGGAGTCAACTAGTTGATCTATACTTGGCAGGGGATAGCAATCTTTCGGGCAGGCTTCATTCAGATTGGTAAAATCCACACACATCCGCCATCTTCCTCCATGCTTGGGGACTAAAACTACATTGGCCAGCCATTCGGGGTATATAACCTCCTTAATTTGCTTTAGGCTAAGGAGTCGTATCTCTGACCGAATAATTTTGTTGCGCTTTGGCCCCATGTGGGTTTTACATTAAGAAAGGGGGAAGAAGAGTACGTTAGAAATGTACCCCATTTCCAACAACGAGGCCGAGTATGAAGCCAATGTACCCCATTTCCAACACTTTCTTAATTTTGTTGCGCTTTGGCCCCATGTGGGTTTCTATCGCTGGTTCCATGTGGGTACCCATCTTAATCACCTTTTCAGGACTTCCTTCTACCAACTCCACCATCTTTAATTCTTCTACGGGTTGAACCGGTGCCTCTTCAGTTTTGCGTTTTTTATTATTCCCGAGGGGGAGTTCATCCTCTTCCGAAGGGATGGCATTCATGCGGCATTCTCTAGCCTTAGATTGATTTCCTCGAACTTCTTCGATACCTGAGAAGGTGGGAAACTTTACCTTAAGATGAAGGGTAGAGGGGATGGCTTCGAAGGTTCGGATGGATGGCCTTCCGCATATGGCGTTGTACGTCCGTGAAGAGGCTTCCACTACCCAAAATTTGGTGGGTTCCGTTCTTTTAAGGGCTCCCTCTCCCCATGACATCGGAAGGGTCACAGTTTCGAGGGTATGGCAGGCTTCTCCAGAGAAACCTACTAGGGGGACCTCAGCCATCTCCAACCTTTCTTTTTTCAGTCCCATAGCAAGGTAGGTAGGAAAGAAGAGTACGTCCACGGAGCTACCCGTGTCGATGAGGATCCGCTGGATTTCACATCTGTAGATAACGGCTGAAATAACTAAAGGGTCTTCGTGGGGGTAGATTATACCTGATAGGTCCTTGGGTCCAAAGGTGATATTAGGCAGCTTTGACCCTTGAACAGAGCATACATGGAGTCCTTGTTCTGCTCGTCGGGCCCCTTTCAGATACTTTTTCTTCTTACCCTGGGGCGTTATCGAGATATCTCCTCCTTCTATCATATTGATCGTTCGCCCGGAGGGGGCGTTATCCTCATACGAGTCTGGGGGAGGAGGTAAGTTCCGATGCCCCATAGTTCTTTCTCGGGAGTTTCGTCGACGGTCCGCGGTCCATCCTCGGGACCGACAGCGCTCTGTGGTCCTTTCTCGCGACCGGCGGCTGGGAGTCGCCTCGTTCTCTTCTTGTTCTTTTCGTGACCTTTTCCACACATTTGACTTGGGCTCATCGGGATTATTCTCTTTGAGGTAGTTCTTCAAGTATCCTGCTTCTAGAAGACGGAGCACTTCCCTGCGTAGAGTAGTGCATTCCTCGGTGGTGTATCCATAGGTTTTATGATATTTGCAATATTTCCCCGTGTTCCTTTTCCGATTGGGAAATTTGGCCGGTGTGGGCCAGTGTAACTCATCGTTGCCTCTCATCACGTTGAGTACTTCTTGGGGAGTGATAGTCATCGGAGGCAAGTGTACAGGCCAAAGGAACTTTTTGACCATACCTGCATCGTCTTTGCGTGGGGCAGGTTTTCCTTCCTTACTCTTCTCCTTAGCTTTCCCCTCTTGTTCTGTGTGCTCACGGTGCTCGTTGTCATCATGCTCCATGCGCCTTTTCGTTCCTTCCTCTTCCTCCATGAGGATATAAACTTTCGCCTTTTGCATAAGTTCGTTCATGTCCGTGACATGATTTCCCATGAGGTATCGGAAAAAATCCCTTGTTCGAAGTCCCTGTGTTAATATGTCCGCTAAGATGGTTGGACTGACGTTAGGGACATCTAACGCTTCATCTGTGAAACGTTTTATGTGCCCTCGCAAGGGTTCATCCTTCTACTGTTTGACCGTGAAGAGATGAGTGGCCGATTTGGGATATCGTCGATTACAGGCAAACTGTCGCACGAATAAGTGGGCTAATCGGTCGAAGCTCGTTATCGAGTTAGGGGGAAGATGGGCAAACCAAGCTTGTGCTCGTCCTCCGAGGGTGACTGGGAACACACGGCATAGGACATGATCAGGGGCGGAGGATAGGTCCATTCCAACCAAGTATTTGAAATTTTAGGACCGTGGATTGACACAACACTTTTTAGAGTTAAGCTGGAATTGCCTTAACTCTATTTTGATCTTCTTGATAATTATAATGTGCAGCGGAAGTAAGAACACAAGAAGATATAATTTTAAGAAGTTTTCAATATTATTAAAAACTTCCGAGCCTTAGGCAAAATAACCATAAAGGTTTTATCAAAAACGTTCCTCACAACAATTCACTTAAGCTCTTTGTTGATCGAACTCAACGAAGCAGACAAGTAAGAACTACTTAACTTCTATGAACTAGACTTAAGCAGTTGATACAAAAACTTCGCAAAACAAAATGAAGACAATACAAAGAATAATTAATCTCTCAGATTATTGGCACGATTGTCTTGTCTTCATCTTGATGAACTTCACATCTTTATAGATTTCTTGAGTCTTGAACGCCAAGATGTGTTGTTCACATTTTTGGTAACTCTTGTTGTTTCCTTGTTGAAAATTGCCTTCTTTGTGAACTTCATATCTTTCCAGAATATGTGTTTCCTTCATTTCTGATTTTAGCAAGGTAACACATCTTCTTCAATTCGGAGAATCCTGGAAAGAATCGCGTTGCAAAGAACAGCTCACTTGTTTCCTTCTTTTGAAAGCGTGTGAGTTGACTATTCAACTTAGCTTGAATTATGGAAACTTCAAGTAAGGAATCTTCCATAGCTCTTCCTTATGTTTCAGATACTTTTCTGGACATAAACATAAACAACCAAAACCGTGGAACTTGATTAATAAGTGAATAAAGGCAAAACCTAATTTTGGCAACTAAAGAACAATTTTCGCAAATGCTCTCGGCTTTCAATGTTATCCTCAATGTTATCTCAACATCGTCTAACATTTCACTGTCTGACATTGATTCCAGAAAACCTGTACTTTCAATCTCCCCCTTTTTGCCTTTCTTCACAAAACCAATACTTGTTCCAATCAAGTCTTATATCCAGAAAGTTATAATCAACAAGAAACAAATTAAACTACCAAACTGCTCCCCCTTAATACAAGATATCATATTCAAAGTTAAATTAACCAAGACAAGCATTAAGGTCATCACAACATTCACATATATACATATGTTCAGACCTTAACATTCATCAATGTTGCCTCAACATTGAAACCAGTAAGTTTTCTGCATAAAAGGTTAACAAGACAAATAGTTCAACATGCTCCTTCATAAGAAACAGCAATTAAGGTTAGTTAGAGCAGTTCAACAGCAGTACTTAGATTTACAGGCCATAGCTAAAATATCAAGGACATATCCCTTGATCAAATAAGACCAAAATGTACCAGCAGTTCAAAGAAATTAGCAGTTCATAGAAACAGACCATAAACTAGAAGACTAAAATTAAAATTGGAACTACTCTCCCCCTTTTTGTGAAGAAGGGAGTTCCTCCAAATTTTTCACAATTTCCTCCAGTTCTTTGAGGTGTTCCTTCCTCTCCTCGATCTCCCTCTGAGTGTCAGCAATCTGCCCCCTATACCAATTCAGCATATGATCCACAAAAGCAGAAGTAATGACCATGCAATCTTCCTCCTTGGACATAGGCACTGAAGTTCCAGCAAACTCCTGAGCCTTCTTCTTTTCAGCCCTTGGTCTCACCACTCCTTTTGGGTTCCATGGAAGGTCTCTCACCCTTGATCCAGACAAGTAGCTTGGGAGAATTGTTAATTCAGAATCATTCTTCCTCCAGCCCACAGTGACACTTGTCTTCAATCCTTGACTGCCAAGGATTTTGTAGATGAGTGAGGGATAGGGTAGCATCCCATTCTTCCTTCCAGCAACTTCAGACATAGACTTCACAATCCTCTCCCCCATGTTTACAGCTAGCCCATTCTTGATTTTGTACACCAAGATTGTTGATTCCTTGGTAAGTACAGTCACATTCTTGCTTGGCAGCCAGTTGAAACAAGCTATCTTGTGTAAGACAACACTCATGGAGGTGAGTTTTGTGGTTGGCAGAGCATCTCTCCAGATTTTGACCAACCCTCCAGTCAAGTCTTCCATCACATCATCATAATAGGGGTCCTCATATTCATCAGTAGTAGGGAAGCCACAGATCTTGTTGATGGTGTAGGGGTCAATGTTGAAGACTCTCCCCCTCACCCAAGCCTTTCCAAATTTTGGAGATCTGTAGTCCCTGATCCATTTGGAGAGATTAAGGTAGAACTCCATGACAATCTCAGGAGCATAGTCACTCAGCTCCATCACTGACTGTTGCAGCCCTCTTGCCTCAAGCAAGTCCATCACCTTGTTCTCTTTGAAACTGGCCATTTCTATAGCTCTTTCAGTGTGAATCTCCCTTCTTTTGAAAGAATCCCACTTCTTCTCCAACTCTTGAGAGAGATAGTAGGGAGAAAAGTAGCTTCCCTCATCATCAGGATAGACCACATATAGCCCATCAGTGTACTCCTTTGTTCCTGATGTTGCCCCAACATCAGCAGCAACATCCTGCTCCTCCTCAATTTCCTCTTCCTTCTCCTCTTCTTCTTCCTCATCCTCAACATCCAACACCTCTACTTCCTCTTCCATCACTTGCTTTCTTTTCCTCTTTCTCTCAGCAGCAGCAGCAACCTTCTTCTCTTCCTCAGCTTTCTTCTCATCCTCAGTAGCCCTCTTCCTAGCTGATCTCTCAACCTGTCTTTTCCTGGCCTCAGCCTTAGCCTTAGCAGACTCAGACATATTTTTCAATTTCTCCCCATTGCCCTTTCTCTTTTTCTTTTGAGCCCTAATCCACTTCCTCGCCATCTTGTCAACAGACACATCCGTAGATATCTCCACAGATTTTTCAACAGAGCCACTACCCTCCCCCTCAACAGGTATATCAGCATCAAATTCAGGGATGGGTTCAGCAGTGTTTACCTCAGTTTCAGGCTCATTGGTGATGGGAGTGGTTGGTTCCACTGTTGGCTCAACATTGGAGGTCGATTCTCCCTGTTTGGTCTTCTTTCCTCGTCGCACATAGGGAATCGCCTTCCTCTTAGCAGCAACAGGGGCCTCAACTGTTTTTGCAGCAGCACTTCTAGTGTGTGAGCGAGTGTGTGCAGCAGTGGGTTCACTTCCTAGGGCAACATCTGCAAGAGTTTGCATGGGAGACTTGCTTGCCATTGTTAGTAGAGAAGGTTTGAGAGAATTTGCAGAGAGAAAACGAGAGAATTTGAGAGCAGAGAGAGTAATTTTTCAGAGTAAGCACAAATAATAATCTTGCAAGCACAAATAAGGAAAATAGGGTTTTGATATTTGAATTAATCGTGAATTAAGGAAAGAGAATGAATGTTAGTGGGCAGTTACCAAATTTGAACCATGTAAAACTTTCCCACTATGTTTTCCCGCGCACACGCTTTGATATTTAATTAACAGTTAACCAGAGCGGTTTTCAGAAAAAAAAAAAAAACTGAAAACTTATAAGTTCCTATTTTCAATGTTGACCTGCGACTGTGCACAATGTTGGGATAACATTTGATAACATTCAAAATCGAAGGTGGAGGTACAGGCTTCACCAAGGAAAATTCATGTGAGAGCTTGAGATACATCCAAAAATACATCTGAAACTTAACCAATATAGCAAGTGAGTACCTCAGACATATTGTTCAGATCAAAATCATGAGTAAGCAACATAGATAACAAGAAACACACAGAGATAAGAAGTTATGAATTCAAGGAACAATTCACTTCCACAGCATAGAAAGTCACAGAACAGTGTGTCACATGCAGTATGTCACCCAATTGTATGCCTCAACACATGAATTATACTCCCCCTAAGCCTAAACCAACACAACTCACAAACAAGAAAGAAAACAATGCAATTCTATATGAATGCAACAATGTAATATCAAATGGGCAGATGGTAAACACAAATGAAAAACTCCTCAAACCAGCGCAACACACATCTCTTTAAAATCTTTATTATTTTCATAACTCATCTGAACCAAAAACTGAAGGTTGCTAAACACAAAGTTAATGTCACAACTGAATGAGGGCAGCCTGAACTCCACACACCCCAGTAACAACATTAGCAGCAGCAAGTTAGGCAAGTACAAAGGCCTTGAATGTTGGTAATTCATTTATCATGCACCCCAACACCCCAATTCCTTATGCATACTTGTTTACCAACCTGCATTCAAGAGAATCACCAAGTGATCAGTGCTACTAAATGTAAGAAATCGAAACCTCAAACACCCTAGTAGAAAGGATCACCCTCATGTGTTCCTTGGCCAAACAAACAGAAACATATAAATAAGCACAACTGAGTAACAGTGAAGCTGTCCACATCATGCACCTCATCTTCTCCACATGTCATGTACACCTTCCATATGAATAAGACACAACTGAATAGACATCAAAGTAGTGAACTTTGTGTACCCCAGTTTCTCCATATGTTAGGTAATCACAACCTCAGACAACCAGAAGAGTTTTATTAACTTTTTTCAAAACACAGATGTGAAACTGATAACTAGAAAGAGTTGTTCATCAAAGAGTTCAACCACACAAACCAAATATGACAAAACATAGATGAAATGAGACTAAAAAAGAAATGCAACTCAACAAAGGAATAACAACAGAATACCTACTACACCACAACCAATATACCAGTGCTAGTCAGTGGTGTTATGACAACACTGGTTTTCTCAACATTTTCACATATCACACATGCCAAGAGATTTCCTCAGGCTGAAGAATCTCTCACTATCCAAAGGTTTTGTAAACATATTAGCTAGCTGATTTGTTGTCTCAATATGTTCAATGTTGATCACTTTGTCCTCTACCATATCTCTTAGGAAATGATGCCTTATGTCTATATGCTTAGTTCTAGAATGTTGGACAGGATTCCTATAGATACTTATGGCACTTAGATTGTCACAAAACATGAGAAGTGTATCACTATCTAGCCCATAATCTGAAAGCATGTGTTTGAGCCACACAAGTTGGGTAACACAGCTGCCAGCTGCTACATATTCTGATTCAGCAGTTGATAATGAAACACATTTCTGCTTCTTGCTATACCAGGAGACCAAATTATTCCCCAAATAAAAATAGCCCCCACTTGTGGATTTCCTGTCATCCACATCACCTGCCCAGTCAGAGTCACTAAAACCAACCAAGTTAGCGTTAGTGTCATAAGAGTACCAAATGCCTAAAGGTGAAGTTCTAGAGATATATCTAAGAATCCTCTTCACAGCAATCAAGTGAGATTGCTTTGGATCAGCTTGGTACCTAGCACAAACACATACTGAAAACATGATGTCAGGTCTAGAAGCAGAGAGATATAGCAAACTACCAATCATTGATCTGTACAATGTTGGGTCAACATTGCTACCAGTGCCATCTTTTGTTATCTTCACTGAAGAGGACATAGGAGTTTTGTAAGGCTTTGACTATTGTAGCTCAAATCTCTTCACCAGATTCCTTGCATACTTCTCCTGGTTCAGGAAGATACCATTCTCCAGCTGTTTGACTTGTAGTCCCAGAAAGTAGTTAAGCTCACCAATCATGCTCATCTCAAATGTTTCTGTCATAGACTCAACAAATTTATCTAAAGTAGACTTGTTAGTAGAGCCAAATACTATATCATCCACATATATTTGAGCAATGCATATATTAGAGCTTTTTCTAAGGACAAACAATGTTCTATCTCCATCTCCTCTATTGAAATCTAAGCCTAACAGAAAATCAGTTAGCCTCTCATACCAAGCTCTAGGGGCCTGTTTTAAGCCATACAAAGCCTTTTCAAGTTTGTACACATGGTCAGGATGTTTAGGGTCAGCAAAGCCTTTAGGTTGTTCTACATAAACCTCTTTGTCAATTAAACCATTCAGAAAGGCACCTTTAACATCCATTTGGTATAGTTTAATCCTAAGAAAGCAAGCAATAGCAAGGAGTAATCTAATTGATTCTATCCTAGCTACTGGAGCAAAAGTCTCATCAAAATCTATACCTTCTACCTGAGTATAACCTTGTGCAACCAACCTAGCTTTGTTCCTCATAATTACACCATTCTCATCAGTTTTATTTTTGAAAATCCATTTTGTACCTATTACATTCACATGTGATGGCCTAGGTACTAGATTCCAAACTCTGTTTTTGGTGAATTGTAAGAGTTCCTCTTGCATGGCATTAATCCAGTAACTATCCTTAAGAGCTTCAGTTACATTCTTAGGTTCAATGGAGGACACAAAACAAGAAGCATTTTCAACAGTACATGAAGAAGACATACAAACACACAACTTAGCCATATCCTTGTAATTTACCCTTTCTTTGTTGCGTGTTCTAACTCTTTCAGTAATTTGACCAATTACTTGAGAGTCTGGATGATCTCTTTTTATTCTAAGAGGGGGATCTCTTCTGGATACAGGAACCACTTCATCTTCAGAATCTGACAGCACAGATGTTGGCCTAACATTGGGGGATTCTGGTGTTAAGTCAACATTTGTTCCAGTTTCCAGTTCAGCATCTCCAGCGTCAGTGTTCAATGTTGAGTCCAATGTTGGAGTAACATCTGAACCAGTGACTTCTTCAGTACCTGCAGAAACAGTTAAATCATCAAATATGACATTCACTGATTCTTGAACAGTATGCAATCTTGGATTGTAGACCCTGAAAGTAGCCCTATTAGGAGAATATCCAACAAATATACACTTTTCACTTTTGGGATCAAATTTGCTCAAATAGTCTCTATCTTTTAGCAAATAGCAGTTAACACCAAATTCATGAAAGTGTGCTACTGTTGGTTTTGAACCCTTCAAGATTTCATAAGGTGTCATAGTAGTACCAGGTCTAAGATAAACTCTATTACTAATATGACATGCAGTATTCAAAGCTTCAGCCCAGAGTTTCTTAGATAGGTTTTTAGAATTCAACATAACTCTAGCCATCTCTTGAAGTGTTCTATTCTTCCTCTCAGCAATCCCATTTTGCTGAGGTGTCTTAGGTGCTGAAAACTCATGGAAAATGCCTTTAGATTCACAGAAATTAGCAAAGCTTACATTTTCAAACTCTTTTCCATGGTCAGACTTAATTCTTCCTACAGAAGTGCCATAAAGATTCTTAATACTAGCATGCAAAATTTTGAATGTGTTGAATGCCTCTGATTTTTCTTTCAAAAATTTAATCCATGTATATCTTGAAAAATCATCAACAATAACAAAAGCATACTTCTTACCATTCAGGCTACTAACCTCAATAGAACCCATGAGATCCATATGTAGCAATTCAAAGCACCTATTTGTTCTAGGGTTAGTACTCTGTACCTGAAGTGGTGGATGAACAGCTTTTGTTTGTTTACCTTTCAGGCAGTCTTCACAAACAATTTTACTTGGGCTAGTCAACTTAGGTAGTCCTCTTACAGCCTCTAACTTCTGCAGTTTCTCCAGATTCCTATAGTGCACATGTCCTAACTTCTCGTGCCACATGACAGATTCGTCTACCTTGGCATGGTAGCATTCTGCTTCATCTTGAGCAAGATAGCAGTTATCCTTTGATCTTGTACCTGTCATGCCACGGACAGTGTCGCTATTAAACACATCACATGAACTTTTATCAAAAGTAACTAGCAGATTGTCATCACAAAGTTGACTTATGCTAATTAAATTTTCTTTCAATCCTTCAACCAACAACACATCCTTGAGTGGTGGAAATCCTTCAACATCCAATACTCATTTTCCAATGATTTTCCCTTTAGTGCCTCCTCCATAGGTAACTGTTCCAACAGTCAAAGGGATTACATTTTTCAGGTTGTCAATGTTTCCAGTCATGTGCCTTGAACATCCACTGTCAAAATACCACTTACCTGCAAGGTTAGAGTAAACAGCAAAAAAGACAACATTGCAAACAATTTTAACCTTAGGAGTTTTATCTTCTCAGTCCAGGTTCTACTTTTATGTCCTTCAGATTTGTTACCTAATGTTGGGATAACATTCAGATCAGAGGTTTTCCTAACATTGGTACAACTATTAATTACTGTTTTCTTCTCAATCACAATTTTATATTTTTTACAATAAGGCTTAATGTGACCAAGTTGAAAACAATATTGACAGATAAAAGTAGGCCTTTTCACAGTGTTGGAAGAGATTTCACAACTCAAGTTATTGCTATCCTTCATAAAACCAGCTTTCAAATAGGCAGAATTAACATCTTCAGAGGAAGGTTTCTCAACATAGCCCAAACCATTTTTACCTTGATTTCCCATACTCAGCACTTCATCAAGCAGAGATGTAGAAGAGTTCCATTTGTTAATAGTATGTTCAGCTTTATCTAATTTTACCTTTACCTCTTTTAGCTCAGCTTCAGTTTTGTCAAGGTCTTTCTCATACAGTTTCAGCATCTCCTTCATGCATCCAATCTCTTCCTTCAAGCTTTTGTTGCTCTTGATGAGTTTGTGATTCTCAAGCAGCAGTTTGTGGTAGATAGACTTCAGGTCTTCAATGATTTCCTCCTGGGACATTTCACCTTCAAAGAAGTATTCTTCATCTAGATCCACTGTCCCATGAAAACAATCAAAGTTAGATTAATCAAAGTAGGACGCAAGATAAGGTTCAGAATTAGTATCATATTCATCCCAATCTGCAAATAAGGTCTCATGTTCTGATGTTGGATCCTGAATGTTGGGGTAACATTGAGATCCGAAGCAGTTCAGGGAGTCTTCTGGTGTCCAGTCAATCTGAGTGAGTAGCGCAGCAGTTTGAACCTCTTCTGATTGTTCTTCAGCTTCTCCAGAACTAAAGTCATCTTCATTGAAATCATCTACACAAACCCAATGAGAATTTCCTCTTTTTCTAAGAGTGTTAGCACATTCATTAGCCATATGACCATATCCTTTACATTCAAAACATTGAACATCTTTTAACTTATCAGCTTCTAAAGGAGTGGGTTTTGATGCCATGCACTTCACAAACTTAGGAGGTAATTTCTTGTAACCTGTGGAACTATTACTAAGGTTCTTCTCTTTACCTTTTCCTTTAATATTCAACTTATTGAACTTCTTAGTAATTTTCCCATAGTTTGAAGAAATTATTTCAAAATCATCATCACTTTCATTGTCAAGATTAGAACCTCTTAAAGCAACAGCCCTATGTTTGCTAGGTTGTAAGGCAAGCTCCATCTCAAATTCTCTAAGAGTATTCATCAAGACTTGAAACTGTAGATTAGCAAGGTTTCTAGATTCACTCATTGCAATTTTATTGAGAGCAAATTTAGATGACAGTGTTCTCATAGCTTTATAAACCATTTCTTGATTAGTCATAGCAAAACCTAGATTTTCACATTGGTTAGCAATATCAAGAATTTTCTCAAAATAACTGTCAACACTTTCATCTTCTCCCATCTCAAGTTTTTCAAATTGCAAAAGCAGTTGTCTATATTTAGAATCTTTAACAGCAGAATCTCCTTCACAATGTAATTCAAGTATATCCCAAGCATGTTTGGCTTTTGTACAATTCTGGATTAACTTGAACATGTGATGATTAACCCAACTAAAGATAGCATTAAGAGCTTTTTCATTAGAGTTATAGAGACTTACCTCTGTTGCTGTCCAGTCTGCTTCTGGTTTTGGAACTAGATCACCTTCACCATCTCTTGGTAATGTTGGAAGAGAGTATCCATTGATCACGGATTGCCAGGCTCGAATATCAATAGCTTTGATGTGAGACCTCATCCTGATCTTCCAATATGCATAATTGGAGCCATCCAAAACTGGAATCCTGTTGGTATTAGGATTGACACTGTCCATGGTGTTGTATCACCTCCAAACCACCAGTGTAGTCGGTGTTTGGCTCTGACGCCAATTGAAATTTTAGGACCGTGGATTGACACAACACTTTTTGAGAGTTAAGATGGAATTGCCTTAACTCTATTTTGATCTTCTTGATAATAATAATGTGCAGCGGAAGTAAGAACACAAGAAGATATAATTTTAAGAAGTTTTCAATATTATTAAAAACTTCCGAGCCTTAGGCGAAATAACCATAAAGGTTTTATCAAAAACGTTCCTCACAACAATTCACTCACGCTCTTTGTTGATCGGACTCAACGAAGCAGACAAGTAAGAACTACTTAACTTCTATGAACTAGACTTAAGCAGTTGATACAAAAACTTCGCAAAACAAAATAAAGACAATACAAAGAATAATTAATCTCTCGGATTATTGACACGATTGTCTTGTCTTCATCTTGATGAACTTCACATCTTTATAGATTTCTTGAGTCTTGAACGCCAAGATGTGTTGTTCACAGTTTTGGTAACTCTTGTTGTTTCCTTGTTGAAAATTGTCTTCTTTGTGAACTTCATATCTTTCTAGAATATGTGTTTCCTTTATTACTGATTTTAGCAAGGTAACACATCTTCTTCCATTCGGAGAATCCTGGAAAGAATCGCGTTGCAAAGAACAGCTCAATTGTTTCCTTCTTTTGAAAGCGTGTGAGTTGACTATTCAACTTAGCTTGAATTATGGAAACTTCAAGTAAGGAATCTTCCATAGCTCTTCCTTATGTTTCAGATACTTTCCTGGACATAAACATAAACAACCAAAACCGTGGAACTTGATTAATAAGTGAATAAAGGCAAAACTTAATTTTGGCAACTAAAGAACAGTTTTCGCAAATGCTCTCGGCTTTCAATGTTATCCTCAATGTTATCTCAACATCGTCTAACATTTCACTATCTAACATTAATTCCAGAAAACCTGCACTTTCAGTATTGGTGGATATGATCTTGTGGATCTCTTCCATCAGCGTCCCCGGTGTATAAGGGAACATTGACGGGCCGCATCCCCGAGGGAACGGATGCTAGAGAAATTTCGGGAGTAAAATGGGAGGTTTTAAATGTAGGATCCTCCTTAGGGGCCATGGTTTTCTTAATGTCACTCATTTCTTTACGCAAGCCATCTAACATCCCCCATAAGGCATGATTCTCGCCCCTAGGGTATTCCCAGAGACGGGGTATTTCTTCTCCTTGACCCCTCCTCCGAGTTCCTTCATAATTATCGTACCTTGGTGATTCTTGCAGAGGTTCGTGATGCCAGGAGACGGGAGTGGGACTCCATCTATCGCGGGGCGCCTCTTCTTCTGAATGGGGATTCCTCCATCTGGGGGATTCGGAAGGTCGGTTATCGAGATTTCTCCGTCCTCGTGGTGTTCTCCGAGCCGTAGCTTCTACGAGTCTTTCGAATATAGAACGGGAAACATTCATGAAATCCCTTCTACCGGATTGGTGGTTTGACAAAGTTTCTTTCGAATCGCCTTGGCGGGTCTGAAGACTTTCACTTTCGAACAAATCCTCCATAATAAACAACGCTTGTTGAACACGCTCAAGGACAAACTCTATGGCGTTCCCACAGACGGCGCCATTTTGTTAACAGGTTGGATATTATAACCTAATTAACGAATTTATTTTAAAGGTTGGAACGCCATGCCCGTGGTTCAGAAGCTTGTAAGATTACGAAAATATCCCTCGTTGTATTCACTAAATTTCACTCTGAATGCTCTATTACATTTGTTATGTATTTGTTTGTCTGGATCTGGATCTAATTTTCTTCTTCTTCTGTCTCCCTTTTTATAGAGGTTTTTTAGGGACAGGTGTCGCTATGCATGTTTAGATAAATTACATGTGTTGTTTTTTGCGTACTAAGGAAGATATCTTTTATCTGATCTTTTCATTTTTCATCTACTAGGTGCTGACTAGGATTAACTTTGATCTCTTCCGAGCACCTCAAAGGTTCCGAGGGGCTGCTTTTTCTGATCTCTTTTCCACGAGAGGCTGTAGCTTTCGGAGTGACTGGATCATTTGGGCAGTATGTTCATCGTAGTTTCCGCGGTGTTTGTCTTCTTTGGGGAAAGTACTCCGAGGGGTATATCTGTTTTACTTTGTCCGTTCCGAGGGCCTAGTTGCTTCAGTAGGGTCACGTTCTTGTTCTGGGGATTTAGTAACACATATTTCCGATGGCTTCTGAGTTTTAATACAATCTTGTTCTTTGGGCTCGGTCTTTGTTGTGGGTGTTCTGAGGGGTTTTATACCTTGGCAGGTCATTATTTTCTGTGTTTGTCCTCCGTATGAGGTGTTCCGAGGGGGTTTTAGATCATTGAGTGTTTAGTGAGGGGATATTCTCGTACTTTCTGGGACTCGGGGTCCGTTGTGGTCCCTCTTGGCGCATTGATGGATATTCGAGTCGCGCGGATCCATCGGGGTTCACTCTTTTTCCGATGCCACGTTGATATCTTTTCTTTATTCATCGTTGGCTTTCCATGGGACGCTTTGGTGTCTCCTCGGGTGTCCCTTTATACCGCTTCAAGTCAGTGAGTGGGCGGATTGGTAACACTACGAGGGCCCCCTCGTGGGGAGTGGGTACGTCTCATCGGAAGTACTCGTGACAATAGTATTGTCCGTATATTAATTCCTATATTTAGGATTAATATTCTCTTTAATCTCGTATTTATTTTTTACGATTAACACCAACATTTTGAAATTGTACACCCATACAACTCGGCGCGATTCACCATTCATAAAAATTTAAGGTATTGCAGAAGGAATATTACTAATGAGGAAATGATAGAAAAGACACTTTATAGTTTTCATCCATCCATGGTAATTCTTCAACAGCACTACCAAGTGTTGGGTTCTTCAAAATAACGTGAATTGAAATAGGTGCTATTAATAGCGGAAAGTACCAACAACATAATGATGAAGAATCGTCAATCTCGTCCCACTTGAGTACAAGCATTACCTGAAGCAAATGCAATTAACTTTCCAAACTCCTATGGATGGGAAAATAATGAGATTGGCGGTTGATACGCATGTAAAACATATATATTTGACCATTGATTATTAATGATATAATGCTCGATCCGTGGTATCTGGTGTACATTTTAGTTATGTTTTGTTTTATTTCAGGTTTAGAGTAAGTTGAGTCAAAATATTGCAATATAAGGTGAAATTACACGGTTTTAGAAAATTTGGAGAAAACAAGAGATGACCAGGGTAGCGCTACCAAAGCGCCGCGACATAAGCGGTATAGGAATCTCAGAGAGAGGCGCGCTCTATGCGCTATGGCGGCCAAAATCCTATTGGGGCACGAGCAACAGTGGGAGTAGAAGAGCATCGCAGGAAGAAGACAAAAAGAGGCGTCATATATCTCAGGCGCGATGCAACACTTATCGCTCCTGGCACGCGCGATGGGTAGATTGCGCCTGATGAAAATACGCACAGGGCTTATTGAGGCGGTCGTTCAGGCCCTGATCAACATCACAATGAAGGGCCTCTTTTTTTCCCCTCCCTCTGAGCCGTCGTACTGCCCCCTCTCCTGCGCCCGCATTATTCCTCTCTTCTTCAAGAAAAAATGTTAGTTGGCAAATACAAGTTTAATAAATGTAATGATGTTGAAATGTAAGTAATATGGATAAATAAAATGCTAAATAACCTTGCTCTTTATGGTTTTCTATTTTCCTTTTCTCATTGGCTCTTTCAAATTTTAATACGTCCTTCACTCGATTTAGTCAAATCTCTTCCTTTTTGTACAACTTCACACTACTAAAATAAGGGGTTGTGGGATTCAAAAATTCGAATTCCAACGAGTCAAATTCGCATTGTAAAGGGTGTAAGAATGTGAAGATGTGCACTTTAAGTTCGCATTCTATAGGTTCGCTTTCTTAAAAAATATGGAATTACAAATTGGATTCCAATCAAAGGTTTAGTGCGAAAAAATATCATTCTATGCTCAGTCAAAACGCATGGGATGTGAATAATTCGCATTCTAAGCTCTGACACGGCTTGGGATGCAAATAATTTGCATTCCAATTGCTCTGACTCAACTTGGGATGCGAAGAACTTTGCATCCCACTGCTGACGTATACATATACGAGCATGCCCTTTTCAGAATGCGAATTTTTGCATTCCACATTATGAAAAAATAAAAATTGTGGCGGTAATTAATATTTAATTTTTTCAAGAAACATGTGGAATGCGGAAATTTCGGGCCCGTTTGGATGTATTTTCATCAATTTGGTTTGGTTCATTTTAGTTTGGATTTTTGGAAAATATTTTTAAGAATCTTTTGAAAAAAACATGTCAAAATTGAAATTCAGTTTGGATGTAGTTTTGATGTTTGAGTGTTAGGAAGAAAAGTAAGTATATAAATATCAAATCAAGTGATGTGTATAAGTAAATATTTTAATGACTCATAATTGTTTGTTCATTAATAATATTAGGATATTATTATTAAAATATCTTGATGCATAATTAATTTTATTTGATGAAAAGAATAAAAAATAATTAGTTGTAGACTTGCAATTTGTATCTCAATTATTTTTATGTCCAACGTCAGATTTATAACTAATGAAACACAAAAAAGTGATTAATAAAGATGTTAATACGTATGCTTGTCTATAATGGAATCCATTATATATATATATATATATGTGTGTGTGTGTGTGTGTGTGTGTGTGTGTGTGTGTGTGTGTGTGTGTGTCACAAAATTGTATATCCAAATATTACAATGCTCAATTCACGTAAGAATATTTCAGATGATGCATTGAGTTTTTGCAAAATTTGTATACATATAATATACTTAAAAGATACTTTTTTGTAATTATAATATATAAGATATCAATATAATTCATAAATATTATATTATGTGTTTAAAAGATTAGAAATAAGCATGATCGACTACAACATACGCAGCAAAATAAATTTCGAATTCCATGGATTGGACATATTTACACATAATAATGCATGATTTATTATTTTAACACCCTAAATAAAACTTAAGTTATAAGCTAAAACAAGAGCATAAGTTGCGGCATGCAACCTTTTGACTTATGTAAGCTAACATATGTTTTACTTACAATCCCGGTTGCACGGAGATACAAAGTAAAAAAAAAAATCAATATATACGATATATCGAGGATATGTCAAAACAAATTTAAATTAATATTTATATAATGTATAAACATAATTAAAAGTAATATTAATACATGTAAAAAATAAATAAGTACGTGCAAAAAAACTTCGTAACACTACGAAATCTAGCATGCAAGACAACAGAAGCACAAATGCTATATAAGTTATAACGAATAAAAACCTTGTAATATTACTAAATCTAAATGCACAATTATTCAAAACCACGAGTCAATCAACTCCAAAATAAAAAACAATACATGATACTTAACTACATAAAGTTAAAATGGTAAAAAAGAAGGTCAACTAACAATAAAATGTAATTTTCACAAAAAAAAAAATCACTACTTTGTAATATTAGTATTTACTTCTTTTTTATTTCTTCTAATATAATATAAAAATAAAATTTTGAAAGAGTGTCTCGTTTGAGTCTGGATACTTCCAAAATTTGTGTTGGATACATATTAATGTTTTTTTGATTTATTTTATCATATTAAATATGTCATGGTGCGTATCAAGTTCGTTAAGTACATCTATCAAATGCATATTGATATCAAGTCCGTATTCGATATAATAAAACGTTTCCTATTGGAATATTCGTGCAACATTGCTTGACCCGCATCGTGCGAATTTGGAAAAAACAATATTGATAAATATTGTATATTATATATATATATATATATATAATTTTTCCATAAATTTTTAGGCTATAAAGCACTCTCATAAGTTTTGATTTTTTGAGGTTGTTGTTTGTGACATCACTGAAAAAGAACTGCATTATATATAAGCTATATTTATTAAAATATAATCCTCTCAAATAATCGTGATTGTCGTGCACTTAATTACATTGTGACGATTTTATCATGTACAAGATTTTATATGAGATTTTAGATTTTTATTTGCATTGTCGATGTTCTCTTTTTAGATTTAAATTTTAGGTGGTGAATTGATAATTTTAGAATAATAACTCAAGTTACAACTTATTATTTATGAACAAATGGTTAAAATCTAAATTCAGAATAAATGATTAATATCTAAAAAAAATTGAATTTAAGTTACAATATTTTTCAAGAATAGGTACGAAGTTTTCTGTTTTCTTATATGAATTGTCATGAGTTACAACATGTTAATGAGTTAAATATTCAATTTCTTGTAGTAAGGGGAGTAATTAATAAATGAAAATGGAGCAGTAATACAAAAGAATAAAATTATAGCTATGCACCTAATGTGCCTAAGAGCGGTGGGCACATGATAAGACAGACCCATTCAGAAATTTTCGGCTAAGAAGTTTGGGCCTTTTTCTCAAATAGCATGCCACAACTCGAAAGAACCATGAAGACGACTTTGGCGAGCAGCAGAGATAAGTGCCGAATGACCCTTGTCCAAAATGAAAGACCGCCCCTACTGTGCCGGTTGCGAGACTCGTCCATGTTTTCTTGTGCTAGACATGAAACGAATCATCAATAAATACCACAACAACAGGATCATCACAAGTGAGCTTGCTGATCGACAACAAATTTTTGGTAAGATCAGGAACAACCAGAACATCGATAATATAACATCGCGAGAAACAGATCGAGAACCAATAGGAGATATAGAGAGAGTCGAGCCATTACCAACCACCACATTAGTCTTAGCCTTATAAGGAGCAGCGTAATCAAGAGATGACGTGGTAGGAGTCATATGAGCAGAAGCTCCAAAATCGACAAACCAATCATAGACATCAGATGGCGACATGGAACAAGAGGCATTGAAAGCCTCAGCTTAGTGAGCAGGACCCGATTGTGGCGCATGATCATAGCGCCGACGACAACGATCAGCAGTATGCCCTTCAATGTTGCAGATCTGGCAAAGCGGAGTGTATGAGTGTCCACCGTTGCGACCACGACCCCTTCCACGACTGTTGCTACGACCGCGATCACGGGAAGGAGGACCAGAATTGTGAGAGGAAGAGTCTGAGTGAGCGACAAAGGTTGCGGCATGCGGCTGTGTACCATCAAGAGATTGCTGAAAAATCTCAAAGCTCTCGGCTTTAGGAGCAGGATCGGAGAAGGGGGGCAGCGGAGTAAGCGCCATGTGAGCCACGGAACAGCTGGAGAACGCCGGTCCAAGGCCTTGTAGAAACCAGTGAGACTTGTCGGTGTTGTCAATTTGGGGACCAATTGCTGTCAATTGATCGCAAAGAGACTTGAAGGCGCGTGCAAATTCGGATACGAAACGAGTACCCTTTTTCATTAGTTGAAGATCATCCTTTAGACGAATCTCACGTTGTTTGGATTTTTAACTAAAGGCAGATTCCAACGCTAACCAAATTTGACAAGAAGTCTTGCATACAAGAGTCTCGTGCATGGCTTCTTCAGTGAGAGAGGAGAGAAGAAGACTGAGAAGGCGCTGATCTTGAGTGATCCACGTAGAGTGCGCTGGATTTGGAGCAGTGGAATCACCGGTGGTGATAGTAGCAGATGGTTGCGGTGTGGAACCATTAAGATAGCCAAAAAGATCTTGGCAAGAGAGAAGATGAATAATTTGACTCTTCCATAGGAGATAATGTGTGGAGGATAGATTAATGCTGATCATATAGATCATCGTAGAGAAAGAGAGAGAGAGATGAATCTGCGGCGGTGGTGGCGGCGGCGGTAGGGTTAGAGCCCGTCATAGGATCAAAATTTTAGGGAGAACCCAAGTAGAAGGTTGATACCATGTAAATATGGAAAAACCACCTCAATATTGGGGGGGTGGGGGATCAATCAATATAAATAGATAAGATTACAACAAGAAGATAACTATGGAAACTTATATACAAGGAAGTAAATACTAAAATACAAGATATGATATTTATTCCTTAACATTGCGTTCAACAACTTTTCCTAAGCTACCAAAGGGTCCAGTACCTCGTTTAGGCCCTAGTCGACGTCATGAGACGTCGGCCTTCCCCTCCTCCGTGCCCCTATTCTTCCCCTCTCCTTTAATGAAAAATGGGGAAATCTTTTGAAGTACATGTTGCTTGGCTAATAAAAATTTATGAAATGTAAGGAATTAGATGGATAGTTCATATTAGAGAAATAAATAAAATGCTAAATAACCTCGCCGTTAATGGTTTTTTTTTCTTCTCTCATTTGCTCTTTCAAATTTAAATACGTCCTTATTCACTCGACTTTATCGAAACTCTTTCTTTTTGTACAACTACACACATATTGCTTTAGTATCTTTATATTAATTAAAGGGAAAAAAAGCGCCACACTCCCTAAACTATGCACATTTTTGCGATTTGACCCTTTAACAAATTTAATAAGCGTTTTGTCCCATAAACTATGCCCATATGTGCGATTTGCTCATTCAGTGCATTTTCGCCTATTTTTGGCAGAAATATTCCCCGTTTTAGGTATTTTTTCGCCTATACTTTTTGTCATCAACTACCAAAATACATCTAGTATATGAGTCGGGTAGTGGGGAACACTCCGACAAAAAATTGCCAAAAATACACTGAAGGGGCAAATCGAATTTCCAGCCATTTTTCCCGAAATATTCCCCGTTTAACGTGTTTTTTCGCCAACTTTTTGTCATCAACTACCAAAATACATCTAGTACAAAACATACGAGTCGGGTAGGGAGAATATTCCGACCAAAAATGATCGAAAATACACTGAAGGGGCAAATCGCGCATGAGCATAGTTTAGGGGGCAAAATGCTTACTAAATTTGTTAAGGAGGTAAATCGCAAAAATATGCATAGTTCAGGAGACTTGATGCTTTTATCAATTAAGTTAAAACAATCATGTAGAACTATAACCCTGAAATTAATAATGTTATGAACATTTATCTAAATTGTACAATGCGTTAAGCTACCTATGAAGTGTAGTGACAAATTGGTACTCAGATTTATGCAGTATCATACATTGCTGTACCAGCAACTTGCTCTTACAATTACTCCTTAGTAATAACACCAAATTTCTGACAATTTAACAAGCTACCACTAAATTTTAGTAACAAGGCCGCCCTGGCTTTGTTAATTTTTTTTATTTTTTAAAAATATCAGAGACTAAAACAAATTTTAGATCAGAATCATATGGAAATTCGATACATATCTATATATTCTACAGGTATTTTGTTCTCTCATAATAATTTTAACTGTGGATTCAGAATATCCTAGGCAACATCCTTTCACTTTCATGCTGAAACAGAAGAGACTTGCAATCAGTAGAAGCTCAAAAATCCATATTCTTGCATACAAGTACCACTGAAAAGTAATAACAGACAAATTCTAGCTTGCTTCAGAGCAGCAGAGTATACCCGAATAACTTCAATCAGAAAGTTTGCAACTTCGTTCGATCAAACAGGATTACCGGCCAACAGATAATTATCCCAAAATGGTAGGATAGGTGCAAATCATAATACATAATCAGTACGAATTAAATGTATATACCCGTCATTGGAAGTTCGAAGCCAACTCAAGATATCTAGAAGAACTATCAGTACAAGTGTAGCTGAAGAAGAGTGGGAGTTGAAGTGAAACTTAAACAGTTTGTCCAAAACTAGAGCACTTTAGTACTATTTTAGGTTACTATGGATTCCTAAACATATACCATAAGACAGTAGAAAAAGCAGTATATATAGTTTGTACAAATATACAACATTAAGTAGTATAAAGTATCGATTATTAACAACCCAATAAAATCAACTACATTATAATTGAATAATTGATCACACCAAATGATAGATAACAGCACAAAATCTATGCAACATTTTAAATAACATATCGAGATTCAAAAGCTACAAAAGCATTCACCACAAAATGTTTCCCTTCTTTTCTGCTCAATATAACTACGAATACTTCCTTGATACTATCTAACACAACAGAAAGATACTATTTTATATAACGAGAAACATAAACACACTTAATCATTGTAGAAAACTAAACGTAAACCTGGCTAAGAAACTTCCATGTAGCAAGTGACAAACAAGCAGATCATTCAATTAACTCTTTGCCATAGCCCTCTCGTTCTCCGCCCTCTGCGCAAAAATCTTGGTAGCCATCATGTTATCATCAAAATAACTCGCATACGGGTGCTCTTTCGGGACTAACCTCCTATACTTCTCGAAATTCTTCTCCGCCTCCACATTTTTCCTCAACAGAGTATAAATTATCCCCTGACATAAGTACGGCCTAAAATCTCTCGGCTCCTCCTTCACCAACTCCTGATAAAGTTTCAACGCCTCGTCGTACCTCCCCTCGAGCACCCGAATTTGAGCCAACAGTAGCTTAAAATCCCTCAAATCACTCCTCTTATTCTGCTTCTTACACAATCCCATCGCCTCCTCAACTCTCCTCTCTATACTCCTCAGCTCCTCACTCGACTCCTCCTGCGACGCCACCGTCACCAATCCGTGGTACGCCTCCACTCGCAAAGGATCCTTCTTCAGCACCTCATTGAACCCGTGCTTCGCCAATTCGAACTCCTCGTTGTGAGCATACAAATGGGCCCTCATCATCGGCCACTCGGTCTCCTGCGGCTCGAGCTCGATTAACCTATCGATAATCTCGATCGCCTCCGGAAGCTTCTTGCTCTTTATCCTGATCTCCATCAAACTTTTTAACACACTAACATCATCAGGATTCGCAGCCAACTGTTCCTCCAGAAACCTCTCCTTATCCTCCTCCTCCGACACCGAGTCACTCGCTTCGACAACCGGTGGCGTCGAAGCAAATGCCGCGGCAATAGCGGGTTTCAAGGGGAAATAAAACCGCGAAAACAGAATCGCGGCGGCAGCTACGGTGGTGATTACGGTGGCCTTCAGTGGGGCCAAAATTGGAATTAGCGGAACTTGAGGGGTCAGATTTTGATTTGGGATTTTTGATTTGGGTACAGTTTGGTGAAATTTAGGGTTTTTGGAGGTCTGATTTTGAATTGAGAATCTGACGGAGGAGCGAAGTGGAGAAGAGAGAGATGGACGGTGGGGATTGAGCGAGAGGTTGAAGCTTGTGGGTTTAGCATTGAGCGTATTCATGGCGTTAGGGTTTAGGGATTTTGTCAACAGTTGAATGAAGCTCTAGCAAAGTCTTGATAATGGAAATAAAAATAGTGTTTTGAGTTTTATTGTATTTTTATTTAAATTGGGGTGAAAGAGAAAGGGAAACAGATATTCGATAATATTCTTTCTCTACGGTAATTTCCAGTTTCTACTAATTAAACTCGCTTTTTTAATGTATGTAATTTTTTCAACCAATATAAATCGGTCATATTTCGATTTTCGATTTCTGATTTGAGAAATACTCGCTACCTAATAATAATAATAATGCCTCCCTCCTCCCTAGTCTCTTTGCTAGTTGGTGGACTTTTCTTTATTAGTTTATATGCCCGGAATAATCAACTTGGTATCATAACTTGTCACATGTGATGCACCGATATCGATATTAAGTCGACTATGTAGTACCCGATACATATCTGTTAACCCCTTGTGAAATTAGTAACCATCGGATATAGGTATTGCTAACCCTCCTGAAATCATTTACCATCGGGTAAGACTAGTTTAGAATTACATGAAACGATACAGGACAAAACCACTCACAAAGTATTCGATACAATAGGCACTACGAGTTTTGGATGACTATACGATGCCTAAAATAATCGTCGATGATTTAGCAAGTGAACGATCTGATAGCAGTATCTCCACGGAAGTAGTGCGCGGATCAAACGCAAAGTTCTCCGATAGGAATACAAAGCTACCTACCCGATGGCATGAAATATTCTTTAGATCCTTATAAAAATATACTGGCATCATGGAGACCAAAATATACTGGCATCGTGGAGACCAAAATATACTGGCATCGTGGAGACCAAAATATACTAGCATCGTGAAGACCAAAATGTACTAGCATCGTGGAGACCAGAATATATCAGCATCGTAAAAACCAGGTGCCCTCAGCAGAATATATCAGCATGGTAGAAACCTGGTGTCATCAGCAAGGATATATCAGCATGGTAGAAACAAGGTGTCATCAGCAAGGATATATCAGCATGGTAGAACACAAATGTCTTTGCGAGGACTGGTGTATCAGATTCAAATAAACCAGGTGTCAACACAATAAAAGCTTTGTCAGGTCATAAACATGACAAGTGTCTTCTGACTCGAACATCTCAATTATCTCTCCAATCTATTGGCCATCTGTAAATACACTTATGTTACCAAGGTGGAGGGACATCTGAAAAAGGAGGACTAAGAAAGGAGAGTAACTATTTCATTAAGGGAAAAACTGGAGAGTATTGTAATTCTTTATTGGCTTATTGGGCAAAGCGTTTCTTTATAAAAAAAAAAACAAATTTTACTCTTATGAGTTAACAATATCGATACTGATTCAAATATCGATACTTGTACTAGCGTATCCGATATGCCACGTGGTGTATTTTTTAATTTTAAAAAATAAAAAATATCGATACGTATCCGATAAGTTTTTTTAGACATATCGGAACTAAAGGTTTGATGGGTTAAAAATTAAAATATAAATTTGTGATGTTCGTTTTAATTTTGACAGTGAATTACTTGAAAGCATTATCATTAATTCACTTTTTTTTTTGTTAATATGACTTTCTGTAGTCATTAATCGTCGAGTATCTAACATCTTGATTTTGTAATATTACAACAAGCTTGTTAACTTGTTGTTTAACTTGTTAGTTATAATTCACATTTGTATTATTTCTTTTAATTTTGATACATGACATTATTTAATGTTAAACATTTTTTTTGTATTTTCAGTTTTTCTTGTTTAAATTTTAAATTACATTGTTTGTTAAAAATAAAAATACATATAATAAATATTAATAATTTATTATATATAGACGTATCTTTGCCGTATCGGTATCGGATGTTTTAAAAAAATACAGTATCGACGTATCCGTATAGTATCGTACCCGTACAGTGTATCCGAACTTGTCACTCTCGTTTTTTGGTGTAATAAATTGGTATTTTTTCTTAATTTTAGTATCGTCTCAAATCATCGCCCAAATGTCTATGTGATCGCCTATTCGCCTGAAATTTGGGGATTTTAACGAACTTGCAATTCTTCCCATCCATGTGGTGTTTCCTTTGGCAATGTTTTTTGTCCTACTTATAATACTCGGATCAATTATAAATGATCTAACACTTTTAATTTTTTACTGCATCATTTTACTAATTTAACACTAAAGATTTATTCTTTAAGCACTTATTTTTTTCTAAGATGATAAAATTGTTTCTTACGTCAAGCTAATAATATAGCTCCTCTTATCAAAACTAACTTAAATAATAACATATTTTCTAACGTCTTAAATACTACTACTTTTTTTAATTTTTTAATTTGAACTACAAAAAGACACCATTACAAATCCTAAAATGATTTTTTGTACTCTTTAATATTATTTTTAGAGGTTCAATCAATATTCATTTCCAATTTAAGAACTGATAATACGAAATTAACCGAGTTAGGGTAATTCTTTTATAATCAAAAAAATATCGCTCGAAACCTAATTTTGTGATTCATAGAGAGAAAGTGTATGAATATGAGAGCTTATACGAGGGAGAGTTTTCGAGTTACGGATATCCTTTAAGTATAAAGAGAGAGATGGCTAAATAATAAATGGGGAATATACTATTTTTAAGGTGAATATAGAGTACAAGTGTGTTATCTTAATCTGAGTTGGTTTGCAATGACTCTCCTTCTATTATAGGACCCCCCGTATATAGGTGGAAAGGGAAACATGTCCTCCATTAGTGGAGAGGATGGGTGCTTATAAGTGCTACTTCGTAGTGGATGAATCTGGTGGCAGTGTTTTAATGTGGACCGCATGTGAGTTAAGGAGATCTTGTACTAATAAAGTCTGACCTTCCTTTTATGATACGCGTGACTTTTCTCCAAGTGGACTTTCTAGGGAATCTGTATAAGTGTCGGTGATCATTCGTTGGAGGTGGGCGAAGTGTCGACCCTCTCTCTGATATATGAGGTTGTGGTTGATACCTTTTACGAAGGACCTTTGGAGAGGCCTTCTTTTGAGGTATTCAGGTCTTTATCGAGTCCGGTGTATTCATGCATTATCAGATGTCCCCCAAGCTGGGTGATTCGTGGTACACGAAGCATGGGACTTGTTCGGTAACTTTGTGGCTAGGTGGATGAGAATCATTTATTATTAGTTATTACGTGACCGGGATTTCATCATTTCAGATTCCGCCCGTTATATCCTGATAGTGGATGTGTCCACGTCTCGTCTTATTGAATGCCCTCTCGTCGTAGTGCGCGAGTGGATAACCCACACAACTTTCTCCATGCCTGCCATGCGCGACACGTGTTTTCATCCTACTGATGGTTTATGAATATTAGGGCAATTCGTGTGCCCTAATTTTTTGCTTCGATTGTGCATAAAGGGCAAGCAGCTTTGTGTTATTTTCTTGTTATTTACAGAGAATCCCAGCGATTTTTCACTTTCGAGTTTACTACAGATCTTTTTCTTTGACGTTTTCTTCTTTCATACTCACTAATTTCTCAATGGTGGCTATCAAATTATTCTCTTCCTATACAACTGACTTGGCTGAGGTGGGAGACCTTAATAGCGTGGCGGTTAGGTTGTTTTTGGATGTGATAAAGATTGGTACTATCCCTGTGCAAATCGTGGCGCCTTTCATTCCATCGCGCCTTTTGGAGATGGTAAGTTTGCATCGCAGATTCCTCAAGAGGATGAGGACGAGATGAATGCCAATACAATGAAGGTGGAGGTTTCGGAAAGGAAGTCCCATCTTGTTTCGAAGGCGGTGAGTACCATTTATTTGGAGGAGGTGGAAAATCTCCTGCTTCATTACCACTTCGACCTCAGCACTCTTGACGTCAGGCACCTGACGCCGGGGAACGGGCTGATGCTCCTTTAGCGGAGGACCGTGAAGGTGGTTCTTTTGCCCACTACCTGACGCTTTACGAGGAGAAGGTCTGCCAAGATCTTTGCCACTTCTTCCCTTTCGTGGTATGTACATGTCATTGATTATGAAGGCATGCACAAGCCAATTGAACGAGAGTTCTTATGAGGTGTTAGCTAGCCTCTAGTTGTGTTGTCAGCTTCTTGAGTTGCCTTGCTTAAAAGAAAAAGCCAACTGGTTCCTCAAGTGAGTTTTTTTCTTGATTTATTTGCTTCCTCGTGATAGGTGCTTCTGATATTGACCGCGATGAAAAGTGCATGTTCTTCCAAGAAAATGCCTCCTTCGGATGCTTCGACTAGTTCCTCAAGTGAATTATTTTCTTGATTTACTTGATTCCTCTTGATAGGTGATTCTGACATTGACCACGATGAAGAGAGCATGTTCTTCCAAGAAAAGCCCTCCTTCAGATGCTTTGACTGGTTCCTCAAGTGAGTGTTTTCTTGATTTATTTGCTTTCTCGTGATAGGTGCTTCTGACTTTAGCCTGGTCTTTTTCTTGTTGTCTTTTTAGGTAAGAAACCTCGCCCCGAGGTCCTGGTATCTTCCCCAATTTCTTGGAGTCCAGACATGGGGGAAGGTCTTCCGCTGTCTCTTGGAGTTCTTCCGCTCCTCACTCCCTTCCTCTTTGGTTGTTGCTTCGACTAAGCCTCGCTCATCCAATCAGGGGTATTCTATTAAATTGCATGTGGCTAGGCGGAGTGAGAAGATTGTCCGGAGCGGACATTCGCTCTTTCCATGAGCTTTTCCTTTCTCAGTGTCATTGCGTTGTTTATAGCTTGGTTGTGAAGGTATATTTCCCTCCCCCTTCTTTTATTTTCCTCTTCGTCTTTGTTCTATCTGATCCGAGCCTTGTTACATTTGCTTGTGGTCTTGGATGGCCTAGTGCGTGACAACGAGGGATTATCCAAGCAGCTTGCTCATTCTGAGGTTGAACTTAGGGTGGCTCTTTCCCATATCGCTGAATTGGAGGCACTTCCTCTTGGCTCGACTTCCTCTTCTGTGGAGCGTTTGCGAAAGAGTTGGAAGATGAGCGGGTTGTTTTTGCGGGACTTCGAGATGACATGAGGCGATCGCAAGAGGCATCTATGCGCGAGCCCAAAGAGGTTGGTCGTCTTCTTCGAGAAGTGCATGTTACTATTTTGGAGGTAGAACAGCTCGTCGCTTCAAAGGCTCTTCTTCAAGAGCAGGTGATTAAGTTGCAAGCTTCGTGCGATGAGTTGGTGTTATCCTCTGAGGCGGCTATTTGTCCCAAGAAGGCAAAGGATGACGATCTTCTCAAGTTGCAAGAGGAGTATTGGGACTTGTACGACCTTAGTTGGAATGAGTTGTCTCAGTTCATGAACGGGTGGTTCAAGTACTAGAGAAGTATACGGGGTTGGTAAAACATGAGGAGTTTTTCACCGAGGCCTTCGTTTCTCATCTTCGAGAGGGTTTTGATCAGGCATCTCATCAGTGGCAGAAGTCGCCATTTGTCTTGGAAGGTTATAAGATCGCCTTTTCTCAACATTTTTCGCGCTATTTCTGATGAGGAATGTTCTAGAGATGGATCAACTTTGGAGGCTTCTCAAGAGGGCCAGGCTACCCCCCCCCCCCCCCTCTCTTTTTTGTAACCTATCCTTCGTTGTAAATATAGGAATTCAGGCAGTTTGTTCTTATTGTAACCCTATTTGCTTTGTTTTAGTTAACACTTCACTCGCCAGTGTGTGGTCGGCTAGTCGTTGATGGGCAACAAACGTTCGATTGGTCTTTGCTAGCTAGTTAGTTGCTCGACTAGTCTTTGATGGCTAACACGTGTTCAATTAGTCTTTGCTAGTCAGCACGCATTTGACTGGTCTTTTGCCAATATGACTTAATTAGACTTCGTTCACCAACACTTTCGATTAGTCGTTTGCTAATGTCTTTCAGTTGGACTTCATTCGCCAACATGCTATCAGTTGGTCTTTTGCCAATGTCTTTCAATTGGACTTCGTTCACCAACACGCTTTCGACTGGTCTTTTGTACCAACGTTTTTCAGTTGGACTCACCAATTTGCTTTCGATCGGTCCTCCCCTCGCCATACGTAGCCAAACACTTTCAAGCAGCTAGTTTTTTTTTTAATACTTAAAGGCCAAGGCTAACGAGCTGGTTTTGTCTGAAGATATTAGATTTCTATTGCCTGGCATTATCTTCGATTTCGACCACCTAAATAGCTTTAGCCTTGGACTTAAAGGTTAGGACTTATGATTCCCCTTTCCTTTGATCTTCAGGTGGGCTTTTATGCACCTAGTTTCTCCAGTAGGCTCGGCGAGTGTTTCTTAATTTAGCTCCCGTCCAGAGTTGCTTCTTTGCTTGTTGGTTTCCTTCCACTTCTTCAAGGGAGGACACGCGCTCCAATTGAATGCTCGACTTTGTTTGAAGAAGTCTCTTTATCTCTATTTAGAGGTGTCTGCACTTATTGGTTTTTGGATTTTAAGGGGTCATGGGTGTCTGAACACGAGGTCCCTTGAATGTGAAGCACCTAGCCTTGGGAGTATCTAGTTGGCGGGGTGTTTCGAACTACAACACGATTTGTCCTGGATTTTAGTGGGTGGTCGATCGTCTTCCTTTGGATGCCTAGGACTTTCCGACTCCTTCTTGGAAGGAATTTGACCTTGAGATGCTATGTGGATATGACGTCTTCAAAGGCCTAGATGGTTGGTCGTCCGCATATGATATTGTATGGCACTATTTGTGTTTCTACAACTTGGAAGGTGACAATTTTCATTTGCAATCAAGGATCTTTTTCCCCCACATCATGGGTAGTGATATTGTCCCTCAGTGTGACGAGAGTGGCTCCAGAGAATCCTTTGAGTGGTATCTGCTTGGGTTCAAATTGATACATTCTAAGTTAAATCGCTGGAAAGTTCAAGGGTACATGATATTGACCGTGCTTCACGTGTGTATGAGGATGTTTGGGGCGAGGAAGCCTGATACACGCACGTAAACGGTGATTGGATATGTGTGAGGATACATTATCTATTTTGTATCTTAAGGTTTGAAGCTGATGACCAGCCTTCGTGGTCTAATCTGATTTGCAACTGGGGTATGAGGGTCCTTCTTTTCTTGGTCCTCTAGCATTATGGCAATCACATATTCTTCAATGATTGGTGTTAACCCTAAAAAATAAAATAGAGGAGATCACTCCTACTCGGGAAAAATAATATATGGACAATACTATTGTCACGAGTACGTCCGATGAGATGTACCTATAAAGAAAACCCCTCGGAGGATATATGGACAATACTATTGTCACGAGTACGTCCGATGAGATGTACCTATAAAGAAAACCCCTCGGAGGATATATGGACAATACTATTGTCACGAGTACGTCCAATGAGATGTACCTATAAAGAAAACCCCTCGGAGAATTGCCCTACCTCTCGGTCACTGACCCGAAAAGGTTTATAAAAGCATCCGAGGAGAAACGCAAGCGTCCCTTGGAAAGTCAAACGGTGAATGAAAAACAGATATCAACACGGCATCGGAAAAAGAGCAAACCCCGATGGACCCGTATGACTCCGATATCCACCAAATGCGCCAAGAGGGACCAAGAGGGACCCCGAGTCCTATGAACTTACAAGAAAACTTCCTTGCTGAACACTCCTCGGAAAAGGCAACACTCGGACTTATCCGAGAACACAATTTTGGAAGAAGTCAATACAGGAACGCCCAGTGAATACGGTCCGAGCACTCTGGTGAAGAAATCTCACTTTCAGTAAAGCAAAAACAGCCCTCGGACACAAAATCACAGTCCTCGGAAGTCATACCAAGTCATCGGAGATCACATTTCCACCCTCAGAGATCACTCCTGACTGTTGAAGAAAATACCCGAATCACGAAGGAGAAATAAAAGCCCTCGGAAGAATAGCTCTATCAGAAACAGTCTACATTAATACCCGAATCAAGAAGGAGAAACAAAAGCCCTCGGAAGAATAGCTCTATCAGAAACAGTCTACATCAGAAGCCCTCGGAGATATCCGAAGACACAAAAGCTAATCCAGTCAGCACTTAGTAGATAAACGATAAACATTATCCTAATTTTTACACCTGTATCAAGGTAACAACAACACCTGTCCTTATCAAAACACATGCACAATGACACCTACCCCTATCAAAGTCTATATAAAGGGAGGTGATCAGTAGAAGGAAGAAGGGGAAGAAGCTGAAACAATTAAGCTTACTTACTACAATCTATCACTCAAATACATAAGATAAAAAGAGGAGGAAATGTTCAGTGAATAAAGGAAGGGAATATTCTTGCAATTAATCTCATTGTGTCCATCTCGCGTTGCCTTTGAATCACGGACAGGACGTTTCGACCCAAATAAATATCTTCCGTTGAATAGGGAATAATTCCAAACCCGTTAACAAAGTGGCGCCGTCTGTGGGAACGTCACAGCATCTGTCTTCGAGAGAATTCAGGCACACGTCAGCTAGGATGGATGGTCTTTTCGAAAATGACAACCTTCCTGTCCCGAACAATGACTCAGAAGAAACTTTGTCCAATTATGAATCAGGTACAAGAGATTTTATTAGTATTCCCCGATCTGTTTATGAAAGACTTATATATGCTGAAAGAACGCCCTGGAGGGATGATCCCCCCGGACGTACGTCCCATGTTCTATCCGAGAACGAAGATCTCCCCTCGGAAGAAGATGGACCTCCGAGGACGTGGAACCCAAATTGGAATCCTTGGCGACAGACACCCCGACAAAGTCCTCGAAGACATGTATGTCGTGAAAGGACTCCCGTGAGGGGTTCGGTAGGAATTTCTCGCCCTTCAGAGTATCGAGGAGAGGTTGAACATTCCTTATGGGGAATGATGGATGATTTACGAAAAGAGTTAGGTGATCTCAAGAAAGCCATGGCTCCCGAGGAAGATCCTACGTTCAAGACCTCTCCTTTCATTCCCGAAATTGCTTCAGCTTCTATCCCCTCGGGGATGCGACCTGTTAATATCTCGCTATATACCGGAGAAGCTGATGGAAGGGACCCACAAGATCACGTCCATCAATACCTGGCAGGAATGGACCTCTCTTCCGCTCCTGATCAGGTGTTATGCCGCGTATTCCCTGTTACCCTTGGAGGGCGGGCTCAAGCCTGGTTTACTCATCTTCCACCTTGTTCCATCACGAGCTTTGACCGATTAGCTCATTTGTTTGTACGACAATTCGCCTGCAACCGAAGGTACCCTAAATCTGCTACGCATCTTTTTACTATTAAACAGAAGAAGGATGAATCCTTACGAGAATATATAAAGCGCTTCACGGATGAAGCACTCGATGTTCCAAATGTTAGCCCGACCATTATGGCGGACATATTAACTCAGGGACTCCGAGCGGGGGATTTCTTTAGATACCTTATGGGAAATCGTATTACGGATATGAATGAGTTAATGCAAAAGGCGGAAGTACATATTTTGATGGAAGAAGCCGAGGGAACAAAGAAGCAGATGGAGCAGGAGGATAGTGAACACTTAGAGCGTGCTGAGAAAGAAGCAAAGGTCAAAGAAAAAAGTAAGGAAGGAAAACCTCCTCAACGCAAAGATGAAGGGGGAGTGGTTAAGAAATTCCTCCGACCCGTGCACTTACCTCCGATGACTGTTACTCCACCAGAAGTGCTCAACATAATGAGGGGTAGCAACGAGTTGCACTGGCCCAGACCGACTAAATTTCCTAACCGAGACAAGGATACTGGAAAGTATTGTAAGTACCATAAAACTTACGGGCACATTACGGAAGAATGTACTACCCTTCGTTTAGAGGTGCTTCGCCTATTGGAGATAGGGTACTTGAAGAACTACCTTAAGGAAAATAACCCTGAAGAGCCCAAGGCCAATGTTTGGAAGAGATCACGAAGGGAAGAGGAAGAGCAAGAAAGGGAAGAAAGGACGCCTAGCCGGAAGTCACGAGAGGGGACCACTAGACGTCTCCGACCCCGAGAAAGAAGTAAGGACCGCCGGCGAAATTCGCGAGAGAAAACGGCAGGGTATCAGAGTTTGCCTCCTCCACCTAACTCTTACAAAGACAACCCCCCAACAGGGAGAACCATCAATATGATAGAAGGGGGTGAAATCTCCATGGCGCCTCAGGGTAAAAAGAAGAAATATTTGAAAGAAGCCCGACGAGCAGAGCAAGGATTAGCTGTCTGCTCCATTCAAGGGTCACAGCTACCTAGTATCACTTTCGGACCCGAGGACCTTACAGATGTAATATACCCTCATGAAGATCCCTTGGTTATATCTGCCGTCATCTACGGGTATGAAATCCAACGTATTCTCATAGATACGGGCAGCTCTGTGGATGTACTCTTCCTACCGACCTACCTCGCTATGAGATTGAAACAAGAAACGTTGGAAACCGCTGAGGTCCCGTTAGTAGGATTCTCTGGGGAAGCATGTCAAACCCTCGGAACTATTATTCTCCCAATGTCATGGGGGAAAGGAGCCCTTCGAAGAACGGAATCTATTAAGTTTTGGGTAGTGGAGGCTTCTTCGCGAGCGTATAATGTGATCTGCGGAAGACCATCTATTCGGGCCTTTGAGGCAATTCCTTCTACTTTGCATCTTAAAGTGAAATTCCCCACCTCCTCGGGAATCGAAGAAGTCCGAGGAAGTCAGTCAAAAGCTAGAGAATGCTGCATGAATGCCATTCCCTCAGAAGAGGACGGACCTTCACTTGGAAATAACAAAAAGTGTAGAACTGAGGAAACACGAGTCCAACCTGTGGAAGAATTAAAAATGGTGGAATTAGTAGAAGGAAGCCCCGAGAAAGTAATCAAAATGGGCACCCATATGACTCCAATCATAGAAGGCCAATTGATTTCTCTTCTCAAACAATTTCATCACCTCTTTGCATGGGAAGGGGGGCCGCCCGGACGAATCAGCAACAAGGTATGTCAACATTTCCTTAATGTGAAGCCTGGAGCTAAGCCTGTCCAACAGAAAAAGAGGAAAATGGGCCCCGAGCGCAATAAGATCATCCGCTCGGAAATACAACGCCTTCTCCAATTAAAGCAAATACGAGAAGTTATTTACCCCGAGTGGTTGGCTAATGTCGTGCTAGTTCCCAAGCACGGAGGAAGATGGCGAATGTGTGTTGACTTTACTAACCTCAATGAAGCATGCCCCAAGGATTGTTACCCTTTACCGAGCATAGATCAGCTAGTTGATTCTACCGCAGGATGTGCGCTACTATCAACCTTAGATGGAGATCAAGGGTACAACCAAATCCCGATGGCGGCTATTGATCAAGATAAGACCAGCTTTATCACGGATGCAGGCACCTTTTGTTATCTAGTCATGCCCTTTGGATTAAAGAATGCTGGAGCTACCTATCAACGGTTAGTAAGCCTTATGTTTTCAGGACTTATTGGGAAATCAGTAGAGGTTTATGTAGATGATACTGTAGTTAAAAGTAACACTGCTGAAGAACATCCCGAGGACCTACGAAAAGCGTTGGTCATTATGAACAACTTTGGCATGAAGGTCAACCCTCGGAAGTGTTCTTTTGGTATCCGAGGAGGAAAATTTTTGGGATTCATGGTTACGGAGAAGGGAATTGAAGTAAATCCCGAAAAAGCAGAAGCTATCATGGGATTACCTACTCCGAGGACGGTAAAAGATGTCCAAAAGCTGACTGGAAGAATGGCCTCGTTGAGTCGGTTTGTCTCCAAGTCCGCAGAAAAAGGGCTTCCCTTCTTCAAGGTACTTCGGAATATCAAGGAATTTCAGTGGACCCCCCAATGTGAGGAAGCTCTCGAAGACTTAAAAAGGTACATGTTGAAACCACCTTTGCTGGTAAAACCGGTACCCCAAGAAGAGTTGTTTCTGTATTTATCGATTGGAGAAGAGGCTATTAGCGCTGTCCTAGTCAAAGAACAAGATGGAGAACATCACCCGGTATATTACGTTAGCAAAACTCTCCTCGGAGCCGAAACTCGATATACCCTAACTGAGAAACTCGTTCTAGCATTGGTTACTACGGCTCGTAAGCTACGCCCCTACTTTTTATCCCACCCAATTACTGTGCTTACTAAGCATCCCCTGAGAGCAATTCTTAATAAGCCGGAATCATCAGGGAGAATGATAAAATGGGCTGTAGAGCTTACTGAGTACGATATTTCCTACGCTCCGAGACCGTCAATCAAAGCGCAAGTTTTGGCGGACTTTGTAACAGAACTCACGGGCGTTGGATCCGAGGAAAAGGAGCCACGATGGCACGTATATGTAGATGGATCCTCGGTGAGTACCCATGGGGGGGCCGGAATAGTCTTGGTAAATCAAGAAGGAGAGGAGGAAAGGCTCCATTTTGCAGTTAGAATAGATTATCCCCTCTCTAACAATGAAGCCGAGTATGAAGCCCTCCTTATCGGTATGAGGCTAGCAAAAGAAGGGGAAATGAAGAGAGTACTCCTCCATAGTGATTCCCAATTGATTGTTCAACAAGTTAAAGGGTCATATGAGGCTAAAGAAGAAAGAATGCAAGAGTACCTCCGAGTTGTTCGCCAGAGATCCGAATGGTTTGAAGAATATGATATAGTTCAAATTCCTCGAAAAGAAAATCAAGAGGCGGACGCTTTGTCCAAAATGGCTACACAAACAGCTGTAATACATACTCGGAAGATTACTCTACTACATGTCAATGAATCTGAAAAGGGTGAAGGCCGAGAAGTGAACACAGTTTCAGATCCTTCATCTAGCTGGGTGACTCCTATCAAAGCCTATTTGCAGAATCCCGAGGGATACTCCTCGGACAAGAATACTCAGCGAATGATGTTCAGAAAAACCCTCCGATACTTCCTCAAAGACGGGATACTCTTCCGAAGGACATATTTATGTCCCCACGCTCGATGCCTTAATGAAGAAGAGGCCCAGCTAGCCTTAGCAGAAACTCACGAGGGGGTATGTGGGAGCCATACTAGTGGCGAAAGCATGGTGGGACGCTTGATCCGACAGGGCTACTATTGGCCCACGATGGCCAAAGATAGCAAAAGCCATGCCGAAAGATGCAAACCATGCCAGGCTTACGCCCCTCGGACCCATCTACCCGCAGCCCCTTGGGAACCCTCTCTGAACCCCTGCCCATTCTCTAAGTGGGGTATTGACATACTTGGACCCCTCGTCCCTGATGCCGGCCAAAAGAAATTTCTGCTAGTAGCCGTTGACTACTTCACCAAATGGGTGGAAGCGGAACCCCTAGCTAGGGTAACCGCGGGGGCCGTTATCAATTTTCTCTGGAGAAATATTATTTGTCGCTTTGGTGTCCCTCGGAGCCTGGTAAGTGATAACGGTTTGCAGTTTACTGATCAAGGATTGCAAAAGTGGTGTGATCATTGGGAGATAAAACATCGCTTTGCCTCCGTGGGATACCCTCAAGCAAATGGCCAAGTAGAAAGAACCAACAGAACCCTCCTGAAGAACATGAAGGCCCGGCTTGATTGGCATAAAGCTAAGTGGGTTGAGGAGATACCCGGGATATTGTGGGCCTATCGGACCACGCAGAGTGTTGCTACGGGCGAAACCCCTTTTAGTCTATCCTACGGATGTGAGGCTGTGTTGCCCTCGGAGGTCTCCCTAGAAAGCTGGCGAGTCAAAGAATATGAAGAAGTGGCCAATGGCTCAAATCTAGCCCTTGCCCTTGACCTCCTCGAGGAAAAAAGGACCCGAGTAGCCCTCCGAATGGAAGAGTACAAGGCTCGGATGTCACGATATTATAATACCAAGGTAAAACTCCGAACCTTTCAAGTTGGAGATTTAGTGATGAAACGAGTAGGGGCCTCCAAGAATGTGGGTAAACTAGATCCACGATGGGAAGGACCCTACAAGATAGTGGAAATCGTGGGACCGGCGACTTATCGGCTTGCTAACTCCGAGGAGGCAATACTTCGCAACACGTGGAACGCAAGCAATCTTAGAAAGTATTATGCTTAATGTAATAGTTATATATGAATAAAAAGAGTGTTCATATACGAGGGGATATAGTACAAAAGAAAATAGAATTGTCCAACAAAATGATGGCTCTATATACGAGACATCAGGACAATCCGATAACGCTAAGAACCCTCTGTATTATGAACTAAACTCATTTACAAGCTAAGTCCCTCCCATGGGACGTTTCCCCTCTCGGATAAGTCTTCGGCGCTGCTCCTCGGAAAGAGAGACTGGATCATCCAAGAACACAGTTCCGACTGCAAAATCTTTAATAGGTGAAGGAGAAAGTTCCTCGGAGACTTGACGAATGTTGAGTTCAGGAAGGAGCAATCCCGAGGGGAACTCTGGCAAAGCTTGTACGGCATCTTGGCACAATTTATAGCCTATATGCACTAAGTCACGCATCTCTCCCCGAAGAGATTCGCGAAGACTGGATGTACCCACCACCTCCAACACAGCTTGGACTTGGGCCATGACCACCTCTATCGCATGAGAACGAGTTATCCCTAGCAGTTGCTGACTCAAGGCGTCTCTTTCCAGCGTAGCCTGTGTTAACTGCTCCTCCGAGGACCGCATTTGGCCACGTAACTCCTCAATTCTCCGGTCTAAGCTCAAGACACGTGTTTTTTCAAGTGATAATTGGCGTTCCAATTCCCACGCCTTATCCTTCTCGGATTGTAACATATGAATATGAGTATCCTGAGAAGACTCATGAACTTCCTTCAAATGGGCTATCTCCACTTGAGCTTCTAAGAGACCTCGCTCTAACTCATCCCGACGACGGTATACTAAACCCGGATCTGAGGAAGAACTCCCGTAAGACCCGAGGGCGTCTAACACCATATAAATCTGCTCAAAAAACGAATGGCATCAGATCAGAAGACAGGTTAGTATTAAATAAAATGAATAGATACCTCACACAGGTCTTTGCAGGCTAAATCTTGGAGAACGGGTACCGAAAGGGTTTTTATCAGTTCACAATCTGTTACGTTCAATAACCCACTAAGAAAGTTTCGGCAAAAACCCACTGCTGATCCGAGAGGAGAAACATCCTGATTACCCTCGGGGGGAAGAGTTCTCCCGAGGGAAGGGTGCTCCTCGGGCGGTGGTGCAGGAATACGACCAGGGATATCTTGCTGGGGCTGCATATCCTCTGCACTAGAAGAGTGAAGATACTCCTCTAATACATTTACTACGGTAGAATTGTGAGGAATGGGCTGTGATACTATGGGACTCATGTGACAATCCGTTTGAGAAAGAGTTGCTATCAGATCCGACGATCCAGAAGGAGTTATATAACTGACTGGGGGGGCTGCAACGGGTTCCTCCTCCTCCGAGGAAATTTCCACCATTGCCTCACTTATGAGGGGAGGAGAATCGCCAACCTTCGTCATCCCGGGAATACCATGCAATGCCCTCCCCAGGAAAACGTCATTAGAAGACCCGAGAGAAAAAGCTCCCATCTCCGCTCCTACAAAAGATGTCAGTAAGAAAATGATCCGAGGACACCAATAAAGTTTATAAACTAAAGAATGGTTAGTAGAACTTACGAAAGTGAAAATTACTGTGAAGAGGACGAGAAGCAGGAGTGCATCCTTCCACCCCCTCTTGTAAACCTGCCAAAATCAGAGCCTCGGGGAAATCCAACAGCCCAGATATATCATAAGAACCAGAGAAAAGTCCCGAGTGAAGCAATATCTCCCTCACTTGTCCTCGTGTTTCGGTGTTGGGTGCGATATATCCCAGACCCCATCGGATGGGTACACCCCACGATCTGGCTGACTGGCCTCTCGGACGGATAAAGAAAAATCTCCGCCTCCAATCCCCTCTACTAGAGTGGGAACTGGATACACGAGTGAAGATATTTTCCTTGTCCCGATAGGTCAAGCTAAAAAAGGGAGTCCCCTCTGAGCAAGGTTGAAGGGTAAATATTGTCCCCACCCGATAAGGGGACATCGGAAGGTTTAAAAGCTCACTACGAAGGACATATCCCACCAAATGACTATAGGAACTTGGTGTTAACTGACTCGGACACACCTGCCAATACCGAAAGAGTATTTGGAAAAAGGGATGGAAAAAGGTCCGTAAACCACAACGCATCTGTTCGGTATAAACGGTCATATAACCTGAAGGGGGTGCGTAAGCCCTTTGGCCCGAGGAAGGCACTATTATATCATAATCTTCGAACTCTAAGTTATAACCATTAAAAAGAGATCTTACCGAGTTCTCACATTCTGCACTCATTGTGGATCCTACACGTCCTTTGCCTATCAATCTTGATGGATTAAGAGGAAGTAAATCGAATTCTGAAGACTCATCCGCCAAAGGATATGGCTCCCTACTCATGAATATCTCCCTGATATGATTGACTCTACGTGAATTTGTAGATGGAGTCCTACGAACCACTCCAAGAGAGGAACTAGCACTAAGTGTCGTTTGATTCTCGGATGGATTGCCCCTCGGAAGAACCCTTGATGATCCAGAAGGACCCCGAGCGGTATCCTGAGAGGAACCGCCAGATGAAGTCGAGCCAAATCTTCTATAATAAGGAGGCATCATCGTATCAAGTAAGTAGTATCTTTGTACTTGCAATTATAAAAGAAAATCAAAGACTAATAAGGATTAGGAGATAAGTGCATAATTGATAAAGACCCTACGTGCATATATACTCTTTATATTAGAGTTAAAAATAGAAGTTTAAACTCTTAGTACGTTAACTAAGGGACACGTGTTGGAAAACTTTTTGATTAAGGAGGACACGTATCCTATTTAACCATGCAAAGTAACACCTCCTACTTAGGAAGTTTACTTAGTCAGCAACTTTTTGAGAATTATCATTATCCATCTTAATTAAACAGTGGAGATAAGATATAGAATAGGAAGATTGAACAAAAATATTTATTTAAGACGGATAGCCCTCGGAAGGAACAATAAGTACAAAGAGCGTTCATTTTCAAAGTAAAAATTACAAAAAACTAGACTAAGCTCCCGTGGAAGGAGGGAGAGAAGAAGCTGTCTCTTCTGCGGAAGTACCCAATGGAGCAAGACGAGAGATTGGAGAAAATACTCCCCCAGAACCGCTAGCCCTTGGACTCGGACTCGTGGCGGAGCGCATTGGAGATGGTGTCGGAGAATCCCGAGAGGATAGCAAACCCCCAAACCTCCCCACAAAGTAATGGCAGTCATCGGGAGTTGGCTTCTTTAATTTCCGAAGATCAAAAGACTTGGAGAAGTTAACATCCGACCTTATCAAAGATTTCGCCACCTTTGCACACTCCAAATAACCCCACAGAAGATGGCCCATCAAGAGCTCATGAGAAGGCTCCTCGGATGCTCCTGATTGCTGCCGTGAAATCTCTCGCTGGGCAAACTGAACAGCTGCATCCACCTTAGCCTGCACGTCCTCGGGAGAAAGAAAATTTGCTAACTTCCCCTCGGCTGACTCTGCCCTATCAGTAACTTGGCCCAATGTCTCCTGGAGAACTCTCTCTCTCTCATTCCCATCCGCCACCGCCTTCTCGAGAGCTGCAATACGAGCGGTAAAGACCTCCTCGGAGTCTTTTCTTTCCTTCTCCATCTTCTTGCAAGCGGATTCGGCAGCACTTAAACTACCTTGTAAATTTGCCCTCGCCTTCTCTGATTCATTGAGAGCAAACTCGTAGTCGGAAATTTTTGTTTGAAGAAGGTCCTCCCTAGTTTGACTCTCTTTATCCCGGAATAAGAGAGGTGCCAATTGCGCCCGGAGTGCTTCTAAATCCTCTACATCTTTCCGACCGCGCTCTTCAACGGCAGTAACTGCCTCTCGAGTCTTTCCAATCTACAGAAGAGTCAACAATAAAAGATTTAACAGAGATGTATTGTATAATTTCAGAAGACTAAGGCAGAGAAGCTTACCATAAGCCCCAACCAGTTAAGACTGGTGTACAAAAATTGATACCCCTCGGCGGGTGCTGAACTGGAGGAGGCAAAAAATCGGAGGATATCTTGATAAGCCTCCCCCACTGAACGAGATGAAAATTCCCCCCCGGATCCGCTGGGAGGAATAGGCTCCTGAAATGTATGACCCCTCGGAGACAAGGTCACCGGGACATGTCCCCTCGGAGGAGTCGTATCCTTTACCGGAGTCGTCACTTCTGAATTTGTAAAAATGGCCCGTGAACCACCTACTGCTGTGGAGGGGCTGGTCTTTCCTAATAGTGATTGCAGAATTCCTTCCTTCAAATCTCGGTCCTCTGAAGAAGGATCAAACTCCCCTTGGGTGTCTTCGGAGTCCCCTCGTAAACCTTCTTGCTCGGGAATGTTAAATTGGGCCAGAAAATCCTCCTCTGCAACAGATACGAACTGTCAGTGATTGAAAGGATGAAACTAGAAAAAATTATGGAAAAAAGGCAAATGACGAATACTCACCATATAATGAAGACTCTTCTACCATCGGAGCTTTCCCTTTATCCATAGCCACTACATCAAAAGAAAAGGTGTCAACACATCAGCAAATATTGCAGATAAAGATATGAAAATCTCATTGAAAACTCGTGAAAACTTACCCCGAGGAGCAGATTCAGGAACTGTCGGAAGCCTAGGAGAAGGATCCTCAGAAGACAGGTCTATTACTTCAGTATCCTTCCGAGCAGATTCATCCTCCGCACCACTCGGAAAGATACCCTCCTCGGAACCTCTCGGAGATATTCCCATATTAGATTCGGAAGCAGGTAAATTCCCTGACTCCGATTTGGAAACGGGCACTAAAGCCAAATCCCAAGGTGCAACTTGACGTAGGGGAACCGCGCTCCTAACGACCCCCATCGCATCCATGCATAGAAGAGAATGGTCTTCGTGGAATCCACCCTTCTCTGAATCCATATGCATACTCTCGGGAGCATTAACCTCCTCCTCCTCGTGATCTCCCTCCTCTGGTATCTCCGAGACACCACTAGGAGTAGGCTCCCTCGGACTCGACTGCAGATAGTAATTCGCCATGACATCCCCTGCATCATCCCATCAATAACGTGTATAAGCACAATTTACCACTGTGCTCGGAAAGAGAATAAAAGGATAAAAGAGCGAATAAAAAGACTTACGAAAGAGACTCCTCGCAACGGGAGACAGGGACAAGGGCCTCTCCACGGCGGCATCAGTGAAAACTACATGGTGAAGCCCAGAGGTCTCATATAACATAGTGAAGTCCTCTGATTCCATCAATTTGTGCTGAGAAATTATAGGAGATAGCACCGCCTCCTGATCCAGAGCATGCACGGGAGTAGTACCCTCTCGCCAATCAAAGGGCACATCCCACTCGCCGTTGACAGGGCCCACGAAGAAATACCTGTTCTTCCAGACGCTATGTGAAGTAATAGCAGCCCCCAAGATCCTCTTCGTGGAATCCCCCGAGTTATCCCGATGACGAACGTTATAGAAAGGATACCCCCCGGGTGATACCGCCACGTCAAAGATTGAAAGAAAGTGATCCACCGAACACTCTAGCCCATTCACGTGGCACCAAAATACATAAATACAGATAGCAGCAAATCCATTTGGTACCATCTGACTTGGGCTAATATTACAAGCTTTAAAGAGCTCACAGAAAAAAGGGGACATAAACGAGCGCCACCCATACTTCACCTGAGCAAAAAATACTGTCAACATACCCGGAGGAGGATAGCACGCCCTCTCATCCTTCGTCGGGATTCGGAAGACCATGTTCTTCTGAAGGACTCCGGTTGAGGTCAACAGATCTGCTACCTGCTTACGAGTAGCAATATTCTTCGTTTTTTCCACCTTAGCGAAAGTTCGAAGAGGCGGTTCCTTTGATTTGGGAACCCTAGCTTTTTTCGAGGAAGTGGCGCCGCCCTCAGCAGCAGCAGCAATTTCTCCCTTACGCTTGCGAGTAATAACTCCCACTGGAATACCTCTCACACTCGTAGAAGAATTAATCGGAGCAGTGACTTCCGAGGAGATAGCGGCGGCAATAGAGTCAGTGTTGGCGGAAGAAGCCATGGATACAATAAAAGAGGAATGTTTTTGAAAGAGAGAAGAGGAACGGGTAAGTCTGCCGGGAATTTGAATGGCAAAAGATGAAGAATAAAGATTAAGGAAAGAGATTTCTTTTTTGCTCTGAGAGGAAATTACCACAAAGACGGATTGAGTGAATGAAGAAAAAAGAAGCAACAGTGTCCTATTTATAACCGAAGGTGACAACGGTCAAGAATTTTGAAAACGTGGAACTTATTTAAAGCTCCACGTAACCGCCACTTGATTGTGCCACGCCGTCCCCATTCTGACCGTTGCCAACGGTCAGATAGTTCAAATCTCCAAGCTGGTCAACAACAGTCCGCCACCTGCGCCCCGAGATCTCCGCGTGCTTAATAACGATACCCTAAGGGTATTCAGGTAAAATCCTTATAAATTCTAAATATATATACGTATTGAATAAATATCAAAAAAGAAAAAAATAAATATAGGGACACTAAGCCAAAAATAACCCCTCACCTCACTGAGGACGATGATTTAAAATTCCGCTTGTCTCTACGAGGACAATCGAAATTTGGGGGGGCTAGTGTTAACCCTAAAAAATAAAATAGAGGAGATCACTCCTACTTGGGAAAAATAATATATGGACAATACTATTGTCACGAGTACGTCCGATGAGATGTACCTATAAAGAAAACCCCTCGGAGGATATATGGACAATACTATTGTCACGAGTACGTCCGATGAGATGTACCTATAAAGAAAACCCCTCGGAGGATATATGGACAATACTATTGTCACGAGTACGTCCAATGAGATGTACCTATAAAGAAAACCCCTCGGAGAATTGCCCTACCTCTCGGTCACTGACCCGAAAAGGTTTATAAAAGCATCCGAGGAGAAACGCAAGCGTCCCTTGGAAAGTCAAACGGTGAATGAAAAACAGATATCAACACGGCATCGGAAAAAGAGCAAACCCCGATGGACCCGTATGACTCCGATATCCACCAAATGCGCCAAGAGGGACCAAGAGGGACCCCGAGTCCTATGAACTTACAAGAAAACTTCCTTGCTGAACACTCCTCGGAAAAGGCAACACTCGGACTTATCCGAGAACACAATTTTGGAAGAAGTCAATACAGGAACGCCCAGTGAATACGGTCCGAGCACTCTGGTGAAGAAATCTCACTTTCAGTAAAGCAAAAACAGCCCTCGGACACAAAATCACAGTCCTCGGAAGTCATACCAAGTCATCGGAGATCACATTTCCACCCTCAGAGATCACTCCTGACTGTTGAAGAAAATACCCGAATCACGAAGGAGAAATAAAAGCCCTCGGAAGAATAGCTCTATCAGAAACAGTCTACATTAATACCCGAATCAAGAAGGAGAAACAAAAGCCCTCGGAAGAATAGCTCTATCAGAAACAGTCTACATCAGAAGCCCTCGGAGATATCCGAAGACACAAAAGCTAATCCAGTCAGCACTTAGTAGATAAACGATAAACATTATCCTAATTTTTACACCTGTATCAAGGTAACAACAACACCTGTCCTTATCAAAACACATGCACAATGACACCTACCCCTATCAAAGTCTATATAAAGGGAGGTGATCAGTAGAAGGAAGAAGGGGAAGAAGCTGAAACAATTAAGCTTACTTACTACAATCTATCACTCAAATACATAAGATAAAAAGAGGAGGAAATGTTCAGTGAATAAAGGAAGGGAATATTCTTGCAATTAATCTCATTGTGTCCATCTCGCGTTGCCTTTGAATCACGGACAGGACGTTTCGACCCAAATAAATATCTTCCGTTGAATAGGGAATAATTCCAAACCCGTTAACAATTGGTATCGACATCGAGAAGTTATCGAAATTTTCGTCTCTTTTGAACCGTACTCAAGGAATTTATCTTATGGCGTTCTTATAGACGGTGCCAAAATGATAACACGAAATTAATCGGGTATGGTTAATTCCTTTATTATTAGAAAGATGTGGTTTAGAACGTAATTTTTGTGATTCATAGAGAGAAAATGTATGATTATGAGAGCATATATGAGAGAGGATTTCTGAGTTACGAAGATCCTTTAAGTGAGAGAGAGAGAGAGAGAGAGAGAGAGAGAGAGAGAGAGAGAGAGAGAGAGAGAGAGAGAGAGAGAGAGAGAGCTGAATAATAAAATGGGAATATATTGGTTTTAAGGTGAATATAGAGTACAAGTATATTATCTCAATTTGAGTTGGTTTACAATGACAATCTCTCCTTCTATTTATAGGACCTCGCGTATATAGGTAGGAATCAGACTTTCTAGGGATTTGAATAAGTGTCGATGATTCTTCGTTCGAGGTGGGCAAAGTGTTGACGCCCACCCTGATGTATGAGGCTCTGGTTGATACTTTTACAAGGAACCTTTGGAGAGACCTTCTTTCGGGATATTTCGGTCTTCTCTGAGTCCGCTGTATTTATGCATTATAAGAACAAAGAAAACAAAAGACAAAAAAATAAAAATAAAAAGAATGAGACTTTTCATCTTCCCATGCCCTATCGCAACTGTCACCACTTCCCCAATCCCCTTCTTTACGGCAATCATCGCCATCCAATTAAATTACGTCGTACCACGCAACTCTCTTGCCACACTATTGACGGCAACCAAAGTATAAATTGAGACACATATCGCCAATGAGAACTCTGCGGCAATTTGCAGCGGTGTCACAACATCGATAAAGAGAGACAAAGATGGTGGCGGTGCAGCAGTCAAAGAAAAGATGTTGTGTATCCAGATTGTAGAAGAAGAAAATCGTATTTGGAATTCCAATCCAAACCTGATTTTGAAGAAAACCTAGGACGATATTATGGAGTCCCTTCTAGTCAAGAATTGGGATCTCATAATCACTAGCCAATAGGCTTTTCTCTCATGCATTTCTTCGTTCATGGTTCAATATTCTGAAGTCCTAGGCGTAGAGGAACCACACCAACCCATCCCGAACTTGGTGATTAAACTCTACTGTGGTGATGATACTGTAGGGGAGGTCCTGCGAAAAATAGCTCAACGCCAGGATGATAAAAAGCTTAACACCTCTCATTCTTCTTACTTTTTCATCGGAAAAAAATGTAAAAGAAAAAGGTCATCTTATTCAAAACCCCAATTATGACATCCCTTCTCTCCCTCTTCACACCTTGTAACGCATTGTACTTATAGAGATACATGCGCTTTCACATCTTCTTACCCCAAAATGGTTGGGGAGAGAAAAGGTTCTTTTTTTCGAGAGTACTCCCAGGAACAAATCCAGTGGAGACAGGGTGGGCATGTAGCTCAAAGTATTAGAGCACGTGGCTACGAACCACGGTGCCGGGGGTTCGAATCTCTTTGTGACCACAATCGTCCAAAGGGAAGTACGTTTCCATATGGGGTAGGAAAATCATGATCGGGATAGTGGACAAAAGCTATGAAACTTGGGTGTGGGTCTTTGGAATGGCTTTTTATTTTTATTTATCCCGAATGATGAAATCATTGCACATAGTATGCCACCGGCCCATCAACGCATTTTTTGTTTTATGCCCCGTAACTCTTCCTCAGCCAGGCTTGGGGCTTGGGCTAAATAGGCGAGCAAGTACAAGTATTAGTAGCATAACAAAAATGTCTTCCTCGTCATTAATATGTTTGCTCGCAACAACTGTGAATTCTTGGAAGAATCGTTTCATGCAGTGCTAATACATTTGAGAATTCTTAATTCGTGCTCTGGTGGCTTATGATATATAACTTGCTTCGGGACAAAATAAGAAACGGTCTCTCCAAAGCATAAATAGTTGGGAGTTCACTTCACATCATCTTTGATAAAATCAAGTCCACCTCGAAGACTTTCATAACACGCCCGACCATAGTTTTTAGCGCATAACCCCAATTTAGGTTTAACAAAGTGAATAAAAAAATGCGTTCGTACCACGCAACTCTCCTGCCACACTATTGACGGTGGCCAAAGTATACATTGAGACACATATCACCAATGAGAACTCCGCGGCAATTTGCAGCGGTGTCACAACATCGGTAAAGAGAGACAAAGATGGTGGCGGTGCAGCGGTCAAAGGAAAGGTGTTGTGTATCCAGATTGTAGAAGAAGAAAATCGTATTTGGAATTCCAATCCAAACCTGATTTCGAAGAAAACCTAGGACGATATTCTGGAGTCCCTTCTAGTCAAGAATTGGGATCTCAGAATCACTAGCCAATAGGTTTTTCTCTCATGCATTTCTTCGTTCATGGTTCAATATTCTGGAGTCCTAGGCGTAGAGGAACCACACCAACCCATCCCGAACTTGGTGATTAAACTATACTGTGGTGATGATACTGTAGGGGAGGTCCTGCGAAAAATAGCTCAACGCCAGGATGATAAAAAGCTTAACACCTCTCATTCTTCTTACTTTTACATCGGAAAAAATGTAAAAGAAAAAGGTCATCTTATTCAAAACCCCAATTATGACATCACTTCTCTCCATCTTCACACCTTGTAACGCACTGTACTTATAGAGATACATGCGCTTTCACATCTTCTTAACCCAAAATGGTTGGGGAGAGAAAAGGCTCTTTTTTTCGAGGGTACTCCCGGGAACAGATCCAGCGGAGACGAGGTGGGCATGTAGCTCAGAGTATTAGAGCACGTGGCTACGAACCACGGTGCCGGGGGTTCGAATCTCTCTGTGCCCACAATCGTCCAAAGGGAAGTACGTTTCCATCTGGGGTAGGAAAATCATGATCGGGATAGCGGACAAAAGCTATGAAACTTGGGGTGTGGGTCTTTGGAATGGCTTTTTATTTTTATTTATCCTGAATGATGAAATCATTGCACATAGTATGCCACCTACCCATCAACGCATTTTTTTGTTTTATGCCCCGTAACTCTTCCTCAGCCAGGCTTGGGACTTGGGCTAAATAGGCGAGCAAGTACAAGTATTAGTAGCATAACAAAAATGTCTTCCTCGTCATTAATATGTTTGCTCGCAACAACTGTGAATTCTTGGAAGAATCGTTTCATGCAGTGCTAATACATTTGAGAATTCTTAATTCGTGCTCTGGTGGCTTATGATATATAACTTGCTTCGGGACAAAATAAGAAATGGTCTCTCCAAAGCATAAATAGTTGGGAGTTCACTTCACATCATCTTTGATAAAATCAAGTCCACCTCGAAGACATTCATAACACGCCCGACCGTAGTTTTTAGCGCATACCAATTTAGGTTTAACAAAGTGAATAACATAGGTTACTTTATCATGAAGAAAGAGAAAATATAATTAACTTATAAAAGTAGAATTCTTATAACCATATTTTTTGTATCCGTTTGGCCTTGAAATCCTATAAATATTTTTAATTAATAACAGTGATGACTATTCGTATTCTAATATTAAGTTTTCTTATAATAAAATTCATTGCCAAGTGATAGCACTAAGCCACTACCACTTATTTAGGAAATTATATAAAATTCCATGATATTATTTCCAATTATATTATATTTAATCCCGATTCAAAATGATAAATTACTAATAATTAACTCTTTCTCCTAGAATCAAGGAATGCATTTCCTTAAATGAGATATTCTTCTTTTGTTGTAATTTTGAAAGGGCTAGAATTGGAAGTCTATTAATTGAAATTCTATAAAATTGAGGGCAAATAAGGAGTATATATATATATATATATATATATATATATATATATATATATTATATATATATATATGCCTACATATGTCTCTCCCAAATCTATCATCTGGTTCAAATAATCTTTTATCTTGTTCATGCATAAATACAATATCCTTGCTTACTAAAACAAAAGATGGTAAGTCACCGTAAAAGCTTCTTAAGACTATATATTCAAATATCCAATTTTGTTGGGAATAACAAATCCTAAACTAAGAATCGCATTCATACTTTGAAATATGGAAATCGATTTCG